>CM071852.1:24826801-25426801 GCA_036507275.1 Sicyos edulis
CAGCGAGCGAACACGCTGGTCGGGCGCGCGGGCGGCGGCGTTGGTCTCGCGAGGCGTCTTGCGCGCGGCGACGCGGCTGGGCGGCCGCGAGCGGAGCGCGCGCGCGGCGCGCGTCTGGGCGGTCTCAGTGCGGAGCAGCGCAGCGCTTGGTCTGGCGAGGCGGCGATCTGGCCGGCGCGCGCTGGGCATGGGCGATGAAGGCGTCTGGGAGCGCCTGGGATGAGCGGCTGCTTGGGCGACTTGGGGTTGGTGCGATCTGGGCATGGCTGGGCGGTGCAGGCTGGTGCAGCTGGCTCGACAGGGATGTGCATGCTGGTGCGATCTGGGCATGGCGGCTGGGCTTAGCGGCTAGGGTTTGGGTTCTTGGTGAGGTCGGCTAGGAGAGAGAGAGAGAGAGAGAGAGAGAGAGAGAATATCTTGCCAAAACAAGGGGAAGAGGGGTTTTCTTGATTTTTCCTTCCTTTTCCTAATTTAAAAGGCCTAAGATCCCTTCCCAAAGCATCCACTTTCAAAACCCGGCCCAAGCAAACTTAAAAATAAAACTCTCATTTCCTACAAACTCCCAAAGACAATTTAGGGCAAGGGCTCAAATCCCAATGGAAGCACCAAAAATTATAAATAATTTTGCCATTTTCTAAAATACTTCCAAACTTCCAATCAACTTGCCCAAACCTCTCGGGTCTTGCAACCAACAACCATTAAGCTTCGACAAAGGCAGGAATGACCCTGGAATCCTGAAAATCCACAAAACCCTGACCGGGGGCAAAAAGACCAAAATACCCCTAAGGGTTAAAATAGCACTAACGGCCCATGCGAACATCCGAATAATAACCCTAAACACACAGGAAACCAAAATAGAAAAGCGGGCCGTTACAATACTCCTCTCCTTTTAAGACTTTCGCCTCGAAAGTCCTAAGACAAAAAACATCTCTAGGAAAACTCCTCTCGATCCTTCACCAACCAAGCTTCCCACTAAGACAAACACAAAACCTTCCTCGAAAACCGAACCTCTAGGGTTCCCAAAGGCTCAAGCTCTAAACACGCCGAGTGCACTTACAAACTATCTCGATCAAAAGCCCGACTAACACCGAGCTACGAAGAAGAACATGCGATAGCGCTAATCGGTGAGCCACATCCTCTGACTCGCACCAACTCTCAACCGGTCTTACGACTCTAGGGCTCACTTATCCCTGCTATCCCAACTCAGAATGCCTCTCCACGGCGCTACTCTCAGCAAACTCTCAGACTGGTCACAAGCTCTAAACTTACCGCCGTGCTCCGGCGGTACGTCTCTGGCTCACCGCTGTTATCAAACAGCCTCAACTCTACACCATGCTGACAAAACAACGGAACCTCGGGGTTCCCGAAACTAATCGGCCTAATCCTACTTAGCAGAGACCTGCGAACCCCAAAGGTTGTCTAAAAGCCTTAATGAAATCCAATCGAACCACCACCTGGCGGCCGATCTTAAAGGCAAACTTCTCCAACTACCACGCGTCCACAACTCTAAAGCAACCATCTTACGAGAAATCGAAGCACCAAAGCCAAGGGCACTTTTCTGGTTCACCAAGCGGCTACCACCACTCACACTAGCTGATACTTCCGACCGGCCACCCCGAACAACAAGGTCGAGAAATGGGCTCCACTCACCCAAACTAATAAACCGGAGCCCCTCATCGGCCGACAACAAACTTTCCAATGCAATCCGATCAGCCACTGGCCTAGGTGAACATCGCCAGACAGGAAAACAAACAACATTCCTCTCACGGAAACCTCGAGCAGCAAGGAATAAAACATTACGTGGCTACTAGCAACACGATAGCTGGAGGATCGAAACTCAAGGGCTTTACCACCCAATGCCACGGCACCTCTGTGCCAACTCACTCAACTGTGGCTCAGCTAAAATGCCAACTGCGAATGCACAACGACTAAAAGAAAAGCCCGAGAAAGGCTTGCTTAGCAGAAACTCAAACCAAGCTCATAACGAGCAAAGCTCGCCTCCAAGCTGCCACTCAACTCTTAAGCCCATCTGGCTGCTCCAAGGACTTCCTCCTTATAGCTTAGACCACCAACTAAGCACTAGCGGTACTACTCAACCGCTGAGGGGGTGGCCAACTCCCAAAACTACCTGACTAGGAACAAGTCCTCAGGCGACGCCAGCTTGGTCGAACCAAGCTAGCCCTAGAAAACAGCAAAGGAACCAAACCTTGGCCAACGCCAAGCACCACCTTGCTAAGAATTCTAAAAAAAAACCAACGCGGAGGCTACTAAGAACAACTCTAGCTTGTCAACCGCCTACAAGCATCCAAAGAACTCAACCGAGGAACACTTGCTGGGTCTGACCGAGCTCGGTGAGGCTCTCCTCAAATTAGGGTTCTCCGATCTCCTCTCGACACACACCTTGCCGTCAAACGGTCTAACTGACAAATCGGCTACACGAGCACATCTCCCTCAAACATCTCAACCTGTCTTTGGCCAAAAGCTCTTCCTTGCCACATCTCAGCAAAGCACGGCGATGCTCCACACAATCCGGCGCCGCCTACCACACTTGATGCAATGAGCCGGCTGCCTGGCCCCGCCCTGCTGACGATCCTGAGCTCTAACCTGTGGTCGGTGCTGATCGCGACCCCTAGACTGGCCCTATCGGCGAGTATGCCATCCACCTGAGCGGGAACAACCAGAAGACCCAAACTTCCTCTTGCTCAAAGCATCAGCCACATCGTAGCTTCTACCCAGGGTAAGGATCCGAACAACACTCTTAGCCATGGCGGCCAGAAACTATGCGATTATGCTACCATCGCCCTTGTTCAGTTCCAACTGAACTCCAACCATCGATCAACAAGAAATGTCTCTACCCAGGTCAAGGGCCAACTAGCATAACTTGCCTAAGCAACAACCCGGCTACAGGCACGGTATCCTCACAACCAAGGCTAGGGCACTTGCCAAGAACTAAAGTCCTAACTCCTCAGAACTGAGCACTGGTTTCACAACCCGAAACCCCTCGTGGTTCTTGAAAAATACACCACGGAACGAGCTACACAAAAGTACATTGGCGTGTCTGCGGCTCCAACTTGGTTCCTTAAGATCCAAACCAACAAGTATTCTCACACAAGGCAACATTTGCCTCCCAATAGAGCCACTTCTAGCAAAGGAGCAACAAGAGTTCAACCCACTCAGGGTCAACTCACCACGGAATGCCACATTGGTCGACTCACTCTTACCAGAGCTTAACTACACCAATCTGACATACCTCATACCAATGTGCCCACTAAATGCTCCACTCAACCATCCAACTCATGGCTCTAACACTGGATCAACCACGCATCATCGATGCCAACCCTACTCATATTAGGGTAACTCCAAGGGTAGTCGAAACACACTACCAACAAGCTGGCTCACAAGCTCACACACAAGCGCGAGAACTCAGACGCGCTAGCCCTCACCAACCTACAACATCCTTTGTACCCAACTCTTGGTGACCGTGGAAAGCTCCTACTTATCCCTCGAACGACCTCAAACTTGTAGTTCTCTAGCTACCACCGAGCTAGATCTCTTATGCAACCCAAATAGGTGAAATCTCATGAATGGGTACAGGACTAGTGGGGATGCTAAACTCCGGGCGGGTCCTGGAACCACCTGCACAGAAAGTGCCAACTGGCCTGAATCTAGGCCTCCTCTCAAAGCTTGGTGCCAACGGGCACTACTTCCTTTACAACACAAACATCCCTTTACGGGCTTTAAGCCACTCTGAGGGTAGGGAAGGTCACACTCCAGGTGACAGGGCAATGGCACTCAACACAAGAGTCTCAACAATCGAGTAGACTACTCTCTGACATCACGTCTAACAGACAAGCCAAGGCCCACTCCTGCATCCCACTCGATGCTCAACGAATACTCAGGCCAACCCTCGGGTGGCAGCATCTAGCTCCACACCTGGAACAAGCTAACAGAGGGTGCTTCTCTCTAATAGCCAGCTGAAAACCACGGACGGATTAAGTCCTGACAAGCAACCTCCACACTACCCCCTGGCTACGAGGGTACTAAAAGAACTGGCTGCAAAACGACTGCAGGCTTGCAGGAGGACAAGATGTCTCTACATCTTCCTCAAAATCTACTAACTTGGCAGCTTGCCAATCGACCGGGTGGCTGGTGGAGACTCTGCTGGTCCGCCTCTCATAGGGGACTTCCACCACCACACTACTGCATCAAACAACACAAGAACGGCACGCCACAACCTCAGAACATCAGGTCATCGGCCTCTGAACACCAGGTCATCCCAACACTTGGATGATAAACTCGATCCTGGCCAACCACCTTGCTACTAGCAGTAGGTCTCAAAACAACCAGCTCTACAGGCTTCCACTTGCCAACTCGGTGGCTCGATCAACGCCAACTATCTTATCAGCATAAACCTGCTGACCAAGCCCTCCCGGGAACCTCCGGGGCTACTGGAACTACAAGGAGGGGTGTCTCCTAAATAAACTCTACCAGCTGGGCTATCTATGCCCAAGACTCCTCACTTCGCGCTACAAATTGCGCCTGGGTCTCCGCTCTCTGTTAGCTAAAAGACCTGCCATCAACTCCCTCATGGCTGGAGCACACTCTGCTCAAGGAGTCTCACTCTGAGGCGTGCTAGCCTCTACCCCCTCCTCTAGGCAACTCAACTGCCAGGGCCAACTCTGGCCAACGGGCTAAACAACCCTGGACGCGGCCTCAACATCCATACAAACGGTCCAACTCCTCGGTCGGACATGCCAAGCGTCCTGCTCCTCAGAGTGCGATCCACGCACTAGCGATCTGCACGAGCACCTCCACCCTCTCACTAGGGGAGAACCACAATCGGGCCACACACGCCCTCACGGAGTCTAAGCTCTACCTCCCTCTGGGTGCGATCGACACACTGGCGATCTGCACAAAGCATAAAACCTAGCCCACGCTGGGGCTCTCACTGCCAAACAAGGGTAACACATGTATACTAGATGCAGTATTGTAAAATAAAACCCTTAGCTTAATGAACTCAGACAAACCTGACGGCCGCGGAGTACTGATGATCATGGGGCAACAACACGCAAAGCGAGTTAGTCTCTGAGAATCTATGACTCGTGCTCGATACCAACTGTAAGAACCCGACCCAAAATACGGTTCTAAAACTAGGTTCTCACTCAGCATGCAAGTTAAATATTTCACCGAGCGGTTTAGTGCTCATATTTAAAACCTTTCAAAACATTTAGAAAGGGGAATGCTTAAAAACATTCAAAACAGTTCAAACAACTTATAATAATGTTTCCCCTAGGACTCCTGTCCATCTACATGCTGAACAAATATGCAAACAATAAAGACAGAGTGCGGGCAGCTCCCATGATCAATCAACTCCCTCCGCTAGCCGTCCCAAGTCTTGTCCCAAGTTACAGTGGAAAACCACGAGAAATAAGGGTGAGTATAAACATACTCGGTAAGAATCCCCAACCGGGTACAATACGATACTTCAATCATCTAGCACCCTAGTATACATGCAAACAAGCACAACACACAGATCATAGCTCAACGAGCTTACAAGGCGAGAATCTGGAATCCTCGGAAGTCTCCTTCTTCCGACCTAATGATTGGCTCTCATAACCAATCCCGGACATCTCTCGAGGGTCTTTCTCCTCGGCCAATTGATCACCTCAAAAGCCGATCCCAAAGATGTCCGACACCCTCGAGGGTCTTTCTCCTCGACCATATGATCACTCAAAAGCCAATCCCAATGGGTGTCCTCAAGGGCCTCTTACCCTCGCTAATAAATGCGGACTATCGGGAGAGTACCCAAGTCCGCTCTAAACCGAAGGAACCGGTGTACTCACGAACATTAGCCCGGGAGCTCTCCGAACCGGCGACTAACGCGTGTCTTGCGCACACCGCATGCTCTTCTCGCAACCGGCGTAAATGCGGGGCCCTAAGGGGCAAACTACGCGCGGCGTGTACGCATGCCTAAGACTCGGAAACGGTGTCATCAACGCAGAGGTCGCGAGGCCCTCGACACTCATCTGTGCGGCTGTACCACCGACACTGCTAAGAACCGGCCAAGGCGGGCTTGCACCGTTGGCGGGGGTTCCGCTCTAGCAGAGCTACAAACTAGGCTTATGCCGATGTGGTAGCTAAATCCACATCGTCACGCCGGGGAAGCAATGTACGTTATGCTTCGCTCTACTCCCGACCGGTGGGGACAAGGTACGTTATGTCCGCTCTCAGCCTCTAGATGATGACAACCCTAACACACTAGCTAGAGTATAGAGTAAACGATTCCTGGCTAAACATACATAATCATCATCAATCATACATAACCTAGCATGATACTACGAACTTAAAGCAGGAATCTCAAGCATGCTGGAAGAACAATCCTAGCATGGCACTAACATGTACAAACAAGTAAACATGCTAGCAGGAATGCAATCACAAGCTGTCCTATCCACTAATCATGTCCATAAAAGTAAACATGCATATAAGGCACAATCAAGAAAGCATCGCAGGGTCCACACAACCACGGTAAGGAATCCTTACCTGGAAACGAGCAGAAATAACTTTCACAATCAAATAATGACCCTCGAGCTTTAAAGCGAAACCGAGCAACCTAAGCATTTTAATAAAAAACAACCTAATTAAATAAACAGCGGCCAACAGCCTAGGGCCCAAAGGAAAAAGTCTCGGGAATTACCGACCGAGAAGACACAAGGCCACGCCCCAACCCGCACGGCAAGGCAGGCTGTCCGTCAGCAAGGACAAGCGGTATGGCGCGGCTGGCGCGCTGGCGCTGCACCGGCGCTGCACTGGGCGCTGGGCGCTTATCGGGCGCCTGGCCTGCTGGCCGCGGCGCGGAAGAATCTTGTGGCGGCGCTGGTTGCGCGCGATCGCGATAGGAGCAGCGCGCGCGCGGGCGGGCGGACGCGACGAAGCGCACGGACACGCAGACGCTGGCTGCCGCAGCGCAGCGAACACGCTGGTGGGTCGGCGCGCGGGCGAGGCATTGGGTCGCGAGGATAGCTGCGGGCGACGCGGCCGGGCGGCCGCGAAGCGAGCGCGCGCGCGCCTGCGCGTCTCGTGCGGAACGGCGCGGCGCGTCTGGGCTGGGCGAGGCAGTGCGACTGGGCGCGCCTGGGCATGGGCGATGAAGGGCGTCTGGGAGCGCCTGGGCTGAGCGGCTGCTTGGGCGACTTGGGGTTGGTGCGATCTGGGCATGGCTGGGCGGTGCAGGCTGGTGCGGCTGGCTCGACAGGGATGTGCAGGCTGGTGCGATCTGGGCATGGCGGCTGGGCTTAGCGGCTAGGGTTTGGGTTCTTGGTGAGGTCGGCTAGGAGAGAGAGAGAGAGAGAGAATATCTTGCCAAAACAAGGGGAAGAGGGGTTTTCTTGATTTTTCCTTCCTTTTCCTAATTTAAAAGGCCAAAGATCCCTTCCCAAAGCATCCACTTTCAAAACCCGGCCCAAGCAAACTTACTTAAAAATAAAACTCTCATTTCCTACAAACTCCCAAAGACCATTTAGGGCAAGGGCTCAAATCCCAATGGAAGCACCAAAAATTATAAATAATTTTGCCATTTTCTAAAATACTTCCAAACTTCCAATCAACTTGCCCAAACCTCTCGGGTCTTGCAACCAACAACCATTAAGCTTCGACAAAGGCAGGAATGACCCTGGAATCCTGAAAATCCACAAAACCCTGACCGGGGCAAAAAGACCAAAATACCCCTAAGGGTTAAAATAGCACTAACGGCCCATGCGACAATCCGAATAATAACCCGGAAACACCTGGGAAACCAAAATAGAAAACTGGGCCGTTACAGCACAGATGAGTGCCGAGGGCCTCGCACTACTGTGTTCAGTGACACCGCTTCCGAGTCTTAGGCATGCGTACATGCCCCGCGTAGTTTGTACTTAGGCCCCACATTTACGCCGGTTGCAAAGCAGCATGCGGTGTGCGCGCCCTGCGCTTTAGTCGCCGGTTCGGAGAGCTCCCGGGCTAATGTTCGTGAGTACACCAGTTCCTTCCAGCTTTAGAGCCGACTTGGGTACTCTCCGATAGTCCAGATTTATTAGCGAGGGTAAGAGGCCCTTGAGGACACCCATTGGGATTGGCTTTTGAGTGATCATATGGTCGAGGGAGAAAGACCTCTCGGGTGTCGGACATCTTTGGGATCGGTTTTGAGCTGATCAATTGGTCGAGGGTGAAAGACCCTCGGAGATGTCCCGGATTGGTTATGAGAGCCAATCATTAGGCGGAAGTAGGAGACTTCGAGGATTCCAGATTCTGCCTTGTAAGCTCGTTGAGCTATGATCCGTGTTGGTAATCGTTGCATGTATACTAGGGTGCTAGATGATTGATGTATCGTATTGTACCCCGGTTGGGGATTCTTACTGAGTATGTTTATACTCACCCTTATTTCTATGGTTTTCCACCAGGTAACTTGGGACAGCACCGGGACGGCTAGCGGAGGGAGCTGATTGATCATGGGAGCCGCCGGCACTCTGTCTTTATTTGTTTGCATAATTTGTTCGAAGATGTAGACGGACAGAGTCCTAGGGGACGTTTTTAAAAGTTGTTCAAATTGTATTGTATGATTTTATAAACACTGCCGAGCTTGTTTTACTTTGTTGGCTTTGCTTAAATGAAGGTTGTTGTTTATGTTTTAAGTGTCCCCGCTTTTAAATGTTTTGAAAGGTTTTAAATATGAGCACTAAACCGCTTGATGAAGTATTTAACTTGCATGCTGAGTGAGAACCTAGGTTTTGGACCGTGTTTTGGGTCGGGTTCTTACACGTTGGCACGACGCTGGGGGGCTGGCTGCGCACACGGAAGGGCGCTGGGGCGCTGGCTGCGCGTTGAGCAGGCAATGGGGCACGGCACGAGCGCGCGGCGCTGGGCGTGTGACGCGGACGCAGGCGAACGACACTGAGCCAGGACGCGCGGGCGCTGGGCGAGCGGCATGGCACGGGCGAGGACGCGCGGGCGCTTGGTGAGCTGCTCGGGCGATCTGGGCTGGCACGTGCTGTTGCGTGCGACAAGGAGCGACGGGACCACCTGAGGCTGGGCGTGCGACAGGCGACCTTGGTGAGCTGCTCGGGCGATCTGGCCGGCTGGTGGGCGGATCTGGGCACCTGGGCAGACTTGGGCGTGCTGGGCAGCCTGCAATAACACACACACACACACGAGCACTTCCTCTTACCTTCGGCCAGCAAAAACAACCAATCAGGAAGATGAAGAGGATGAAGACTTACCCAGAATGATGATCGAACCTCTGGGCTGCAAAGGGGATGAAAAACGGCTTGGGAGCTAGGGAGAACAAGCTTGGACGGCTAGGAAGGTTTTGGAGTAGAAAGAACAAAACCTAAAATGCACCAAAACTCCAAGATCCAAGGCTAACCAAAATATGACGCAGAAAGAGCAACAAGAGCTCTCCATAGCTCAACTGGCACCCATCCCCACAGGCTTTCCCGGAGACCCGGGTTCGAATCCCAACTGCAACACAATTTTCCTTTATTTTTACTTTTGCATCTAACCATGCTCAAACCCATCCACAAAGCCTCAAAAACCTACATAAATCCATCCAATAATTTTAGCAACTGGAAAAAGACATAAACGGCCCTGACGACCCGACCAAATTACCAAATTACCCCTAGGGCATACTTGGAAGACCGGGATGAAAACCTTGGCCGTTACAATATTCCCTCCTTTTTATGACTTTCGTCCTCGAAAATCCTGAAGACTGGAACAGCTCAGGATAGTGCAATCTCATCTCGTCTTCCGGCTCCCAAGTGGCTTCCTCAGAACTCTAACTCCTCCACTGAACCTTGACCAAACTAATCTCACGGTTACGCAACGTCTTTGTCTCAAAGGCAAGGATCCCCAATGGCTTCTCCTCGAAGCTCAAATCCTCATTCAGCTGCAAGGGCTTAAAGTCCACAATATGAGACGGGTCCGGCACATACTGCCTCAACATCGAAACAGGGAACACACTGTGCACTGCTGACAATGATGGAGGTAGAGCCAACCGATAAGCAACTCTGCCAATCCTCTCCAGAATCTCAAACGGACCAACAAAACGGGGACTCAACTTCCCACGCTTACCAAACCTCAAAACACCTCGCATTGGAGCAACCTTTAGGAACACATGCTGACCAACCTCAAACTCCAAATCTCGACGCCGAACATCGGCGTAACTTTTTCTCTGCTCGCTCTGAGTTGTCAACATACGAGCTCTAATCTTCTCGCCTTTGCTCCATTAGTCAACTGCAGCAACTCGGGACCCAAAACCTGCCTATCACCAACCTCTTCCCATAACACAGGGGACCGACAACGCTTCCCATACAAAGCCTCGAATGGAGCCATTTGAATCGTCGACTCGTAACTGTTGTTATATGCAAACTCCATCGAGATCATGAGATCTGGTCCCAATCGCCCGGAAATCCAACACACAAGCCCTCAACATATCCTCGAGAATCTGGTTCACCCTCTCGATCTGTCCATCCATGCGAGGGTGAAAAGTCATCTTGAAATCGCACTCGAGTGCCTAAACCTTTTTGGAGTGCTCTCCAGAAACGAGAAGTGAACCGCGAGTCACGGTCAGATACAATCCTCACAGGCACACCATGATAACGGATGATCTCGCTCCAAAAACAATCTAGCGCCCCTTTGTTCCCACGGTATAAGTGTCTCTACCGGGAATGAAGTGTGCGCTCTTAGTCAAACGGTCGACTATCACCCAGATCTGAGAGAACTTCCTCAGAGTCCTCGGCAAACCAGAAATAAAGTCCATGGAGATCTCTTCCCATTTCCACTGAGGCACACTCAGCGGCTGCAACAAACCGGCCAGCCTCTACCTGGGTGCCTTCACTTGCTGACAAGTGAGACACCGACTGACAAACTCCGCAACATCTCTCTTCATACCCATCCACCAGAATGTCTGCTTAAGGTCCTGATACATCTTGGTACCCCCGGGGTGCCAAGCAAAAGGAGAACTGTGTTCCTCTGAGAGCAACTCTGCTCGCAATCCTGCAACATCCAGAACACACAACCGGCCTCTATAAGTCAACCCACTGTCCGGTGAATATACGAAATCAAAATCCCCGTCAGCACTAACTCTGTCAAACAATCTCTTAAGTGCGGGGTCACTCAGCTGGCTATCAATAATCCGCTGTCTGATCGACGACTTAACTGACAACTGAGCTACTTTGGCGGTAACCTCACCCAACAACACTGCAACCTCGGCCCGCTCGAACTCTCTCCGCAATCTGGGCTGGGAACTCAACAACGCCGCGGAGTGCGACGTCTTCCTACTCAAAGCATCAACCACTACATTGGCTTTACTCGGATGGTACAAAATCTCGCAGTCATAATCCTTTACCAACTCTAACCATCTCCTCTGCCTCATATTCAACTCCTTCTGTGTAAACAGATACTTGAGACTCTGGTGATCGGTAAACATATGAATCCGCTCACCATACGGGTAATGCCTCCAAATCTTCAGTGCAAACACCACTCTTGCCAACTCCATATCATGAGTCGGGTAATTCTGCTCATATGGCTTCAGCTGACGGGAAGCATAGGCAATGACCTTCCCGTGCTGCATCAACACACAACCTAACCCAAATTTGGAAGCATCGCTGTAGACCACGAAACCACCTGTCCCCTCCGGATCGCCAACATCAGTGTGCAAGTCAAATCTGCGCTTGAGCCTGGCAAAGCTCTCATCACACCTACTGTCCCAAACAAACTAGACACCCTTCCTCTTCAGACGAGTGAGGGGCGAGGCTATGGCGGAAAAGTCCTTAACGAACCGACGGTAGTAACCTGCCAATCCCAAAAAGCTGCGTATCTCGACAACTGAAGTCGGCTTGGCCCATGAACTCACGGCCTCGATCTTCGCGGGGTCCACGGCTATACCATCTCTTGAAACTACGTGACCTAGGAAGGCCACCTGCTCCAACCAGAACTCACACTTGGAAAACTTCGCATAAAGCTGGTTTTCCCTCAAGGCTGCCAATACTCGCCTCAAATGCCAATACTTGTAACGGCCCAGTTTTCTATTCCAGTTCTCGAGGTGCTTCCGGCTCAGATTCAGTGGTTCGGTTGGGCCGTTAGAGCTGTTTTGACCCTTAGGGGTATTTTGGTCTTTTGCTCCCCGTGCGGGATTTGTGGATTTTCGTGGCTTGAGGCAGCTCCCGCCTTTGTTGAGGCTTGTATGTTGGTGGTCATGAGTCCCGAGATGTTTGGGGTATTCGTTTGGGAGTTCGGTTGTGATTTGGGTTTTGGGCAAAGTGATCGTTGTTTGGGTGTTTCCTTTGGGATTCGAGCCTGTGCCCTTAGAGATGATTTGGGAGTTTGTTTAAGTGAGAGTTATTGTTTGGAAAAGATTGCTTCAAATGGGTCTCGAAGGAGGAAGCGGGAAATGGGATTTAAGGACTTTAAGGCTTGTTTAAATTAGGAAAAAGGAAAAAAATTCAAGAAAATCCCTTTCCCCTTGTTTTGCAATCTCTCTCTCTCTCTCTCTCTCTAGCCGACCTCACCAAGAAGACCCAACCCTAGCCACCCAACCCATGCCCTAGCCGCACCACTCCCTGGCCATCACCCGCATCATCGCTCACCCCATGCCCTAGCCGCACCAGACGCCCTGCATCGCCCGGCCCAGGTGCGCCCAGATGCGTTGCATCGTCCAGCCCTAGCCGCGCCCTCGCTCCAGGCCGCCCAGCTCACCCATGCCGCGCCGTGCCGAGCCACCCCAGCGCCCGATCGCGTCGCCCTCGCCCTAGTCGCGCCGAGCCCAGATCTGCATCGCCCAGGCCACCTTCGTGTCGCCTTGGTCGCGCCGAGTCCAGATCGCATCGCCCTCGCCTTGGTCGCGCCGAGCCCAGATCGGCATCGCCCAGGCCGTCTCCGTGCCGAGTCGCTCGCCCCTGTAGGTCGTCGTGCCTTCCCGAGCGCCCCCGAGCCCGTCGCGTCGCGTCGCCTCGCGCGCGCGCCCGTGCGCCGTCCTCTGTCAAGCCGCGCCGTGTGTCGTCGCCCAGCCGAGCTCGAGCCCGCGCCCGTGCGCCTTTGCTTCGCCCCAGCGCGCCCGTGCTGCGCGCGCGCCGCCCCGCCTGCGCGCCGCGCCTTCCAGCTTTAGAGCGGTGCGGGTACTCTCCGATAGTCCAGTTGTTAGCGAGGGTAAGAGGCCCTTGAGGACACCCATTGGGATTGGCTTTTGAGCTAATCAATTGGTCGAGGGAGAAAGACCCTCGAGGGTGTCGGACATCTTGGGATCGGTTTTGAGTGATCAATTGGCCGAGGAGAAAGACCCTCGGAGATGTCCCGGGATTGGTTATGAGAACCAATCATTAGGCCGGAAGTAGGAGACTTCCGATGATTCCTAAGTAAGAGACTTCCGATGTTTCCAGATCTTGTGTTATGAGCTCGTTGAGCTATGATCTGTGTTGATAGTCGCTTGCTTGCATATTGAGGTGCTAGATGACTGATGTATCGTATTGTACCCCGGTTGGGGATTCTTCTTGAGTATGTTTATACTCACCCTTATTTATCTTTCGTGTAACTTGGGACAACACCGGGAGGGCTAGCGGAGGGAGCCGATTGATCATGGGGAACCGCCAAGACTCTGTCTTTTATTATTGCATTGTTTATTCAAAGATGTAGATGGACAGAGTCCTAGGGAATATTGTTTAAAACGTTGCTTAAAATTGTATTGTACATTTTATTAAACACTTGCGAAGTTGTTTTACTTGTTGGATTGTTTAAACTGAAATTGTTGGTTCTGCTTTAAGGGCTCCCCCTTCTCATATGTTTTGAAAGGTTTTTAAATATAAGCTCTAAACCGCTTGTTATCATATTTAACTTGCATGCTTGAGTAAGATCCCGTGTTTAGGACCATGTTTTGGGTCGGGTTCTTACAGCTTGGTATCGAGCACGAGTCATAGATTCTGTAGACTAACTTTGCTTTGTAGGTTGTTGTTCCCATGATCATTAGCACTCCACGACCGCTTGGTTTGTCCGCGAGTTCAATTAAGTTAAGGGGTAAGAATTTACAATACTTTTCTTCTAGCTTTTATGCATGTGTAGAGTTGTGGAGCGGAGACGAGCGAGTTACGACTCGTTGTTGGTTTGGGCTTAGAGAGCCATCATGCCAACTTTTCCGCAGATCTGAGTAGTTTGATGAGCGGTGAGAGCCCCGTGTGGGCGGTTCTGTTGCTTTGTGCGATCGCCAGTGTGTCGATCGCACTCGAGGAGGCGGCGATTAGACTCCCATAGGCCATTTGTGGCCTAGTTGTTGGTTTCTCCCCTAGTGAGCGGGTGGAGGTGCCTTGTGCGGATCGCCGATATGTTGATTGCACTCGCAGGGAGCAGGGCGCTTGGCATGTCCGACCGAGGGGTTGGATTGATCTTGTTGATGTTGAGGCGCGTCCGTGGTTGTTTAGCCCTTTGGCCAAGAGTTGGCCCCGGCGATTGAGTTGCCTAGAGGAGGGTAGAGGCTAGCACGCCTCGTAGTATGACTCCTTGAGCGAGTGTGTGCTCCACCATGTGAGATTTGATGGCGTGTCTTTAGCTATCACAGAGCAAAGACCTGTGCGCAGATTCAGAGCGCCGTGCGCGGAGTCCCGGCATAGATAGCCCAAATGTGAGTTTGTTTCAAAGATTTTCCCCGGTAGCTCTCGTAGCCCCGGAGGTTCCCGGGAGGGCTTGATCAAGCAGTTTTATGCGATTGAGTTTGTTGGCGTTGATGGAGCGCCCGGTTTGGCAAGTGGATGCCTCAGAGAGCTTGATGTATTAGAAAGTCCTACCGCTAGTAGTAAAGCGGTTGGCGAGTTTTGAGTTTAGCATCCGTGTGTTGGGATGCCCTGCTGTTCGAGGCCGAGGTGAGCCGCCTCCGTCTTTGTTGATTCCGCAGCTTGGTGGTGGTAGTCCCTTGAGAGAGGTGGACTAGCGAGTCTCCACCGATCGCCCGATTGATTGGCAAGTTGCCGTGTTGGTGGCTTGAGGCGGATGTAGAGACATCTGTGCCCCCTTGCAAGCTTCTTTGTTGTTTTGCACCAGTTCTCTTTGTACCCTCGTAGCTGAGGTGTAGTGTGGAGTGTGCTTGCCGGGGTTTTATCCATCTATGGATTTCATGGGCTAGTTGAGTGGAACACTCTTTTATTTGGATGTTCCCAGTGTGGAACTAGTTGTTGCCACCGAGGAGTTGGCCTGAGCTTTTGTTGAGCATCGAGTGGGATGCGAGGAGTAGGTCATGGCAAAGTCTGCTGGTCGAGATGCCGAGAGATTGGCCGCTCGAGTGTTTGGACTCTGTCTTTGAGTGCCATTGCCCCGTCACTTGGAGGGTGACTTTCCTATTCTCAGCAGGCATAAAGCTCGTTTGAGGCTGATTCGTGTTGTAATGGATGTAGTGCTGTTGGCACCAAGCTTTGAGAGGAGGCCTAGTTACAGAGCCGCTTGGCACTTTTGGTGCGGTGGTTCCATGGTGCCCAGAGTTTAGCATCCCCGCTTGTCTTGTACCCTTTTCACGAGGTTGCACTGTTTGGGTTGCTTAAGAGATCTAGCTCGGTGGTAGTCGAGGACTACAAGTTTGAGGTTTTCGAGGAAAGTAGGAGCTGTTCGGGATCTCTCGAGAGTTGGGTGTAAAGGATGCTATAGGTCATTTAGAGCTAAGCGCGTTCGAGTTCTCGCTGCTGTGTTGGGAGCCTGTGAGCCAGCTTGATGGTAGCATGATTCGGCTACCCTTTGAGTTGCCCTAGTATGGTTAGTGTTGGCATCGTGGATGCGTGGTTGATCTAGTGTTAGAGCCATGAGTTGGATGGCTGATCGGAGCGCGTTTAGTGAGCTCATTGTTTCGAGGAATGTTAGCTTGGTGTGGTTTTGCGCTTGTAAGGGTAAGTTGGCCAATGTGGCTTTTCGTGGTGAGTTGGCCCCGAGTGGGTTTGAACTCTCGTTGCTCCCTTGTTTGTTGTGGCTCTGTTTGGAGGCAAAAGTTGCCCTGTGTGAGAGCCCTTGTTGGCTTTGGATCTTAAGAGATCAAGTTGGAGCCAGGCACCCCGGTGCACTTTTTGCGTAGCTTCGTTAAAGTGGTTTATGTTTGGAAAACCACAAGAGGTTCGTGTAGAGGACCCAAAGGCTCGATCTTTGAGGTGTCAAGGCTTTAGTTCTTGGCAAGTGCCCTAGCTTTGGTGTAAGGATGCCGTGCTCGTTCTCGGCCGTTGGTTAAGCAAGTTTTTGCTAGTTGGTCCTTGCCACTGTTAGACTTCGATTGGGCCGAACAAGAGCGATAGTGGCAAGCAAGCGCGCATTTACGATCGTTTTGGCTAAGAAAGTTGTTCGGATCCTTACCTTGAGAAGAAGGTATGTTGAGGTTGTTGCTTTGAGTAGGAGGATGACGCCTCTGTGTGCGTTTCCGGTTCCCTTGGTTTCCAAGTTGGAGTTGGCCAGCGTGAGTTGAGATGCCGGAGAGGGTTGTGCCCGCGTGGCCGGTTGTTTGTTAGATCGTTGTCGACCGTGTGTGTCGGAGGTGATCGGAGGATCTCTAGTTGTGGAGAGCCTTTCCAGAGCTCGAGTTAGACCCGGCGGTGTTCCTTGGGTGAGTTGCTTGCAGATTTGGCGATCTAGCAAGCTAGTGCTTGTTTGGTTTTGGAGGTTAGTTGGTGCTTGGTGTTGACCAAGATTTGGTTCTCTTGATGTTTCAAGAGCTTGCTGCTCGGTTCGAGCCGCAGGACGTTGCCACGAGGATTCGTTCCTAGTCCGGTTGTTTTGGGAGTTGATTCCTCCCTCGGTGGTTGAGTAAGTTCGGCTAGTTCTGGATTGGTGGTCCAATCGGTTGAGTTTCCCTTGGGTGTTGCTTCCAAGAGAGTTGGTTGATGTTGCCCTTGGGTTTGAGCAAGTCAAGTCGCGTGTGTGATGTTCACGCCCTTTAGAGTTTTGCTTGGCTGGGAAATCGTTCCCGTTGAGGAGTCGGCGTAGCTCTGAGTTGTGTAGTTGATCGAGTAGCGCGCGATGGTTAGCCCAAATGAGAGGGTCCTGCATTGTGTTGTTAGCAAGCGAAAAAGTTGTTGTCCCCGCAAGAGCGGTGGCCACCAGATTTAAGAGTTGATCTTGTGTTGAGTTTCTGAGCAAGGCCTTCTCGGGCTTTGTTTCTAGTTGTTGAGCTTTCGCAGTTGGCGAATAGCCGAGCCTCGATTGAGTGTGTTGGCACAGAGGTGCCGTGGCATTGGTTGGTTAGCCTTTGGGCTGTTTTCCTCAAAATTGTTGTGTGTTCTTTGGTAGCCCCGTGAGGGTTTGGTCCTTCTTGCGAGATTTTCCATGAGAGGAATGTTGGGTGTTTCCTTGCCTGGCAATGTTCTTTTGGCCGATTGCTAGTAGGTTTGCATGGAAAAGTTTGTGTTCGGCCGCTGTGAGGCTCCAGTTGTTGGCTTGGCCGAGTGGAGCTCAGCTGGTTTTTGGCCATTTAGGGTTGGCCGTAGTGAAGTTTCACTTGTGCTAGTGGGAAAAGTTTGCCTTTTGGATCAATCGCCGATTGGTGGTTCGATTGTTTTTCGTTAAGGCTTTAGGCAAGCCTTGTGGTTCACCGGGTCTCTTGTGAAGAAAGAGTAGGCCGTTTGGTTTCGGAACCCGAGAGGTTCAGATTGTTTGGCCACTTGGCGTTGTGTTGAGGCGCTTTGTTATCGATTGTGGGCATTCAGAGAAGTTACGCCAAATCGCGTGGCGTTGAGTTTTGGAGCTTGTGCCCGATCTGCCCGCTTTCTTTGAGAGTAACACCGTTGAGAGGTGTTCCATGTTGGTTTAGTGGGGTTTTGGCCGAGCCCCAAGTTTGTAGGGCTTTTGAGATCCTTGAGCGGATTGGAGCGATGGTTAGCTTTGCCCCGTCCTTTCAGCAGATGCAAGTTTTGTGTTCTTCGTCTCTTTGTTGAGATAGTTTGTAAGCGGTCGAGAGCTTTGTGGCTTTGAGCCTTGAGAACCCAAGAGGGTTTGGTTATCAGAGAAGGGCTAGTGTTGTTTTAGCCGAGAAGATCGGTTGGCTAAGAATCGGTGGAGTTTTTATAGAGTCGTTTTCGTTTTTAGGACTTTCGAGGACGAAAGTCTTAAAAGGAGGGAGTATTGTAACGCCCCGATTTTCTATTCCAGCCTCTCGAGGTGCTTCTACTCAGTTCGATGGTTCGGTTGGGCCGTTAGAGTCGCTTTTGACCCTTAGGGTATTTTGGTCTTTTTGCTCCCTGGCGGGATTTGTGGATTTTCAGGGCTTGAGGCGGCTCCTGCCTTTGTTGAGGCTTGTATGTTGGTGGTCATGCGTCCCGAGATGTTTGGGGTATTCGTTTGGGAGTTCGGTTGTGATTTGGGTTTTGGGCAAAGTGATCGTTGTTTGGGTGTTTCCTTTGGGATTCGAGCCTGGCCCTTAGAGATGATTTGGGAGTTTGTTTAAGTGAGAGTTATTGTTTGGAAAAGATTGCTTCACCTGGTCTCAAGGAGGAAGCGGAAATGGGATTTAAGGACTTTAAGGCTTGTTTAAATTAGGAAACAGGAAGAAAAATCAAGAAAATCCCTTTCCCCTTGTTTTGCAATCTCTCTCTCTCTCTCTCTCCTAGCCGACCTCACCAAGAAGACCCAACCTTAGCCACCCACCCATGCCCTAGCCGCACCACTCCCCGCCGCATCGATCCGCTCACCCCGGCCATGCCCTAGCCGCACGAGCGCCCCCGCATCGCCCGGCCCAGTGCGCCCGATCGTTGCATCGTCCAGCCCTAGCCGCGCCTCGCTCCAGCCGCCCAGCTCTCCCATGCCGCGCCGTCGAAACCACCCAGCGCCCGATCGCGTCGCCCTCGCCCTAGTCGCGCCGGGCTCAGATCTCGCATCGCCCGTGCCACCTTCGTGTCGCCTTGGTCGCGCCAGAGTCCAGATCGCATCGCCCTCGCCTTGGTCGCGCCGAGCCCAGATCGGCATCGCCCGCCCCGCCTCCGTCTTGAAGTCGCTCACCCCTTTAGGTCGTCGTGCCTTCCCGAGCGCCCCCGAGCCCGTCGCGTCGCGTCGCCACGCGCGCGCGCCCGTGCGCCGTCCTCTGTCAAGCCGCGCCGTGTGTCGTCGCTCACCAGCCGAGCTCGCCGCGCGTGCGCCTTTGCTTCGCCCGCGCGCCACGCGCTGCGCCAGCGCCACAGCGCCCCTGCGCCTGCGCCACATGCCCAGCGCGTGTGCCAGCCAGCGCCCGCCACCGGCCTCTTTCTTCTCGCCAGCACACTGTTGTGTCTTTGGTTGGCCCGAGCCTTGTGGCTTCTCGGATGGTATTTTCCCAGTCTTCTTTTCTTCGTTGGGCCCCGATTTTGTTGGTTTCTTGCTTTATGTATTTGATTTGGGCCGCTTTATTTTATGTTTAGGTTGTTTGGGTTCGATTAGAGGCTCGAGGATGCTTGGTTGAGTTATGATTATTTTCTGCTTGTCCCAGGTAAGGATTTCTTACCGTGGTTGTGTGGACCCTGCGATATGTCTCGATTGTGCCTTGTATGTTTGCTGATTGTTATGAGCATGATAGTGATAGGTCGCTTTGTTTGATCTCTTGCTAGCATGTTTGTTGATTTTACATGTTAGTGCCATGCTAGGTTTGTTCTTCCAAAGATGCTTGTGATTCCCGTTTAAGTTGTAGTATCATGCTAGGTAAACGTGATTGATGTCGGTCATTGCTTGCTAGCCAGAATCATTGATTTACTCGGTATTCTTGGATAGAGTAGTAGGGTTTGTCATCATCCGGGCCGAGAGCGGACATAACGTACTTTGTCCCCACCGGTCGGGAGTAGAGCGAAGCATAACGTACATTGCTTCCCCGCAACCGATGTGGATGTAGCTACCACATCGACATAAGCCTAGTTTGTAGCTGCTAGAGCGGAACCTGCTGTAAGAACCCGACCCAAAACATGGTCCTAAACACGGGATCTTACTCAAGATGCAAGTTAAATATGATAACAAGCGGTTTAGAGCTTATATTTAAAAACCTTTCAAAACATATGAGAAGGGGGAGCCCTAAAAAGAACCAACAATTTCCAGTTTAAACAATCCAACAAGTAAAACAACTTTGGCAAGTGTTTAATAAAATGTACAATACAATTTTAAGCAACGTTTTAAACAATATTCCCTAGGACTCTGTCCATCTACATGCTTTGAATAAACAATGCAATAATAAAAGACAGAGTGCCGGCGGTTC
This sequence comes from Sicyos edulis, assembly GCA_036507275.1. Lineage (NCBI taxonomy): Eukaryota > Viridiplantae > Streptophyta > Magnoliopsida > Cucurbitales > Cucurbitaceae > Sicyos > Sicyos edulis. The sequence continues at coordinate 24,846,993 of CM071852.1, forward strand.
CCCATGATCAATCGGCTCCCTCCGCTAGCCCTCCCGGTGTTGTCCCAAGTTACCCGAAAGATAAATAAGGGTGAGTATAAACATACTCAGTAAGAATCCCAACCGGGGTACAATACGATACATCAGTCATCTAGCACCTCAATATGCAAGCAAACAACTATCAACACGCATCATAGCTCAACGAGCTCATAACACAAGATCTGGAAACATCGGAAGTCTCTTACTTCCGGAATCATCGGAAGTCTCCTACTTCCGGCCTAATGATTGGTTCTCATAACCAATCCGGGACATCTCCGAGGGTCTTTCTCCTCGGCCAATTGATCACTCAAAAACCGATCCCAAGATGTCCGACACCCCTCGAGGTCTTTCTCCTCGACCAATTGATTAGCTCAAAAGCCAATCCCAATGGGTGTCCTCAAGGGCCTCTTACCCTCGCTAACAACTCGACTATCGGGAGAGTACCCGCATCGGCTCTAAATCGGAAGGAACTGGTGTACTCACGAACATTAGCCCGGGAGCTCTCGAACGGCGACTAACGCGTGTCTTGCGCGCACACCGCATGCTCTTCTCGCAACGGCGTAAATGCGGGGGCCTAAGGGCAAACTACACGGGCAGTACGCATGCCTAAGACTCGGAAACGGTGTCACCGAACACAATAGTGCGAGGCCCTCGGCACTCATCTGCGCACTGTACCACCGACACGGCTAAGAACCGGCCAAGGCGAGCTTGCACCGCTGGCGGGGTTCCGCTCTAGCGAGCTACAAACTAGGCTTATGCCGATGTGGTAGCTACATCCACATCGGCCGCCGGGGAAAGCAATGTACGTTATGCTTCGCTCTACTCCCGACCGGTGGGGACAAAGTACGTTATGTCCGCTCTCACCTCCGGATGATGACAAACCCTACTACTCTATCCAAGAATACCGAGTAAATCAATGATTCCCGGCTAGCAAGCAATGACCGACATCAATCACGCTTACCTAGCATGATACTACAACTTAAACAGAATCACAAGCATGCTTGGAAGAACAAGCCTAGCATGGCACTAACATGTAAAATCAACAAACATGCTAGCAAGAGATCAAACAAAGCCGCCTATCACTATCATGCTCATAACAATCAAGCAAACATACAAGGCACAATCGAGACATATCGCAGGTCCACACAACCACGGTAAGAAATCCTTACAGGGACAAGCGAAAATAATCATAACTCAACCAAGCGATCCTCGAGCCTCTAATCGAACCCAAACAACCTAAACATAAAATAAAGCGACCCAAATCAAATACATAAAATGAAGAACCAACAAAATCGGGGCCCAACGAAAGAAAAGACTCGGAAAATACCATCCGAGAAGCCACAAGGCTCGGGCCAACCAAAGACACAACAACAGTGCAGGTGGGCGCAGCGAGCAACTGGCTGGCTCGGCACAGCGCGCCTGCACAGGGCGCGAGGCGGGCGCGCGGCGCAGCACGCGCGGCGCGGGCGCGGCAAAGGCGCACGGCGCGGGCGCGAGCTCGGCTGGCGACGGCACACACGGCGCGCTTGACAGAGGACGCCGCGAGCGCGCGCGCGCGAGACGGCGACGCGATGGGCTCGGGGGCGCTCGGGAAGGCACGACGACCAGTAGGGGCGAGCGACTTCGGCACGAGAGGCGGCGGGCGATGCCGATCCGGGCTCGGCGCGACCAAGGCGACACGGCGGTGGCTCGGCGATGCTGGAATCTGGGCTCGGCGCGACTAGGGCGAGGGCGGCGACGCGATCGGGCGCTGGTGGCTCGGCACGGCTAGGGGCGAGGGCATCGCGATCGGGCGCTGGGGTGGCTCGCACGGCGCGCGCGCATGGGCCGGACGATGCAACGATCCGGGCGCACTGGGTTGGGCGATCACGCAGGCGTCTGTGCGGCGAGGGCATGGCTGGGAAAGCGGTCGATGCGGCCGAGGAGTGGTGCGGCTAGGGGCATGGTCTGGGTGGCTAGGGTTGGGTCTTCTTGGTGAGGTCGGCTAGGAGAGAGAGAGAGAGAGAGAGAGAGAGAGAGAGAGAGAGAGAGAGAGAGAGAGAGAGAGAGAGATTGCAAAACAAGGGGAAAGGGATTTTCTTGATTTTTCTTCCCTTTTTCCTAATTTAAACAAACCTTAAAGTCCTTAAATCCCAATTCCCGGCTTCCTCCTTCGAGACCCGGCTGAAGCAATCTTTTCCAAACAATAACTCTCACTTAAACAAACTCCCAAATCATCTCTAAGGGCCTGGGCTCGAATCCCAAAGGAAACACCCAAACAACGATCACTTTGCCCAAAACCCAAATCACAACCGAACTCCCAAACGAGTACCCCAAACATCTCGGGACTCGCAGCCACCAACATACAAGCCTCAACAAAGGCAGGAGCTGCCTCGAAGCCCTGAAAAACCACAAATCCTGCCCGGGGAGCAAAAGACCAAAATACCCCTAAGGGTCAAAACAGCTCTAACGGCCCAACCGAACCACTGAATCCGAACCGGAAGCACCTCGAGAACTGGAATAGAAAACTGGGCCGTTACAATACTCCCTCCTTTTAAGACTTTCGTCCTCGAAAGTCCTAAAACGAAACAGCTCTATAAAAACTCCACTGATTCTTAGCCAACTGAACTTCTCGGCTAAAACAACACTAGCCCTTCTCTGATAACCAAACCCTCTTGGGTTCTCAAAGGCTCAAAGCCACAAAGCTCTCCAGTCTGCCACAAACTATCTCAACAAAGAGACGAGGAACACAAAACTTGCACTGCTGTCAAAGACGGGGCAAAGCTAACCACTGCTCCAATCCGCTCAAGGATCTCAGAAGCCCTACAAACTTGGGGCTCAGCCAAAACCCCACTAAACCAACACGGAACACCTCTCAACGGTGTTACTCTCAGCAAACTGGCAGACTGGGCACAAGCTCCAAAACTCAACGCCACGCACTGGCGTAACTTCTCTGAATGCCCACAACTGATAACAAACTGCCTCAACACAACGCCAAGCTGGCCAAACAATCTGAACCTCTCTCGGGTTCCGAAAACCAAACGGCCTACTCTTTCTTCACAAGAGACCGAACCACAAGGCTTGCCTAAAGCCTTAACGAAAAACAATCGAACCACCAATCGGGCGATTGATCCAAAAGGCAAACTTTTCCCACTAGCACAAGCTGAAACTTCACTCACGGCCAACCCTAAATGGCCAAAAACCGAGCACAGAGCTCCACTCGCCAAGCCAACAACTGGAGCCTCACAACGGCCGAACACAAACTTTTCCATGCAAACCTACTAGCAACTGGCCAAAAAGAACATTGCCGTGCAAGGAAACACCCAACATTCCTCTCATGGAAAATCTCGCGGCAAGGACCAAACCCTCACGGGGCTACCAAAGAACACACAACGGCTTGAGGGAAAACGGCCCAAAGGCTAACCAACCAATGCCACGGCACCTCTGTGCCAACACACTCAATCGAGGCTCACTATTCGCCAATCTGCGGCTCGACAACTAGAAACAAAGCCCGAGGAGGCCTTGCTCGTGAAACTCAACTCAAGCTCAACTCTTAAACTGGCTGCCACCGCTCTTGCGGGGACAACAACGTTTCGCTTGCTAACAACACAATGCGGGACCCTCTCATTGGGCTAACCAACTGCGCTACTCGATCAACTACACAACTCAGAGCTACTCTGACTCCTCAACGGGAACGATTTCCCGGCAAGCAAAACTCTAAAGGGCGCGAACATCACACACGCTCGACGTGCTCAAACCCAAGGGCAACATCAACCAACTCTCTTGGAAGCAACACCCAAGGAAACTCAACCGATTGGACCACCAATCCGAACTAGCCGAACTTACTCAACCACCGAGGAGGAATCAACTCCCAAAACAACCGGACTAGGAACGAATCCTCGGGGCAACGTCCTCGGCTCGAACCGAGCAAGCTCTTGAAACATCAAGAGAACCAAAACTTGGTCAACACCAAGCACCAACTAACCTCCAAAACCAAACAAGCACTAGCTTGCTAGATCGCCAAATCTGCAAGCAACTCACCCAAGGAACACTTTGCTGGTCTAACGAGCTCTGGAAAGGCTCTCCACAACTAGAGATCCTCTCGATCACCCTCCGACACACACACGGTCGACAACGATCTAACAAACAACCGGCTCACGCGGTACAACCCTCTCCAAAGATCTCAACTACGCCGCCAACTCCAACTTGGAAACCAAGGGAACCTGAAACGCTCACAGAGACGTCATCCTCCTACTCAAAGCAACAACCTCAACATACCTTCTTCTCAAGGTAAGGATCCGAACAGACTTTCTTAGCCAAAACGATCGAAATCTGCGCGCTTGCCACAATCGCTCTTGTTCGGTTCAAATCAAGTCTAACCAGGGCAAGGACCAACTAGCAAAAACTTGCTTAACCAACAGCCCGACAACGAGCACGGCATCCTTACAGCCAAAGCTAGGGCACTTGCCAAGAACTAAAGCCTTGACACCTCAAAGACTGAGCACTGGGTCCTCTACACGAACCTCTCGTGGTTTTCCAAACATAAACCACGGAACGAGCTACGCAAAAGTGCACCGGGGTGCACAGCTCCAACTTGATCTCTTAAGATCCAAAGCCAACAAGGGCTCTCACACAGGGCAACTTTTGCCTCCAAACAGAGCCACAACAAACAAGGGAGCAACGAGAGTTCAAACCCACTCGGGGCCAACTCACCACGAAAAGCCACATTGGCCAACTTACCCTTACAAGTGCAAAACCACACCAAGCTAACATTCCTCGAAACAATGAGCTCACTAAACGCGCTCCGATCAGCCATCCAACTCATGGCTCTAACACTCGATCAACCACGCATCCACGATGCCAACACTAACCATACTAGGGCAACTCAAAGGGTAGCCGAATCATGCTACCATCAAGGCGGCTCACGGGCTCCCAACACAAAGCGAGAACTCGAACGCGCTAGCTCTTAACAGACCATAGCATCCTTTACACCCAACTCTCGAGAGATCCCGAACAGCTCCTACTTTCCCTCGAAAACCTCAAACTTGTAGTCCTCTCGACTACCACCACAGAGCTAGATCTCTTAAGCAACCCAAGCAGTGCAACCTCCTAAAAAGGGTACAAGACAAGCGGGGATGCTAAACTGCACGGCAGACCATGGAACCACCTGCACTAAAAGTGCCAACGGCACGAAACTAGGCCTCCTCTCAAAGCTTGGTGCCAACAGCACTACATCCATTACAACACGAATCAGCCTCAAACGAGGCTTTATGCCTGCGAGAATAGGAAAGTCACCCTCCAAGTGACGGGGCAATGGCACTCAAAGACAGAGTCCAAACACTCGGCGGCCAAATCTCGGCATCTCGACCAACGGACTTGCCACGGCCTACTCCGCATCCCACTCGATGCTCAACAAAAGCTCGGACCAACTCCTCTGGTGGCAACAACTAGTTCCACACCGGGAACATCCAAATAAAAGAGTGTTCCACTCAACTAGCCCCGCCAAATCCACGGATGGATAAAACCCCGCAAGCACACTCCACACTACACCTCGGCTACGAGGGTACAAAGAGAATCGGGCCGCAAAACAACGAAGAGGCTTGCAAGGGGGCACGGATGTCTCTACATCCGCCTCAAGCCACCAACACGGCAACTTGCCAATCAATCGGGCGATCGGTGGAGACTCGCTAGTCCACCTCTCTCAAGGGACTACCACCACCAACTGCGGAATCAACGGCCGCGGAACGGCTCACCTCGGCCTCTGAGCAGCAGGGGCATCCCAACACACGGATGCTAAACTCAAACTGGCCAACCGCTTTACTACTAGCGATGGACTTTCTAATACATCAAGCTCTCTGAGCATCCACTTGCCAAATCGGGCGGCTCCATCAACGCCAACAAACTCAACTGCATAAACTCGCTGATCAAGCCCTCCCGGGAACCTCCGGACTCACGAGAGCTACTGGGGAAAATGCTTGAAACAAACTCACATCAGTTTGGGCTATCTATGCCCGGACTCCTCTACGCTGCCTTTCTGACTGCGCTTTGGGTCTTTGCTCTGTGATAGCTAAAGACACGCCATCAAATCTCACATGGTGGAGCACACTCTGCTCAAGGAGTCATACTGAGGCGTGCTAGCCTCTACCCCTCCTCTAGGCAACTCAATCGCCGGGGCCAACTCTTGGCCAAAGGGCTAAACAACCACGGGGCGCGCCCTCAACATCAACAAGATCAATCCAACCCCTCGGTCGGACATGCCAAGCGTCCCGCTCCTCCGAGTGCAATCAACATATCGGCGATCTGCACAAGGCACCTCCACCCTCTCACTAGGGGAGAAACCAACAACTAGGCCACAAATGGCCTGTGGGAGTCTAATCCGCCTCCCTCTCGAGTGCGAGTGATCGACACACCGGCGATCTGCACAAAGCAACGAACCGCCCACACGGGGGCTCTCACCGCTCATCAAACTACTCGCATCTGCGGAAAAGTTGGCATGATGGCTCTCTAAGCCCAAACCAACAACGAGTCGAACACCGCTTTCGTCTCCGCTCCACAACTCTACACATGCATAAAAGCTAGAAGAAAAGTATTGTAAATTCTTACCCCTTAACTTAATTGAACTCGGACAAACCAAGCGGCGTGGAGTGCTAATGATCATGGGAACAACAACCTACAAAGCGAGTTAGTCTACAGAATCTATGACTCTGTGCTCGATACCAACCGTAAGAACCCACCCAAAACATGGTCCTAAACACGGGATCTTACTCAAAGCATGCAAGTTAAATATGATAACAAGCGGTTTAGAGCTTATATTTAAAAACCTTTCAAAACATATGAGAAGGGGGAGCCCTAAAAGCAGAACCAACAATTTCAGTTTAAACAATCCAACAAGTAAAACAACTTTGGCGATGTGTTTAATAAAATGTACAATACAATTTTAAGCATCGTTTTAAACAATATTCCCTAGGACTCTGTCCATCTACATGCTTGAATAAACAATGCAATAATAAAAGACAGAGTGCCGGCGGTTCCCCATGATCAATCGGCTCCTCCGTTAGCCCTCCCGGTGTTGTCCCAAGTTACCCGAAAGATAAATAAGGGTGAGTATAAACATACTCGGTAAGAATCCCCAACCGGGTACAATACGATACATCAGGTCATCTAGCACCTCAATATGCAAGCAAACAAACTATCAACACGCATCATAGCTCAACGAGCTCATAACACAAGATCTGGAAACATCGGAAGTCTCTTACTTCCGGAATCATCTAAAGTCTCCTACTTAGGCCTAATGATTGGTTCTCATAACCAATCCGGGACATCTCCGAGGGTCTTTCTCCTCGGCCAATTGATCACCTCAAAACCGATCCCAAGATGTCCGACACCCTCGAGGGTCTTTCTTACTCGACCAATTGATTAGCTCAAAAGCCAATCCCAATGGGTTTCCTCAAGGGCCTCTTACCCTCGCTAACAACTCCGACTATCGGAGAGTACCCGCATCGCTCTAAACCGGAAGGAATCGGTGTACTCACGAACATTAGCCCGGGAGCTCTCCGAACCGGCGACTAACGCTGTGTCGCGCGCACACCGCATGCTCTTCTCGCAACCGGCGTAAATGCGGGGCCTAAGGGCAAACTACGCGGGCAGTGCACGCATGCCTAAGACTTCGGAAACGGTGTCACCGAACACGATGGTGCGAGGCCCTCGGCACTCATCTGCGCGCCTGTACCACCGACACGAAGCTAAGAACCGCCAAGGCGGGCTTGCACCGCTGGCGGGGTTCCGCTCTAGCGAGCTACAAACTAGGCTTATGCCGATGTGGTAGCTACATCCACATCGGTGCCGGGGAAGCAATGTACGTTATGCTTCGCTCTACTCCCGACCGGTGGGGACAAAGTACGTTATGTCCGCTCTCGGCCTCACGGATGATGACAAACCCTACTACTCTATCCAAGAATACCGAGTAAATCAATGATTCTGGCTAGCAAGCAATGACCGACATCAATCACGTTTACCTAGCATGATACTACAACTTAAACAGAATCACAAGCATGCCGGAAGAACAAACCTAGCATGGCACTAACATGTAAAATCAACAAACATGCTAGCAAGAGATCAAACAAAGTCGCCTATCACTATCATGCTCATAACAATCAAAGAAACATACAAGGCACAATCGAGACATATTGCGGTCCCACAACCACGGTAAGAAATCCTTACAGGGACAAGCGAGAAAATAATCATAACTCAACCAAGCGATCCTCGAGCCTCTAATCGAACCCAAACAACCTAAACATAAAATAAAGCAAACCCAAATCAAATACATAAAACAACGACCAACAAAATCGGGGCCCAACGAAGAAAAGACTCGGGAAAATACCATCCGAGAAGCCACAAGGCTCAAGGCCAACCAAAGACACAACAGCAGCGGTGGGGAGCGTAAGAGCAGCCGGCCAAGCGCTGGGCACAGCGCGCTGGGCATGGGGCGCAGGCGCGGGCGCCGGCGCAGCACGCGCGCTTGAAGAAAGGCAAAGCGCGCACGGCGCGCGCGAGCTTCGGTGGCGGCGACGACACACGGCGCGCGCTTGACAGAGGGACGGCGCGACGCGGCGCCAGGGCGACGCGACGCGCGATGGGCTCGGGGCGCTCGGGAAGGCACGACGACCCTGCGAGGGCGAGCGACTTCGGCACGGAGACGGCACGGGCGATGCCGATCTGGGCTCGGCGCGCGACCAAGGCGACACGAAGGTGGCACGGGCGATCTGCAGATCTGGGCTCGGCGCGACTAGGGCGAGGGCGACGCGATCGGGCGCTGGGGTGGCTCGGCACGGCTAGGGCGAGGGCATCGCGATCGGGCGCTGGGGTGGCTCGGCACGGCGCGGCATGGGCTGGACGATGCAACGCATCTGGGCGCACCTGGGTTGGGCGATGCAGGGCGTCTGGTGCGGCGAGGGCATGGCTGGGCTGAGCGGTCTGATGCGGCCAGGGAGTGGTGCGGCTAGGGCATGGCTGGGTGGCTAGGGTTGGGTCTTCTTGGTGAGGTCGGCTAGGAGAGAGAGAGAGAGAGAGAGAGAGAGAGAGAGAGAGAGAGAGAGAGAGAGAGAGAGAGATTGCAAAACAAGGGGAAAGGGATTTTCTTGATTTTTCTTCCCTTTTTCCTAATTTAAACAAACCTTAAAGTCCTTAAATCCCAATTCCCGGCTTCCTCCTTCGAGACCCGGCTGAAGCAATCTTTTCCAAACAATAACTCTCACTTAAACAAACTCCCAAATCATCTCTAAGGGCCTGGGCTCGAATCCCAAAGGAAACACCCAAACAACGATCACTTTGCCCAAAACCCAAATCACAACCGAACTCCCAAACGAATACCCCAAACATCTCGGGACTCGCATGACCACCAACATACAAGCCTCAACAAAGCGCGGAGCGCCTCGAAGCCCCGAAAAACCACAAATCCCGCCCCGGGAGCAAAAGACCAAAATACCCCTAAGGGTCAAAACAAATCTAACGGCCCAACCAAACCATCAATCCGAACCGAAGCACCTCGAGAACTGGAATAGAAAATCGGGCCGTTACACCCGCCAACGGTGCAAGCTCGCCTTGGCCGGTTCTTAGCTTCGTGTCGGTGGTACAGTGCGCGCAGATGAGTGCCGAAGGCCTCGCACTCTTCGTGTTCACCGACACCGTTTCCGAGTCTTAGGCATGCGTACACCCGCGTAGTTTGCCCTTAGGCCCCGCATTTACGCCGGTTGCGAAGAGAGCATGCGGTGTCGCGCAAGACACGCATTAGTAGCCGCCCGGAGAGCTCCCAGTGCTAATGTTCGTGAGTACACCGATTCCTTCCAGCTTAGAGCGGTGCGGGTACTCTCCGATAGTCCAGATTGTTAGCGAGGGTAAGAGGCCCTTGAGGACACCCATTGGGATTGGCTTTTGAGCTAATCAATTGGTCGAGGAGAAAGACCCTCGAGGGTGTCGGACATCTTGGGATCGGTTTTTGAGCTGATCAATTGGCCGAGGGAGAAAGACCCTCGGAGATGTCCCGGATTGGTTATGAGAACCAATCATTAGGCCTAAGTAGGAGACTTCCGATGATTCCGAAGTAAGAGACTTCCGATGTTTCCAGATCTTGTGTTATGAGCTCGTTGAGCTATGATCTGTGTTGATAGTCGCTTGCTTGCATATTGAGGTGCTAGATGACCGATGTATCGTATTGTACCCCAGCTTGGGGATTCTTACTGAGTATGTTTATACTCACCCTTATTTCTCTTTCGGTAACTTGGGACAACACCAGAGGGCTAGCGGAGGAGCCGATTGATCATGGGGAACCGCCGACACTCTTCTTTTATTATTGCATTGTTTATTCAAAGATGTAGATGGACAGAGTCCTAGGGGAATATTGTTTAAAACGTTGCTTAAAATTGTATTGTACATTTTATTAAACACTGCCAAAGTTGTTTTACTTGTTGGATTGTTTAAACTGAAATTGTTGGTTCTGCTTTTAAGGGCCCCTTCTCATATGTTTTGAAAGGTTTTTAAATATAAGCTCTAAACCGCTTGTTATCATATTTAACTTGCATGCTGAGTAAGATCCCAGGTTTAGGACCATGTTTTGGGTCGGGTTCTTACAATACTCGTCAAAGAAAATGATGATGAAGCTGTCCAAAAATGATTTGAACACCCTATCCATCATGTCCATAAACGCGGCTGGGGCATTAGTCAATCCAAACGACATGACCACAAACTAGTAGTGACCATATCTAGACCTGAAAGCTGTCTTAGGAATGTCGGCATCCCTGATCGGCAACTGGTGGTAACCGGATCTCAAATCTATCTTGGAGAACACGGAGGCTCCCTGAAGCTGATCGAACAAATGCTCAATACGAGGCAACAGATACTTATTCTTCACAGTCACCTTATTAAGCTCGCGATAATCAATACATAAGCGCATCGAACCATCCTTCTTCTTCACAAACAGAACTGGTGCTCCCCACGGGGACACACTCGGACGGATGAACCCTCGGTCTAACATCTCCTGCAACTGAACCTTTAGTTCCTTTAGCTCGGCTGGCGCCATATGATACGGAGCCTTCGAGATAGGGAGGGTCCCTAGCTCGAGCTCAATTGTGAAGTCAACCTCTCTCTTCGGGGGCAACCCCGGTAACTCCTCAGGAAACACATCCTCAAACTCCTACACAACCGGCACCTGATCAACGATCGGCGAGGCGCTCTCCCCCGCACAACTTGGCTAGGTAGCCCCAAGCTCCATGAGCTAACAAACGACGAGCCTTCACACCGACACCATCGGGCGGGCAAACTCCACCTGGACTCCACGAAACTTAAAGTCACCGACCAGCGGCTCAACGATACTTTTTTCCGTGGCGATCAATCAACGCGTGGTTAGCAGCTGTAAAGACCCGACCCCAAAAGGGGCTCTAAATGGGCCTTTACCCCAATGCATGTATTCAAAATAAAAGACATTATGAAAAATAATGTTTTGGATCCCAAGTAAAAACAGAAACATTCAACAATCAAAACAATTTACTCTAAAACTCGTCCCTCATTGCCAAGCACTGCTTTCAGATAAATACATTTCTAAAAGCATACTCACGATCGAGAGATTTATTTAAACCATTTAAACATTCCACCAAGATAAATATGCTTTGAATCCATAAAACATAAGAAAACATCCTAGGGCTCCGTGCCCGCCTACATGCATTCAGGGGAAATAACAAAAGTCAAGAGTCATGATATAATAAGGGTGAGTAACGAATTACTCAGTAAGAATCCCCAACCGGGGTACAATACGATATACATGATCATCTAGAATAATGTATGCAAGCTATGAATATAAACACAGAGCGGAGCACATAGCTAAGTCCACACTTGGACCTCGGATGCCAACTCGGGGTCTTAGTCCGGAAATACCACAACATACTATACGCCCTATACGGAAACAAGTCCCGGCCTCACCGCTCATCTCATCGCCGATACGAAAGGTGCACTCGCTCAAGATCCCGAGGAGCTCTCCTGGTCGGCGCTTTGTAATGAGCGTAGCGCGCACCGCATGCTACCGCAAACTCGGGGTGCCGGTCTAGTGGCAAGCCGCCTGTGTTCGATCCACCATGCCTAACTAAATCTCGGATCGGTGTCACCGACATAGGGGTGAGACACTGACACGTGAACTATGTCGGCTGTACCACCGCACTGAGGCTAAGGAACCGGTAGTGGTAGGCTTACACCGAAGCGGTCCTTGCCCTAACAGTGGCAATCAAGGGCTACGGTCGAACACGCCGAGGACGTGCCGATCGCCGGGGCGAGGCAATGCCAAGTCATCATCGCGACCATTGGGGCATTTAACGATCGCCACCTCACCCAAGATTGCGGGGCCACCGTTAGGGTTAGCTAAACCCTAACGGGATCGGGGACGAGTACCATCTCGTGCGTCCTGTCGGGGATGCAAGTTACGTTATGCATCCGGCCCGATGATGCTACCTACCCAACTCTAAACCATAGCAATAATAACAATTCATTCAATGCGATCAATACGTGCTCAATGCAGATACAAGGGACCTAGCATGATACTACGAAGCAAGAACAGATATCGAACATGCGAAATGGAACAACCTAGCATGGGCTAACATGAGAAACAATACAAGAGTTCATGCCATCGAGAATTGAAACGAGCACCTAGGGCTAAACATGCTAATAATCATACACGAGCATACAAAACAACAATCACAAATATACCGCAGGCCCACACAACTCCTGGTAAGAAATCCTTACCTTGGTCCGGGAGGCTTCTACACACAAATCCTAAGTCATGGAACAATCCCGAGCTAGCGAGCGGGAACCTAGCAAACCAATAATAATCAACATCTAAAACGTCTAAAAACAATAGAATAGCAAGCTCGGCTCGGGGCACTCACGCCGCACGGCGGACACGAACTTGGAGTTCTTTGGCGGTAACGCACGGCAGGCTGGCGCGCGTCTGCGCGCGCGATGGGCGCTGGGCGCGCGCGGCGCGCGACGACGACGGGACTCGCAGCGGCGGCGCGCACGCACGGCACGGGCGCACGGGCGCTGGCGTCACGATCGCGACACGGCGAAGCCGCTTTCGGGGACGACGCGCGGGCGAACGTCTCTGGCGCGTCGAAGCGAGCGGCTCGGCAAGCCACATGGGCGAAGCGCGCGGCGTCGAGCGCCTCTTCTGCTGCGACCTGGCGTGGCGTCGACGCTGGCCGGCGATGGCCGGCGGGCCGGGCCGGTTCTTTATCGCGAGATCTCGGGCGCGACAGGCCGCGTGGACGGCAAGGGCGATTTGGTGCGGCGACGAGCGATCTGAAAATGCCGCTTTGGCGCGATCCGACGTCTTGGTAGCCGGGTGGGCGTCGCGCGACGATGGTCGCTGGGTCGGGCTTCTCTCGCCGGGCTGCAATCAACACAAACACACACAACACTCTTCTATTCACTTGGCCAAACAAAGACACCAAACGGATGAGAAGAAGAAGAGGAAGATCGATACCTACCCTAATGATGATGAACGATCCAAGGGAGCCGCAAGGATGAAGAATTCGGCAAGGCAATGGAGAGATAAGCTTGGCGGCCACACACTTTGGAGAAGAAGATGGAACAAACCTAATTTCTATTTCATTTAACCAAATGCACCAAACACCAAAGATCCAAGGTTAACTAAGATGTGATGCGAAAAAGAGCAACAAGAGCACCTAATGGCTCAATTGGCACACAACCCCACAAGCTTTCCAGAGACCCGGTTCAAACCCAGTGCAAACACAATTTCCTTTATTTTTACTTTTGCATCAAACCTTGCTCAAACCAAACCACAAATCCTTCCAAAACCTACATAAATCCATCCAATAATTTTAGTAACTGGAAAAGACACAAATGGCCCTGACGGCCCGACCAAATTACCAAATTACCCCTAGGGCATACCTGGAAGACCGGGATGAAAAACCTGGGTCGTTACAGCAGCTAACCACTCCATACCAAGAATCACATCAAAACCGCTCATAGGTAGAACTATGTGCGTAGCCACAAGCAACTCTCCGGATATCTCGATTCGGCCATCCTTAATCTTATCTCTAGCTAACATATCAACTCCCGAAGGAGTTGCAACAGACAATTCAAAACCTAGAGGCTCTAATCTTAATTTAGCATGCTCAGCAAACAACACAGATACAAATGAATGCGTAGAACCAGAATCAAACAAGACAAATGCGCAGTGATCTAAAACAAGAAGCGTACCTGCCACAGCGGCATCCGTATGCTCGACCTCCTGACGGGTCGTAGCAAACACCCGACCCTGCTACTGCGCTGGCTGAGCTATCATAGCTGGCTGAGGGCAAGAACGGATCATATGCCCCTCCTTACCACAGCGGAAACACACCCTGGGCCCTGCCTGACAAGCTCCAGTGTGGGTTCTCCCACAAGAAGCACAAGCGGGAACCTTCCTGGGACCACCCTGCTGGCGAGGCTGGAAACGGATTGGGGCCCTATGCTGATCCCAGTTGTGAAACTGTCCTTGGCGACGCTGGCCACCTCCCATGAACTCAAACTTCCTCTTCTACCCCACTGCTACTGGAACAAGACGCTGAACAGGAGCGGCAACAACCCGCTCAACAGGATACTTTCCGTTATAAATGGTGGCTAACTGAACAGCTCTGGCATAAGTGTCAGGAGCCTGAGCCCTGACATCCTGGGAAACACCCTGCCTCAACCCAGAAATGAACTTTCGAATCTTCAACTCAGGGGTGGCTATCAACTGCGGAGCAAAATAACCATACTCCGAGAACTTTCTCTCATACTTCTCTATAGAATCAGAACCCTGCTTCAGGTTCTGGAAAAGCTCCACCATCTTCTCTTGAGCCTCATCACTAATGTACTTGGCCTTGAACTCCGACTTGAAGAACTCCCAAGTAGCAGGTGGAGACCCAGCTGGTCTCTCACTCAAGGTGGACTCCCACCACCACCTAGTTGTGCCCCCTAGTGCATGGGCTGCACACCTCGGCTTCTGGACATCGGGGCACACCATGATCAGGTAGGTGTACTCCAAATGGACAATCCATCTGGCAACCGCTAAAGCATCTCCTGTGGCATCAAACTTCTCAGGCTTCCACTTCACGAAGTCCTTCAACCATCTACCCAACTCCTCGGCACCCTCTGCCATATCTGCCTCTAGGGCTACTTGCTCCTGTGGAGCTGGGGTGTTCTTTGCGCCTCTTTGAAACATGCGAGTCAACGCGCTCGTTCTGCTCTCGGGACTCTTCCCGCTCCGCTGCCAACAAGGCCTGGGTCTCTGCCCTCTGGTCACTCAACAGGCTGACCATCAAAGCCCTCATAGAATCAGCAAATTCTGCTCCAGGAGTAGTCTCACGGCGCTCGGTCGCCTCAACGCCTCATCTAGGCCCAACAAGGGGAGCTACTGGTAGAATGCCATCAGTCTCAGCTTGGGACGATGTCCTGCAGATGTCGATCCGATCCCGATACCTCGACCGCTCTCGAACCTCCTCTTCCGTGCGGGTGGATCGGCATGTTTGGCGATCTACACCCAAACCAACAACGAGTCGAAACTCGCTTTCGCTCTCCGCACTACTACAACACTAAACAAGTCATACACTAGATGAAAGGTATTGTAAATTCTTAAACCTTTTCTAAAAAGTAAACTTAGGCGCACTGATGACCGCCGAGTCTTTGGTGATCATGGGAAAAATGACCTACAACAAAGGTTAGTCTACAGAATCTATGACTCGAGCTCTCGATACCAATCAGAAAGACCCGACCCAAAAAGGGGCTCTAAATGGGCCTTTACCCCAATGCATGCAAAGTGAAGGACAATATGCAAATATTATTTCGGATTCCAATTAAAAACTTAAAACATTCAACATTCAAACAGAATCAAGATAGTTTCTTTGAAACACATGCTCTCGTCTCCAAGCACTGCTTGGGACAAACACATTTCCAAAGTTTACTCGATCGAGATTTATTAAAATCATTCATAACCTTCCGATACAACAATGCTGGAATCCACAAAACATTTAGAAAACATCCTAGGGCTCAGTGCCTTGCTACATGCATTCAGGGAAAATAAAAGACAAGAGTCATAATATAAAAAGTCGAGACGACAATGGATTCCCATGATCACGGCTCCTCCTTCACCATCATGTCTCGCACCTTGGTTACCCGTGGAAAACCACAAAATAAGGGTGAGTAACGAATTACCCAGTAAGAATCCCCAACCGGGGTACAATACGATATACATCGTCATCTAGATGAATGTATGCAAGCTATGAATATAAACATAGAATGGAGCACATAGCTTAAGTCCATACTTGGACCTCGGATGCCAACTCAGGGTCTTAGTCTGGAATAATCCACCACACAATACGCCCTATACGAGAAATAAGTCTCGGCCACAGCCTGTCTACTGTCCATACGAAAGGTGCACTAGCTCACAATCCCGAGGAGCTCTCCAGTCGGCGCTCTAATGAGAGTAAGCGCACACCGCATGCTACTGCAGACTCTAGGGGTTGCCGGGTCTAGTGGCAAGCTGCCCAGATCCAGTCACCATGCCTAACTAAATCTCTGGATCGGTGTCAGTGACATAGGGGTGTGAGACCTGGACACGTGAACTATGTCAGCCTAAGGAATCGGTCGTGGTAGGCTTACACCAGGAAGTCGTCCTTGCCCTAACAAGTGGCAATCAAGGGCTACTACCGAACACATTGACGACGTGTCGGCTGCCGGGGACTAGGCATTGCCAAGTCATCATCCCGACCGTTGGGGCATCGCGCAGACTACCACCCTCACCCAAGATTGCAGGGCCTACCGGTAGGGTTAGCTAAACCCTAACGGGGTTCAGGAACGGAGTATTACCTCGTGCGTCCCTGCCATGGATGCAAGATACTTTATGCATACTGGCCCGGATGATGCTATCTACCTGAACTCTAACCTACCATATCAACAGCAAGCAATCCAATACAATCCATTACGTGTTCAACAGATACAACGAACCTAGCATGATACTATGAAGCAAGAAAGAATACGAGCATGCCAGAACGGAACAACCTAGCATGGACTAACATGAGAAAACAACATAAGATATCATGCCAGTCGGGAATTTAGAACAGAGCACCTAAAACTATACATGCTGATAATCACAAACAAACATACAAACAGCAATCACATATAATACCGCAGGGCCCACACAACTCCGGTAAGAAATCCTTACCTTGGTCGGGAGGCTTCTACACACAAAAACCTAAGCTGCGATCACTCCCGAGCTAGCTAACGGAACCTAGCAAACAAAAAAATAATCATCATCTAAAAGCCCAAACATGATAAACAAACAGGCTCGGCTCGGGAGCACTCACGCGGCACGGCGACATGGGGCTAGGCGCTGGGGCGCTGGCTGCGCACACGGACGGGCGCTGGGGCGCTGGCTGCACGTTGGGCAGGCGCTGAGGCACGGCACTAGCGCGCGGCGCTGGGCATGCGACTCGGACGCGGGCGAGCGGCACAGGGCAAGGACGCGCGGGCGCTGGGCGAGCGGCACGGCACATGCGAGGACGCGCGGGCGCTGGGCGAGCTGCTCGGGCGATCTGGGCTGGCACCTACTACTGCGCGCGACAAGGAGCGATAGGACCACCTGCGGCTGGGCGTCGCGACAGTGACTGAGAGCCGCTCGGGCTATCTCGCCACCGTGGGCGAGATCTCGGGCACTGGCGGACTGGGCGTCTTTGGCGACTTGCAACAACACACACACACACACGAGCACTTCCTCTTACCTTCGCCAAAGAAAAACAACCAATCGAGAAGATGAAGAGGATGAAGACTTACCCTAATGATGATCGAACCTCTGGGCCGCAAAGGGGATGAAAAAAGGCTTGGGAGCTAGGGAGAACAAGCTTGGACGGCTAGGAGGGTTTTGGAGAAGAAAGAACAAAACCTAATTTCTTTTTCATTTAACCAAATGCACCAAAACTCCAAGATCCAAGGCTAACCATAATATGACGCAGAAAGAGCAACAAGAGCTCTCCATAGCTCAACTGGCACGCATCCCCACAGGCTTTCCCGGAGACCCGGGTTCGAATCCCAACTACAACACAATTTTCCTTTATTTTTACTTTTGCATCTAACCATGCTCAAACCCATCCACAAAGCCTAAAAAACCTACATAAATCCATCCAATAATTTTAGCAACTGGAAAAAGACATAAACGGCCCTGACGGCCCGACCAAATTACCAAAATACCCCTAGGGCATACCTGGAAGACCGGGATGAAAACCCGGGCCGTTACAAGCGTTGTCCCGGTTGAGCAAAGAAATTTCACCGAGCAAAGAGTCACCCAAAGAAGAAATTTCTCACCGAGCAAATTTCAAAGACTCACCGCCTCGTCGCGCGCCCGACGCTGCTGCGTGCCGCCGCACGCCTGCACGCGCTGAATTCTGAATGGCATGATTTCTTATGTTGTTTCTCATGTTAGTCGATGCTAGGTTGTTCCATTCTGGAATGCTCGTTATCTGTTCTTGCTTCGTAGTATCATGCTAGGTTCGTTGTATCTATTGAGCACGTATTGGATTGTTTGCTGTTGATGTTATAGTTTAGAGTTCAGATAGGTAGCATCATCCGGGCCGAGATGCATAAAGTACCTTGCATCCACGGCACGGACGTACGAGGCAGTACTCCGACCCTGCAATCTTGGGTGAGGGTGGCAGACTGTTAAATGCCCCAACGGTCGGGATGATGACATGGCATAGACTTGTCCTGGCAAAACGCACGCCGCCCTCGCGGCGTGTTCGGCGGTAGTCCTGATTGCCACATGATAGGGCAAGGGCGGCTTCTGGTGTAAGCCTCGACGGCCGGTTCCCTTAGCCTCAAGTGCGGTGGTTCAGTGACATAGTTCACGTGTCCGTGTCTCACACCCCTATGTCGGTGACACCGATCCGAGATTTAGTTAGGCATGGTGGATCGAACTCGGCGACTTGCCACTAGACCCAAAGACTTCATGGTTTGCAGTAGCATGGGGTGCGCGCATACGCTCATCATAGCGCCAACTGGAGAGCTCCTCGGGATCGTGAGCCAGTGCACCTTTCGTATCGACAGTAGACAGGCTGAGGCCGAGACTTGTTTGTCGTATAGGGCGTATCATGAGCTGGATTATCCCGGAGTAAGACCCTGAGTTGGCATACAAAGTTATGTGTGGATTTAAGCTATGTGTTCTCTTCTGTGTTTATATTCATAGCTTGCATACCTTTCTGCTAGATGACCATGTATATCATATTGTACCCCGGTTGGGGATTTTTACTGAGTAATTCGTTACTCACCCTTATTTTGTGGTTTTCCACAGGTAACCAAGGTGCGAGACAGGATGGCTGAAGGAGGAGCTATGATCATGGAAAACAGTTGTTGAACTCTGAATTTATGTTATGACTCTTATATGTCTTGTTTTTCTTCTGAATGCATGTAGTTGGGCACGGAGCCTTAGGTTGTTTTCTGAATGTTTTTCCGGATTCTAGCACTATTGTAACTGTTGGATGTTTTGAAGGTTTTAAATAAATCTCTGATCAAAGTAAGTTTTGGAACTGTATTTGTCTTAGAACAGGTGCTTGG
Organism: Sicyos edulis; assembly: GCA_036507275.1. Classification (NCBI taxonomy): domain Eukaryota; kingdom Viridiplantae; phylum Streptophyta; class Magnoliopsida; order Cucurbitales; family Cucurbitaceae; genus Sicyos; species Sicyos edulis. The sequence continues at coordinate 24,866,616 of CM071852.1, forward strand.
AAACAGGGACAGGTTTCAGGAATTATGTTGATTTTTAAATGGATGTTATATGTTTTTGGTTTTTACTTAGAATCCGAAACACCACTCTTGCATATTGATTTTAGCTTTGAATTCATGCATTGAGGTAAAGACCTATTTTAGGACCCCATTCGGGTCGGGTCTTTACAGTTGGTATCAGAGCTCAGAGTCATAGATTCTATAGACTGACCTTTTTTTGTAGGTCGTTTTTCCATGATCATCAGCACTCCGACAGTCATTAGGTACGCCTAAGTTTACTGTTTTTAGAAAAGGGTTAAGAATTTACAATACTTTTCATCTAGTGTATGCGTTGTTTAGTGTTGTGGAGCGGAGACGAGCAAGTTCTGACTCGTTGTTGGTTTGGGTCCAGAGCACCATCATGCCAACTTCCCGCAGTGTAAGAAGTGTGATAGCAGCAAGTCAGGGTATCCAGACAGATTCATATACCGCTGGGACATCGTCCTAGAGGGAGGCAGAGATTAGACTCCCGTAGGCCACTTCTGGCCCAGTTGTTAGTTTTCCCCTAGAGAGAGGGTGGAGGTGTTTTGCCCTGGAGTACCACTCTAGGAGAGGAGTTAGCTATGGATTTACTCATGTTGATGCTTGTGGAGCAGATTCCAGTGTGGACTAGCCTGGGTAGTTCAAGTGTTGATCTTGAACCTTAGCAGATTGTTTGTTTGCCCAGTGAGTAGCTGCAGAGTTGGTAGCCTTCGAGGAGGTTGCTGAGACATCTTTGTTCTCTTGTAAAGTGTTGTTGTTTTGCAACCAGTAAGCCAGAACCCTGTGGTTAAGGGTGCAGCGAGCAGTGTTCCCATCAGACTTGATCCGTTGGTGGTTTCCTCAGTTGTCTAGTAGAGTTGAGCACTCTTCTTATGGTGAGCCCTAGAGTAGGGCTAGCTGCTGCATGTTGAGAGATCCGGCCAGAGTTTAGTAGAGCATCATGTGGAGATGCAAGAGTAGGCAGTGAGACTTCACTTTGATTAGATTCCATAGCCATGGTTGTTTGAGTTTGAGCTCTTGTATTCCTAGCCATAGTTTTTGTCACTTGAGGTTGTGACCTTGCGGGTCCCATTTGTAGTAAGATGTGGATTTGGTAGTAGTGGCACTTGAGGTGCATTGGTTGGTGTGCTACTTTGGCACTAAGTCTGGTTCAAGCCTGAGTTTGGCATGGGTATAGCAGATGGTTCTATGACCCGTCCAGATTTCAACGCACTCCTTTAGCCTTTGGATCCATTTATGGCAGTTGCACCTGTTTAGGTCGTGCAAGAGGGCTAGTTCAGTGGTAGTCGAAGGACTACAAGTGAAAGGATGTTCGAGAGGAGCTGGAGCCTCTTCCCAGTGTTACTGGGGGTTGAGTAAGTCAGCAGGTTGACGGTTGGTAAGTGTTAGTGAGCGTGAGTCTCACGCTAGTGTTAAGGCCAAGAGATCTTTGTTGTTGGTAGTGCGGTCAACTACCTTCAAGTGCCTAAATCCGAGGAGAGTTGGGCATTGTAGATGCGAGTTTGGTCCAGCAGAGGGACCATGAGTTGGATGCCTAAGAGATGAGTTGGATGCCTATGAGATGAGCTGGATGCCTATGAGGCAAGTTGGATGCTTATGAGATGAGTTGGATGCCTAGGAGATGAGTAGGATGCCTTATGAGAGGAGTTGGACGCCTTATGTGTAAGCACACTTGGTAGAGACTTGGTATAAAGTAAGTTCGGTTTGGCATTGTTATGCTTTAGTAGAGCAAGGTTGCCACAACTCCGAGTATCGTGTGGAGATGGAACTTTTGGTGTACCTTAGGTTGATGGTATCTCTGCCAGAAGTTAGTTGTTGCCTTTTTAGAAAGCGCCTGTTAGTCTTGGATCTCTGAAGAAAGGTTGAGAGTTGTGCACACAAGTGTGTTTTGTGTAGTTCGTTCTGGTGGCGAGAGTTTCAGAACCACGTAGGGTTTGCATTGGAGAACTGGTGCTCAGTCCTTGGGAAAGTTGGACTCCAGGTGGATGTTGTAAGGCCTTAGTTGAGGTTGTAAGGATACAGTGCTCGTGGTCGGGATGTTGCTTAGGCAAGTTTTGTTAGGTTGGACCTAAGCTTCGTTGGTGGAACCTCTTGTGGTTCATGGTTGGAGTTCAGATGGTACTAAACAAATGGTGGTTGTAGCGAAGCCACGTAGTCCTGACCGTAGTTGCTAAGGGTGTTGCTCGGAATCCTTACCTTGGGTGGAAGCTACGATGTGACTGATGCTTTGAGTAGGAGGATGACACATTCTGAAGCCTTTCTGGTCTTTTTGGTTTTGAGGTTCGGTGCAGGCCAGCATAGTTGTAATGCTGGGAAAATGAGTTGTTGTTCAGGCAGTTGGCTGTTAGACCGTTAGACGACAGTGTGTGTCGAGGGTTGCCGAAGAACCCTAGTTGTGGATGGCCCTCACCGCACTTCGGTCGGACCCGGTAGTAAGTTCAGTTGTCAAGCCGGAGTCGTGTAGGTTGTAGACCTCGGGTGAATTGCTGGCAGGTTTGGTAGGCTAGCAAGCTAGAGTTTGTTTGGAGTAGAGTCCGGATTGGTTCTGGTGTGGTGGCAAGTTGGTGTTTGGTGTTGACCAAGGTGTGGTTTTGAGTTTCTAGAAGTTAGTTTTGCTCGTGGGGTGAGTGGTTCGTGCCCTGTCGGTTGTTTTTCCTGTTTCCAGGATGTTGAGAGTTGCTCCTTTGGCATTTGGAGGTGAGTCTTGGCTAGTGTGTGGTTGGAGGTTCAGTCTGTGGTGGACCCCCCTGTTGTTGCCCCGTGAGATTTAGATGTTGTTTCTTTAGCGGAGCAAGATAGTGAGCGTGTGTGGAGCTCTATGTCCTTCGGTTGTCTGCTTGTAAGAACCGTTTCCTTCTGGGAGTTGTCAGATTACTCCCTTGGTCTCGGAGTTGATGGTAGTGGTGCTAGCAAGAGGGAAAGGTTTGTTGGCTGCTTGGAAGCAGTTGTTTGTCCAGCTAAGCGGACTCTTGAGTGGTGTTCTGGAAGTTGCAGTAAGGGTTGTTCTGCCTCTTGTGAGTGTTTGGCCTAGTCAGCTAAGGTACTTTGTGTGTTTGGCCTGGGAGCTGTTGCACCTTTGTAGTTGAGGAACCCCTTTGTATCAGTTGTGGGATGAGTTTGCACCATTGTGGCTGGATTAGGGTCGTGGCCTTTTGAGGGATCCTTGCTGGTTAGTGTAGCTTGTGCTCTGCCAGCCATTGTTGGTATTCTTGTTCTTGGTAGTTGGTGTTAACCGAGTAGTGGAGTTTCGTTCATGAAGTTCGGTGGGAAGGTGCTATAAGCCTAAGCTAGAAGGTTAAGCCTGTATGTGTTATCGTTTGGACTTGTGAGATGTGTTTCATATTTGAGGCATGCTTCGTTCCATTGCTTGCATGGAGGTAAGTTTGGTGGAGGGAGCCTGTAAAGACCCGACCAAACTAACGGTCTCTAACCTAGATCCTTACTTAGCATGCATAAATAAAATATGAAATCACTTATAGAGAGTACCAATTTAAAACTTTTCATTCAACACAACTAAGTTCAAGCATAAAATCCATTAAGCAAAACCAACAAGTAAAGTGACTGTTCGGTACTTTCAAGAAAATCAAGGAAACAGTCCGAGAAGTCTTAAACAAGTTTTTGAATGAATGATATTCTAATGACTCCAGTCCAACTACATGCTAAACCAACAAAAACATAATAAAGTGAAATAGTCTCAGAGTTGGGCCGTCCATGATCATCCAAAGACCTCCTCCTAGCCATCCTTCCTCCGTCCCAAGTTACCTGGTGGAAGGACACAGAAAAATAAGGGTGAGCAACGTATTACTCAGTAAGAATCCCCCAACCGGGGTACAATACGCAAACATAGCATTTAGCACACCGACATGCAACCATACAATGACTTAGGACAAACCAGTTGTTTAGGCTAAGAGCTAACACTAGACCAGGCCTGCCAAGGGCTTACAATTACAACCTGCCCTAGGTTCTACACCTAGATGCCCATCGGGGTCTTACACCTCAATCAATGATGCCCATTGGGGTCTTACACATACGGATGCCCATCGGGGTCATACACCTCAATCAATGATGCCCATCGGGGTCTTACACATACGGATGCCCATCGGGGTCTTACACCTCAATCAATGATGCCCATCGGGGTCTTACACATACGGATGCCCATCGGGGTCTTACACCTCAATCAATGATGCCCATCGGGGTCTTACACCTCAATCAATGATGCCCATCAGGGTCTTACACATACGGATGCCCATCGGGGTCTTACACCTCAATCAATGATGCCCATCGGGGTCTTACACCTCTAGCCATCAATGCTGCCAGACGGGGTCTTACACTTCTAGGATGCCCATCGGGGTCTTACTCCAGCTAGGATCTCAGAGATGCCCATCGGGGTCTTATACTCTCCAGCTACATACGGAATCAGTGCAGTGCCCATTGGGGACTTACCTACTTTATAGATCACCTGCCAAGCACTAACATGGAACTAACAGATTATAATAGGAACACCAGCACAACACAAACCTGGAAGCAAGAGGAAATATGTAACCTATCCACTAGAAATTTATACAATCACAAGGTAAGACATGCTAGCAATTATACGCAGGATCCACACACCCTCGGTAAGAAACCCTTATCTGGAAGGAAGCAGAGAAATATCAATCACACCCAACAAGTGACCCTCGAGCTTCTATGCGAACCCAAGCAACCGAGAAGACAACAGGCTCGGTACCAAGCTATCACGGCCAGGCAGGCTCTCGGTAGGGTAGCGTCGCGCAGAGACAAGCGACGGCATGTGGCTCGGTGGGCGCTGGCGCCGCTGTCCGACATCATCATCGCGCTCGGACGCAATCGCACAGACACGACGGCACTGGGCGCAATCGGGCAGACGCGACGACACTGGGGCGCTGGCGTACGGACGCAGGCGTATAAGGTGACGTGGCGAGCTCGCGCTGGGACGGCACGAAGGACGGGCTGGGCGACGCGGCGAGATCACGTTGGGACTGTGCGAAGGACGGTGGGGCAACGCGGATAGATCACGCTGGGACGGTGCAAAGGACGGAGGGGGGACGCGGGCTGGCTGCGACCGCTGCGATGGAGCTACTGCAGGGTTTCTCGATGCGGCTGGCCGGGCGGTTGTCTTGCGCGAGCGGAGCGACGACGGCGTCGGCGAAGAGCGGCGGCGATGATGGCAACAAATGGCGAGGCAGGGGGCTGGGCGACGCTAGGGTTTCTTTCCCTCTCCTTCTTCCTTTTTTTCTTTTCTTTTCTTTTTTTTTCTAAATTTAAATAAGCCTTTTGGAAAAATCCCAAAAATCCCTTCCCAAGGCCTCCCTCCTTCGAGTCCTAGCTAACGCTTTAATTCTTTCTTTATTTAAATCCAAGCTTCCAATTCCCTTAACTCTAGGGCCCGAATCCCCCAACCGATAAACCTAAAAAAAAAACCTTAACAATCCAACTACTCCTGAAAAAAATGCTACAAAACCTTATTTCACAATTAATGTAAATCCAGGTGTTCTGAGAGCCCTCTAGGGGCCTCGTTGATAGCAGTTGACTTTTCGAATGATGATCTAGGTCGAGTTGGAGTTGAGTGGATTGGCGTGGTTATGCAGTGTGCGGTTGGTTAGGCTACCGAGTTCGTAGCACTCAAGTTGTTGGTTTGTAGGAGTCCGTGTGGAAGCTGGCAGCTGGTTGAGGTTGTTGTGTGAGTTCAGATTTTCGGTGGATTGGTTTCAGTAGCTAGAGCTCGCACCTCGCCTAGGTGGAGATGTCATTACTGTGGAGTAGTGGCATGGTAGTTTCGGGCTAGAGTTGTTGTCACTAGGGTGTGGCAACAAAGGTTTGTTCTGAGCAGTGCGTTGATGAAATGTGGTTCTGGAGAGCGTTGTTAAGAGGCTTATGAGCCGAGTGCAGTCCTGTAGTGTTTTCACCCTCTGACCGATGGTCTTTTGGGAGGAGTGAGCCAGATCCTTCAGGGCTTGTTGCGAGTTGGTGTTTCCGTGGTTAGGCAGCAGGGGACCAGTGTTAGTTTTACGAGGTTGCTTTGGGTAGCAGTCCCCAAGCTGATAGTTCATGAGGTTTCGTTGAAGCGTTGTATGGTAAATGTTGCAGGTTTCTAGTGTTGTGAGATAAGGTTGGTGGCCGTCGCGTTTTGGGTCCCGAGTTGTCTTAGCTTGGCCGAAAGCAATCTGCGTAAGATTAGAGCTCGTTTGTGTCACTCATAGCAGTAGAGAGAAGTACGCCGATGTACTGGCGTCAAGTTTTAGAGTTTGAGGTTGGACAGTGCGTGTTTTAAGGTTGCACCAATGTGAGGTGTGTTGAGGTTTGGTAAGCGTGGGAAGTTGAGTCCCCATTTTGTTGGTCCGTTTGAGATGCTTGAGAGGATTGGCAGAGTTGCATATTGGTTAGCCTTTCCTCCGTTGATGTCAGCTGTGCACAGTGTTTTCATGTATCGATGTTGAGGAAGTATGTGTCGGACCCATCGCTCATTGTGGACCTTGAGCCTTTGCAGTTGAATGAGGATTTGAGCTTTGGGGGGAAGCCTGTGCGTATTCTGGTCTTTGAGACGAAGACGTTGCGTAATCGTGAGATCCGTTTGGTAAAAGTTCTGTGGTGGAGTCAGAGTTCAGAGGAAGCCGCTCGTGAGCGGGGAGGACGAGATGAGATTGCGATATCTGGTATTTGATCTTAAGGACTTTCGAGGATGAAAGTCATAAAAGGAGGGAATATTGTAACGGCCCAGGTTTTCATCCCGGTCTTCCAGGTATGCCCTAGGGGTATTTTGGTAATTTGGTTGGGCCGTCAGGGCCGTTTATGTCTTTTTCCAGTTGCTAAAATTATTGGATGGTCTTTTCCAGTTTTTTAGGCTTTGTGGAAGTGTTTGGGCATGGTTAAGTGCAAAAGTAAAAAATGTATGGAAATTGTGTTGCAGCTTGGATTCGAACCCGGGGTGCTAGGAAGTCAGGTAGGTGGAGTGGCCAGTTGAGCCACAAGAGGATCTTGTTGCTCTTTCCGCGGCATATCTTGGTTAGCATTGAGTCCTTTGGGTTTTGGTGCATTTGATTAAATGAAAGGGAATTAGGTTTTTTTGGCTTTCTTCTCCAAAAGCTTCTTGGCCGCCCAAGATTCTCTCCCAAGCCCCTTGCCGTGATTTTCATCCCTGTGCCAAGCTTCGGCCATCGACCGTAGTCCCGACTAAGCGCAATTTCCAACCGAGCGGCCAGGTCGCCTAGCGCAGACCCTCGGTCGAGCGACCAGCGCCAGCCGTGCTGCGCGCCGCCGCCCAGACGCTGCAGCATGCCGCGCGCGACGCCAGACGCGCAGTAGCGCTCATCGCGCGCGCACGACACTCGCATCGCGCGCCCAGATCGGCGCGCTGCCGCCAGCCGCTCAGGTTGCTCGCCCGCGCGTTTGCGTCGCCAGCGCCAAATACACTGTCGCCGTCCCAGCCAGCGCGCCGTGCGCCGGGCCCAAAGAATACCATCCACGCCACAGCGAGTGAGCGCGACCTGCCGCCATCTGCGCCGTCGGCTCCCTCGCGGCCCACGCCGCCCTGCGCCGCGCCTCAGCCTCCAGCGACCCGCAAGACGTGCAGCTTTGTCGCGCCTGCGTTAGCCGTGCCGCGTGAGTTGCTCCAGAGCCGAGTCCTGTTTATTTTATTATATTTAGGCCTATGGGTTGTTATTATTATTGTGTTTGTTAGGTTCTCGTTAGCTAGCTCGGGATCGATCGCAGCTTAGGATTCTTGTGTGTAGTTGCCTCCCGACCAAAGTAAGGATTTCTTACCCGAGTTGTGTGGGCCCTGCAATATTATATGTGATTGTTGTTTTGTATGCTTGTTGCGTTTATCAGCATGTTTAGTGATAGGTGCACTATTCTGAATTCCCGACTAGCATGATTTCTTATGTTGTTTCTCTGTTAGTCCATGCTAGGTTGGTCCGTTCTGGCATGCTCGTTATCTGTTCTTGCTACGTAGTATCATGCTAGGTTTGTTGTATCTATTGAGCACGTATTGGATTGTTTGTTGTTGATGTTATAGTTTAGAGTTCAGATAGGTAGCATCATCCGGGCCAAGATGCATAAAGTACCTTGCATCCACGGCAGGGTCGTACGAGGCAGTACTCCGTCCCTGGACCCTGTTAGGGTTTAGCTAACCATACCGATAGGCCCTGCAATTTTGGGTGAGGGTGGCAGACTGTTAAATGCCCCAATGGTCGGGATGATGACATGGCATTGCCTTGTCCCCGCACAAACGCACGCCTCGGCGTGTTCGGCAAGAGTCCCTTGATTGCCACCGATAGGGCAAGGACGGCTTCTGGTGTAAGCCTACCATGACCGGTTCCTTAGCCTCAGGTGTGGTGGTTCAGGCTGACATAGTTCACGTGTCCAGGTCTCACACCCCTATGTCAGTGACACCAATCCAGAGATTTAGTTAGGCATGGTGACTAAACCTGGGCAGCTTGCCACTAGACCCGACACCCCCCATGGTTTGTAGGAGCATGCGGTGCGCGCATACACTCATTATAGCGCCGACTGGAGAGCTCCTCGGGATTGTGAGCCACTGCACCTTTCGTATCGACAATAGACAGGCTGAGGCCGAGACTTGTTTCTCCTATAGGGCGTATCATGAGGTGGATTATCCCGGAGTAAGACCCTGAGTTGGCATTCGAAGTTATGTGTGGATTTAAGCTATGTGCTCTCTTCTGTGTTTATATTCATAGCTTGCATACCTTTCTGCTAGATGACCATGTATATCGTATTGTACCCGGGTTTGGGATTCTTAATTGAGTAATTCGTTACTCACCCTTATTTTGTGGTTTTCCACGGTAAACCAAGGTGCGAGACAGGATGGTCAAGGAGGAGCCGTGATCATGGAAAACAAATTGTTGAACTCTGAATTTATGTTATGACTCTTATATGTCTTGTTTTTCCTCTGAATGCATGTAGTTGGGCACGGAGCCCTAGGTTGTTTTCTGAATGTTTTTCCAGATTCTAGCACTATTGTAACTGTTGGATGTTTTGAAAGTTTTAAATAAATCTCTAATCAGAGTAAGTTTTGGAACTGTATTTGTCTTGGAACAGGTGCTTGGAAACAGGGACAGGTTTTAGGAATTATGTTGATTTTTAAATGGACGTTATATGTTTTTGGTTTTTACTTAGAATCCAAAACACCACTCTTGCATATTGATTTTAGCTTTGAATGCATGCATTGAGGTAAAGACCTATTTTAGGACCCCATTCGGGTCGGGTCTTTACAGCACCCCTAACCCGTCTGACCAAGAGGGGTGTTGACTTTGTTTGGGATGCTAGATGTGAGGAAAATTTTGCCCAGCTTAAGCTCAATTTGATGACAGCGCCAGTGTTGGCAGTTTCTTAGGGAACAGGAAGTTTAGTAGTTTATAGTGATGCTTCCAAGTACGGTTTAGGCTGTGTGTTGATGCAGCATGGGAAGGTGATAGCTTATGCTTCCCGGTAGTTGAAGCCTTATGCGAAGAACTATCCAACTCATGATATGGAGTTGGCTGCAGTTGTCTTCGCCCTAAAGATTTGGAGGCACTATTTGTATGGCGAAAGGATTCAATTGTTCATGGACCACCAGAACCTTAAGTATTTCTTCACTCAGAAGGAGTTGAACATGAGGCAGAGAAGGTGGCTCGAGTTGGTAAAGGACTACGACTGTGAAATCTTGTATCATCCCGGAAAGGCCAACGTTGTGGCTAATGCACTGAGTAGGAAAACGTCGCATGCCGCAGCTTTGCTGAGCTCTCAGGTTGAGTTGCGGAAAGAGTTTGAGCGAACCAGTATCGCAGTTTTGTTGGGAGAGGTTACCGCAAGGGTAGCCCACTTGACAGTTCAGCCATCGCTTCAGAAGAAGATCATCGACAGCCAGCTGAGTGATCCCAAGTTAAAACGATTGCTCGAGAGAGTTGAGGCTGATGGCGATTTTGACTTTGTCGTAGCACCAGACGGAGGTTTGAGATATAGAGGTCGGTTGTGCGTCCCAGATGACGCGGAGATTCGAGCCGAGTTGCTCACCGAGGCTCATAGTTCCCCCTTCACTTGGCACCTAGGGGGTACCAAAATGTATCAGGATCTCAAGCAGATGTTTTGGTGGATGGGTATGAAGCGGGACATAGCTGAGTTGATTAGCCAGTGTCTCACTTGTCAGCAAGTGAAGGCTCCCAGACAGAAGCCAACAGGATTATTGCAGCCGTTGAGTGTTCCACAGTGGAAGTGGGACGAGATTTCGATGGATTATATCTCTGGGTTGTCGAGGACACCGAGAGGGTTTACTCAGATCTGGGTAGTAGTGGACCGGCTGACTAAGAGTGCACACTTTATTCCCGGCAGGATTAATTACACCGTGGAACAGTGGCCACAGTTATTCCTGGAGCAGATTGTTCGGTACCATGGGGTACCAGCGAAGATAGTGTCAGATCGGGATTCTCGGTTCACATCTCACTTCTGGAGAGCGCTCCATAAGGGTTTGGGAACCGAGTGCAGTTTCAGTACTGATTTTCACCCTCAAACAGATGGTCAGACCGAGAGGGTGAATCAGATTCTTGAGGATATGCTGAGAGCCTGTGTTTTGGACTTTCCAGGCAGTTGGGACTAGTAATTGTATTTGATGGAGTTCGCATACAATAATAGCTATCAGTCGACTATTCAGATGGCCCCATTCGAGGCTTTGTATGGAAAGCGGTGTAGATCTCCAGTGTTCTGGGAGGAGGTCTGTGATAGATAGGTTCTGGGTCCCGAGTTACTTCAGATGACGAACGACGCAGTGCAGAAGATCAGGGCTGGCATGTTGACAGCTTAGAGTAGGCAGAAAAGTTACGCTGATGTGAGGCGTAGGGATTTGGAGTTCGAGGTGGGTCAACATGTTTTTCTGAAGGTAGCACCAATGCATGGTGTGTTAAGGTTTGGTAAGCGAGGCAAACTGAGCCCCAGATTTGTAGGGCCTTTTGAGATCCTTGAGCGGATCAGAGCAGTGGCCTATCGATTAGCTTTGCCACCCTCGTTGGCAGCAGTGCATAACGTGTTCCACGTCTCGATGTTGAGGCAGTATGTGGCAGACCCAACACATGTGCTAGATCACGAGCCCTTAGAGTTGAGTAAAGATTTGTCCTTCGAGGAGAAGCCTGTTCAAATTTTGGCTCATGAGCGCAAAGTTTTGCGCAACCGGGAGATAAGCTTAGTAAAGGTTCTATGGAGACATCAGAGGGCAGAGGAAGCCACATGGGAACTAGAGGATGAGATGAGAACTCATTACCCGAAGCTGTTTCAGTCTTAGGACTTTCGGGGACGAAAGTCTTAAAAGGATGGAGTGTTGTAAGGACCCAGACTTTCATTTCGGTTTCCCAGGTATGTTCGGTTCAGTATTTGGTTGATTGGTTGGGCCATTAGGACTTTTTAACCCTGAAGGGCATTTTGGTCATTATGCTCTTAGGGTTGGCCTCATGGGATCTTAGAGAATCCGAGATTATTCCTGACTTTGCTAAGTTGGTTAGGTTGTTGGTGCAGGTTACCAAGAGTTGCTGAGATTGTTTGGAGTTTCGGGAAGCTTCCGGTTAATTGTAAAATAAGGTTTTAAAAGTGTTTCCGGGAGGATTTAAACCCCTAGTCTTAAAGGAGGTTTGAAAGCTCAAATTTAATTATGAAAATAAGGCGCGTCAGCTGGGACTTGAAGGAGGAAAGCCCTGGGAAGGGACTTTAGGTCACCAAAGCCTAATTAAATTAGAAAAAGGAAAAGAAATAAAGAAACCCTATTTTCCCTTGCATTGCCGAATTCACACTATCACTCACCCTCCCTTGCCGAATTCACACCATCACTCCCCCTCCCTTGCCGAATTTACACCATCACTCACTCCCCTTGCCGAACTCACTCTCTCCCTCTCTCACCTTTGCCGAATCCTCCAAGAACAAGAACCAAGCTCAAGATTCGAGTAAGTTTTCTCTTCTCCTTCTCCTCTTCATAGTCGAATGTGATCTCCTTTGGAGTTTGGCCAAACCCTAATCAAAAGTTGTGTGTTGGATGGTAGCCGAGACTCTTCTTAATCTTCCTTGGAGTGTGCCGAATTTCTCTTTGATCTTTCTTGGTGTAGGCGCAAACAAATCAAGAACTGAGAGGTGAGTCGTCCCTTCTTTCTTTCTCTCCTTGCCGAGACCTCACTTTTGTTATTGTGCAAACCCTAACCGAGGGGATCATCTCTCCCTTGCAGCCGAGAACTTCCTTGATTCTTTCCCCTTGAGTAGCCGCAAGTTTGATCCAAGAAGATTGCTCGGAAGGTGTTCCCGCAAGCCTAGTTGGGTGTGTTGCTTGCCGAAAGCTCCGACCAAGTGAAGCCTAATAGCCGCATCTCTCTCTCAAGCTTTTCTTGGAGCCGAATCTTGATTGAGGTGAGTTCTTCCTTCCATGGCCGAGAGCATGACCTTGCTGGTTGGTTGAGTTCTAAGTCTTTCTTCTTTATTTTGCAAGCTCCGATCGAAGCCGGAAGAGTCCCTGCATCTAACCCTTGAAGCCGAGAGCAATAGCCAAGAAAAACTCCATCCTGAGGTAAAACCCCCACTGTAAAGACTAGACCCAAAAAGGGGTTCTAAATTAGGCTTTTACCTCAATGCATGCATTCAAAAGTTAAAGACAATATGCAGGAATGGTTTTCGGATTCTAAGTGAAAACTAAAACATACAAACATCCATTTAAAAAGTCAATATAAAATTCCTGAAACCTGTCCCTGTTTTCAAGCACCTGTTCCAAGACAAATACAATTCCAAAACTCACTCTGATCAGAGATTTATTTAAAACATTCAAAACTTGCCAATAGTTGCAAAAGTGCTAGAATCCGGAAAAGCAGTCAGAAAACATCCTAGGGCTCCGTGCCCGTCTACATGCATTCAGAGGAGAATAAATCATAAAGAATCATAGACATAAAATTCAGAGTTCGACAGCTGGTTTCCATGATCACAGCTCCTCCTTCAGGCATCATGTCTCGCACCTTGGTTACCTGTGGAAAACCACATAATAAGGGTGAGTAACGAATTACTGAGTAAAAATCCCCAACCGGGGTACAATACGATATAACTGGTCATCTAGCAGAAAGTATGCAAGCTATGAATATAAACACAGAAGAGAGCACATAGCTTAAATCCACACATAAATTTTGGATGCCATCTCAGGGTCTTACTCCAGAAAAATCCACCACACGATACGATCCTGTACGAGAAACAAGTCTCGGCCTCAGCCTGTCTACTGTCGATAGGAAAGGTGCACTGAACTCAAGATCCCGAGGAGCTCTCTGGTCGGCGCTGTAATGAGCGTGTGCGCGCACCGCATGCTACTTCAAACAATGGGGGGTGCCGGGTCTAGTGGCAAGCTGCCAAGGTCCAGTCACCATGCCTAACTAATCTCTGGATTGATGTCACTAACATAGGGGTGTGAGACCTGGACACGTGAACTATGTCAGCCTGAACCACCGCACCTGATGCTAAGGAACCGGTCGTGGTAGGCTTACACCAGAAAGCCGTCCTTGCCCTATCAGGTGTCAATCATAGGCTACGGCCGAACACGGTGAGGACGTGCCGACTGTCGGGGACAAGGCAATGCCTAGTCATCATCCCGACCATTGGGGCATTTAACAGTCTGCCACCCTCACCCAAGATTGCAGGGCCTGCCGTTAGGGTTAGCTAAACCCTAACGGTGGATCAAGGACGTGGATGCAAGTTACTACGAAGCTAAACCCTAACTGCCTCGTACGTCCCTGCCGTGGATGCAAGTTACGTTATGCATCCTGGCCCGGATGATGCTACCTATCTGAACTCTAAACTATAACATACACAGCAAACATTCCAAACGTGCTCAACAGAAACAATGAACCTAGCATGGTACTACGAAGCAAGAACAGATATCGAGCATGCCAGAACAAGACAACCTAGCATGGAACTAACATGAGAAACAATACGAGATTCATGCCAGTCAAAATTCAGAACAGAGCACCTATCCACTAACATGCTGATAAACATAGTCAAGCAAACAAACAGCAATCACATATCATATCGCACGGCCCACACAACTCCGGTAAGAAATCCTTACCTTGGTCGGGAGGCAACTACACACAAGAATCCTAAGCTGCGATCAATCCCGAGCTAGCTAATGAGAACCTAACAAGCACAACAATAATCACAATCCATAGGCCTAAATAAAATAAAACAAACAGGGCTCGGCTCGCGAGCACTCACACGAAACGGGCTGGCGCGCGGACAGACGGGCTGTTGGAGTGCTGGTGCGGTAGGGCTGCGCGCATGGATAGGCGATGGCACGACGCTGGGGCGCTGGGCTGCGCACGGACAGACAACGTTGGTGCGGGAGTTCAGTCGTTTGGGACAGGACGCGCGTGGCTGCACGCGCGCGGAGGGGCTTGCTAGGCGCGGGCAAGCTGGCGCAGACGAGATGTTGGTGAGACGCGGGCGCTGAGCGCGCAAAATGATGGGACGCGACGCGACACAGGTGGGGCGTCTGGGCGTCTGGCGCGACACGCCCGGCTGTAGGTGCGACGGGCAGGCGACGCGATGCAGGGCTGCTGTTGGGCGTGCGGCTAGCTGCGACGGGCTGCTGGGCAGATTTGCTGTTGAGGCAGTATGTGCTTGACCCATCGCTCATTGTGGACTTTGAGCCTTTACAGCTGAATGAGGAGTTGAGCTTCGAGGGGAAGCTTGTGAGTGTTCTGGTCTTTGAGACGAAGACGTTGCGTAATCGTGAGATCCGTTTGGTAAAAGTTCAGTGGAGGAGTCAGAGTTCAGAGTAAGCCGCTCGTGAGTGGGGAGGACGAGATGAGATTGCATTATCCTGAGTTGTTTCAGTCTTAAGGACTTTCGAGGACGAAAGTCATAAAAAGGAGGGAATATTGTAACAGCTCAGGTTTTCATCCCGGTCTTCCAGGTATGCCCTAGGGGTATTTTGGTAATTTGGTCGGGCCGTTAGGGCTGTTTGTGTCTTTTCCAGTTGTTAAAAATTATGGGATGGACTTAAGTAGGATTTTGATACTTTGTGGATGTGTTTGGGAATGGTGAGATACAAAAGAACAATTGAGATTTAAAAGTGGTGTTGTTGGGTTTCGAACCCGTGTCTCCGAGAAGTCTGTTAGGTTATGTGTGTAACGGCCCAGTTTTCTATTCTGGTTTTCGAGGTGCTTCCGGTTCAGATTCAGTTGTTCGGTTGGGCCGTTAGAGCTGTTTTGACCCTTAGGGGCATTTTGGTCTTTTGGCTCCCCGGGCAGGATTTGTGGATTTTTAGGGCTTCGAGGCAGTTCCTGCCGTTGTTGAGGCTTGTTTGTTGGTGGCTGCGAGTCCCGAGATGTTTGGGCTATTCGTTTGGGAGTTCGGTTGTGATTTGTGTTTTGGGCAAAGTTATGGTTGTTTGGGTGTTTCCTTTGGGATTCGAGCCCGGGCCCTTAGTGTTGATTTGGGAGGTTGGATTTAAGTGAGTTTATTCATTGGAAAAGGTTGCTTCAGTCGGGTCTCGAGGAGGAAGCCGGGAATTGGGATTTTATGGCTTTTTTTAAGGTTGGAAAAATGGATAAGGTTGGAAATTTGGATAAGGATAAAATAAAAGAAAGAAAAAGGAAATTTCTTTTTTTTTAAATCCCCATTTTTCCCCATTTTTCCCCATTTTTCCCTTTTCTCTCTCTCTCTCTCTCTCTCTCTCTCTCCTTGAGCCAGCCGGCCCCACCACCCAGCGCCCACTCGCCCTCTGGCCGCCTACCTCACTGATCCAGCGCAGCGCCACCCACTTCACACCACATCAGGCCGAAGTCGAGTCGCCCAGGCCCCGCGTCGCCCAGGTTCGTGCCGCCCTGCCCTGTGCCGAGTCGTGTGCCCTGTAGCTCGCTGTGCCGAGCCCGAGCGTCCCTGTAGCCGTCGCGTCGCGTCGCCCCACGCGCGAGTCCCTGTAGCTTGCCGAGCTCACGCCCGCGCGCCGTCCCTTGTGCCGAGCCGCGCCGCACGCCGTCTCCCAGCTGAGTCGAGCCCGCCAGCGCCCACAGCGCCCACCACCCAACCTACTGCGCCGACACCGCCTGTTGTGTGTTGGTTGGCCCGAGCCTTGTGGCTTCTCGGACGGTATTTCCCGAGTCTTTTCTTAGTTGGGCCCTGATTTGTTGGCTGCTGTTTATGGATTTAATTGGGGTGTTTTATTTGATGTTTAGGCTGTTTGGCTTCGGTTAGAGGCTCGAGGATCGCTTGTTTGATTTGTGATTATTATTGTTTTCTGCTTAATCCAGGTAAGGATTTCTTACCGTGGTTGTGTGGACCCTGCGATATATCATGATTGTACCTTGTATGTTTGCTGATTGTTATGAGCATGATAGTAATAGGGCAGCTATGTTTGATCACTTGCTAGCATGTTTACCTGATAGTACATGTTAGTGCCATGCTAGGTTTGTTCTTCCAGCATGTTTATGATTCCTGCTTAAGTTTGTAGTATCATGCTAGGTAAATGTGTTTGATGTCGGTCATTGCTTGCTAGCCAGGAATCATTTATTTGCTCTGTACTCTTAGATAGAGTTCTAGGGTTTGTCATCATCCAGAGGCTGAGAGCGGACATAACGTACTTTGTCCCCACTGATCGGGAGTAAAGTGTGCGCAGCATAACGTATCTTGCTTCCCCCCTCGATCGCCAATGTGGATTTAGCTGGTCGGGAGTAAAGTGTGCACGCGATAACGTATCTTGCTTCCCCCGACCGCCGATGTGGATTTAGCTACCCACATCGGCATAAGCCTAGTTTGTAGCTCGCTAGAGCGGAACCCCCGCCAACGGTGTAAGCCTACCTTGGCCGGTTCTTAGCTTCAGGTCGGTGGTTCAGGCTGCACAGATGAGCGCCGAGGGCCTCGCGCTACTGTGATCAGTGACACCGCTTCCGAGTCATAGGCATGCATACCTGGCCCACATAGTTTGCCCTTAGGCCCCCGCATTTACGCCGCAGGTTGAAGATGCGGTGTGCGCGCACACGCGTTAGTTGCCGATTCGAGAGCTCCCCACAGCTAATGTCATGAGTACACCATTACTTCCGATTTAGAGCCGACTTCGGTACTCTCCGTAAGTCGGATTAGTAGCAAGGGCAAGGAGGCCCTTGAGGACATCCTTGGGATCAGTTTTTGAGCTGAACAATCCCCCAAGTGAAAGATACCTCGGTGATGTCCCAGGATTGGTCAAGGTAACCAATCATTAGGCCGGAAGTAGGAGACTTCTGATGGCTCCATATCTTGTATTATGAGATCGTTGAGCTATGATCTGTGTTGATAGCTGTTTGCTTGCATGTTGAGGTGCTAGATGATTGATGTATCGTATTGTACCCCAGTTGGGGATTTTTACTGAGTATGTTTATACTCACCCTTATTTATCTTTCAGGTAACTTGGGACAACACGAGAAGGGCTAGTGGAGGGAGCTGATTGATCATGGGAGCTGCCGGCACTCTGTCATTTATTATTGCATTGTTTATTCAGCATGTAGATGGACAGGAGTCCTAGGGGAACATTGTTTAAAAAGTTGTTTAAATTGTATTGTATGTTTTTATAAACACTGGCCAGACTCGTTTTACTTCGTTGGTTTGTTTAAATGTAAATTGATGGTTATGTTTTAAGGGTTCCCCCTTCTCATATGTTTTGAAAGGTTTTTAAATATGAGCACTAAACCGCTTGTTATCATATTTAACTTGCATGCTGAGTGAGAACCCAGGTTTAGGGCCATGTTTTGGGTCTGGTTCGTCACAATGTGCCAGTTGAACTATTGGGAGCTCTTGTTACTCTTTCTGCAGCATATCTTGGTTAGCCTTGAGTCCTTTGGGTTTTGGTGCATTTTTTTAAATGAAAGGAAATTAGGTTTTTTTGAGTTTCTTCTCTAAAAGCTCCTTGGCCGCCCAAGCTAGTCTCTACCAAGCTCCAAGCCGAATTCCTTCTCCCTAGCAGCTCCGTGGTGTCTCTTCGGGTAAGATTTATCGTTCTCTTCTTCTTCTCCGTTTGGTGTTCTTGCTGGTCGAGTGAAAAGAAGAGGTGTGTTGTGTGTGTTTTGTTGCAGCTAGCCGAGAGGAGACCAGCGAAGAGCCCCGCCGCCTCGCCGCGACGCACTGTGCCAGCCAGACCCATCGTCCCTCGCAGTATTTGTCTCTCGATCCGTCGCCTACCGAGCGGACAGCGTCCAGCCCTGCCGTCGCATGCGCATCGCTAGCAGCAACCCGATCGCAGCCAGCCCATCGCGTCGCGCACCCTTGTCTCTCCCGCGTTTGTCCATCTGCATTTGTGCCGCGCCCGCGTGCCCTTATCTCTCCCTCAGCTCGTCCGCGCCAATGCACCCGCGCCCAGCGCCAGCGCCATCGCTCTGTCCTGTCGGTAGCGTAGCCTGCCGCACCAAAGACGCCAGCCAGCCTGCCCCTCCGTGTCGCCGTGTGCCGTGTGAGTGCTCCCAAGCCGAGCCCTGTTTGTTTCATTATGTTTAGGCCTATGGATTGTGATTATTGTTGTGCTTGTTAGGTTCTCATTAGCTAGCTCGGGATCGATCGCAGCTTAAGAATTCTTGTGTGTAGTTGTCTCCCGACCAAGGTAAGGATTTCTTATCGGAGTTGTATGGGCCCTGCGATATTATATGTGATTGCTGTTTGTATGCTTGTTTGTGTTTATCAGCATGTTTAGTGATAGGTGCTCTATTCTGAATACCCGTCTCGCATGATTTCTTATGGTGTTTCTCATGTTAGTCCATGCTAGCTTGTTCCGTTCTAGCATGCTTGTTATCTGTTCTTGCTTCGTAGTATCATGCTATGTTTGTTGTATCTGTTGAGCACGTATTCAATTGTTTGCTGTTGATGTTATAGTTTAGAGTTCAATTAGGTAGCATCATCCGAACCAGGATGCATAAAGTACCTTGCATCCACGGCAGGGACGTACGAGGCAGTACTCCGTCCCTGATCCCCTGTTAGGGTTTAGCTAACCCTAACGGCAGGCCCTGCAATCTTGGGTGAGGGTGGTAGACTGTTAAATGCCTCAACGGTCGGGATGATGACATGGCATTGCCTTGTCCCCGACAGTCGGCACGACCTCAGCGTGTTCGGGAGTAGCCCTTGATTGCCACCTGATAGGGCGGACGGCTTCCTGGTGTAAGCCTACCACGACCGGTTCCTTAGCCTCAAGTGCGGTGTGTAACGGCCCAGTTTTCTATTCCGGTTTCCCAGGTGTTTCCGGTTCAATACTCGGTTGTTCGGTTGGGCCGTTAAAGATATTTTAACCCTAAGGGGTATTTTGGTCTTTTTGCTCCCCGTTCAGGGTTTGTGGATTTTGAGGATTCCAGGGTCATTCCTGCCCTTGATCGAGGCTTGATTGTTGTTGGTTGCAAGACCCAAGAAGTTGGAGCTAGTTGTTTGGAAGTTTGGAGGTGATTTGGTTATTAGCAAAATTAATGTTAATTAAGTGCCTCCAATGGGATTTGAACCCTGGACCTAAGGAATTTGGAAGCTTGGATTTAATTAAGAGAAAAATTAGGCGTCAGCTAGGACTTGAAGGAGGCCGAGACAAATTAACCCCTAACATGAAACTAACAGGATATATCAGGAATCACAAGCACAAAAACCATATGAAAACAAGAAAGATCAAGCAACCTATCCACTAGCAATTTCATACAAACACAACACATAGCATGCTATCAAGTATTCGCAGGGTCCACACAACCCTGGTAAGAAATCCTTACCTGGAAGTGAATAGAACCAACAATCAACGGATGACTCTCGAGCTTCTAAGCGAACCCGACAACCTAAGCAAGTAATAAAATCAACCCAATTTTCCAACAGCAGCTAAAAAGAACATAAAGTCCAAAGGGTGGAGGCTCGGGAATTTACCAACTGAGAAGGCAACAGGCTCGGCAAGGAGGCGTGCAGGTAGGGCGTGCGGAGCGACGGCTGGTTGCGCGCGTGTGGTCGAGCCAGCGAAATTTCGCTTACAGGCGTCGACGCGTCGGGCATCTTTGGCGCTTCGACGCGACGGGTCTTTGAGTCTTGGCGGGGCGTCGCGTGTGGACGGGAACCGGCGCGGGCGAGTGGGCGACGCTGAGGCACGGACGGACGACACACGGTGGGTGCGCTGGGACGCGGTCTCGCGGATCTGATCGGTCGGGCGAGCGACGCAGGGCGCGCTGCAGCGCGACGGCCGGCGCCCGGGCGCGATGCACGAGACGGACGGCGCGGCTGGTTCTACGGTGGCCGCAAGGTCGCTCGCAGACGGCGTGGGCTTTGTCGGTGAGCGCCGGGTGGGGCGATGGACGGCGACGGGCGGCGGCGGCGAGGGTGTGGGGAGAGGGTTTTTTTTTTTGCGAGTGAAGCTTTCTTTTTTCCTTTTTTTTCCTTTCTCAAATTAAATAAGCCTTGGGAATCCCAAATTCCGTTCCCAAGGCTTCCCCCCTTCGAGCCCCGACGGACGCACTTATTTTCTTTATTTAATTCCAAGCTTCCCACCCCTTTTAGGCTAAGGGTCCGAGTCCTCCCAACAACACGTTTCAAAATAAAATATATACAAACCTAATTTTGCGTTCAACTGTAAACCAGGCTGTTACAATAAGGGTGAGCAACGAGTTACTCAGTAAGAATCCCCAACTGGGGTACAATACGAAAACATCTCATTTAGCACAAGTACATGCAACCATACAACGACTTGGAGCAAATAGTTGGGTTAGACCATAAGCCCCTCCTAGAGCTTGCCTATTCGAAGGCTTACAGCTATAACTACCCTAGGTTCTACACCTAGATGCCCTTCGAGCCTTACACAACCTAGGACTCAGTGCTGCCCATCGGGGACTTACACACCTAGGATGCCCATCGGGGTCTTACACCTCCAACTCAGTGATGCCCATCGGGGTCTTATACACCTAGAATGCCCATCGGGGTCTTACACCTCCAACTCAGTGATGCCCATCGGGGTCTTATACACCTAGGATGCCCTTCGTCTGGTCTTACACCTCCAACTCGGTGATGCCCATCGGGTCTTATACACCTAGGATGCCCATCGGGTCTTACACCTCCAACTCAGTGATGCCCATCGGGGTCTTATACACCTAGGATGCCCATCGGGGTCTTACACCTCCAACTCAGTGATGCCCATCGGGGTCTTATACACCTAGGATGCCCATCTGGGTTTTACACCTCCGGATGTCCATCGGGGTCTTACCTAAGCGGGAGCTACACTAGTTACCCCTACAATCCTCTACACTGTACGACACCTATCTAAACCTAACATGAATCTAACAGCATTCAACGGAGAACATGGATATGTCAGGATGGAAGAACGTAGCATGGAACTAATAGAATACAACATAAAGCATGGATATGACAGGATGGAAGAACGTAGCACGGAACCAACGGAACGCGAACATAACACGAACATGAATCAAAAGCAAGCATGATGCCTATCCACTAGAAACTCATACAGTTACAATAATCAATATGCTATCAAGTGTTCGCATGGTCCACACAACCCAGGGTAAGAAATCCTTACCTGGAAACGAGTGGAAAGTAACTATCACGAACCAACTAACAACCCTCGAGCTTTAAAGCGAACCCGAGCGACCTAGGCATACAATATAATATCCTAAATAAATAAACAGCAGCTAAAATCATGAAGTCCAAAGGGTGGAGGCTAATTTACCAACCGAGAAGACACACGTCTCGGCAGCAAGGAGTAGGAACGGCGCTGCTGGTTTGGCAGGGGCGCTGGCGCTGGCACTGGCTCGGGCGCATGGCAAGGCGTCTAGACGGCGGGCAGCGACCTGAGCGGGGCGACGCGGGCGGACGGACGAGCGACGCGGCTGGTGCGCTGGTGCGCGGTCGTGCGGATGCGGCCGGACGGAGTGGTGCGGCGGTGGCGCTGGGCGCACGCAGTCTGCGACGGCGGCGGCGCTGGGGCGTCTTGGTGCGAGCGACGTCTTTGGCCGGTTCTACTGGCCGGCTGGTCGGTGTGGGGCGAAGGCTGGGTGCGATGGGCGGCGACGGCGAGGGTGAGGGGGCTGGGCGTCGGCGGCGTGGGTGATGGGAAGAGTGAGGGTTTGCGAGAGAGAGTGGGGTTTTTTTTTTTTTTTCCTTCCTTCCCTAAGTTAAATAGGCTTTGGGAATCTCAAATGCCTTTTCCAAGGCTTCCCCCCTTCGAGCCCTTACCAACGTATTTATTATTATTATTTTTTAACTAATTTCCATTGAACTGAAATCCGAGCTGTTACAATACTCCCTCCTTGGAGGACTTCCATCCTCGAAAGTTGCTGTACTAAAACAACTCTGGGTAATTTCTCCTCATCTCCCCTTCCAACTCCCAAGTAGCTTCCTCAACTCTCTGATTCCGCCACTGCACTTTCACTAAATCAATAGCTCGATTCCTCAAGACTTTCTTCTCAAATGTTAAGATCTTTATGGGTTTTTCCACAAAGCTCAGGTCATGGTTTAGCTGCAAAGGCTCGAAATCTATGACATGCGAAGGTCCACCACATATCTTGGCGAGCATCGAAACATGGAACACACTATGCACTGCAGCCAAAGATGGCGGCAATGCTAACCGGTAAGCTACGGCCCCAATCCTCTCGAGGATCTCGAATGGTCCAACAAACCTGGGGCTTAGCTTCCCCTTCCTACCAAACCTCAGAACTCCACGCATCGGAGCTACCTTAAGGAACACGTGCTGGCCCACCTCAAACTCCAACTCTCTACGCCTGACATCGGCGTAGCTCTTCTGCCTGCTCTGGGCAGTCAACATACGAGCTCTGATTTTCTGGACACCCTCATTGGTCAATTGGAGCAACTCTGGACCCAATACCTGCCTGTCTCCAACCTCTTCCCGAATCATCGGGGATCTCTGGCGCTACCATACAATGCCTCAAACGGTGCCATCTGAATGGTCGACTGGAAACTATTGTTGTAGGAAAACTCCATCAAATATAAGTATTGGTCCCAACTACCCGGGAAATCCAATGCACAGGCTCGCAGCATATCTTCTAAAATCTGATTTACCCACTCTGTCTGGCCATCGGTCTGTGGGTGGAAGGCTGTACTGTAGCTGCACTCTATGCCCAAACCTTCCTGAAGGGCTTTCCAAAACCGTGATGTAAAACGGGAATCCCGGTCGGAGATAATTTTAACTGGCACTCCGTGGTACCTAACTATCTCGCTCAAGGAACAATCAGCTAGCCTTTGCTCCACGGTGTAGCTTATCCTGCCGGGAATGAAGTGTGCACACTTGGTCAACTCACAACGATCACCCAAATCATGCATAACCTCTAGGAGTCCTGGGCAAACCCGAAATAAAGTCCATGGTGATCTCCTCCCACTTCCACTGTAGCACCCCAAGCGGCTGCAGCAAACCTGCTGGTTTCTGCCTAGGCGCCTTCACTTGCTGACAAGTGAAGCACCGACTGACAAACTGGGCAATCTCTCTCTTCATCCCCATCCACCAAAAAGTCTGCTTAAGATCTTTATACATCTTGTTACCCCCTTGGTGCCATGCAAAAGGCGAGGTGTGAGCCTCGGTCAACAACTCTGTACGAATACCAGCATCGGCTGGGACACATAGCCGACCCTTATATCTCAAACCACCATCTGCCAATATCACAAAATCAAAGTCACCATCAGCCTGAACCCTCTACAAACTCTTTAACTTACGATCACCCAACTGGCCGTCGATAATCCTTTGCTTTATCGAAGGCTGGATGGTCAACTGAGCTACCCTGGCGGTAACATCCCCTAACAACACTGCTATTTCTGCTCTCCCGAGGTCTTTCCTTATGATACTTTTGGAATTTGCCAACGTTGCTAGATGCGAGGTCTTTCTACTTAGTGCATCTGCCACAACATTTGCCTTTCCAGGGTGATACAGGATCTCGCAATCGTAATCCTTTACAAGCTCCAACCACCTCCTCTGCCTCATGTTCAGGTCCTTCTGAGTGAAGAAATACTTGAGGCTTTGATGGTCCGAGAAAATCTGAAGCTTTTCCCCATGCAAGTAGTGCCTCCAGATTTTAAGTACAAAGACGACCGCTGCCAACTCCATATCATGAGTCGGATAGTTCTGCTCGTGTGGTTTCAACTGCCTCGAGGCGTACGCTATCACCTTACCGTGTTGCATCGAACGCAACCCAAACCAAACTTGCTTGGCATCACTTTGTACACCAAGAAACCCCTGTTCCCTCCGAATCGCCAACACCGCGCGAGACGTCAAGTCGTTCTTTAGCTTAGCAAAACTCTCATCGCACTTCTTATCCCAAACGAAATCGACGCCCTTCCTCGTCAACCGAGTAAGCGGGGCGCTATAGCGAGAAAAA
Organism: Sicyos edulis; assembly: GCA_036507275.1. Lineage (NCBI taxonomy): Eukaryota > Viridiplantae > Streptophyta > Magnoliopsida > Cucurbitales > Cucurbitaceae > Sicyos > Sicyos edulis. The sequence goes on from CM071852.1 coordinate 24,890,957, forward strand.
TTTTGAACGGCGTCGGTAATATCCGCCGCACCGAGAAGCTACGAATCTCGGCCGCGCCGTCGATCCGCCCACGAACTAACGACCTCTATCTTCGAAGGGTCCACAGCCACTCCCTCCTTAGACACAACGTGTCCCAGAAAAGCTACCTCCTCAAGCCAAAAGTCACACTTTGAAAACTTCGCATAGAGCTGGTTCTCGCGCAAGGCTGTCAAAATATGTCTCAGGTGCGAAGCATGGTCCTCCTTAGACTTAGAGTACACAAGAATGTCATCTATAAATACGATGATAAAGCGGTCCAAGAATGCCTTGAACACTCTGTCCATCATGTCCATGAATGCTTTCTTTGGGGGCGTTAAATCACCCAATGACATGACCACGAACTCGTAGTGACCGTACCTCGACCTGAAAGCTGTCTTGGGGATATCTACATCCCGAATCCTCAACTGGTGGTAGCCCGACCTCAAATCAATTTTTGAAAACACACAAGCTCCCTGGAGCTGGTCGAGCAGGTCGTCGATACGTGGCAGTGGATACTTGTTCTTGATAGTCACCTTGTTCAGTTCCCTGTAATCAATGCATAGACGCATCGAGCCATCCTTTTTCTTAACAAACAGCACGGGTGCTCCCCATGAGGACACACTCGGCCTAATAAATCCTCTGTCAAGCAACTTCTGCAACTGCTCCTTTAACTCTTTCAGTTCAGCTGGCACCATACGATAAGGAGTTTTCGAAATAGGGCGAGTCCTTGGCTCAAGCTCTATTCAGAAATCCACCTCCCTCTTTGGCGGCAGCCCAGGCAATTCTTCAGGGAAAACATCGGCAAACTCCTGCACAATGGGTACTTGCTCAACAGATAACTGATCACAGCTCTCTCCGGTCAACTTAGCCAAAAAGCCCCAAGCTCCTCGAGCTAGCAAACGGTGGGCTTTAGCTGCCGAAATCACTTGCGGACACACCCCACTCTGGGTGCCCCGAAATTTAAAGCTAGGCCTGCTCGGCGGCCTGAACACCACCTCCTTACAGCGGCAATCAATCATAGCGTGGTTATCAGCTAACCAATCCATACCGAGGATTACGTCAAAACCACTCATAGCTAACACTATGACCGTAACCTGCAGAGACTCGTCGGATACCCGTATCCGACCATCCCTTACCTTCTGGGTAGCGAACATACTAACTCCCGAGGGAGTAGCAACAGATAAATCAAATCCAAGGGGCTCTAAAATCATGCAAGCATGCTCAGCAAAAATAGCAGAAATAAAAGAATGTGTGGAACCCGAATCAAACAACACAAGGGCAAGGTGGTCAAGAACTAGGAGCGTACACCTTGCTGCGGCCCCGCTTTCGACCCTCGGCGGGTCGTAGCATACACTCTCCCTCGCTGCTTGAAGCTGGCCGCGCTTACTCATCGCTTCGATTGCAATGCCGGGCCTGATGCCCCTCCTTACCACAGTTATAGCAAGCTCTAGGGTTACCATCACAAGGTCCCCAATGTTGCTTCCCACAGGATCTACAATACGGTGGCGGCCTCCCTACGCCCTGTTGGCGAGACTGATCACGGTTACGGTCCCGATGCTGGTCTCTGCCATGATAAGTACCCTGGCGGCGCTGACCGCCCCCACGACCATTACTTCCTGAGTCAAACTTACGCTTTTGGCCCGAGTACACTGGGGACTTCGACACTACGGTACTAACAACCTGCTCTAGAGGATACTTCCCATCATAAATCGTTGCCAACTGTACTGCCTTGGAAAAAGTCTCTGGGGCCTGTGCCCTAACATCCTGAGATACTCCCTGTCTCAAACCCGCAATAAACTTCCTAATCTTCAGCTCCGGGGTAGCAATCAACTGTGGCGCAAAGTATCCATACTCTGAGAACTTCTTCTCGTACACCTCGATCGAGTCAGACCCCTGCTTAAGGTTTGAGAACAGCTCAATCATCTTTTCTTGGGCTTCTTCATCGATAAATTTTGCCTTGAACTCACCTTGAAGAATTCCCGGTGGCGGTGGAGACCAGTAGGTCTCTCACTCAAAGTGGAATCCCACCACCACTTAGCTGTACCAGCTAACACATGAGCTGCACATCGAGCTCGTTGCACCTCAGGACAAGCCATCACCATAAATGTATATTCCAACTCAACAATCCACCTGGCAGCTACCAATGGTTCTCCTCTGGGCACCTTCAACTTCTCGGGCTTCCATTTGACAAAATCCTCACCCACTTGCCCGGATCCTCGGCACCTTCCGCCACAACGGCCTCGTTCACAATAGGCTCTCGCCGAGTCAAGCGATGCTTGGTGGCACTGCAGATCCTCTGTTGAACCAACTCGGTCACCGCTTCTATCTAAATTCGGGACTCCTCCTGCAATGCGGCTAACGAGAGCTGCGTCTCAGCCCTCTGCTCGGCCCTCTGGTTAGACAGCAACCCAACCATAAGAGCCCTCATGGACTCCACAAAAGCAACTCCCGGTGTAGCCTCCCGAGGCTGAGTTGCCTCCACGCCCTCTCCAGGCAACACAGTAGAAGGGCCTGTAGGCGGCCTAACATCGCGATCGCTTGGGACGACGTCCCTCCCGTGTCGAGAATCAATACGAATGCCTGGCCGGTCGGCCTCGAGCCTCCACGCTCTACGAGTGATCGCATACTGACAATCTACACCCAAACCAACAATGAGTCAGAACCTGGTTTCCCTGCTCCACAACAACAAGTCATAAACATTCAAGGTGCAAACGGTATTGTAATTCTTAACCCTTAACCTCAAACTTACGGACATACCTGATGGCTGGCGGAGCGCTGATGATCATGGAAACAACCTACAACTGCAGGTCAGTCTACAGAACCAATAACTCTGAGCTCTGATACCAACTGTAAGGACCCGACCGAAGAAGCGGTCTCTAACCTAGATCCTTACTTAGCATGCATGATTAAGAATGTAAAACGTCATTTAGAGCTCCAAATTTAAAACCTTGTAATCAACAATTTAAAACAAAAACCATAATTCCAATAAATAAAACCATCAAGTAAGTGACTGATCAGTACTTTCTTAAAACAATCAAAGGGAAACGGTTTGTGAACATAAAATAGTTTTATGAGTGTTTTCCTAGGGACTCAAGTCCCACTACATGCTAATTCAAAAAAAACAGTAAAAGAATGTGCAATCTCAGAGTCAGCTATCCATGATCATCCTACAGCCTCCTCCTAGCCATCCAGCCTCTGTCCCAAGTTACCTGGTGAAAAACCACAGAAAATAAGGGTGAGCAACGAGTTACTCAAGAAGAATCCCCAACCGGGTACAATACAAAAAAACATCTCATTTAGCACAAGTACATGCAACCATACAACGACTTGGAGCAAATAGTTGGGTTAGACCATACGCCCCTCCTAGAGCTTGCCTATTCGAAGGCTTACAGCTATAACTACCCTAGGTTCTACACCTAGATGCCCTTCGGGCCTTACACAACCTAGGACTCAGTGCTGTTGTAACGGCCCCGTTTTCCTTCCCGGTTAAAAACAAAATTAATTGGAAAATTAATTGAATCTTTTGGGATTTGAACCTTGCCCTAAATGGTGAATTTGGAGTTTTAAGAAAAGAGTCTTAATTAAAAAGAAAAAGAAAAGAAGGTTGCTTTAGCCGGGACCCGCAAGAGAAAAGCCTTGGGAAGGGAATTTAGGTCTCCTAACCTATTTAAAAATAAGGAAAAGAAGGAAAATCAAGAAAACCCTAATTTTCTCCTCTTAGCGCATTCTCTCTCTCTCTCTCTCTCTCTCTCTCTCTCTCTCTCCTAAAACCCTAGCCGAGCGACCCTAGCCACACCATCGAACCACCCCGAGCCACCCGGCCCTAGCCGCACGCACCACCGCTCCATCGCACCACCCCGCGCTCGCGACGCCCTGCGCGCGCCCGACCTACCTGCTCGCCAACACCACGCTGCCGCTGCCAGACGAAGCCCCACCGTCGCACACCCATCGCCGCTGACGTCGCGCGTGGCCGCCAGCCGCCCGGCGTCGCTCGTGGTCGCCAAAGTGCCGCAACGCAGCCAGACAGCGCCGCCCGCGCACGCCCCGCGCCGCTCTAGCGCGATCCCTCGCCGCGCGCCAACCCAGCGCCCAGCGCCAGCGCCCAAGCCACCCTCCTTGCTGCCGAGGCCCGTGTCTTCTCGGTGGTAATTCCCGAACCAATCCCTTTGTGTTTTCTAAGCTTCTGTCTTTGTATGTATTTACTTAGGATGCTTTATTTATGCCTAGGTTGCTCGAGTTCGTATTAAGCTCGAGGGTCTTTTTGGTTGTGATAGCTATTCTTCACTTGTTTCCAGGTAAGGACTTCCTACCGTGGTTGTGTGGACCCTGCTATGCTTTCTTAATTGTGCCTTGTATGCTTGTTTTCCTTTATGAGCATGTTAGTGGATAGGATAGCTAGTGATTGAATTCTTGCTAGCATGTTTTGCCTTTTTGTACATGTTAGGGCCATGCTAGGTTTGTTCTTCCAAAGATGCTTGAGATTCCTGCTTTAAGCTCGTAGTATCATGCTAGGCTATGTATGACGATGTCTTTGTGAATGTTAGCCAGAATCACGTACTTGGTAGTCTAAGCTAGTATGATAGGGTTTGTCATCATCTAGAGGTGAGAGCGGACATAACGTACCTTGTCCCCACCGGTCGGGAGTAGAGCGAAGCATAACGTACCTTGCTTCCCCGGCGACCGGTGAGGATTAGCTACCTCATTGGCATAAGCCTAGTTTGTAGCTGCTAGAGCGGAACTCGCCAACTGCAAGCCTACCTTGGCGGTTCTTAGCTTCGTCGGTGAAATGCAGTACAGCCGCACAGATGAGTCCGAGGGCCTCGCACTCACCGTGTTCGGTGACACCGTTTCCGAGTCTTAGGCATGCGTGCTGCCCGCGTAGTTTGCCCTTAGGCCCCGCATTTTACGTCGGTTGCGAAGAGCATGCGGTGTGCGCGCGCACAGCGTTAGTAGCCGGTTCGGAGAGCTCCCGGGCTAATGTTCGTGAGTACACCGTTCCTTCCGTTTAGAGCCGGACTTGGGTACTCTCCCGATAGTCCGATTTATAAGCGAGGGTAAGAGGCCCTTGAGGACACCCATTGGGATTGACTTTAGAGTTAATCAATTGGTCGAGGAGAAAGACCCTCGAGGGTGTCGGACATCTTGGGATCGGTTTTTGAGTGATCAATTGGCCAAGGGAGAAAGACCCTTGGAGATGTCCCGGATTGGTTTGAGAGCCAATCATTAGGCCTAAGTAGGAGAGACTTCCGAGGATTCCGATTTGCCTTGTGAGCTCGTTGAGCTAAGATCCGTGTTGATATTTGTGGCATGTGTACTAGGTTGCTAGATGATAGATTGCATCGTATCGTACCCCGGTCGGGGTTCTTCATGAGTATGTTTATACTCACCCTTATCGTGGTTTCTTCCACGGTAACTTGGGACAACACCGAGGTGGCCAATGGAGAGAGCTGGGAGATCATGGATGCCTTGACACTCTGTCGTGTCTTATTTTACTGTTTTTGGATTTCACATGTGGTTGGACTTAGGTCCGTAGGGAAAACTATGATTTGAACTATTTTATGTTTTAAGGAAAATCTTGATCAATCCACTGCTTTTTTAATTTGAATGGTTCGTTTCGCTTAATGAATGTTTACTTTGTTTTTAATGTTTTCCACTCTTATATTTGAAAAGTTTTACAAACCGACCCAGTAGGTCCTTTTAAGCTTTTCACTTGCATCTTGAGTAAAGATCTAGATTTAGTCCCATCTTCGGGTTGGGTCTTTACTGCTTGGTATCGAGCACGAGTCATAGATTACGTAGACTAACTTTGTTTGTAGGTTGTGTTCCCATGATCTCCAAAGACTCCAAGGCCGCGGTTTGTCTAAGTTCAATAAGCTAAGGGTTTTGTTTATGATACTATATGCGAGTACACATGTGTTATCTTTGTTGGCGAGAAAGTCCGAGCGTGGACTAACCTGTTGTGGTTTCCGTGTAGATCGCCAATATGCCGGTTACACGTAGTGGAGCAAGTCCGTCTGGAATCGCAAATAGAGATGCTTTGAGCCAGCGGCCGAGTATATCGGCTCAGTAGGCCGCCGTGGCACCAGAGGTTAACTTGCCCGAGAGAAGGGGCGGAGGCTGCTATGCCTCAAGGTGCAGCTCCGGGAGGAGATATTTCGCTATGAGAGACATGATGATGGGCCTAATGGCCGAGCGCGAGGCCGAGACTCGGCGCGCTAGCTAGCAGCCAAGAGAGAGGAGTCTAGGGCACAGATAGCCCGGTTGACACAGACTCATGCAAAGGCACCCCAAAGCAACTCCAGTAGCCGGTAGCTCCGTAGCTCAACCGGAGGGGCGGGGTCATCGGGACGATCGGACTCACTTGATAGTGCGAGAGGAGTGCTGCTTTGTTTGGCAAGTGGTTGAAAGATTTCACCAAGTGGAAGCCAAGAGAATTTGATGCTTGAGAGAACCCACTTGTGGCGATCAGTGGTTGGAAAGAATGGAGTACATCTTTAGAGTTATGGGATGCCCAGGATGTACAGAGGCCGAGATGTGCGGCCCATGTTCTCTCGACACACCGAGTGGTGGTGGGAGTCCACAGATAGAGCTAGACCACCTGGGTCTTCTCCACCCACACAGGAGTTCTTTAGAACGAAGTTCGTGAGCTAAGTATGTTAATGATGAGGCTCAGCAGGAGATGGCAGAGGCCTTCTCAAATCAAACAGGATCGAGATAGTATTGCTTTGCCTATGAGAAGAAGTTCTCTAAGTATAGCTATTTCGCACCGGAGCTCATTGCCACCGAGGAGCTCAAGACTAAGAAGTTCATTTGTGGGCTGAGGAAGGAGGTTGCTCGGGATGTTCGAGCACTCGCTCCGAGAGTTATGATCGAGCAATAGAGTTGGCCACGATTTATAACCCGAAGTATCCGCCCGATCAGATTACATTGCGCCCGGCTCGGTCGATTCGGCTGCCCAGTGATTCCGGGCGAGAAGAGGAAGTGCAGGACTTCTAGTGGTTTCCGCTCAATCTGTCAACCAGACTCGCCGGCGAGGCGATCTAGTGGTCGAGATCGCGCCGACCTCGGGGTAGAGCCGGGATCGCCAAAGCGGGGCGAGCGGCAGCCACTCATTGCAACAAGTGCGGAAAGGCACATTATGGTGCATGTGGAGCATCGCCCGTGCTTGCTACAGATGTGGCAAGGAGGGGGCATTTGCGCCGCATTCTCGCACTCGATTTAGCGGCGAATGGGACCGCCCAACAGAGCGGGGCGGGTGTTTGCCACTACTCGCTAGGAGGCGGAGCGTCTCGATGATGTAGTTGCGGTGCACGCTTGCTTGTCTTACAAACACTATGCATTTGTATTGTTTGATTCGGGTTCGACCCATTCCTTTGTTTCGATGCATTCGTTAGACAAGCTTGTGTGGAGCTCGAACCTCTAGGGTTTGAGTGTGTGTTGCCACTCCTTCGGGTGTGAGTATGTTAGCTAGCAAAGAGAGTTAAGCATGGCGGATCTGAGATATCCGATGAGATTTTAGAGGCTACCCTCATAGTGCTGTCTATGGCGGTTTCGATGTGATCCTTGGCATGGATTGGTTGGCAGGAAACCATGCATTGATAGACCGCCCACGAAAGAAGTGGTGTTTAGGCCGCCTCGGCCGAGCTTCAAGTTTCGCGGTGTCGGCGGAACTTGCCCGCCATTGATCTCAAAGCAAAGCCCATAGATTGTTGGCTCGAGGAGCTTGGGGCTTCTTGGCAAAGCCGTCGAGGAGATAGTAGTACTGCGCGTTATCTGTTGACATGGTCCCCGTGGTGCAAGAGTTTGCGATGTTTTCCCCAAGAGTTGCGGGTTTACCCCGGCGGGAGTTGGACTTCACCATTGAGCCGGAGCCGGGGACTCTTCCCATTTCCAAAGCCCCGTGTCGTATGGCGCCACCGAGTTGAGAGAACTCAAAGTGCGATTGCAAGAGATCTTTGGATCGAGGTTTCATCCGTCCGAGTGTGTCCCCGTGGGAGCACATCATCTGTTTGTTAAGAAGAAGGATGGATCCATGCGCTTGTGTATAGACTATAGAGAATCAATAAAGTCACGGTGAAGAATAAGTATCCCCGCCGCGTATAGATGATCTGTTTGATCGGCTTGAGAGCCTCGGTGTTTTCTAAGATTGATTTGAGGTCGGGGTACCATCACCGAGGATTCGAGATGCGAGATATCCCAAGACCGCGTTGGATCGAGGTATGGTCATTATGAGTTCGTGGTCATGTCTTTCGGACTCACGAACGCCCCGCAGGCGTTTATGGACATGATGGACAGAGTGTTCAAGGCATTCTTGGATAACTTTGTCATCGTATTCATAGACGACATTTTGATTTATTCCAGACAAAGGAGGACCATGCTTCGCATTTGAGGCAAGTTTTGACAACATTGCGTGAGAACCAGCTTGTTCGCAAAGTTCTCTAAGTGTGAATTTTGGCTAGAGAGAGTAGCCTTCCTTGGACATATCGTGTCGGCGAGATGGTATAGCGGTGGACCCGCAAAGATAGAGGCGATTAGCTCATGGGCGGACCGGCGACGGTCGCCGAGATATGCGACTTTTGGGTCCAGCGAGTTATTACCGGCGTTTCGTGAAAGACTTTTCCGCTAAGGCGGCACCTCCTAACCCGTCGACCAAGAAGGGTGTTGACTTTGTTTGGGAGGCTAGATGTGAGGAAAGTTTTGCCCGGCTTAAGCTCGGCTTTGACGACAAGACTGTGTTGGCGATTCGGAAGGAATAGGAGGTTTCGTAGTTTATAGTGATGCTTCCAAATATGGTTTAGGTTGTGTGTTGATGCAAAGATGGGAAGGTGATAGCTTATGCTTCCCGCAGCTAAAGCCTTATGAGAAGAACTATCCAACTCATGATATGGAGTTAGGCTGCGATTGTTTTTGCTCTAAAGATTTGGAGGCACTACTTATATGGTGAGAGGATTCAGTTGTTCACGGACCACGAGCCTCAAATATTTCTTCACTCGTAGGAGTTGAACATGAGGCGAGAGGAGGTGGCTCGAGTTAGTAAAGGACTACGATTGTGAGATTTTGTATCATCCCTAAAAGCCAATGTTGTGGCTGATGCGCGCTGAGTAGGAAGACGTCGCATTCAAAGCAGCTTTCTTTGAGCTCCCAAGTTGAATTGCGGAAGGAGTTTGAGCGAACCGTATTGCGATCTTGTTGGGAGAGGTTACCGCTTGAGTAGCCCAACTATCGATTCACCGTCACTTAAGCGAGAGGATCATCGACGATCAAATGAGTGATCCCAAGATAAAGAGATTGCTCGAGAGAATTGAGGCTGATGGCGATTTCGACTTTGTTGTGGCACCAGCGCGAGGCTTAAGGTACAGAGGGTCGGTTGTGCGTCCCGATGACGCGAGAGGTTCGAGCAGAGTTGCTCGCGAGGCACATAGTTCCCCATTCACTTGGCACCCGGGAGGTACCAAGATGTACCAGATCTCAAACAGACGTTTTGGTGGATGGGCATGAAGCGGGATATAGCCGAGTTTGTTAGCCGGTGTCTCACACACGCCGGCAAGTGAAGGCTCCCGGCGAAGCCCTGCGGGTTTATTGCGTAGCCGTTAAGTGTTCCACAGTGGAAGTGGGACGAGATTTCGATGGATTTTATCTGCGGGTTGCCGAGGACACCGAGAGGGTTTCTGTGCAGATCTGGGTAGTAGTGGACCGGTGACCAAGAGTGCACACTTTATTCCCGGAGGATTAGTTATACCGTGGAGCAGTGGGCACAATTGTTCCTTGAGCGGTTATGCGGTACCACGGGTACCCGCAAAGATAGTATCGATCGGGATTCTCGGTTCACATCTCGCTTCGGAGGCGCTCCCGGAAGGGTGTGGAATCGAGTGCGGCTTTCAAAGATCGCCTTCCACCCTCAAACCGACGGTCGGTGAGAGGGTGAATCGGTTCTGGAAGACATGTTGAGAGCTTGTGTCTTGGACTTCCCGAGCGATTGGGACCAGATGCACATGCTTGATGGAGTTCGCTTACAACAACAACGGCTATCGGCGACTATTCAAATGGCCCCATTCGAGGCGTTGTATGGTAAGCGCCAGAGATCCCCGCAGTTCGGGAGGAGGTTGGGGATAGGCGGGTTACGGGACCCGAGTTCTGCAGATGACGAGCGACGCGGTCAGAGAAGATAAGGGCTCGCATGTTGACAAAGCCAGAGTAGGCAAAAAGTTACGCCGATGTGAGGCGTAGAGACTTGGAGTTTGAGGTGGGTCAACATGTTTTCCTGAAAGTAGCACCTATGCGTGGGGTGTTAAGGTTTGGAAAGCGAGGCAAGTGAGCCCCGTTTGTAGGGCCTTTTGAGATCCTTGAGCGGATCGGAGCGGTGGCCTATCGGTTAGCTTTACCCCGTCTTTGTCGGTGGTGCATAATGTGTTCCACGTTTCGATGTTGAGAAAGTACGTGGCGAGATCCTTCGCATGTGCTAGAGCATGAGCCCCTAGAGTTGAGTAAAGATTTATCCTTCGAGGAGAAGCCCGTGCAAATTTTGGCTTATGAGCGCAAGGTATTGCGCAACCGAGAGATAAGTTTAGTAAAGGTTCTTTGGAGGCATCAGAGGCCAGAGGAAGCGACGTGGGAGCTAGAGGATGAGATGAGGACTCATTACCCGAAGTTGTTCCAGCCTTAGGACTTTCGGGGACGAAAGTCTTTTAAGGGGGGAGTATTGTAATGGCCCCGTTTTCCTTCCCGGTTAAAAACAAAATTAATTGGAAAATTAATTGAATCTTTTGGGATTTGAACCTTGCCCTAAATGGTGAATTTGGAGTTTTAAGAAAAGAGTCTTAATTAAAAAGAAAAAGAAAAGAAGGTAGCTTTAGCCGGGACCCGCAAGAGAAAAGCCTTGGGAAGGGAATTTAGGTCTCCTAACCTATTTAAAAATAAGGAAAAGAAGGAAAATCAAGAAAACCCCTAATTTTCTCCTCTTAGCCGCATTCTCTCTCTCTCTCTCTCTCTCTCTCTCTCTCTCTCTCTCCTAAAACCCTAGCCGAGCAGCCCTAGCCACACCATCGAACCACCCTCGAGCCACCCAGCCCTAGCCGCACGCACCACCTGCTCCATCGCACCACCCCTGCCCGCACAGCCCCTGTAAGAACCCGACCCAAAACATGGTCCTAAACCTGGGATCTTACTCAGCATGCAAGTTAAATATGATAACAAGCGGTTTAGAGCTTAAATTTAAAAACCTTTCAAAACATATGAGAAGGGGGAGCCCTTAAAACATAACCAACAATTTTCATTTTAAACAATCCAACAAGTAAAACAACCTGGCCAGTGTTTAATAAAATGTACAATACAATTTAAGCAACGTTTTAAACAATATTCCCTAGGACTCCTGTCCATCTACATCTTTGAATAAACAATGCAATAATAAAAGACAGAGTGCCGGCGGTTCCCCATGATCAATCAGCTCCCTCCGCTAGCCCTCCTGGTGTTGTCCCAAGTTACCTGAAAGATAAATAAGGGTGAGTATAAACATACTCAGTAAGAATCCCCAACCGGGTACAATACGATACATCACCATCTAGCACCTCAACATGCAAGCAAACGGCTATCAACACGCATCATAGCTCAACGAGCTCATAAAACAAGATCTCGAAACATCGGAAGTCTCTTACTTCCGGAATCATCGGAAGCCTCCTACTTACGGCCTAATGATTGGTTCTCATAACCAATCCGGGACATCTCCGAGGTCTCTTTCTCCCTCGGCCAATTGATCGACTCAAAACCCGATCCCAAGATGTCCGACACCCTCGAGGGTCTTTCTCCCTCGACCAATTGATTAGCTCAAAAGCCAATCCCAATGGGTGTCCTCAAGGGCCTCTTACCCTCGCTAACAATCTGGACTATCGGAGAGTACCCGCACCGCGCTCTAAATCGAAGGAATCGGGCGTACTCACGAACATTAGCCCGGGGAGCTCTCGAACCGGCTACTAACGCTGCGTGTGCGCGCACACCGCATGCTGCTCTTCGCAACCGGCGTAAATGCGGGGGCCTAAGGGCAAACTACGCGGGCAGTGCGCATGCCTAAGACTCGGAAAGCGGTGTCACCGAACACGAGAGGTCACGAGGCCCTCGGCACTCATCTGTGCGGCTGTACCACCGACACGAAGCTAAGAACCGGCCAAGGCGAGCTTGCACGATTGGCGGGGTTCCGCTCTAGCGGGCTACAAACTAGGCTTATGCCGATGTGGTAGCTACATCCACATCGGCCTGCGGGAAGCAATGTACGTTATGCTTCGCTCTACTCCCGGCCGGTGGGGACAAAGTACGTTATGTCCGCTCTCGGCCTGCGGATGATGACAAACCCTACTACTCTATCCAAGAATACCGAGTAAATCAATGATTCACGGCTAGCAAGCAATGACCGACATCAATCACGTTTACCTAGCATGATACTACAACTTAAACAGGAATCACAAGCATGCCGGAAGAACAAACCTAGCATGGCACTAACATGTAAAATCAACAAACATGCTAGCAAGAGATCAAACAAAGTCGCCTATCACTATCATGCTCATAACAATCAAAGCAAACATACAAGGCACAATCGAGACATATCGCAGGTCCACACAACCACGGTAAGAAATCCTTACAGGACAAGCGAAAATAATCACAAATCAACCAAGCAATCCTCGAGCCTCTAATCGAACCCAAACAACCTAAACATAAAATAAAGCAGCCCAAATCAAATACATAAAACGACCCAAATAAATCCTAAGCAAAGACCCAACACATCGGGGCCCAACGAAGAAAAGACTCGGAAATACCATCCGAGAAGCCACAAGGCTCGGGCCAACCAAAGACACAACAGCGGTGGGCGCTGAGAGAGTGGTGGCGGCCAAGCCTGGCACAGCGCGCTGGGCGGCGGCAAAGCGCGCACGGCGCGAGCTCGAGCTCGGTGGCGGCGACGACACACGGCGGCTTAGCGCAGCGAGCGCGCGAGACGCGCGCTACGGCGGCGCGACGCGACGCGACGGGCTCGGGGCGCTCGGGAAGGCACGACGACCTCTGAGCGAGCGACTTCGGTCGCGCCGGGGCTCGGGCGACTCGACACGAGAGAGACCCCTAGGCGATGCCGATCTGGGCTCAGCGCGACCAAGGCGAGGAGATGCGATCTGGACTCGGCGCGACCAAGGCGACCGAAGATGGCACGGCGATGCGGATCCGGGCTCGGCGCGACTAGGGGCGAGGCGATCGATCGATCTTTGGGGTGGCTTGGCACGGCGCGCATGGGTGAGTAGGCGGCTGGAGCGAGGGCGCGGCTAGGGTCGGGCGATGCAACGCCTCTCAGGCCCACAGGTGGGCGATCAGGCGTCTGGTGCGGCGTGGCGTGGGCGGGGGCTATCTTTGGGCTGGAGCGGATCACGATGCGGCCGGTGGTGCGGCTAGGGCATGGTCTGGTGGCTAGGGTTGGGTCTTCTTGGTGAGGTCGGCTAGGAGAGAGAGAGAGAGAGAGAGAGAGAGAGAGAGAGAGAGAGAGAGAGATTGCAAAACAAGGGGAAAGGGACTTTCTTGATTTTTCTTCCCTTTTCCCTAATTTAAACAAGTCTTAAAGTCCTTAAATCCCATTTCCGGCTTCCTCCTTCGAGACCCAGTGAAGCAACCTTTTTCCAAACAATAACTCTCACTTAAACAAACTCCCAAATCATCTCTAAGGGCACTGGCTCGAATCCCAAAGGAAACACCCAAACAACGATCACTTTGCCCAAAACCCAAATCACAACCGAACTCCCAAACGAATACCCCAAACATCTCGGGACTCATGACCACCAACATACAAGCCTCAACAAAGGCGGGAGCTGCCTCAAGCCCCGAAAATCCACAAATCCTGCCCGGGAGCAAAAGACCAAAATACCCCTAAGGGTCAAAATGAGCTCTAACGGCCCAACCGAACCATCAATCCGAACCAGAAGCACCTCGAGAACTGGAATAGAAAATCGGGCGTTACAATACTCCCTCCTTTTAAGACTTTCGTCCTCGAAAGTCCTAAAACAAAATAAACTCTATAAATACTCCACTTGATTCTTAGCCAATCTGAACTTCTCGGCTAAAACAACACTAGCCCTTCTCTCGATAACCAAACCCTCTTGGGTTCTCAAAGGCTCAAAGCCACAAAGCTCTCGATCGCCACATACTATCTCAACAAAGAGACGAGGAACACAAAACTTGCATCACTGTCAAAGACGGGCAAAGCTAACCAACTGCTCCAATCCGCTCAAGGATCTCAAAAGCCCTACAAACTTGGGGCTCACCCAAAACCCCACTAAACCAACACGGAACACCTCTCAAAGGTGTTACTCTCAAAGAAGCCCGGCAGGCCGGGCACAAGCTCCAAAACTCAACGCCACGCACCGGGCGTAACTTCTCTGAATGCCCACAATCGATAACAAAAATCGCCTCAACACAACGCCAAGGCTGGCCAAACAATCTGAACCTCTCGGGTTCCGAAAAACCAAACGGCCTACTCTTTCTTCACAAGAGACCAAATGAACCACAAGGCTTGCCTAAAGCCTTAACGAAAAACAATCGAACCACCAATGGCGATTGATCCAAAAGGCAAACTTTTCCCACTAGCACAAGTGAAACTTCACTACGGCCAACCCTAAATGGCCAAAAACCGAGCACAGAGCTCCACTCGGCCAAGCCAACAACTGGAGCCTCACAACGGCCGAACACAAACTTTTCCATGCAAACCTACTAGCAATCGCCAAAAAGAACATTGCCGAGCAAGGAAACACCCAACATTCCTCTCATGGAAAATCTCGGCGGAAGGAACAAACCCTCACGGGGCTACCAAACAACACACAACGACTTTGAGGAAAACGGCCCAAAGGCTAACCAACCAATGCCACGGCACCTCTGTGCCAACACACTCAATCGAGGCTCACTATTCGCCAACTGCGAAAGCTCAACAACTAGAAACAAAGCCCTAGAAGGCCTTGCTCAGTGAAACTCAACT
The DNA here is from genome assembly GCA_036507275.1 of Sicyos edulis. NCBI lineage: Eukaryota > Viridiplantae > Streptophyta > Magnoliopsida > Cucurbitales > Cucurbitaceae > Sicyos > Sicyos edulis. The sequence goes on from CM071852.1 coordinate 24,905,970, forward strand.
CAAGCTCAACTCTTAAATCTGGTTTGTCACCGCTCTTGCGAGGACAAACAACTTTTCGCTTGCTAACAACACAATGCAGGGGACCATCTCATTGGGCTAACCAACTGCGCTACTCGATCAACTACACAACTCGGGAGCTACGCCGACTCCTCAACGGGAACGATTTCCCGGCAAGCAAAACTCTAAAGGGCAGCCGAACATCACACACGCTCGTTGACTTGCTCCAACCCAAGGGCAACATCAACCAACTCTCTTGGAAGCAACACCCAATGGAACTCAACCGATTGGACCACCAATCCGAACTAGCCGAACTTACTCAACCACCGAGGAGGAATCAACTCCCAAAACAACCGGACTAGGAACGAATCCTCGTGGCAACGTCCTCTGGCTCGAACCGAGCAAGCTCTTGAAACATCAAGAGAACCAAATCTTGGTCAACACCAAGCACCAACTAACCTCCAAAACCAAACAAGCACTAGCTTGCTAGATCGCCAAATCGCAAAGCAACTCACCCAAGGAACACCGCACGGGTCTAATCGAGCTCGGAGGCTCTCCACAACTAGAGATCCTCCGATCACCCTCCGACACACACGGTCGACAACGATCTAACAAACAACCGGCTACGCGGGCACAACCCTCTCGGCAGATCTCAACTAAGCCGGCCAACTCCAACTTGGAAACCAAGGGAACCGGAACGCTACGGGGCGTCATCCTCCTACTCAAAGCAACAACCTCAACTTACCTTCGCGCCAAGGTAAGGATCCGAACGACTTTCTTAGCCAAAACGATCGAAAATCGCGCGGCTTGCCACTCTTTCGCTCTTGTTCGGTTCCAAATCAAGTCTAACCAGGCAAGGACCAACTAGCAAAACTTGCTTAACCAACGGCCCGAACGAGCACGGCATCCTTACAGCCAAAGCTAGGGCACTTGCCAAGAACTAAAGCCTTGACACCTCAAAGATCGAAAGCACTGGGTCCTCAACACGAACCTCTCGTGGTTTTCCAAACATAAACCACGGAACGAGCTACGCAAAAGTGCACCGGGGTGTACACTCCAACTTGATCCCTTAAGATCCAAAGCCAACAAGGGCTCTCACATTGTGGCAACTTTTGCCTCCAAACAGAGCCACAACAAACAAGGGAGCAACAAGAGTTCAAACCCACTCAGGGCCAACTCACCACGAAAAGCCACATTGGCCAACTTACTCTTACAAGCGCAAAACCACACCAAGCTAACATTCCTCAAAACAATGTGCTCACTAAACGCGCTCCGATCAGCCATCCAACTCATGGCTCTAACATCTGGATCAACCACGCATCCACGATGCCAACACTAACCATACTAGGGCAACTCAAGGGGTAGCCGAATCATGCTACCATCAAGCCGCTCACGGGCTCACAACACAAAGCGCGAGAACTCGAACGCGCTAGCTCTTAACAACCTATAGCATCCTTTTACACCCAACTCTCGAGAGATCCCGAACAGCTCCTACTTTCCCTCGAAAACCTCAAACTTGTAGTCCTCACGACTACCACCGAGCTAGATCTCTTAAGCAACCCAAACAGTGCAACCTCGGAAAAGGGTACAAGACAAGCGGGGATGCTATACTCTGGCAGCACCATGGAACCACCGCACTAAAAGTGCCAACCGCGGCTGAAACTAGGCCTCCTCTCAAAGCTTGGTGCCAACAGCGAGACATCTATTACAACACGAATCACCTCAAACGAGCTTTATGCCCCTCTCGAGAATAGGGAAAGTTACTCTCCAAGTGACGGGGCAATGGAACTCAAAGACAGAGTCCAAACACTCGAGCGGCCTAATCTCCGGCATCTCGACCAACGGACTTGCCACGGCCTACTCCTCGCATCCCACTCGATGCTCAACAAAAGCTCGAGCCAACTCCTCGGGTGGCAACAACTAGTTCCACACTGGGAACATCCAAATAAAAGAGTGTTCCACTCTACTAGCCCGCCGAAATCCACGGATGGATAAAACTCGCAAGCAAACTCCACACTACACCACAGCTACGAGGTACAAGAGAACTGGCAGCAAAACAACAAAGAGGCTTGCAAGGGGGCGAGAGATGTCTCTACATCCGCCTCAAGCCACTAACACGGCAACTTGCCAATCAATCGGGCGATCGGTGGAGACTCTACTAGTCCCCTCTCTCAAGGGACTACCACCACCAACTCTGTACTAAACAAAGACGGAACGGTACACCTCGGCCTCTGAGCAATGGGACATCCCAACACACGGATAAAAACTCAAACTGGCCAACCGCTTTACTACTAGCGGTAGGACTTTCTAATACATCAAGCTCTCACAGGCATCCACTTGCCAAAGCCAAGCGGCTCCATCAACGCCAACAAACTCAAGCGCATAAACTGCTTGATCAAGCCCTCCCGGGAACCTCCGGGCTACGAGAGCTCTTTGGGGAAAATGCTTGAAACAAACTCTGTCACCGGGCTATCTATGCACAGGACTCCTCTCTCGCGCTACAAATCTGCGCTGGGTCTTTGCTCTCGATAGCTAAAGACACGCCATCAAATCTCACATGGCCGGAGCACACTCTGCTCAAGGAGTCAAACTCTACGAGGCGAGCTAGCCTCTACCCCCTCCTCTAGGCAACTTAATCGCCGGGGCCAACTCGGCCTACGGGCCTAACAACCACGGGACGCGGCCTCAACATCAACAAGATCGGTCCAACTCCTCGGTCGGACATGCCAAGCGTCCCGCTCCTCTGCGAGTGCAATCAACATATCGGGCGATCGCACAAGGCACCTCCACCCTCTCACTGGGGAGAAACCAACAACTAGGCCACAAATGGCCTGTGGGAGTCTAATCTCTGCCTCCCTCTGAGTGCGATCGACACACCGGCGATCTGCACAAAGCAACAAAACCGCCCACACGGGGGGCTCTCACCGCTCATCAAACTACTGCACTTTGCGGAAAAGTTGGCATGATGGCTCTCTAAGCCCAAACCAACAACGAGTCGAACACCTCGCTGCCTCCGCTCCACAACTCTACACATGCATAAAAGCTAGAAGAAAAGTATTGTAAATTCTTACCCCTTAACTTAATTGAACTCGGACAAACCAAGCGGCCGTGGAGTCTTGATGATCATGGGAACAACAACCTACAAAGCGAGTTAGTCTCACAGAATCTATGACTCGTGCTCGATACCAAGCTGTAAGAACCCGACCCAAAACATGGTCCTAAACATGGGATCTTACTCAGCATGCAAGTTAAATATGATAACAAGCGGTTTAGAGCTTAAATTTAAAAACCTTTCAAAACATATGAGAAGGGGGAGCCCTTAAAACATAACCAACAATTTTCATTTTAAACAATCCAACAAGTAAAACAACCTGGCCAGTGTTTAGTAAAATGTACAATACAATTTAAGCAACGTTTTAAACAATATTCCCCTAGGACTCCTGTCCATCTACATGCTGAATAAACAATGCAATAATAAAAGACAGAGTGCATGGTTCCCCATGATCAATCAGCTCCCTCCGCTAGCCCTCCTGGTGTTGTCCCAAGTTACCTGAAAGATAAATAAGGGTGAGTATAAACATACTCAGTAAGAATCCCCAACCGGGGTACAATACGATACATCAGTCATCTAGCACCTCAACATGCAAGCAAACAGCTATCAACACAGATCATAGCTCAACGAGCTCATAAAACAAGATCTGGAAACATCGGAAGTCTCTTACTTCCGGAATCATCGGAAGCCTCCTACTTCCGGCCTAATGATTGGTTCTCATAACCAATCCCGGGACATCTCCGAGGGTCTTTCTCCCTCGGCCAATTGATCAGCTCAAAAACCGATCCCAAGATGTCCGACACCCTCGAGGTCTTTCTCCTCGACCAATTGATTAGCTCAAAAGCCAATCCCAATGGGTGTCCTCAAGGGCCTCTTACCCTCGCTAACAATCTGGACTATCGGGAGAGTACCGCGATCTGGCTCTAAATCGGAAGGAATCGGCGTACTCACGAACATTAGCCCGGGAGCTCTCGAGAACCAGGCTACTAACGCGTGTCTTGCGCGCACCCGCATGCTCTTCTCGCAACCGGCGTAAATGCGGGGGCCTAAGGCAAACTACGCGCGGCAGTACGCATGCCTAAGACTTCGGAAAGCGGTGTCACCGAACACGATGAGTGCGAGGCCCTCGGCACTCATCTCTGCGGCACTACCACCACACACGAAGCTAAGAACCGGCCAAGGCGGGCTTGCACAGCTTGGCGGGGTTCCGCTCTAGCAAAGCTACAAACTAGGCTTATGCCGATGTGGTAGCTACATCCACATCGGCCGGGGAAGCAATGTACGTTATGCTTCGCTCTACTCCCGACCGGTGGGGACAAAGTACGTTATGTCCGCTCTCGGCCTCGGATGATGACAAACCCTACTACTCTATCCAAGAATACCGAGTAAATCAATGATTCCCGGCTAGCAAGCAATGACCGACATCAATCACGTTTACCTAGCATGATACTACAACTTAAACAGAATCACAAGCATCTTTGGAAGAACAAACCTAGCATGGCACTAACATGTAAAATCAACAAACATGCTAGCAAGAGATCAAACAAAGTCGCCTATCACTATCATGCTCATAACAATCAAAGAAACATACAAGGCACAATCGAGACATATCGCAGGGGTCCACACAACCACGGTAAGAAATCCTTACAGGGACAAGCGAGAAAATAATCACAAATCAACCAAGCAATCCTCGAGCCTCTAATCGAACCCAAACAACCTAAACATAAAATAAAGCAACCCAAATCAAATACATAAAACAACCCAAATAAATCCCTAAACAACGTACCAATACATCGGGGCCCAACGAAGAAAAGACTGCGGAAATACCATCCGAGAAGCCACAAGGCTCAGGCCAACCAAAGACACACACAGCAGTGCGGTGGCGCAGGAGAGCAAGCCGGTGGGCGCTGGCGCACCTGCACCAGCAGGGGCGAAAGCAAAGCGCCGCGCGCGGCTCGCTCGAGCTCGGGCGGCGGCGACACGCGCGCGGCTTGGCGAGGAGGGCGCGAGCGCCTGCCGGCGCGCGCGGCGACGCGACGACGGGCTCGGGGCGCTCGGGAAGGCACGACGACCTCTGAGGGGCGAGCGACTTCGGTGCGCGCGAGGGCTCGGGCGACTCGACACGGAGACGGCACGGGCGATGCCGATCTGGGCTCAGGCGCGACTAAGGCGAGGGAGATGCGATCTGGACTCGGCGCGACCAAGGCGACACGAAGATGGCCTGGGCGATGCAGATCTGGGCTCGGCGCGACTAGGGCGAGGGCGATGCGATCGAGTGCTGAGGTGGCTCGGCACGGCGCGGCATGGGTGAGCTGGGCGGCCTGGAGCGAGGGCGCGGCTAGGGCTGGACGATGCAATGCATCTGGGCGCACTGGGCGGGCGATCTGAGGCGTCTGGTGCGGCGTGGTGGGCGAGGGCTATCTTTGGTGGCGGCGGTCTGATGCGCGGCCGAGGAGTGGTGCGGCTAGGGCATGGTGGGTGGCTAGGGTTGGGTCTTCTTGGTGAGGTCGGCTAGGAGAGAGAGAGAGAGAGAGAGAGAGAGAGAGAGAGAGAGAGAGATTGCAAAACAAGGGGAAAGGGACTTTCTTGATTTTTCTTCCCTTTTTCCTAATTTAAACAAGTCTTAAAGTCCTTAAATCCCATTTCCCGCTTCCTCCTTGAGACCTACTGAAGCAACCTTTTCCAAACAATAACTCTCACTTAAACAAACTCCCAAATCATCTCTAAGGGCACTGGCTCGAATCCCAAAGGAAACACCCAAACAACGATCACTTTGCCCAAAACCCAAATCACAACCGAACTCCCAAACGAATACCCCAAACATCTCGGGACTCGCAGCCACCAACATACAAGCCTCAACAAAGCGGGAGCGCCTCTCGAAGCCCCGAAATCCACAAATCCCGCCTGGGAGCAAAAAGACCAAAATACCCCTAAGGGTCAAAAGCAGCTCTAACGGCCCAACCGAACCATCGAATCAACCGGAAGCACCTCGAGAATCGGAATAGAAAATCGGGCGTTCTGACCCTGCGCCCCGACCTGCTGCTCGCCCGACCACTACATGCTGCCGACCGAAGCCCCACCGTCGCACACCCATCGCCGCGACGCGCGTGTGGCCGCCAAAGACCGCCCGGCGTCGCTCGTGGTCGCCGCAGTGGCCGCAACGCAGCCACGCCAGCGCCGCCGCCGCTGCCCCGCGCTCAGCGCGATCCTCGCCGCTAGCGCCAACCCAGCGTGCGCTTCGCTCGCCGTCGCCTTGCGGCCGCACACCACCCTGCGCCTGCGCATCTGCCTGACGTGCCGCGCGCCAAGCCCAGCGCCCCGCCCAGCCGCACCAGCGGCGCCTAAGCCACCCTCCTTCTTGCCGAGGCCCGTGTCTTCTCGGTGGTAATTCCCGAACCAATCCCTTTGTGTTTTCTAAGCTTACAGCTCTTGTATGTATTTACTTAGGATGCTTTATTTATGCCTAGGTTGCTCGAGTTCGTATTAAGCTCCGAGGTCTTTTTGGTTGTGATAGCTATTCTCCACTTGTTTCCGTGTAAGGACTTCCTACCGTGGTTGTGTGGACCTGCTATGCTTTCTTAATTGTGCCTTGTATGCTTGTTTTCCTTTATGAGCATGTTAGTGGATAGGATAGCTAGTGATTGAATTCTTGCTAGCATGTTTTGCCTTTTGTACATGTTAGGGCCATGCTAGGTTTGTTCTTCCAAAGATGCTTGAGATTCCCGCTTTAAGCTCGTAGTATCATGCTAGGCTATGTATGACAGATGTCTTTGTGAATGTTAGCCGGGAATCACGTGCTTGGTAGTCTAAGCTAGTATGATAGGGTTTGTCATCATCTAGAGCCCGAGAGCGGACATAACGTACCTTGTCCCCACCGGTCGGGAGTAGTGCGAAGCATAACGTACCTTGCTTCCCCAGCGGCGGTGAGGATTAGCTACCTCATTGGCATAAGCCTAGTTTGTAGCTCACTCTGTGGAACCCCGCCAGCGGTGCAAGCCTACCTTGGCTAGGTTCTTAGCTTCCTGTCGGTGGTACAGTGCGCGCATGATGAGTGCCGAGGGCCTCGCACTCACCGTGTTCGGTGACACCGCTTTCCGAGTCTTAGGCATGCGTGCACGCCCGCGTGGTTTGCCCTTAGGCCCCGCATTTACGCCGGTTGCGAGAAGAGCATGCGGTGTGCGTGCACACGCGTTAGTAGCTGGTTCGGAGAGCTCCCCGGGCTAATGTTCGTGAGTACACCAGCCTTCCCGTTTAGAGCCGGACTTCCGGTACTCTCCGATAGTCCGATTATAGCGAGGGTAAGAGGCCCTTGAGGACACCCATTGGAATTGACTTTAGAGTTAATCAATTGGTCGAGGGAGAAAGACCCTCGAGGTGTCGGACATCTTGGGATCGGTTTTTGAGTCGATCAATTGGCCAAGGGAGAAAGACCCTTGGAGATGTCCCGGATTGGTTTGAGAGCCAATCATTAGGCCTAAAGTAGGAGACTTCCGAGGATTCCGGATTTGCCTTGTGAGCTCGTTGAGCTAAGATCCGTGTTGATATTTGTGGCATGTGTACTAGGTTGCTAGATGATAGATTGCATCGTATCGCACTCGGTCGGGGTTCTTCTTGAGTATGTTTATACTCACCCTTATCGTGGTTTCTTCCACGAGTAACTTGGGACAACCGAGGTGGCTAGCGGAGAGAGCTGAGATCATGGATGCTGCTTGACACTCTGTCCGTGTCTTATTTTACTGCTTTTGGATTTCAAAGATGTGGTTGGACTTAGGTCCGTAGGGAAAACTATGATTTGAACTATTTTATGTTTTAAGGAAAGTAATCTTGATCGATCCATTGTTTTTAATTTGAATGGTTCGTTTCTACCTTAATGAATGTTTACTTTGTTTTTAATGTTTTCCACTCTTATATTTGAAAAGTTTTACAAACCGACCCCAGCCGGGTCCTTTTAAGCTTTTCACTTGCATGCTGAGTAAAGATCTAGATTTAGTCCCATCTTCGGGTTGGGTCTTTCCAGCTGTCCATCGGGGACTTACACACCTAGGATTCCCATCGGGGTCTTACACCTCCAACTCAGTGATGCCCATCGGGGTCTTATACACCTAGGATGCCCATCGGGTCTTACACCTCCAACTCGGTGATGCCCATCGGGTCTTATACACCTAGGATGCCCATCCGGGTCTTACACCTCCAACTCGGTGATGCCCATCGGGGTCTTATACACCTAGGATGCCCATCGGGGTCTTACACCGCCAACTCAGTGATGCCCATCGGGGTCTTATACACCTAGGATGCCCATCGGGGTCTTACACCTCCAACTCAGTGATGCCCATCGGGGTCTTATACACCTAGGATGCCCATCGGGGTCTTACACCTCCAACTTAGTGATGCCCATCGGGGTCTTATACACCTAGGATGCCCATCGGGGTCTTACACCTCCGGATGTCCATCAGGGTCTTACCCGAGCTGGACCTACACTAGTTACCCCTACAATCATCTACACTGTACGACACCTGTCTAATCCTAACATGAATCTAACAACATTCAACGGAGAACATGGATATGTCATGATGGAAGAACGTAGCATGGAACTAATAGAATACAACATAAAGCATGGATATGACAGGATGGAAGAACGTAGCATGGAACTAATAGAATACAACATAAAGCATGGATATGACAGGATGGAAGAACGTAGCACGGAACCAACGGAACGCGAACATAACACGAACATGAATCAAAAGCAAGCATGATGCCTATCCACTAGAAACTCATACAGTTACAATAATCAATATGCTATCAAGTGTTCGCAGGGTTCACACAACCCCGGGTAAGAAATCCTTACCTGGAAACGAGTGGAAAGTAACTATCACGAACCAACTAACAACCCTCAAGCTTTAAAGCGAACCCGAGCGACCTAGGCATACAATAAAATATCCTAAATAAATAAACAGCAGCTAAAATCATGAAGTCCAAAGGGTGGAGGCTAATTTACCAACCGAGAAGACACACGTCTCGGCGGCAAAGAAGGAGCAGAGGCAACGGCGCTGGCTGGTGCAGTGCGGCGCGCTGGCGCTGGTCAGAATGCTAAATTTCTGGATTTTTGTTAAATATAAAATAAGGTTTAAAAGATGTTATTTGGAGGACTCGAACCCTCAGCCTCAAAGAGAGATGGGAGTTTGGAATTAATTAAGGAAAATAAATGCGTCAGCTAGGGTTTGAAGGAGAAAAGCCTTGGGAAGGGAATTTTAGATTTCCAAAGCTTATTTAATTTGAGGAAGAAAGAAAAAAAAAAGAAGAAAAAAAAAAAAGGAAAACTCTCCTCTCGCAAAACCCTCTCCCCACACCCTCGCTGCCGCCGCCCACGTCGCCGTCGCACCTGCCCAGCCCTCGCCGCCGCCGCCCACGTCGCCATCGCACCTGCCCAGCCTTCGCCCCGCACCGATCAGCCAGCCAGCCCGTCGTCGCATCGCCGTCGCCCAGCCACGCCGCGCCGCCGCCGTCGCCTGACCAGCGCCAGCCCGCACTCGCTCGCTCCGTCCGGCCGCATCCGTACGACCGCTCACCAGCGCACCAGCCGCGTCGCTCGTCCGTCCGCCCGCGTCGCCCCAACGTGTCGCTCGTTCCCGCGTCGGCCCCGCAGCCTAGGTCGCCTACACGCTGCCCGCTGACCAGACGCCTTGACCGTGCGCCCGAGCCAGTGCCAGCGCCATCGCTCAGTGCCAGTGCCAGCGCCCCTGTCGCACCAGCAGCGTCGTTCTTGCTCTTTGCTGCCGAGACGTGTGTCTTCTCGGTTGGTAAATTCCCGAGACGGACCCTTTGGACTTTATGTTCTTTTTAGCTGTTGTTGGTTAATTAGGTTGATTTTATTACTTGCTTAGGTTGTCGGGTTCGCTTAGAAGCTCGAGAGTCATCCGTTGATCGTTGGTTCTATTCACTTCCAGGTAAGGATTTCTTACCGGGGTTGTGTGGACCCTGCAAATACTTGATAGCATGCCATGTGTTGTGTTTGTATGGAATTTCTAGTGGATAGGTTGCTTGCTCTTTCTTGTTTCCAGGTGATTTTTGTGCTTTAGATTCTTGATATATCCTGTTAGTTATCATGCTAGGAGTTAAATTATCTCGGCATAACCGTGACCTTGTTATCCTGTTAGTGCCATGCTAGGAATTGGCGGATGATGTATAGTGTAAGAGATTGTAGAGGTAACTAGTGCGTCCCGCTCTGGGAAGGCCCCGATGGACATCTGGAGGTGTAAGACCTCGATGGGCATCCTAGGTGTATAAGTCCCCGATGGGCATCACTGAGTTGGAGGTGTAAGACCCTGATGGGCATCCTAGGTGTATAAGTCCCCGATGGGCATCACTGAGTTAACCTAGGATACAATGACACCATGATGCCCATCGGGGACTTACACACAAGGATGCCCATCGGGGTCTTACACCTGTAAACAATGATGCCCATCGGGGTCTTACACATACGGATGCCCATCGGGGTCTTACACCTCTAAACAATGATGCCCATCGGGGTCTTACACCTCTAGCTATCAATGCTGCCCAACGGGGTCTTACACATACGGATGCCCATCGGGGGCTTACACCAGCTAAACAATGATGTCCATCGGGGTCTTACACATACGGATGCGCATCGGGGTCTTACACCTCTAAACAATGATGCCCATCGGGTCTTACACATACGGATGCCCATCGGGTCTTACTCCTCTAGCTATCAATGCTTTGCGGGGTCTTACACACCTAGGATGCCCATCGGGTCTTACTCCAGCTAGGATCACCGAGATGCCCATCGGGTCTTACACTCTTAAGCAACCTCGTGATGCCCATCTGGGGCTTACACACCGTGAACAGCAGTCACGGTGCCATCGGGACTTACCTACATTATGGATCACCCGCCTAGCACTAACATGGAACCGTCGAATATAACAGAACGAGAATATGCCAAGATAAAAGACCTAGCACTCAAACTAATATAACGAAACACCAAGATTACAACACAAACTCGGAAGCAAGAGAAAACATGTAACCTATCCACTAGAATTTCATACAATCACAAGATATGGCATACTATCAATTATTCGCAGGTCCACACAACCTCGGTAAGAAACCCTTACACGCCTAAGGCAACAACACACAAGAAACCTAAGCTGCGATCGAACCCGAGCAACCTAAAGCGAACCTAACAAACACATCAAAAATCACAATCCATAGGCCTAAATATAATAAAATAACAGGGCACGGCTCGGGAGCAACTCACGAGGTTTGGTTGACTCTGTGAACGAGCGGCAGCCGCCGCACGGCGCGAGGCAAACCTTTGGCGCCGAGGGGCGCAGATGGGCGCAGGGGCTGGGCTTTGGCGCGCTGACACGGCGCCGAGCTGCGCTGGCCACGGCACGGCTGGCGAGAGCGGGACGCCGGCGCAGACGTGAACAGCGCGCGAGCCGCGAGGAGGCGAGGGCACACGGGCGCGAGCTCGGCTGGGCAAAGGCGTGCGGCGCGGCTCGGCACAGGGACGGCGCGCAGGCGCGATGCGACGCGACGGCTACAAGACGCTCGATCCGCACGACGAGCTGCAGGGACGCTTCGATCGCACGCGAGGCGGCTCCGACCACGGGCGGCGGGCGCGGACAAGACGAGCCGCACTGCACGGTCGAACATGGCGGGCTCGGGCCGGCGACGCGACCTGGCTCGGCGAGCAGGCTCAGGTTGGGGGTGACCTGGGCAAGCTGGGGCTCGGGCTGGGCTAGGCTCGGGCTGGGGGGAGAGAGAGAGAGAGAAAGAGGATTTTTTTGAAAAAAATGAAAAGGGAAAATGGGAAAATAAAAGGAAAATGGGGATTTAATCTCTTTTTCCATCCTTATCCAAATTAAAACCTTAAAATCCCATTTCCTGGCTTCCTCCTTCGAGACCCGACTGAAGCAACCTCTTCCAAAAATAAAACTCACTTAAATTCAACTCCCAAATCAACACCAAGGGCCCGGGCTCGAATCCCAAAGGAAGCACACAACCAACCATCACTTTGCCAAAAACCCAAACCACAACCGAACTACCAAACGACTGGTCCAAACATCTCGGGACTCGCAACCAACAACAATCAAGCCTTGACAAAGGCAGGAGCGACCTCGAAGCCCTAAAAATCCACAAAATCCTGCCCGGGGAGCCAAAAGACCAAAATACCCCCAAGGGTCAAAACAGCTCTAACGACCCAACCAAACAACCGAATCTTGACCCGAAGGCACCTCGAAAACTGGAGTAGAAAACTGGGCTGTTACAATACTCCCTCCTTTTAAGACTTTCGTCCTCGAAAGCCCTAAGACGAAATAGCTCCAGGAAACTCCACTGAAACCAAACCAACTGAACTTCTCGGCTAAAACAACACCAACCTTCTTCGAAACCAAACCCTCTTGGTTTTCAAAACTCAAAGTCACAATGCCATCCATACTGCCACAACTACAACCCAGACTGGCATACACCGAACTCTGAAGGGAAAAGACGGCAAACTACATCCTCAATTCGCACCACTCTCAAACGGTGCTACTCTCAGCAAACTCGAGGACTGGACACAAGCTCTGAATCTCTACACCACGCACTGGCAAAACTCCTCTGGAAGCTCACAGCTGCTAACAAGCAGCCTCAACCCTACAACAAGCTGGCCAAACAACTGAACCTTCCAGGTTCCAGAAAACCAAACGGCCTACTCTTACTCCACAAGAGACCAGCTAACCTCAAATCTTGCCTACAGTCTTAACGAAATCCAATCGAACCACCAACTGGCGACTGATCCAAAAAGGCAAACTTCTCCAACTAGAACGCGACCACAACACTTAACCAACCATCTTAAGGAGAAATCGCCAAACCAAAGGCAAGGGGCACCATCCTGGTACACCAGATGGCTAACAACACTCACACCACCAAACTTCATTTCACACCCACCTCTAAAGACAAGGGCCAGGCACAGGCTCCACTCGGCCAAACCAACAAGCTAGGACTCCTCATCGGCAGAACGCAAACCTTTCAACAATTGGCCAAAGAGAACACTACCAGGCAAGGAACAACCAACATTCCTCTCAAGGAAATCTCGGACTGCAAGGACTAAACCATCATGCAGCTATCTGCGACACAACACCTTGAGGAAAGCAGCTCAACAGATTTACCAACCAATGCCACGGCACCTCTATGCCAACTCACTCAAATGAGGCTCCGCTAACGCCAACTGCGAACGCACAACAACTAGGAACAAAGCCCGAGAAGGGCTTGCTCAGCAGAACTCAACCCAAACTTATAACGAGCAAAGCTCGCCTCCAAGCTACCACTCAACTCTTAAAATCCAACTGGCTACTCAAAGGACTTCTTCCTTTTAGCTTAGGCCTAACTCATCTTCCAGCCAGAAGCTCCACTCTCGAAACCTTGCAAGGAAAACGGATATCGACAACCTCAAAGCTTACGGATCCTGAGCCACATGAATCAGCAAGACTACCTCAGAAGCTAACACTCGAGGCTGGCATCCATGGAGCAACTCAACCACCACAGAGACTAGGGGGAAAGGGAAATCTTCAATCCCCAAAGAACCAACAACTCAACTCTTAAACTGGTTGGCCTCCGCCCTTGCGGGACAAATGACTTTCGCTGCTAACAACACAAAGCAGGACCCTCTCATTGGGCTAACCATTTGCACTACTCTGATCAACTACACAACCCAGGAGCTAAGCAGACTCCTACTAAACGGGAAACGAATTCCTAGCAAGCAAACTCTGAAGGGCAGCGAACATCACACACGCTCGCTGACTTGCTAAAAACCAAGGCAACAGCAACCAACTCTCTTGGAAGCAACACCCAAGGGAAAACTCAACCGATCGGACCACCAATCCGGAACTAAAAGAACTTACTCAACCGCCGAGGGAGGGGTCAACTCCCAAACTTCCTGGCTAGGAACAAGACCTCGTGACAATGCCCTCCAAATAGAACCGAACTAGCTCTTGAAACAACAAGAGGACCAAACCTTGGCCAAACACTCACAAGAGGCGAGAACTACCCTTATCTGCGGCCTCTAGAACACCATCCTAGAGTCCGCTTAATCGGACAAACAACCGCTTCCAAGCAACCAACAAACTTTTCCTCTTGCTAGCACCACTACCATCAACTCCAAGACTACGGAGAAATCGACAACTCCCGGAGGAAACGGCTCTTACAAGCGGACAACCGAAGGACAGAGAGAGCTCCACATACACTCACCGCCTTGCTCCGCTAAAGCAACAACATCTAAATCTCACGGGCAACAACAGGGGTCCACCACAGATCGAACCTCCAAATGCCAAACGGGGCAACTCTCAACATCCCGAAACAGAAAGACAACCAACAGGGCACTAACCACTCGCCCCACGAGCGTAACTAACTTCTAGCAGCTCCATCCATACCTTGGTCAACACCCAAAGATCAAATTGCCACCACAACGGAACCAATCCGGACTCTACTCCAAACAACCACTAGCTTGCTAGGCTACCAAGATCGCCAAAGAACTCACCCGAGGCTACAAACTACACGGCTCCAGCTTGCCAACTGAAACTCACTACCTGGGTCTGACTGAGCTTTGGAGAGGCTCTCCACAACCTAGGGTTCTTCGGCAACCCTCGACACACACCGCAATCGACCAACGAGCTAACAACCAACCGCTGAACAAACAACTCCATTTTACAAAGATCACAACCATGCCGCCGAACTCCAACTCCTTGTGAACCAAAAGAACCCAAACGCTACCGAATCGCCATCCTCCCGCTCAACATCAACCACAACAAAGCTTCTACCCAAGGAAAGGATCCGAACAACTCTCTTAGCCAAGGCGATCGAAATCTGCAGCAGCTTTGCTATTTACCGCTCTTGTTCGGTTCCAATCGAACTCCAACCAAAGGAACGCCAAAAGTTCCATCTCCACACGATACTGGAGTGTGGCAACCATGCTCTACCAAAGCATAACCATGCCAAACCGAACTTACTTTATACCAAGCCTCTACCAAGGGTGCTTATCCATAAGGAGTCCAAATCCTCTCACAAGGCATCAACTCATCTCGCCTCATAGGCATCCACTCATCTCATGAGCATCCAACTCAGTGGTCCTCTCATGGAGCAAACTCGCATCTACGATGCTCAACTCTCCTCGATTTAGGCACTCGAAGGTAGTTGACCGCACTACCCACCACAAGGATCTCTTGGCCTTAACACTAGCACGAGACTCTCGCGCACTAACATTTACCAACCGACAACCTCGCGACTTACTCAACCCCAAGAACATCGGGAAGAGGCTCCGGCTCCTCTCGAGCATCCTTTCGCTTGTAGTCCATTGACTACCACCGAACTAGCCCTCTTGCACGACCAAAACAGTGCAACCGCCATAAACGGATCCAAAGGCTAAAGGATCACATTTGAACTCCGGATGGCATAGAACCATCTGCTATACCCATGCCAAACTCAAAGCCAAACAAGACTTAGTGCCAAAGTGGCACACCAACCAAAGCACCTCAAGTGCTACTACTACCAAATCCACATCTTACTACCAATGGGGCCAGGCAAGGTCACAACCTCAAGTGACAAGAACTCGGCTAGGCATACAAGGGCCCAACTCAAACAACCATGCCTATGACATCTCATCAAACCGAAGGCTCACGGCCTACACTAGCATCTCCTCATGATGCTCAACAATGCTCTGCCGCGCTCTCCCAACATGCAAACAACTAGCCCTACTCTAGGGGCTTACTAAAAGGAGAGTGCTCAACTCTACCAAACAACCGAGGAAACCACCAACGGATCCAAATCAAGGGAACATCGCCACATTGCACCCTTAACCACAGGGTTTCGGCTTACTGGCTGCAAACAACAACATTTTACAGGAGCACAAAGATGCCTCATCAATCTCCTCGAAGGCTACCAACTCTGCAGCCACTCACTGAGCAATCAACAATGCGCTAAGGCTCAAGATCAACACTTGAGCTACCCAGTGCTAGTCCACACCGGAACTGCTCCACAAGCATCAACATAAGCAAGCCATAGCTAACTCCTCTCTTGGAGTGGTACTCCAAGAAAAATCACCTCCACCCTCTCACTAGGGGAAAACCAACAAGCCCGGCCACACGTGGCCTACGGAGTCTAATCTCTACCTCCCTCGGACGATGTCCCAGTGGCATCCGAATCTATCTCGGATACCTCAACAAGCCACAACATACTTCACACTCACGGTGAGGGAAGTTGGCATGATGGCGCTCTAAACCCAAACCAACAACGAGTCAGAACCTGCTCGTCCCCGCTCCACAACACTACACAAGGCATACATTAGATGAAAAGTATTGTAAATTCTTAACCCTTTTCTTAAAACAATAAATTTAGGCGTGCACTGATGACTGTCAGAGGCCGATGATCATGGAAAAATGACCTACAACAAAAGGTCAGTCTACAGAATCTATGACTCTAAGCTCTGATACCAACTGTAACCACCCGACCCGAAAGGGGTTCTAAAATATGCCGTTACCTCAATGCATGCATTCAAATCTACAGAAAATTTGCAATATGGTGTTCGGATTCTAAGTAAAAACTAAAATATAAAACATCCATTTAAAAAGTCAACATAAAATTCCTGAAACTCATCCCTGTTTCCAAGCACTGCTCCAAGACAAATACATTTACAAAACTTGCTCGATCGAGATTTATTTAAAACATACAAGCTTTGCAATAGTTACAACAATGCTAGAATCCGGAAATACAATCGAGAAACACCCTAGGGCTCCGTGCCCAACTACATGCATTCAGAGGACATTTAAAACATAAACATAAACAAGACTCGAGAGTTGAACAACGGGTTCCCATGATCACAGCTCTCCTCCTCCACCCATCCTGCTCCTCGCATGGTGGTTACCCGTGGAAAAACCACGAGAAATAAGGGTGAGTAACGAATTACTCAAGAAGAATCCCCAACCGGGGTACAATACGAAAACATCTCATTTAGCACACCGACATGCAACCAAACAATGACTTAGAGCAAAACGGTAGGTTTAGGCTATGTGCTAAAACTAGAGCTAGCCTATCAAGGGCTTTCAACTACAACCTATCCTAGGTTCTACACCTGGATGCCCATCGGGGTCTTACACAACCTAGGATACAATGACACCATGATGCCCATCGGGGACTTACACACAAGGATGCCCATCAAGGTCTTACACCTCTAAACAATGATGCCCATCGGGGTCTTACACATACTGATGCCCATCGGGGTCTTACACCTCTAAACAATGATGCCCATCGGGGTCTTACACATACGGATGCCCATCGGGGTCTTACACCTCTAGCTATCAATGCTGCCCAACGGGGTCTTACACATCTAGGATGTCCATCGGGGTCTTACACCAGCTAAACAATGATGCCCATCGGGGTCTTACACATACGGATGCCCATCGGGGGCTTACACCAGCTAAACAATGATGCCCATCGGGGTCTTATACATACGGATGCCCATCGGGGTCTTACACCTCTAAACAATGATGCCCATCGGGGTCTTACACATACGGATGTCCATCGGGGTCTTACACATACGGATGCCCATCGGGGTCTTACACCTCTAGCTATCAATGCTGCCCAACGGGGTCTTACACACCTAGGATGCCCATCGGGGTCTTACTCCAGCTAGGATCACTGAGATGCCCATCGGGGTCTTACACTCTTAAGCAACCTCGTGATGCCCATCGGGGGCTTACACACCAGGGAACAGTGCAGTGCCCATCGGGGACTTACCTACATTATGGATCACCTGCCTAGCACTAACATGGAACTGTCAGAATATAACAGGAACCAGAATATGCCAAGATAAAAGACCCTAGCCTGAAACTAATATAACACAAACACCAGTACAACACAAACCTGGAAGCAAGAGAAAACATGTAACCTATCCACTAGAATTTCATACAATCACAAGATATGGCATACTATCAATTATTCGCAGGGTCCACACAACCTCGGTAAAGAAACCCTTACACAGGAAGGAAACAACAACACAAGAAACCTAAGCTGCGATCGAACCCGAGCAACCTAAAGCGAACCTAACAAACACATCAAAAATCACAATCCATAGGCCTAAATATAATAAAATAACAAGGCACGGCTCGGGCGCAACTCACGAGGTGTGGCTGACACGCGAACGAGCCGGCCGCCGGCGCGCAGCGGCAAATGGCCGGCGCCGAGGGGCGCAGATGGGCGCAGGGTGGCTTTGGGGGCGCTACGACACACGCGCGTTAGGCGCTGAGTGCTGCAGCGCTGGGCATTGGCTGGCGAGCGAGCGCGCTCGGCGCAGACGTGAACGCGCGAGCGAGCTGCAGGGAGGCGAGGGCACACGGGCGCGAGCTCGGCTGGGCAAAGGCGTGCGACGCGGCTCGGCACAGGGACGGCGCGCAGGCGCGACGCGACGGCTACAAGACGCTCGATCTGGCACGACGAGCTACAGGGGACTCTCGATCTGGCACGAGGTGGCTCGGATCTGGGCGGCACAGGCGCGGACGAGACGAGCGGCACTGCAAGGTCGGGCTAGACGACGCGACCAGGCTAGGCGGGCTCGGGCCGGCGACGCGACTTGGCTGGGCGAGCAGGCTCGGATTTTAGGCGACCTGGGCAAGCTGGGGCTCGGGCTGGGCTAGGCTCGGGCTTGGGGAGAGAGAGAGAGAGAGAGAGAGAGAGAGAGAAAGAGGATTTTTTTGAAAAAAAAGAAAAGGGAAAATGGGAAAATAAAAGGAAAATGGGGATTTAATCTCTTTTTCCATCCTTATCCAAATTAAAACCTTAAAATCCCATTTCCTGGCTTCCTCCTTCGAGACCCGACTGAAGCAACCTCTTCCAAAAATAAAACTCACTTAAATTCAACTCCCAAATCAACACCAAGGGCCCGGGCTCGAATCCCAAAGGAAGCACACAACCAACCATCACTTTGCCAAAAACCCAAACCACAACCGAACTTCCAAACGACTGGCCCAAACATCTCGGGACTCGCAACCAACAACAATCAAGCCTTGACAAAGGCATGAGCGACCTCGAAGCCCTAAAAATCCACAAAATCCTGCCCGGGGAGCCAAAAGACCAAAATACCCCCAAGGGTCAAAACAGCTCTAACGACCCAACCAAAGAACCGAATCTTGACCCGAAGGCACCTCGAAAACTAGAGTAGAAAACTGGGTTGTTACATTGAGCCCGGGCCCTTAGTGTTGATTTGGAAGTTGGATTTAAGTGAGTTTTATTTATTGGAAAAGGTCGCTTCAGTCGGGTCTCGAAGGAGGAAGCCGGGAAATGGGATTTTAAGGATTTTAAGGGTATTTTAAAAAAATAGATAAGGTTGGAAAATGGATAAAATCCCATTATTTTCCTTTTATTCCCATTTTTCTTTTAAATCCCAATTTTTATTTCTTTTTCTATCTCTCTCTCTCTCTCTCTCTCTCTCTCTCCCCGAGCCCTCACCCCAGCCCGAGCCTTCCTGCTCGCCCAAGCCCCAGCCCGAGCTAGCCCAGCCCCTGCTCGCGTCGCCCGAGCCTCGCCCAGCCCGAGCAATGCTCGCGTCGCACAGTGTGGCCTAGAGTCGTGTCGCGTCGCCCAGCTCGCTTCGCCCGAGCCCGAGTGTAAAGACCCAACCCGAAAATGGAACTAAATCTAGGTCTTTACTCAGCATGCAAATTTAAAACATAAAAGGACCCAGCCAGGGTCGGATTAAAAGCTTTTCAAACACATGAGCGGGAAAACAATCAATACAAGGTAAACATTCATTAGGCAAAACGAACCATTCAAATTAAAACAAAGGATCGATCAAGACTTTCCTTAAAAACATAAAATAGTTCAAATCAAAGTTTTCCCTACGGATCTAAGTCCAACTACATGCTGAAATCCAAAAACAAGAAAATAAGACACGGCACAGTGTCAAGAAGATCCATGATCTCCCAGCTCTCTCCGCTAGCCACCTCGGTGCCGTCCCAAGTTACCCGTGGAAGAAACCACGATAAGGGTGAGTATAAACATACTCAGTAAGAACCCCGACCGGGAGTGCGATACGATGCAATCTATCATCTAGCGACCTAGTACACATGCCACAAATATCAACACGGATCTTAGCTCAATGAGCTCACAAGGCAAATCCGGAATCCACGGAAGTCTCCTACTTCCGGCCTAATGATTGGCTCTCAAACCAATCCCGGGACATCTCCAAGGGTATTTCTCCCTTGGCCAATTGATTAGCTCAAAAACC
The DNA here is from genome assembly GCA_036507275.1 of Sicyos edulis. NCBI lineage: Eukaryota > Viridiplantae > Streptophyta > Magnoliopsida > Cucurbitales > Cucurbitaceae > Sicyos > Sicyos edulis. The sequence goes on from CM071852.1 coordinate 24,926,288, forward strand.
GATCCCAAGATGTCCGACACCCTCGAGGGTCTTTCTCCCTCGACCAATTGATTAACTCTAAAGTCAATCCCAATGGGTGTCCTCAAGGGTCTCTTACCCTCGCTATAAATCTGGACTATCGGGAGAGTACCCGAAGTCTGGCTCTAAACGAGAAGGAACTGGTGTACTCACGAACATTAGCCCGGGGGAGTGTAAGAACCCGACCCAAAATACGGTCCTAAACCTAGGTTCTCACTCAGCATGCAAGTTAAAATACTTCATCAAGCGGTTTAGTGCTCATATTTAAAACCTTTCAAAACATTTAGAAACGGGGAATGCTTAAAACATAATCAACAGTTTTGTTTGAGAAAAACCAACGAAGTAAAACAAGCCTGGCCAGTTTATATATAAAACATTCAAAACAGTTCAAACCACTTTTAATAATGTTCACCTAGGACTCCTGTCCATCTACATGCTGAACAAATGTGCAAACAATAAAGACAGAGTGCCGGCGGCTCCCATGATCATTCACTCCCTCCGCTAGCCCGTCCGGTCTTGTCCCCTAAGTTACCCGTGGAAAACCACGAAATAAGGGTGAGTATAAACATACTCAGTAAGAATCCCCAACCGGGGTACAATACGATACTTCAATCATCTAGCACCCTAGTATACATGCAAACAGTTACCAACACAGATCATAGCTCAACGAGCTTACAAGGCGGAATCTAGAATCCTCGAAAGTCTCCTACTTCCGGCCTAATGATTGGCTCTCATAACCAATCCCGGACATCTCCGAGGGTCTTTCTCCCTCGGCCAATTGATCACCTCAAAACCGATCCCAAAGATGTCCGACACCCTCGAGGGTCTTTCTCCTCGACCATATGATCACCTCAAAAGCCAATCCCAATGGGTGTCCTCAAGGGCCTCTTACCCTCGCTATAACCGACTATATCGGGAGAGTACCCAAGTCCGGCTCTAAACAGGAAGGAACTGGTGTACTCACGAACATTAGCCCGAGGGAGCTCTCGAACCGGCGACTAAAGCGTGTGCGCGCGCACACCGCATGCTCTTCTCGCAACCGGCGTAAATGCGGGGCCTAAGGGCAAACTACGCGGCGCAGTACGCATGCCTAAGACTCGAAATGGTGTCACCGAACACGATGAGTGCGAGGCCCTCGGCACTCATCTGCATGCGCACTGCACCACCGACACGAAGCTAAGAACCGCCAAGGCGGGCTTGCACCGCTGGCGAGTTCCGCTCTAGCAGCTACAAACTAGGCTTATGCCGATGTGGTAGCTACATCCACATCGGTGTCGGGGAAGCAATGTACGTTATGCTTCGCTCTACTCCCGACCGGTGGGGACAAGGTACGTTATGTCCGCTCTCGGCCTCTAGATGATGACAAATTTCTAACACACTAGCTAGAGTATAGAGTAAACGATTCTGGCTAAACATACATAATCATCATCAATCATACATAACCTAGCATGATACTACGAACTTAAAGCGGGAATCTCAAGCATGCTGGAAGAACAATCCTAGCATGGCACTAACATGTACAAACAAGCAAACATGCTAGCGGGGAATGCAATCACAAGTCATCCTATCCACTAATCATGTCCATAAAAGTAAACATGCATATAAGGCACATTCAAGAAAGCATCGCAGGTCCACACAACCACGGTAAGGAATCCTTACCGAAACAAGTGGAGAATGGCTATTACAACCAAAAAGACCCTCGAGCTTAATACTAACTCGAGCAACCTAGGCATAAGTAAAGCATCCTAAGTAAATATACATATCGTGACCAGACTTAAAAAAACGAAAGGGAAAAGGCTCGAGAATTACCAACCGAGAGGACACGAGCTCTCGCAGCAGCAGGGCGGCGGTGGCGCCTTTGCGTGCGGTAGGGAGCCGGGCGCTGGCTCGGGCGCGCGCAAGGCGAAAGATGACGCTGGCGCGCTGGCGAGGCAGCGCTAGCGCTGGGCGTCTTGGCGGACGACGCGCGATCGTGCGGTCGCACGCCGCAACGCGCGTCTGAGCTGGGCGACGCGCGAGCGAAGCGGGCTCGGCTGGGTTGGCGCGCGGCGAACGCCTGAAATCTTTGGGCGTGACGAGCCGCAGCGACGGCCGGCGTCGCCGAGCGCGCGTCGAGCGATGATGGGTGTGCGACGGTGGGAGCTTACGGTCGCGCAGCGTCGCGGTGGCCGGGAGAAGCGGTGGCCGGGCGGTTCAGTGCGGTTGGCTCAGGCGGTGTGGTGCAGTGCGTGCGCGCAGTGTCGCGGCGGGCGTGTGTGGTGCGATGGACGGTGCGTGCGGGCTGGGTGGCTCGGTGGGTGGTTCGATGGTGTGGCTAGGGCTGCTCGGCTAGGGTTTTAGGAGAGAGAGAGAGAGAGAGAGAGAGAGAGAGACGGCCAACAAGGGGAAAAAATAGGGGTTTCTTGATTTTTCCTTCTCTTCCTTATTTTAAATAGGGTTAGGAAACCTAAAATTCCCTTCCCAAGGATTTTTCTCTTGCGGGTCCCGGCTAAAGAAATTCTTTTCTCTTTTTAGATCAAATTCTTATTTAAAACTCCAATTCCACCATCTAGGGCAAGGGTTCAAATCCCAAAGGATCCAATTAATTCCCAATTAATTTTGCTATTAACCGGGAAGGAAAACGGGGCCGTTACAGGGAGCTCTCCGAACCGGCTACTAACGCGTGTGCGCGCACACCGCATGCTCTTCTGCAACCGGCGTAAATGCGGGGGCTAAGGGCAAACTACGCGGGCCGTGCACGCATGCCTAAGACTCGGAACGGTGTCACCGATCACGATGAGCGCGAGGCCCTCGGCACTCATCCAGCGCACTGTACCACCGACACGAAGCTAAGAACCGGCCAAGGTAGGCTTGCACCGCTGGCGGGGTTCCGCTCTAGCAGGCTACAAACTAGGCTTATGCCAATGAGGTAGCTAATCCTCACCGGGTGCGGGGAAGCAAGGTACGTTATGCTTCGCTCTACTCCCGACCAGGTGGGGACAAGGTGCGTTATGTCCGCTCTCGGCCTCTAGATGAAGACAAACCCTATCATACTAGCTTAGACTACCAAGTACGTGATTCTGGCTAACATCCACAAAGACATCTGTCATACATAGCCTAGCATGATACTACGCGCTTAAAGCAGAATCTCAAGCATCTTTGGAAGAACAAACCTAGCATGGCACTAACATGTACAAAAAGGCAAAACATGCTAGCAAGAATTCAATCACTAGCTATCCTATCCACTAACATGCTCATAAAGGTAAACAAGCATACAAGGCACAATTAAGAAAGCATAGCAGGTCCACACAACCACGGTAGGGAAGTCCTTACACGGAAACAAGTGGAGAATAGCTATCACAACCAAAAAGACCCTCGAGCTTAATACGAACTCGAGCAACCACCGAGAAGACACGGGCCTCGCAGCAAGGGAGGGTGGCTTGGGCGCTGCTTTGGTGCGGCAGGGGCAGCGGCAGCGTGGGCGTTAGGCGCTGGCGGCTGGCGCGCGGCGCGCGGCATGTCGGGCGGACGCGCGCAGGTAGCGCGCGTGTGCGGTCGCAAGGCGACGAGCGCGCGAGCGAGCGGCTCAGCCCCAGGTTGGCGCGCGGCGAGGGATCGCGCTGAGCGGCGGCGGGGCGCGTCGCGGCGACGCGTCTGAGGCTGCGTTGCGGCATCGGCGACCACGAGCGACGCCGGGCGGTCTTTGGGATGCCACGCGACGTCGGCGGCGATGGGTGTCTGACGGTGGGGCTTCGTCGTCGGCAGCGTCTGATGGGCGGGCGGCGTAGGTCGGGCGGCGGTGGTGCGCGCGCAGGGTCGTGGGCAGGCTGTCGGCGGCGGGGTGGTGCGTGCGGCTAGGGCTGGGTGGCTCGGGGGTGGCTCGATGGTGTGGCTAGGGCTGCTCGGCTAGGGTTTTTAGGGGAGAGAGAGAGAGAGAGAGAGAGAGAGAGAGAGAATGCGGCTAAGAGGGGAAAAAATTAGGGGTTTCTTGATTTTCCTTCTTTTCCTTATTTTTAAATAGGTTAGGAGACCTAAATTCCTTTCCCAAGGCTTTTCTCTTGCGGGTCCCGGCTAAAGAAATTCTTTTCTCTTTTTCTTTTTAATTAAGACTCTTTTCTTAAAACTCCACATTCACCATTTAGGGCAAGGCTCAAATCCCAAAAGATTCAATTAATTTTCCAATTAATTTTGTTATCAACCGGGAAGGAAAACGGGGCCGTTACACCGAGCCCCTGCTTGCCCAGCCCAGCAGCACAGTGTCGCATCCTGTCCACGGCCGAGTCGCCCAGCACAGTGCCGCGTTGCTCGTCTCCGTGGCAGGCCGTCTCGTTCGCGCCCGTGTCACCTAGATCCGAGCCGCCCTGTGCTGAGTCGCGCGTCCTGTAGCCCGACGCGTCGTGTCGCTCGCTCCCGCGTGCTGTCCCTTTGCCGAGCCGTGCCGCGCGCCGTCACTCACCCGAGCTCGCACCCGTCCGCGAGTAGCCGAGCTCCCGAGCCAGCGCCCAGCTCGGCGCCCCTCAGCGCCCTGCAGCTGCCTCGCCCGTGCTGCCGGCTCGTTTGCGTGTCAGCCCTGTTTATTTGATTGTATTTAGGCCTATTTTTATGACTATTGATGTGTTTGTTTGGCTCGCTATAGGTTGCTCCGGTTCGATCGCAGTTAGTTTTATTGTGTGTTGTTTCCTTCCGACCAGGTAAGGATTTCTTACCGGAGTTGTGTGGGCCCTACGATATTTTCATGATATGCCTTGTATGTTTGCTGACTGTTATGAGCATGATAGTAATAGATCAGCTTTGATTGATTTCTTGCTAGCATGTTTGCCCTATTGTGCATGTTAGTGCCATGCTAGGTTTGTTCTTCCAGCATGCTTGTGATTCCTGCTTAAGTTCATAGTATCATGCTAGGTAAATGTGATTGATGTCGGTCATTGTTTGCTAGTCACGAATCATTTATTTGCTCTGTACTCTTAGATAGAGTTGTAGGGTTTGTCATCATTCAGAGGCTGAGAACGGACATAACGTACTTTGTCCCCACCGGTTAGGAGTAAAGCGAAGCATTGCTTCAGAGGTTGAGAGCGGACATAACCTACTTTGTCCCCACTGGTCGGAAATAGAGCAAAGCATAACATACATTGCTTTTTCTCCCCCCTCCTGGCAGCCAATGAGAATTAGCTACCTCATTGGCGTATGCCTAGTTTGTAGCCTGCTAGAGCGGAACCCTGCCAACGGTGTAAGCCTGCCTTGGCCAGTTCTTAGCTTCAGGTCGGTGGTTCAGGCTGCACAGATGAGTGCCGAGGGCCTCGCACTACTGTGATCAGTGACACTGCTTCCGAGTCTTAGGCATGCGTACCTGTCCCGCGTAGTTTGTCCTTGGGCCCCCACATTTATGCCGGTTGCAGCAGCATGCGGTGTGCGCGCACACGCGTTAGTCGCCGGTTCGGAGAGCTCCCCCGGGCTAATGTTCGTGAGTACACCATTCCTTCCAGTTTAGAGCCAGACTTCAGGTACTCTCCCGTAAGTCCAGATTATTAGCAAGGGCAAAGAGGCCCTTGAGGACATCCTTGGGATCAGTTCTTGAGCTGAACAATCCCCCGAGTGAAAGAGACCTCGGTGATGTCCCGGGATTGGTTAGGATAACCAATCATTAAGCCAGAAGTAGGAGACTTCCGATGATTCTAGATCTATCCTTGTAAGCTCGTTGAGCTATGATCTGTGTTGGTAGCTGTTTGCTTGCATGCTTGGGTACAAGATGACTGATTATATCGTATTGTACCCCGGTTGGGGATTCTTACTGAGTAATTCGTTACTCACCCTTATTTTTGTGGTTTTTCCACAAGTAGCCATGGTGCGAGACAGGATGGCTGGAGGAGGAGCTGTGATCATGGAAACCCGTTGTACAACTATGAGTCTTATGTTTATGTTGATGTTTTAAATGTCCTTTAAATGCATGTAGTTGGGCACGGAGCCCTAGGGTGTTTTCTGAATGTATTTCCGGATTCTAGCACTATTGTAAAGCTTGTATGTTTTAAATAAATCTCTGATCAGAGTAAGCTTTGTAAATGTATTTGTCTTGGAACAGGTGCTTGGAAACAGGGACAGGTTTCAGGAAATTATGTTAACTTTTTAAATGGATGTTTTATGTTTTAGTTTTTACTTGGAATCTGAACACCATTTTGCAAATTTTCTGTAGATTTGTATGCATGCATTGAGGTAACGGCCTATTTTAGAACCCTTTCGGGTCGGGTCGTTACAACCACCAACAAACAAGCCTCGACAAAGGTAGGAGCTGCCTCGGGATCCTAAAAATCCACAAGTCCTAACCGGGGAGCCAAAAGACCAAAATACCCCTAAGGGTCAAAATAGCTCTAACGGCCCAACCGAACCACTGAATATGAACCTGAAGCACCTCAAAAACTGGAATAGAAAACTGGGCCGTTACAATACTCCCTCCTTTTAAGACTTTAGTCCTCGAAAGTCCTAAGACGAAATGGCTCTAGGAAATCTCCCCTTATTCCTAGCCAACTGAACTTCTCGGCTAAGACAACACTAGCCCTTCTTCGAGAACCAAACCCTCTTGGGTTCTCAAAGGCTCAAAGCCACAATGCTATCCAGTCTGCCACAGACTAGGCAAAGCTAACCGAAAGGCCACTCCTCCGATCCGCTCAAGGATCTCAGAAGGCCCTACAAACCAGGGGCTCAATTAAACCCTGCTAATCCAACACGGAACACCTCTCTACGGTGTTACTCTCAACAAACTCGCAGACTGGGCACAAACTCCAAAACTCAACGCCACGCACTGGCATAACTTCTCTAAACGCTCACAGTTGTTAACAAACAGCCTCAACACTACACCATGCTGGCCAAACAACTGAACCTCTCAGGTTCAGAACTAAACGGCCTACTCTTACTTCACATGAGACCAGCGAACCACAAAGCTTGCCTACAGCCTTAACGAAAAACAATCGAACCACCAACTGACGATTGATCCAAAAGGCAAACTGTGACGAACCCAACCCAAAACATGGTCCTAAATCGGGGTTCTCACTCAGCATGCAAGTTAAATATGATAACAAGTGGTTTAGTGCTCATATTTAAAAACCTTTCAAAACATATGAGAAGGGGGAACCCTTAAAACATAACCATCAATTTTCATTTAAACAATCCAACGAAGTAAAACAACCTGGCCAGTATTTATAAAAATATACAATACAATTTAAAACCACGTTTTAAACAATGTTCCCCTAGGACTCCTGTCCATCTACATGCTGAATAAACAATGCAATAATAAATGACAGAGTGTCGGCGGCTCCCCATGATCAATCAGCTCCCTTCGCTAGCCCTCCTGGTGTTGTCCCAAGCTACCTGAAAGATAAATAAGGGTGAGTATAAACATACTCAGTAAGAATCCCCAACCGGGGTACAATACGATACATCAGTCATCTAGCACCTCAACATGCAAGCAAACAGCTATCAACACAGATCATAGCTCAACGAGCTCATAAAACAAGATCTGGAGTCATCGGAAGTCTCTTACTTCCGGCCTAGGGATTGGATACACTGACCAATCCTGGACATCACCGAGGTATCTCGTCACTCGGGGAATACACCGATCCCTAGAATGTCCTCAAAGGCCTCCTTGCCCTTGCACTAAATCGACTTACGGAGAGTACACAAGTCGGGCTCTAACGGAAGGAATGGTGTACTCACGAACATTAGCCCGGGAGCTCGGGCCGGCAACTAACGCGTGTGCGCGCACACCGCATGCTATCGAGAAATCGGGCGTAAATGCGGGGCCTAAGGGCAAACTCGCGCGGGCGGTACGCATGCCTATGACTCGGAGCGGTGTCGGTGATCACGCGATGCGCGAGGTCCTCGACGCTCATCTGTGCAGCCTGATCCACCGACCTGAAGCTAAGAACCGGCCAAGGTAGGCTTACACCGTTGGCAGGGTTCCGCACTAGCAGGCTACAAACTAGGCATACGCCAATGAGGTAGCTAAGTCTCATTGGCTACCGGGAGGGGGGGAGAAAAAGCAATGAATGTTATGCTTTGGTCTATATCTGACCACTGGGGACAAAGTACGTTATGTCCGCTCTCATCCCATGAAGCAACGCTTTGCTTTACTCCCGACCGGTGGGGACAAGGTACTTTATGTCCGCTCTCAGCCTCTGGATGATGAAAAACCCTACAACTCTATCTATGAGTACAGAGCAAGATCAATGATTCCTGGCTAGCAAGCAATGACCGACATAAATCACATTACCTAGCATGATACTACAACTTAAGCAGGAATCATAAGCATGCTGGCAGAACAAACCTAGCATGGCACTAACATGTAAAATCAGGCAAACATGCTAGCAAGAGGTCAATCAAAGTTGCCCTAACAATATCATGTTCATAACAGCAAACAAGCATACAAGGCATATCATGATATATCGCAGGGTCCACACAACCACGGTAAGAAATCCTTACCTGGAACAAGCAGAAAAACAATAATTATAATAAATCAACGAATGACCCTCGAGCCACTAATCGATCCCGAACAGCCTGAACATCAAATAAAGCACCCAAATCAAATACATAATACAACCCAATAAATCCATAACCAGCAGCCAATAAATCCGGGCCCAACGAAGAAAAGACTCGGGAAATACCATCCGAGAAGCCACAAGGCTCGGGCCAAGCCAACACACAACAAGCAGGCTGGGCGCAGGGGTTGGGCTAGGTGGGCGCGCTGGGGCTCAGACATGGGCGCAGGGGCACGCTGGGGCCGGGGGAAGCGCAGGGGCGCGAGCCGCACGCTGGCAGGCGAGGCGAGGGCTGGAGATCACCGTTGGCGGCCCAGCGCGCGGCGCGGCTCGGCATAGGGAACGGCGCGCGGGCGCGAGCTGGGCAAGCACAGGGGCACGCGCGCGAGGCGATGCGACGAGACGGGCTCGGGGACGCTAGAGATGGCACGGTGAGCTATAGGGTGCACGGACTCGGCACAGTGCGGGCGGCACGGACCTGGGCGACGCGGGGCCTAGGTGTAACGGCCCAGGTTTTCGTCCCAGTCTTCCAGGTATGCCCTAGGGGTATTTTAGTAATTTGGTCGGGCCGTCAGGGCCGTTTATGTCTTTTTCCAGTTGCTAAAATTATTGGATGGATTTATGAAGGTTTTTTAGGCTTTGTGGTTTGGTTTGAGCATGGGTAGATGCAAAAGTAAAAATAAAGGAATTTGTGTTGCAGCTGGGATTCGAACCCGGGCCTCCGGAAAAGCCTGTGAGGATGCGTGCCAGTTGAGCTATGGAGAGCTCTTGTTACTCTTTCCGCGTCATATCTTAGATACCCTTGGATCTTTGGAGTTTTGTGATTTTGGTTAAATGAAAAGAAATTAGGTTTATTCCATCTTCTTCTCCAAATCACCTCTTGGCCGCACAAGCTTTCCCCTCCCAAGCTCCAAGCCGATTTTCATCCCCTTTGCAGCCCCGTGGTTCGATCGTCTTTCCGGGTAAGTTTCTTCGTCTCTTCGTCTTCTCCGATTTGAGTTCTTGCTTGGCCGATGTAAATAGAAGAGTGTGGTTGTGTGTGTATGTTTGTTTGCGGCTGCCGAGAGGAGCCGGCCCAAAGCGGCCCCACCGTCGCGGCCCCACCCGGCCGGATCGCACCAAAGAAGCAAGCCCGGATCGCCGGAGTCGCCCGGCTCCATCGCCCTGCGCGGTGCCATCGAGCAGCGACTGCCGCTCGTCGGCCAAGAAATGAGGCGAGACGCAGACAGCCCTGTCGCGGCCAATGACGCTCAGAGCAGCCTGCCGCGGCCAATGACGCCAGATAGCCCCATCGCCGCAGCCTCGTATCTCGCCAGCAGATCGCCTGTCAAGCCCTCGCAGCAGCGAGAGATCGCGCGTCAGACGCTCGTCGCCCAGCGCGCCCGTTGTCGCCATGCGCGCGTCGTCGCCGCAGCTTCGCTGCGCGTCTCCGTCCGCTTCCAGCTTGTCGCGCCGTGCGCTGCGTCGGCCGGCCGTCGCAGCAGCGTGCGCCAGCTCTGCCGCCCATCTGCGCTGCTCGCGCCAGCGCCCGACCCTGCCGCCCATCAGCGCCCATCCAGCGCCAGCAGCCGCCTCGCCATCTTTGTCGCCGTCAGCGTGTCGGCCAAGCGCCAGCGTGAGTTACTCCCAGCCAAGCCTTGTTTATTTTATTATGTTTAGGCCTATGGATTGTGATTATTATTGTGTTTGTTAGGTTCTCGTTAGCTAGCTCGGGATCGATCGCAGGCTTAGGATTTTTGTGTGTAGTTGCCTCCCGGCCGGTAAGGATTTCTTACCGGAGTTGTGTGGACCTGCGATGTTCTATGTGATTGTTGTTTGTATGTTTGTTTGTGATTATCAGCATGTATAGTTTAGGTGCTCTGTGAATTCCTAACTAGCATGACTTCGTATGTTGTTCTCTCATGTTAGCCCATGCTAGGTTGTTCCGTTCTAGCATGCTCATATCTCTGTTCTTGCTTCGTAGTACCATGCTAGGTTCGTTGTATCTGTTGAGCACGTTTTGGATTGTATTGGATTGTATGTTATTGATATGATAGGTTAAAGTGTAGGTAGGTAGCATCATCCGGGCTCGATGCATAAAGTATCTTGCATCCATGGCGGGGACGTCGAGACGCTTCTCCGTCCACGGACCCCGTAGGGTTTAGCTAACCCGACCGGTAGGCCCCGCAATCTTGGGTGAGGGTGGCGGTGTTAAATGCCCCAACGGTCGGGATGATGACTTGGCATTGCCTCGTCCCGACGATCGGCACGTCCTCGGCGTGTTCGGCCGTAGCCCTTGATTGCCACTGTTAGGGCAAGGACCGCTTCGGTGTAAGCCTACCACGACCGGTTCCTTAGCCTCAAAGCGGTGGTTCAGCCGACATAGTTCACGTGTCGTGTCTCACACCCTATGTCGGTGACACCGATCCGGAGATTTAGTTAGGCGTGGTGGTCGGACATGGGCGGCTTGCCACTGGACCCGGCACCCCATATAGTCTGCAGTAGCACGCGGTGCATGCTTACGCTCATTACAGCGCCGACTAGAGAGCTCCTCGGGATCTTGAGCTAGTGCACCTTTCGTATCGACAGTAAGACAGCCGAGGCCGAGACTTGGTTCTCGTATAGGGCGTATTGTGTGGTGTGGATTATTCCGGACTAAGACCCTGAGTTGGCATCCGAGGTCCAAGTGTGGACTTAAGCTATGTGCTCTATTATGTGTTTATGTTCATAGCTTGCATACACTCATCTAGATGACCATGTGCATCGTATTGTACCCCGGTTGGGGATTCTTACTGAGTAATTCGTTACTCACCCTTACTTATCTTTCAGTAAACCATGGCGCGAGGCGGGATGGTGAAGGAGGAGCTATGATCATGGGAGCGTCTTTGTCGTCTCGACTTTTTATTTCTATGACTCTTGTCTTTCATTTTCCCCTGAATGCATGTGGCGACACACGAGCCCTAGGATGTTTTCTGAATGATTTTGTGGATTCCCGCTTTATTGAATTTGAGGATGTTTCAAATGTTTTAATAAATCTCTGATCAGAGTGTACGTTTTGGAAATGTATTTGCCTTGAAACAGGTGCTTGGAGACAGGGGGCAGTTTCAACAAACTATATTGATTTGATTGAACCTTGATTGTTTTGTTTTAATTGGGAATCAAAAACTTATTTGCATATTATCCTTTCCTTTGAATGCATGCATTGGGGTAAAGGCCTATTTAGAGCCCCTTTTGGGTCTGGTCTTTCTGATTGGTATCGAGCTCGAGTCATAGACTTTGTAGACCGACCTTTTGTTGTAGGTCGTCTTTCCCATGATCACCGGCACTCAGCGGGTCATCAGTGCGCCTAAGTTTTTCTGTTTTTTGAAAAGGGTTAAGAATTTACAATACCTTTCATCTAGTGTATGCCTTGTGTAGTGTTGTGGAGCGGAGACGAGCAGGTTCTGACTCGTTGTTGGTTTGGGCTTAGTGAGCCATCATGCCAACTTTCCAGCATGATCAGGCGATTTGTTTGGCGGCTTGTTGAGGTATCCAGATAGATTCGGATGCCCCGGAACATCGCTCCGCAGGAGGCGCAGAGCTTAGACTCGTTGGCCATTTGTGGCCTAGTTGTCGCTTTTCCCCTAGTGAGAGGGTGGTGGTGCTTCGTGCAGATTGCCAGTATGTTGATCGCACCTTGAGGAGCAGGGCGCTTGGCATGTCCGACCGAGGAGTTGGACAGATCATGTTGATGTTGAGGCCGCGCCCAGGGTTGTTAGGCCCGCATGCCAGATTTGGCCCCGGCAGTTGAGTTGCCTAGAGGAGGGGGTAGAGGCTAGCAGCGCCTCAGAGTGAGACTCCTTGAGCAGAGTGTGCTCCAGCCATGAGAGATTTGATGGCAGGTCTTTAGCTATCAGAGAGCGGAGACCCAGGCGCAGTTTGTAGCGCGTAGTGAGGAGTTCGGGCACAGTTAGCCCAGCTGACAGAGTTTGTTTCAGCATTTTTCCCCCAGTAGCTCTTGTAGCCCCGGAGGTTCTCGGGAGGGCATGATCAGCAGGTTTATTCAGATGAGTTTGTTGGCGTTGTTGGAGACGCCCAGGTTGGCAAATGGATGCCTGTCGAGCTCGATGTTTTAGTAAGTCCCTCTTGCTAGTAGTAAGGTAGATGGCCGAGTTTGAGTTTAGCATCCGTGTGTGGGATGCCTGGCATTGCTCAAAGGCCGAGGTGTGCCGTTCCTGTGCTGTTTGGTTCATCAGATGGTGGTGGAAATCCCTTGTGAGAGGTGGTCTAGCAGAGTCTCCACCAGTCGCCCGATTGTTTGGCAAGTTGCCGTGTTAGTGGCTTGAGGCAGATGAAGGGTCATCTTTGCCCCCTTGCGAGCCTGTTGTTGTTTAACAGCCCCGCTTCCTCAGATGTGGATTTGGTAGTAGTAGCACTTGAGGTGCATTGGTTGGTGTGCCACTTTGGCACTAAGTCTGGTTCAGGCTTGAGTTTGGCTTGGCATAGCAGATGGTTCTATGCCGTCCGGAGTTCAAAGACACTTCTTTAGCCATTGAATCCATTTATGGAAAATGCACTTGTTTAGGTCGTGCAAGAGGGCTAGTTCAGTGGTAGTTGAAGGACCACAAGTGAAAGGATGTTCGAGAGGAGCTGGAGCCTCTTCCCAGTGTTACTGGGGGTCGAGTAAGTCAGCAGGTTGGCGGCTGGTAAGTGTTAGTGCGTGTGAGTCTCACGCTAGTGCTAAGGCTAAGAGATCTTTGTGGTTGGTAGTGCGGTCCACTACCTTCGGGTGCCTAAACTCGAGTTGAGTGAGCATTGTAGATGCGAGTTCGGTCCAAAAGAGGGGAACCATGAGTTGGATGCCCGTGAGATGAGTTGGATGCTCTCGAGATGAGTTGGATGCTTATGAGATGAGTTGGATGCCTATGAGATGAGTAGGACGCCTTATGTGTAAGCGCACTTGGTAGAGTCTTGGTATAAGTAAGTTCGGTTTGGCGTCGTTATGTTTTAGCAGAGCAAGGTTGCCACCGCTTTGAGTATCGTGTGAAGATGGAACTTTTGGTGTTCCTTGGATTGTTTGTATCGCCGGGGAGTTATCGTTGCTTTGTGGAAAAGCTCTTGTTAGTCTTGGATCTCTAAAGGAAGGTTGGGAGTTGTGCACACAAGTGTGTTTTGTGTGGTTCGTTCCGTGGCGAGAGTTTCGAGATCCATGTAGGGTTTGCTTTGGAGATCTCGTGCTCGGTGCCTTGAGAAGTTGGACTCCGTGGGTTGTTGTAAGGCTTGGGTTGAGGTGGTAAGGATACGATGCTCGTGGTATCAAGTTGTTGCTTAGGCAAGATTTGTTAAGTTGGGCCTAAGCTTGGTTGGCGGATCTTCTTGTTGATCGTTGGTTGGAGTTCGGTTGGAAACCGAACAAGAGCGGTGGTAGCTAAGCCGCGTGGTTTCGATCGGCATGGCTAAGAGAGTTGTTCGGATCCTTCCTTGGGTAGAAGTTATGTTGTGGCCGATGCTTTGAGTAGGAGGATGACGCGTTCATGGCGTTTCCGGGTCCTCTAGGTTCCCAAGGAGTTGGAGTTGGCCACATGGTTGGGATCTTTGGAAATTGGAGTTGTTTGTTCAGGTAGTTGGTTGTTAGACCGTTAGACGCGGCAGTGTGTGTCGAGGGTTGTCGAAGAGCCCTAGGTTGTGGAGAGCCTCTCCGAGCTCGGTCAGCCCCCGGCTAGTGAGTTTCAAATTGGCTAGCCGGAGGCGTGTAGTTTGTAGCCTCGGTGGAGTTGCTAGCGATCTTGGTAGACTAGCAAGCTAGTGTTTATTTGGAGTAAAGTCCGAGTGGTTTCGGTGTGGTGGCAAGTTGATGCTTGGTGTTGACCAAGTGTGGATTGAAGTTGCTAGAGTTTAGTTTTGCTCGTGGGGCGAGTGGTTTGTGCCATGTTGGTTGTTTTTCCTGTTTCCGGGATGTTGAGTTGCCCCGTTTGGCATTTGGAGGTTCATCGAGTTGGACCCTTGTTGTGCCCCGTGAGATTAGATGTTGTTGCTCGGTGGAGCAAGACAGTGAGCGTATGTGGAGTTCTCTGTCCGTTGGTTGTCCGCTTGTAGGAGCCGTTTCCTTCGGGAGTTGTCGGGTTACTCCCTTGGTCTTGGAGTTAATGGTGGAAGCGCTAGCTTGAAGGAAAAGTTTGTTGGCCGCTTGGAAGTAGTCGTTTGTCCATTAAGCGGATTCTTGGAGGGTGTTCTAGAGGTCGCAGTAAAGGTTGTCCCGCCTCTTATGAGTGTTTGGCCTAGTTGGTTAAGATTTTGTGTGTTGGCATGGAAGATGTTGCACCTTTGTAGTGGAAGATCTCCTTTGTATCGATTGTGGGTTGAGGTTGCACCATTGTGGCTGGATTAGGTCCGGACTTATCGAGGATCCTTGCGGCTAGTGTAGCTTGCACTCTGCCCGCCATTGTTGGTATTCTTGTTCTTGGTAGTTGGTGTTGACCAGTGTAGTGGAGTTCAGTTATGAAGTTTCGGTGGGAAGGTGCATTAAGCCTAAGCTTGAGGGTTAAGCTTTGTATGTGTTATCGTTTGGACTTGTGAGATGTGTTTCATATTTGAGGCGAGCTTTGTTCCGTTGTTTGCATGGAGGTAAGTTTAGTGGATGGAGCCCTCTGGGCCTGGTTGTTTGCAAGTTGTCTTGCCCGGCTAGTGATTTGAGTCGAGCTAGAGATGAGTGGATTGGCATAGCTATGCGGTTGTAGTTGTTTGAGCTTCCTAGTTCGTAGCACTCAAGTTGTTGAATTGTAAGTTTCCGTGTGGGAGCCGTCGGCTAGTTGAGGTTGTTGTGTGAGTTCGGATTTTTGGAGTATTGACTTCGGTAGCTAGAGCTCGCACCACGGTTGGTGTCTGAGATGCCATTTCTATGGAGTAGAGGCATGTCGATTTGAGGTTGGAGATGTTGCCATTAGGGTGTGGCAACAAAGGTTTGTTCTAGATAAAGGCGTGGGTGAACCGTGATTCGGAGAGTGTCTTAGAGGCTTATGAGCCGAGTGCGATTCTGTAGTGTTTTCACCCTTTTTGTCCGATGGTCTTTTGGGAGGAGTGAGCCGAGATCCTTGGAGCTTGTTGCGAGTTGGTGGTGTTTCCGTGATTAGGCGGCGGGAGACCAGTGTGGTTTTAGGAGGTTGCCTTGGGTAGCGATTCTCGTGATCGATTCTTGTGGTTCCATTGAGGCATTGTATGGTAAGTGTTGCGAGTCTCTAGTCTTTGTGAGGAAAGGTTGGTGGCCGTCGGTGTTGTTTTGGGTCTGTGTTGCTGCAGCTGACCAGAGGTGTTGTGCGGGAGGTTGAGCTCGTTTGTGGTTAGCTCGGAGCGAGCATGAAAGTTTCGCCGATGTTCGGCGTCGAGTTTTAGAGTTTGAGGTTGGACAAGTGCGTGCTTTTAAGGTTGTGTGCCGTTGTGAGTTGTGTTGAGGTTTGGTAAGCGGGAGAAGTGGAGTCTCTGTTGTTGAACCATTTGAGATTCTCGAGAGGATTGGCGAGTTGCATATCGGTTAGCTTTTTCTGTCATTGTCACCGTGTGTGCGATGTTCTCATGTATCGGTGTGAGCGGTATGTGTCGGACCCATTGCTCATTGTGGACTTTGAGCCTTTGCAATGATTGAGGTTTGAACTTCAAGGGAAGCTGTGAGTATTCTGGTCTTTGAGGCGTAGACGCGTTGCATAATCGTGGGATCCGTTTGGTGAAAGTTCGGTGGAGAGTCGAGTTCGAGGAGGCCGCTTGTGAGCGGGAAAGACGGGATGAGATTGCGATATCTGTCTTTGTTTGATCTTAAGGACTTTCGAGGACGAAAGTCATAAAAAGGAGGGAATATTGTAACGGCCTGTGTTTTCGTCCCGCCTTCCGTATGCCCTAGGGTATTTTAGTAATTTGGTCGGGCCGTCGTGGGCCGTTTATATCTTTTTTCAGTTGCTAAAATTATTGGATGGATTTATGAAGGTTTTGAGGCTTTGTGGTTTGGTTTGAGCATGGGTAGATGCAAAAGTAAAAATAAAGGAATTTGTGTTGCAATTGGGATTCGAACCCGGCCTCCTAAAAGCCTGTGAGGATGCGTGCGGTTGAGCTATGGAGAGCTCTTGTTACTCTTTCCGCGTCATATCTTAGATACCCTTGGATCTTTGGAGTTTTGTGATTTTGGTTAAATGAAAAGAAATTAGGTTTATTCCATCTTCTTCTCCAAATCACCTCTTGGCCGCACAAGCTTTCCCCTCCCAAGCTCCAAGCCGATTTTCATCCCCTTTGCGGCCCGTGGTTCGATCGTCTTTCTGGGTAAGTTTCTTCGTCTCTTCGTCTTCTCCGATTTGAGTTCTTCTTGGTCGAATGTAAATAGAAGAGTGTGGTTGTGTGTGTATGTTTGTTTGCACGGCCGAGAGGAGCCCTGACCAGACCCCACCGTCGCAGCCCCAGTGCCGGATCGCACCAAAGAAGAAGCCCAGATCGCCCGAGTCGCCCGGCTCCATTGCCCTGCGCAGTGCCATCGAGCGGCTGTCGCCGCTCGCCAGCCGAGGCGACGCTCGAGCAGCCCTGTCGCGGCCAATGACGCCCGACACCCACGCCGCGGCCAGATCTCGCCCAGCCAGGATCGCCTGCCGAGCCCCTGCAGCAGAAGAATCGCGCGTCGAGCGCTCGTCGGCCATGCGCGCCCGTTATCGCAGCCCACGCGCCGTCGTCGCGCAGCGCTTCTCGCGTGTCCGTCCGCTTCGGCTTGTCGCGCCCGTGCGCTGCGCCCGGCCGGCGCCGTCCGCGCATGCGCGCGTGCGCCAGCTCTGCCGCCCATCTGCGCTGTCGGCGCCCAGCGCCCGACCCTGCCCGCCCATCAGCGCCCATCGGCGCCAAGCAGCGACCTCGCCATCTTTATCGCCCGTCAGCGTGTCGGCCAGCGCCGCGTGAGTTACTCCCGAGCCAAGCCTTGTTTATTTTATTATGTTTAGGCCTATGGATTGTGATTATTATTGTGTTTGTTAGGTTCTCGTTAGCTAGCTCGGGATCGATCGCGACTTAGGATTTTTGTGTGTAGTTGCCTCCCCCGTAAGGATTTCTTACCGGAGTTGTGTGGACCTGCGATGTTCTATGTGATTGTTGTTTGTATGTTTGTTTGTGATTATCGGCATGTATAGTTTAGGTGCTCGCTCGAATTCTGACTAGCATGACTTATATGTTGTTCTCTCATGTTAGCCCATGCTAGGTTGTTCCGTTCTAGCATGCTCATATCTGTTCTTGCTTCGTAGTACCATGCTAGGTTCGTTGTATCTGTTGAGCACGTTTTGGATTGTATTGGATTGTATGTTATTGATATGATAGGTTAAAGTGTAGGTAGGTAGCATCATCCGGGCCGATGCATAAAGTATCTTGCATCCATGGCGGGGACGTCGAGACGATTCTCCGTCCACGGACCCCGTTAGGGTTTAGCTAACCCGACCGGTAGGCCCCCGCAATCTTGGGTGAGGTGGCGGATCGTTAAATGCCCCAACGGTCGGGATGATGACTTGGCATTGCCTCGTCCCGACGATCGGCACGCCCTCGGCGTGTTCGGCGTAGCCCTTGATTGCCACTGTTAGGGCAAGGACCGCTTCTGGTGTAAGCCTACCACGACCGGTTCCTTAGCCTCAAAGTGCGGTGGTTCAGTGACATAGTTCACGTGTCGTGTCTCACACCCTATGTCGGTGACACCGATCCGGAGATTTAGTTAGGCGTGGTGGATCGGACATGGGCGACTTGCCACTAGACCGGCACCCCCATAGTCTGCAGTAGCACGCGTGCATGCTTACGCTCATTACAAATGCAGCGATCGGAGAGCTCCTCGGGATCTTGAGCTAGTGCACCTTTCGTATCGACGATGAAGAGTGGTGAGGCCGAGACTTGGTTCTCGTATAGGGCGTATTGTGTGGTGTGGATTATTCCGGACTAAGACCACGAGTT
The DNA here is from genome assembly GCA_036507275.1 of Sicyos edulis. NCBI lineage: Eukaryota > Viridiplantae > Streptophyta > Magnoliopsida > Cucurbitales > Cucurbitaceae > Sicyos > Sicyos edulis. Next base: position 24,944,722 of record CM071852.1, read on the forward strand.
GGCATCCGAGGTCCAAGTGTGGACTTAAGCTATGTGCTCTATTATGTGTTTATGTTCATAGCTTGCATACACTCATCTAGATGACCATGTGCATCGTATTGTACCCCGTTGGGGATTCTTCTTGAGTAATTCGTTACTCACCCTTACTTATCTTTCGGGTAACCATGGCGCGAGGCAGGATGGTGAAGGAGGAGCTATGATCATGGGAACGTCTTTGTCGTCTCGACTTTTTATTTCTATGACTCTTGTCTTTCATTTTCCCACTGAATGCATGTAGCGGGACGAGCCCTAGGATGTTTTCTCAATGATTTTGTGGATTCCCGCTTTATTGAATTTGAGGATGTTTCAAATGTTTTAATAAATCTCTGATCAGAGTGTACGTTTTGGAAATGTATTTGCCTGGAAACAGGTGCGTGGAGAGGGACAGAGTTTCAAGGAAACTATATTGATTTCTGATTGAACCTTGATTGTTTTGTTTTAATTGGGAATCTGAAAACTTATTTGCATATTATCCTTTCCTTTGAATGCATGCATTGGGGTAAAGGCCTATTTAGAGCCCCTTTTGGGTCGGGTCTTTACACTAGGTGAGGGCTGAGCGACGCGGTCGGGCGGCCTGGGAGCTAGGCGACGCGGGGACGGCTGGTGAGTGGGGCCGCGCGCTTGGGCACCTTGTCTTGCGCGCCGGCTTTGGCGGCCGGAGCTCGGGCGTGGGCGAGCTGGGCGGCCAGGGGGCTCGGGCTGGAGGAGAGAGAAAGAAGGAAAAAGGAAAAATTGGGAAAAATAGGGATTTTGGGGATTTAAAAAAAAAAAGAAATTTCCTTTTTCTCTTCTAATTTATCCTTATCCAAAATCCAAACTTATCCATTTTTTCCAATTTTCCAAAAATCCTTAAAATCCTTAAATCCCATTTCCCGGCTTCCTCTTTCGAGACCCGACTGAAGCAACCTTTTCCAATCAACAAATCTCACTTAGATCAGCCTCCAAAATCAACACTAAAGGCCCGGGCTCGAATCCCCAAAGGAAACACCCAAACAACCATCACTTTGCCCAAAACCTAAATCACAACCGAACTCCCAAACGAATAGCCCAAACATCTCGGGACTCGCAGCCCACAACAAACAAGCCTCAACAAAGGCAGGAGCTGCCTCAAAGCCTTGAAAATCCACAAATCCTTCCCGGGGAGCAAAAAGACCAAAATACCCCTAAGGGTCAAAATAGCTCTAACGGCCCAACCAAACCACTAAATCTGAACCGGAAGCTCCTCGAGAACCGGGATAGAAAACTGGGCCGTTACACAAACTCCAGGCACAGACTCCACTGGGCCAAGCCAACAAACTGGAGCCTCTCAACGGCCGAACACAAACTTTTCCATGCAAACCTACTAGCAACTGGCCAAAGAGAACATTGCCAGGCAAGGAAACAACCAACATTCCTCTCAAGGAAATCTCGGGTAGCATGGACTAAACCATCACGCAGCCACTAGCAACACAACACCTTGAGGATAGCAAATCAAGGGTCTAACCAACCAATGGCACGGCACCTCTGTGCCAACTCACTCAACTGTGGCTCAGCTAAAATGCCAACTGCGAATGCACAACAACTAGAAGCAAAGCCCGAGAAAGGCTTGCTCAGCAGAAACTCAAACCAAGCTCATAACGAGCAAAGCTCACCTCCAAGCTACCACTCAACACTTAAGTCCAACTGGCTACTCAAAGGACTTCCTCATTTTAGCTTAGGCCTAACTCATCTTGCGACTAGAAACTCCACACTCGGAACATCGCAAGGAATACGAACTGACGAGGCTATCTCCAAAGATAATACTCGAGGCTGGCATCCATGGCGCAACTCAACCACCAAAGAAACTAGGGGTTCTTCAAACCCCAAAGAACCAACAACTTTCCAGCAAAAGCTCAACTCTTAAACTGGCTGGCCTCCGCCCTTGCGGGGACAAACAACTTTTCGCTTGCTAACAACACAATGCAGGGACCCTCTCGCTGGGCTAACATTTGCGCTTACTCGATCAACTACACAACTCGGAAGCTACGACTCCTTCTAAACGGGAACGATTTCCCAGCAAGCAAACTCTGAAGGGCAGCGAACTTCACACACGCTCGCTGACTAGCTCAAACCCAAGGGCAACAACAACCAACTCTCTTGGAAGCAACACCCAAGGGAAAACTCAACACCGAGGGAGGGGTCAACTCCCAAAACTCCTTGACTAGGAACAAGTCCTCAGGGCAACGCCCTCTTGCTCGAACCGAGCTAGCTCTTGAAACAACAAGAGAACCAAATCTTGGTCAACACCAAGCACCAACTTGCCACCACACCAGAACCAATCCGGACTCTACTCCAAACAAACACTAGCTTGCTAGACTACCAAGTCTGCCAGCAACTCACCCATGGAACACTGCCTGGGTCTGCCTGAGCTCTGGAGAGGCTCTCCACAACCTAGGGATCCTCCGATCACCCTCCGACACACACGATCGTCAAACGATCTAACAGACAACGGGCTACACGGGCACAACCCTCTCCAGCATCTCAACTACGCTGGCCAACTCCAACTTCTTGAAAACTAAGAGGACCGGAGACGCTACAGATTGCGTCAACCTCCTACTCAACATCGACCACAACATAGCTTCTGCCCAAGTGTAACGGCTTAGGTTTTCATCCCGATCTTCCAGGTATGCCCTAGGGGTATTTTGGTAATTTGATCGGGCCGTCAGGGCCGTTTATGTCTTTTTCCTGTTGCTAAAATTATTGGATGGGTTTATGTAGTTTTTTTTAGGCTTTGTGGATGGGTTTGAGCAAGGTTAGATGCAAAAGTAAAAATAAAGGAAAATTATGTTGCAGTCGGGGTTTGAGCCAGGGTGGCCTTATGTGCTAGAGGAGAGCCTTGTCAAGTGAGCCACCAGGTGTTATTGTTACTCTTTCCGCGTCATATCTTAGTTACCCTTGGATCTTTGGAGTTTTGGTGCATTTGTTTAAATGAAAAAGAAATTAGGTTTTTGTTCCTTCTTCTCCAAAACTCTCTTTGCCGCCCAAGCTAAGCTCTCCCAAGCCCCAAGCTGAATTTCTTCTCCTTTGCAGCCCCAAGATTCAATCGTCATTCCGGGTAAGTCTTCATCCTCTTCATCTTCTCTGTTTTGGGTTCTTACTGGCCGAATGTAAGAAGAAGAGGGTGTGAGTGTGTGTGTTTTGTGTAGCCAGTCGAGAGGAGCCAGCCCATCTGCCGAGCCCGATCGCACCAACCAAAGAGCCTTGGTCGCGCAGCAAGAAGAAGCCCAGACCGCCCGGTCGCCGCGCCCGTCCTCCGCGCCCATCACCGTCCCAATGCGTCGGTCGCGGCTTAGCTCCGCAGCGCTGTCGCCGTCCCCAGCAGCGTCCCAGCGTAGCCCGCGCCCGCCGCGCTGTCGCGCCGTCCCAGCCAGCCGCGTGCGTGCCCTCTCGCCGCCCGTGTCCAGCTTCGTCGCCGCGCCGCGGCTACGCCAGCCAGCCCGTCCGTAGCTCACAAGGCGCAGCCCTTCAGCGCCCACCAGCGCGCCCAGCGTTCCAATGTGCGGCCCTGCAGACCACCATCGGCGCCATCGCCAAAGAAGCTTCCACACCGTGCAACTTTGTCCATCCGCGAGTCACGTGTGCGCGAGTTGCTCCCGAGCCGAGTCCTATTTATTTTATTATATTTAGGCCTATGGATTGTGATTATTATTATGTTTGTTAGGTTCTCGTTAGCTAGCTCGGGATCGATCGCAGCTTAGGATTTTGTGTGTAGTTGCCTCCCGGCCAGGTAAGGATTTCTTACCGGAGTTGTGTGGGCCCTGCGATATATTATGTGATGTTGTTTGTATGCTTGTTTGTGTTTATCAGCATGTTTAGTGATAGGTGTTTTGTTCTGAATTCCCGACTGGCATGATTTCCTATGTTGTTCCTCATGTTAGTCCATGCTAGGTTGTTCTGTTCTGGCATGCTCGTATCTGTTCTTGCTTCGTAGTATCATGCTAGGTTCGTTGTATCTGTTGAGCACGTATTGGATTGTATGTTATTGATATGATAGGTTAGAGTGTAGGCAGGTAGCATCATCCGGGCCCGAATGCATAAAGTATCTTGCATCCATGGCAGGGACGTACGAGGTAGTACTCCGTCCCTAGACCCCGTTAGGGTTTAGCTAACCCGACCGGTAGGCCCTGCAATCTTGGGTGAGGGTGGCAGACTGTTAAATGCCCCAACGGTCAGGATGATGACTTGGCATTGCCTTGTCCCCGGCAGCCGGCACGTCCTCAGCGTGTTCGTCAGTAGCCCCTGATTGCCACCTGTTAGGGCAAGGACGACTTCCTGGTGTAAGCCTACCACGCCCAATTCCTTAGCCTCAGGTGCGGTGGTTCAGGCTGACATAGTTCACGTGTCCAGGTCTCACACCCCTATGTCAGTGAGACCGATCCAGAGATTTAGTTAGGCATGGTGACTGGACCTGGCAGCTTGCCACTAGACCCGGCACCCCCTAGAGTCTGCAGTAGCATGCGGTGCGCGCTTATGCTCATTACAGCGCCGACCGAAGAGCTCCTCAGGATCTTGAGCTAGTGCACCTTTCGTATCGACAGTAGACAGGCTGAGGTCGAGACTTGTTTCTCGTATAGGGCGTTTTGGTGTGGTGGTTTTTCCGGACTAAGACCCTAAGTTGGCATCCGAGGATTTTAAGTGGATTTAAGCTATGTGCTCTATTCTGTGTTTATATTCATAGCTTGCATATCTTTCGGCTAGATGACCATGTCTATCGTGTTTGTACCCTGCCAGGATTCTTCTTGAGTAATTCGTTACTCACCCTTATTTTGTGGTTTTCCACAGGTAACCAAGGTGCGAGACAGGATGGCTAAAGGAGGAGCTGTGATTATGGGAACCTGTTGTTGTCTCTGATTTTTATATTATGACTTTTTGCTTTTTTTTATTTCCTCTGAATGCATGTAGCCGGGCACGGAGCCCTAGGATGTTTTCTAAAATGTTTTTGTGGATTCCAGCATTGTTGTAACTGAGAAGGTTTGAATGTTTTTAATAAATCTCTGATCAGAGTAAACTTTTGGAAACGTATTTGTCTTGAAACAGGTGCTTGGAGACAGGGACAGGTTTCAGTAAACTGTTATGATTTCTGGATTGAATGTTGAATGTTTTAGTTTTAATTGGAATCCGAAAACATACCTGCATATTGTCCTTTACTTTGAATGCATGCATTGAGGTAAAGGCCCATTTAGAGCCCCTTTTGGGTCGGGTCTTTACACCAAGGTAAGGATCCGAACAGCTCTCTTAGCCATGACGATCAGAAACTGCGCGGCTTTGCTACCACCGCTCTTGTTCAGTTCAAACTGAACTCTGACCATCGATCAAGGCCCAACTAGCAAAACTTGCTTAAACAACAATCTGGCAACGAGCACGGCTTCCTTACAACCAAAGCTAGGGCATTTGCCAAGAACTAAAGCCTTGACACCTCAAAGACTGAGCACTGGTTCCTCAACACGAACCTCTCATGGTGCTCCAAACATACACCACGAAACGAGCTACACAAAAGTACACCGGGGTGTACAGCTCCAACTTGATTCCTTAAGATCCAATGCCAACAAGGACTCCACACAGGGCAACACTTGCCTCCAACAGAGCCACTACTAACAAGGGAGCAACAAGAGTTCAAACCCACTCGGGGCCAACTCACCACAAAAAGCCACATTGGACAACTCACTCTTACAAGAGCATATCCACACCAAGCTGCCATACCTCAAGCCAATGTGCCCACTAAACGTGCTCCGATCAACCATCCAACTCATGGCTCTAACACTGGATCAATCACGCATCCTCGATGCCAACACTACCCATACTAGGGTAACTCAAAGGGTAGCCGAATCATGCTACCATCAAGCTGGCTCACAAGCTCACAACACAGGCGCGAGAACTCGAACGCGCTAGCTCTTAACAGCCTACAGCATGCTTTGGTACCCAACTCTCGGTGACCCTGAAATGCTCCTACTTTCCCTCGAATGATCGCATACTTGTAGTCCTCTGACTACCACCGAGCTAGATAATTCCTATGCAACCCAAACAGGTGCAACCTCAGGAGAACGGGTACAAGACTAGCGGGGATGCTATACTCTGGGCGACCAGGGAACCACCTGCACAAAAAGTGCCAACTGGCCTGAATCTAGGCCTCCTCTCAAAGCTTGGTGCCAACAGGCACTACATCCTTTACAACACAAATCAGCCTTAAACGAGCTTTATGCCCCTCTGAGGATAGGGAAGGTCACACTCCAAGTGACGGGGCAATGGCACTCAACACAAGAGTCTCAACACTCGAGCAGACTACTCACTGGCAGCTCGACCAACAGACATGCCACGGCCTACTCCTGCATCCCACTCGATGCTCAACAAAAGCTCAGGCCAACTCCTCGGGTGGCAACAACTTGTTCCACATTTGGAACATGCAACAAAAGAGTGCTCCACTCTACTAGCCCGCTGAAATCCACAAATGGATTAAGCTCTGACAAGCAAACTCCACACTACACCCTGGCTACGAGGGTACTAAGAGAACTGGCTGTAAAACAACAGCTGGCTTGCAAGGGGGCAAAGATGCCTCTACATCTTCCTCAAGCCACTAACACGGCAACTTGCCAATCAATCGGGCGACTGGTGGAGACTCTGCTAGTCCACCTCTCTCAAGGGACTTCCACCACCAACTGCTATACCAAACAGCACAGGAACGACACATCTCGGCCTCTGAACAGCAGGGCATCCCAACACACGGATGCTAAACTAAAACCTGGCCAACCGCTTTACTACTAGCAGTAGGACTTTCTAAACGACAAGCTCTACAGGCTTCCACTTGCCAAACTGGGCGGCTCCATCAACGCCAACAATCTCATCTGCATAAACCTGTTGTTCATGCCCTCCCGGGAACCTCCGGGGCTACAAGAGCTACTGGGGGGTGTCTGTTGAAAAAAACTCTGTCAGCTGGGCTATCTGTGCCTGGGACTCCTCACTACGCGCTACAAACTACGCCTGGGTCTCCGCTCTCTGATAGCTAAAGACCTGCAATCAAATCTCTCATGGCTGGAGCACACTCTGCTCAAGGAGTCTCACTCTGAGGCGTGCTACCTCTACCCCCTCCACTTGGCAACTCAATTGCCAGGGCCAAATCTGGCCTACGGGCCTAAACAACCCTGGACGCGGCCTCAACATCAACACGATCAGTCCAACTCCTCGGTCGGACATGCCAAGCGTCCCTGCTCCTCTGAGTGCGATCAACATACTGGCGATCTGCACAAAGCACCTCCACCCTCTCACTAGGGGAAAACCAACAACTGGGCCACAAATAGCCTACGAGAGTCTAATCTCTGCTTCCCTTTGGAACGATGTCCCAGGGGCATTCGAATCTATCTGGATACCTCAACAAGCTGCTATCAAACTGCTCGCACTACGGAAAGTTGGCATGATGGCGCTCTAAGCCCAAACCAACAACGAGTCAAAACCTGCTCGTCTCCGCTCCACAACACTACACAAGGCATAAAAGCTAGATGAAAAGTATTGTAAATTCTTAACCCTTAGCTTAATGAACTCAGACAAACCTGACGGCCGTGGAGTGCTGATGATCATGGGAACAACAACCTACAAAGCAGGTTAGTCTACAGAATCTATGACTCTGTGCTCTGATACCAACTGTAAGAACCCGACCCAAAACATGGTCCTAAACCTGGGTTCTCACTCAGCATGCAAGTTAAATATGATAACAAGCGGTTTAGTGCTCATATTAAAAAAATATTAAAAAACATATGAGAAGGGGGAACCCTTAAAACATAACCAACAATTTTCATTTAAACAAAACCAACAAAATAAAACAAGCCTGGCCAGTGTTTATAAAAACATACAATACAATTTAAACAACTTTTTAAACAATGTTTCCCTAGGACTCCTGTCCATCTACATGCTGAATAAACAATGCAATAATAAATGATGAGTGCCTAGCGGCTCCCATGATCAATCCGCTCCCTCCGCTAGCCCTCTTGGTGTTGTCCCAAGTTACCTGAAAGATAAATAAGGGTGAGTATAAACATACTCAGTAAGAATCCCCAACCGGGGTACAATACGATACATCAGTCATCTAGCACCTCAAAATGCAAGCAAACAGCTATCAACACAGATCATAGCTCAACGAGCTCATATTGCAAGATCTGGAGCCATCGGAAGTCTCCTACTTCTGGCCAAATGATTGGTTATCCTAACCAATCCCAGGACATCACCGAGGTCTCTTTCACTCGGGGGATTGATCAGCTCAAAAACTGATCCAAGGATGTCCTCAAGGGCCTCTTTGCCCTTGCTAATAATCTGGACTTACGGGAGAGTACCCGAAGTCTGGCTCTAAATTGGAAGGAATGGTGTACTCACGACATTAGCCCGGGGGAGCTCTCCGAATCGGCAACTAACGCGTGTGCGCGCACACCGCATGCTGCTGCAACCGGCATAAATGTGGGGGCCTAAGGACAAACTACGCAGGCTAGGTATGCATGCCTAAGACTCGGAAGCGGTGTCACTGATCACAGTAGCGCGAGGCCCTCGGCGCTCATTTGTGCAGCCTGAACCACCGACCTGAAGCTAAGAACCGGCCAAGGTAGGCTTACACCGTTGGCAGGGTTCCGCTCTAGCAGGCTACAAACTAGGCTTATGCCGATTTGGGTAGTTAAATCCACATCGGCGGTCGGGGGGGGGGGAAGCAATATACGTTATGCTGCGCACACTTTACTCCCGACCAGAGCTAAATCCACATCGGCGGTCGGGGGGTTAGCAATATACGTTATGCTGCGCACACTTTACTCCCGACCAGAGCTAAATCCACATCGGCGGCCGGGGGGGGAAGCAATGTACGTTATGCTGCGCGCACTTTACTCCCGACTAGTGGGGACAAAGTACGTTATGTCCGCTCTCAGCCTCTGGATGATGACAAACCCTACAACTGTAACAGCCCAAGTTCCTATTCTAGTTTTCGAGGTGCCTTCGGGTCAAGATTCGGTTGTTTGGTTGGGTTTTAGAGCCGTTTGGACCCTTGGGGGTATTTTGGTCTTTTGGCTCCCCGGGCAGGATTTGTGGTTTTTAGGGCTTCGAGGTAGCTCCTGCCTTTGTCGAGGCTTGTTTGTTGTTGGCTGCGAGTCCCGTGGTGTTTGGGCTAGTCGGTTGGATGCTCGGTTGTGGTTTGGGCTTTGGCAAAGTATTGGTTGTTGGGTGTTTCCTTTGGGATTCGAGCCCGGGCCCTTATTGTTGGTTTGGGAGTTGGATTTAAGTGAGATTTGTTTGCTAGCCAGGAATCATTGCTTTTTACTCTGTACTCTTAGATAGAGTTGTAGGGTTTGTCATCATCCAGAGGCTGAGAGCGGACATAACGTATCTTGTCCCCACCGGTCGGGAGTAAAGCGAAGCATTGCTTCAGGGGTTGAGAGTGAACATAACGTACTTTGTCCCCAGTGGTCGGATATTGAGAAAAGCATAACATACCTTGCTTTTTCTCCCCCCTCCCGGCAGCCAATGAGACTTAGCTACCTCATTGGCGTATGCCTAGTTTGTAGCCTGCTAGAATGAAACCCTGCCAACGGTGTAAGCCTGCCTTGGCCGGTTCTTAGCTTCGTGTCGGATGGATCAGCCGCATGCATGATGCGCCGAGGGCCTCGCGCTCGTGATCGCGACACCTTTGAGTCATAGGCATGTGCACCTGGCCCGCGTAGTTTGCCCTTAGGCCCCCGCATTTACGCCGGTTGTAGAGAGCATGCGGTGTGCGCGCAAATGCGTTAGTTGCCTGTTCAGAGAGCTCCCCCGGGCTAATGTCGTGAGTACACCATTCTTTCCGTTAGAGCCTGACTTCGGGTACTCTCCCGTAAGTCCAGTTTAGTGCAAAGGTAAGGAGGCCCTTGAGGACATACTAGGGGTCAGTGTATTCCCCCCGAGTGACAGATACCTCGGTGATGTCCTGGATTGGTCAGTGTATCCAATCCATTAGGCCGGAAGAAAGAGACTTCCGATGACTCCAAATCTTGTTTTATGAGCTCGTTGAGCCATGATCTGTGTTGGTAGCTGTTTGCTTGCATGCTTTGGTACTAGATGACTGATTATATCGTATTGTACCTCGGTTGGGGATTCTTACTAAGTAATTCGTTACTCACCCTTATTATGTGGTTTTTCCACAGGTAGCCATGGTGCGAGACAGGATGGCTGGAGGAGGAGCTGTGATCATGGAAACCCGTTGTTCAACTATGAGTCTTATGTTTATGTTATGATTTAAATGTTCTCTGAATGCATGTAGTTGGGCACGGAGCCCTAGGGTGTTTTCTGAATGTATTTCCGGATTCTAGCATTGTTGTAAAGTTTGTATGTTTTAAATGAATCTCTGATCAGAGTAAGTTTTATAAATGTATTTGACTTGGAACAGGTGCTTGGAAACAGGGACAGGTTCCAGGAATTGATGTTGATTTTAAATGGATGTTTTATGTTTTAGTTTTTACTTAGAATCCTGTAAGAACCCGACCCAAAATACGGTCCTAAACCTAGGTTCTCACTCGGCATGCAAGTTAAATACTTCATCAAGCGGTTTAGTGCTCATATTTAAAACCTTTCAAAACATTTAAAAGCGGGGACACTTAAAACATAAACAACAACCTTCATTTAAGCAAACCAACAAAGTAAAACAAGTCCGCCAAGTGTTTATGAAATCATACAATACAATTTAAATAATCATTAAAAACATCCCCTAGGACTCTCGTCCGTCTACATGCCGAACAAATTATGCAAATAATAATAGAGCAGTGCTGGCGGCTCCCATGATCAATCGGCTCCTCCGCTTAGCCGTCCGGTCTTTGTCCCAAGTTACTCAGTGGAAAACCACGAAATAAGGGTGAGTATAAACATACTCGGTAAGAATCCCCAACCGGGTACAATACGATACATCAATCATCCGGCACCCTAGTATACATGCAAACAGCGATTACCAACACGGATCATAGCTCAACGAGCTTACAAGGCGAGATCTGGAATCCTCGGAAGTCTCCTACTTCCGCCTAATGATTGGCTCTCATAACCAATCCCGGACATCTCCGAGGGTCTTTCTCCCTCGGCCAATTGATCACTCAAAAACCTAGCCCAAAGATGTCCGACACCCTCGAGGGTCTTTCTCCTCGACCATATGATCACTCAAAAGCCAATCCCAATGGGTGTCCTCAAGGCCTCTTACCCTCGCTAACAAATCTGACTATCGGAGAGTACCAAGTCCGGCTCTAAACCGAAGGAATCGTGTACTCACGAACATTAGCCCGGGGAGCTCTCGAACCGGCGACTAACGCTAGTGTCTTGCGCAGACACCGCATGCCGCAAAGCGGCGTAAATGTGGGGCCTAAGTACAAACTACGGGTAGGTACGCATGCCTAAAGACTCGTAAACGGTGTCACCGAACACACGGTGAGTGCGAGGCCCTCGGCACTCATCCGCGCAAACTGTACCACCGACTGGCTAAGAACCGACCAAGGTAGGCTTGCACCGTTGGCGGGGTTCCGCTCTAGCAGCTACAAACTAGGCTTATGCCAATGAGGTAGCTAATCCTCATTGGTCGCCGGGAAGTAATGTATGCGTTATGCTTCGCTCTACTCCCGACCGGTGGGGACAAGGTACGTTATGTCCGCTCTCAGCCTCTAGATAATGACAACCCTACTACACTAGCTAGAGTATAGAGTAAACGATTCCTTGCTAAACATACATAATCATCATCAATCATACATAACCTAGCATGATACTACGAACTTAAGGCAGGAATCTCAAGCATGCTGGAAGAACAATCCTAGCATGGCACTAACATGTACAAACAAGCAAACATGCTAGCAGGAATGCAATCACAAGCTCTCCTATCCACTAATCATGTTCATAAAAGTAAACATGCATATAAGGCACAATCAAGAAAGCATAGCAGGGTCCACACAACCACGGTAAGAAATCCTTATTTGGAAGTAAGCAGAAATAACTTTCACAATCAAATAGCGACCCTCGAGCTTTAAAGCGAAACCGAGCAACCTAAGCATTTTAGCAAAAGCAACCTAATTAAATAAACAGCAGCCAACAGCCTAGTGCCCAAAGGAGAAAAGACTCGGGAATTACCGACCGAGAAGACACAAGGTCACGCCCCAACCCGCATGGTAGGGCGCAGTCCGTCGTCGGCCGCCAGCGACAAGCGGTGGCGCCGCGCTGCACCGGGCGCTGCATCGGCACTGGCGCCGGCGCTGCACTGGCGCTGGGCGCTAGCGAGGCGATGGACGTGCAGACGCTGGCCGCAAAAGGCGAGCGAACACGCTGGCCGGACGCGCGCGGCGAGACGCCGGTTCGCGAGGACAGCGCGCGGCGACGCGGCTCGGGCGCAGCGGAGAGCGGCGCGCGCGCGCGCTGGACGGCTCGTGCGGAACGGCGCGCGCGCGTCTGGGCGCACTGGGCCGAAAAAGACGGCGACGCTGGTGACGCGTGGCGGCGAACGGCAACGAAGCGGCGCGCGCAGCGGCGGCTCGTGCGAGGCGCTGCGGCACGTCTTGGCGACTGGTGCGGGCGGCGCGCGCGATCGGGCGGCGGGCTGGACTGCGCGGTGCGCTCGTGCAGAGCGGTGGGCATGGGCCGAGCAGGCTGGTCTGCGGCGGCCGGGTGTACGTGGGCTCGGGTTGGTCTTCTAGGGGCTTTCAGTGCGCTAGGGTTGGGTTTTCTTGGTGAGGTCGGCAAGAGAGAGAGAGAGAGAGAGAGAGAGAGAGAGAGAGAGATTGCAAAATAAGGGGAAAGGGACTTTCTTGATTTTCTTCCCTTTTCCTAATTTAAATGGGTCTAAAATCCCTTCCCAAAGCTTCCTCTTTCAAAACCCTACCCAAACAAACTTTTCTTTCTAATAAAACTCTTTTTCCTTCAAACTCCCAAAACCATTTAGGCAAGGGTTCAAATCAGAACGCCCGATTTTCTATTCCGGTTCTCGAGGAGCTTCCTGCCTCGGTTCGATGGTTCGGTTGGGCCGTTAGAGCTGCTTTGGACCCTTAGGGGCATTTTGGTCTTTTTGCTCCCTAGGCGGGATTTGTGGTTTTTCGTGGCTTGAGGCGCTCCCGCTTTGTTGAGGCTTGTTTGTTGTGGGTCATGAGTCCCGAGATGTTTGGGCTTTTCGTTTGGGAGTTCGGTTGTCATTTGGGTTTTGGGCAAAATGATGGTTGTTTGGGTGTTTCCTTCGATTCGAGCCGCCCTTTAGTGTTGGTTTGGGAGGTTGATTTGATGAGTTTTGTTGTTTGGAAAGGTTGCTTGATCGGGTCTCAAGGAGGAAGCGGAAATGAGATTTAAGGATTTTAAGGATTTTTGGAAAAATTGGAAAATGGATAAATTGGATTTATTTGGATAAGTTTGGATTTTAAATAAAAGAGAAAAAGAAAAGAAAAAAAAGGAAAAAATCTCATTTTCCCCCCATTTTTCCCTTTCTCTCTCCTCCTGTAAGGACCCGACCCAAAAGAAGCGGTCTCTAACCTAGATCCTTACTTAGCATGCATGTTTAGGAATGTAAAACGTCATTCAGAGTTGAAATTTAACACCTTGAAGTAAGTACATTAAAAACAAGGAAAATATAATTCCATTTAAAATAAACAGCTAGATGACTGATCAGTACTTTCTTAAAAACAAATCAAGGGAAACGGTACGAGAAACATAAAATAGGTTTTTGAGTACTTTTCCTAGGGACTCAAGTCCCACTACATGCTAAATCATAAGAAAACAATAAAAGAACATGCATCCCAGTCGGCTATCCATGATCATCCAAAGAGCCTCCTCCTAGCCATCCCGCCGATGTCCCAAGTTACCCGTGGAAAACCACGAGAAAAATAAGGGTGAGCAACGAGTTACTCAGTAAGAATCCCGAACCGGGGTACAATACGAAAACATATCATTTAGCACACGGACATGCAACCATGCAATGACTCAGAGCAAACAGATGGGTCAACAGAACGTCACTCTTGGGCTTGCCTACTCGAGGCTTACCCAACCTAGAACTCGATCTTTGTCCTTCGGGGACTTATACACCTAGGATGCCCTTCGGGTCTTACACCTCCAACTCGGTGATGCCCATCGGGGACTTATACACCTAGGATGCCCATCGGGTCTTACACCTCCAACTCGGTGATGCCCATCGGGGACTTATACACCTAGGATGCCCATCGGTCTTACACCTCCAACTCGGTGATGCCCATCGGGACTTATACACCTAGGATGCCCATCGGGTCTTACACCTCCAACTCGGTGATGCCCATCGGGACTTATACACCTAGGATGCCCATCGGGTCTTACACCTCCAACTCAGTTGATGCCCATCGGGGACTTATACACCTAGGATGCCCATCGGGTCTTACACCTCCAACTCGGTGATGCCCATCGAGGACTTATACACCTAGGATGCCCTTCGGGTCTTACACCTCCGATGTCCATCGGGGCTTTCCCGAGCGGGGCGCGCTAGCTACCTCTACAATCTCTTACACTATACATCATCCGCCAATTCCTAGCATGGCACTAACAGATAACAAGGTCACGGTTATGCCGAGGCAATTTAACTCCTAGCATGATAACCTAACAGATATATCAGAATCTCAAGCACGTAATCACCTGGAACAAGAAAGAGCAAGCAACCTATCCACTAGAAATTCCATACAAACACAACACATGGCATGCTATCAAAGTATTCGCAGGGGTCCACACAACCCCGTAAGAAATCCTTACCGGAAGTGAATAGAACCAACGATCAACGGATGACTCTCGAGCTTCTAAGCGTGCACTCCGACAACCAACCGAGAAGGCACACGCCTCGGCAATAAGCGACAGGGGACGGCGCCGCCGCAGGCGGCGCGCTGGCGCGCGCGCGCGCGCGCGCGGCAGGCAAGCCGACACGCTGGCGGGCGCGCGCACATCAAGGCGTCTCGATGGCGGCAAAGGCGGCGACGACTGGCGGCGCGGGCCGGGCGCGCGAACGAGCGACACGCTGGCGGCGCGCGGCGGGCGAGCGAGCGACGCAGCCTCTGGCGCTGGGTGTCTTTGTCGCTGCAGGCGCGCGACAGGCGATGCGGGGTGGTGGATCGGGCGCACGGCAGCCGCGGCGGGCGGCGCTGGGCGCACGGCGCGGCGACGGGCGGCGCTGCTGGGCGCACGCGGCAGCGGCGACGGGGCTGGCCGCTGCTCGACGCGGCCAATGCCGGCGATGGCTCGGTCTTGGTCGCGGCAGCGGCGGCGAGCAGGCGTGGCGGCGGTGGGGGCTGGCCGCCGGCGGCTTGCGCGCGCGATGGCGAGCGTGCGCGGCGTGGGTGTTGGGCGAGAGGGTTAGGGTTTTGCGAGAGAGAGAGTGTTTTTCTTTTTTTTCTTTTTCTTTCTTCCTCAAATTAAATAAGCTTGGAAATCTAAACTTCCCTTCCCAAGGCTTTCCTCCTTCAAACCCAAGTTGGCGCATTTATTTTCCTTAATTAATTCCAAACTCCCATCTCTCTTTGAGGCCGAGGGTTCGAGTCCTCCAAAATCATCTTTTAATCCTTATTTTAATTTAACTAAAATTCGGTTTATTACAATACTCCCTCCTTGGAGGACTTCCGTCCTCGGAAGTTGCCGCACTAAAACAACCCCCTGATAATTTCTCCTCATCTCCCTTCCAACTCCCAAGTAGCTTCCTCGACTCTCTGATTCCGCCACTGCGCACTTTCACTAAATCAATAGCTCGGTTCCTCAAGACTTTCTTCTCAAATGCTAAGATCTTTATGGGTTTTTCCTCAAAGCTCGTGTCATGGTTTAGCCGCAATGGCTCGAAATCTATGACATGCGAAGGGTCCGCCACATACCGGGCGAGCATCGAAACATGGAACACACCATGCATCGCAGCCAAAGGTCGGGCGGCAATGCTAACCGTGCTACGGCCCCGATCCTCTCGAGGATCTCGAATGGTCCGACAAACACGGGGCTCGGCTTCCCCTTCCTACCAAACCTCGTAACCCCACGCGCCGGAGCCACCTTAAGGAACACGTGGCCGCCAATCTCAAACTCCAACTCTCTACGCCCGACATCGGCGTAGCTCTTCTCGCTTTCTCTCATGCAAATCAACATTCGAGCTCGATCTTCTCGGCAGCCCTCATTGGTCAATCGGAGCAACTCGGACCCAATACCGCTGTTTCAACCTCTTCCTGCATCTACGGGATCTGCAGCGCTTACCATACAATGCTTCAAACGGTGCCATCCGAATGGTTGATCAAAACTATTGTTGTAGGCGAACTCCATCAAATACAAGTCTCGGTCCCAATCGCCAGGGAAATCCAACACACAGCTCGCAACATATCCTCTAGGATCTGATTTACCCGCCGATCGCTCCATCGGTCTGTGGGTGGAAGGTCAGGTTGTAGCCGCACTCGTGCCCAAACTCGCTGAAGGGCCTTCCAAAACCGTGATGTAAACCGAATCCCGGTCCGAGATAATTTTAACCGGCACTCCGTGGTACCTCACTATCTCGCTCAAGGAACACCGTGCCCACCGCTCCACGGTGTAGTTTATCCCGCCTTAATGAAGTGGGCACACTTAGTCAACCTATCAACGACCACCCAAATCTGTGCATATCCTCTAGGAGTCCCGGGCAATCCCGAAATAAAATCCATGGTAATTTCCTCCCACTTCCACCGTGTGGCACCCGAGCGATCAGAGCAACCTGCTGGTTTTTACGCCTAGGCGCCTTCACTTGCCGACAAGTGAGACACCGATCGACAAAGCGGGCAATCTCTCTCTTCATCCCCATCCACCAAAAAGTCTCGCTTAAGATCTTGGTACATCTTGTTACCCCACAGGTGCCATGCAAAAGGCGAGGTGTGAGCCTCACCAACAATTCGAACGAATACAGGCATCGGGTGGGGACACATAGCCGACCCTTATATCTCAAGCCACCATCTCGCAAATATCTCAAAATCAAAGTCACCATCACTGGACCCTCTCGTACAACTTTTTCAACCTAGGATCATTCAATTGGCCGTCAATAATCCTTTGCCTTACCGGGCTGGATGGTCAATCGAGCTACCTCGCGGTAACATCCCCTAACAACACTGCTATTTCCGCTCTCTCGAGGTCTTTCCTTATGATACTTTTGGGATTTGCCAACGTTGCTAGATGCGAGGTCTTCCTACTTAGTGCATCTGCCACAACATTTTCCTTTCCAGGTGATACAATATCTCACGGTCGTAATCCTTTACCGGCTCAACCACCTCCTCTCGCTCATGTTCAGTCCTTCGAGTGAAGAAATACTTGAGGCTTTGGTGATCCGAGAAAATCTGAATCTTTTCCCCATACAAGTAGTGCCTCCAAATCTTAAGTGCAAAGACGATCATTGCTAACTCCATATCATGAGTCGGGTAATTTCGCCGTGCGGTTTCAATCGCCTGAAGCGTATGCTATCACCTTACCGTGTTGCATCAAAACGCAACCCAAACCAAACTTGCTTGGCATCATCAGTACACCACGAAACCCCCGGCTTCCCTCGGAATCGCCAACACCGGGCGGACATCAAACCGCTCTTTAGCTTAGCAAAACTCTCATC
Source organism: Sicyos edulis (assembly GCA_036507275.1). Classification (NCBI taxonomy): domain Eukaryota; kingdom Viridiplantae; phylum Streptophyta; class Magnoliopsida; order Cucurbitales; family Cucurbitaceae; genus Sicyos; species Sicyos edulis. Next base: position 24,962,336 of record CM071852.1, read on the forward strand.
GCACTTCCTATCCCAAACGAAATCAACACCCTTCCTCGTCAATCGAGTAAGCGGGCGCTATAGCGGAAAAATTTTGAACGGCGTCGGTAATATCCAGCCAAACCTGCAGCTACGAATCTCCGACACGGTCGTCGGTCCGCCCACGAACTAACGGCCTCTACCTTCGAAGGGTCCATGACCACTCCTCCTTAGACACAACGTGTCCCGGAAAAAGCTACCTCCTCGAGCCAAAAGTCACACTTTGAGAACTTCGCATAGAGCTTGTTCTCGCGCAAGGTCGCCAAAATCGCCTTAGGTGCGAGGCATGGTCCTCCTTAGACTTGGAGTACACAAGAATGTCGTCTATGAACACGATGACAAAGCGGTCCAAGAACGCCTTGAACACTCTGTCCATCATGTCCATGAATGCAAATGGGGCGTTCACATCCGAAAGACATGACTACGAACTCATAATGCCCATACCTCGACTAACGCTGCTTTTGGGAATATCTCGCATCCCGAATCCTCAATCGGTGGTAGCCCGACCTCAAGTCAATCTTCGAAAACACACAAGCTCCTCGGAGCCGGTCAAACAGTCATCGATACGAGGCGTGGATACTTTTTCTTATTGGTTACCTTGTTCGGTTCCTTCAAATCGATGCATAGACGCATCGAGCCATCCTTTTTCTTAACAAACAAAGACGGTGCTCCCACGAGGACACACTTGGCCGAATAAATCCTCCGTCAAGCAACTCCTGCACTGCTTCTTTTAACTCTTTCGATTCTGCGGCGCCATACGATAAGGAGCTTTCGAGATAGGGCGAGTCCCCGGCTCAAGCTCTATTGAGAAATCCACCTCTCTCTTGGCGGCAGCCGTGCAACTCTTCAGAAAAACATCTCGCAAACTCTTGCACTATGGGCACTCGCCGACAGATAATCGGTCACGGTTCTCGCCGGTCAACTTAGCTAAGAAACCCCAAGCTCCTCGAGCTAACAAACGGTGAGCTTTAATCTGCCGAAATCATCGGCGACACACCCCACTGGGTGCCCCGAAATTTAAAGCTAGGCCTACCTCGCGGCTCAACACCACCTCCTTACAACGACGATCAATCATAGCGTGGTTATCGCCTAACCAATCCATGCCGAGGATCACATCAAAACAAATTTCATAGCTAACACTATGAGGGTAACTCAGAGTCCGGTCTGACACTGTATCCGACCATCCCTTACCTTCTGCTAGCCAAAGATACTAGTTCCCGAGGAGTAGCGACAGATAACTCAAAACCTAGAGGCTCTAAATTCATGCAAGCACGCCAAAGAAAAAAGCAGCAGAACAAAAGAATGGGTGGAACCCGAATCAAACAACACAAAGGCGAGGTGATCAAGAACTAGGAGCGTACCTGCCACTGCGGGTCCGGCTTTCTCAGCCTCCTGGCGAGTCGTAGCATATACTCTTCCTCGCTCTTTGAGCTACTGTGCCACCACCGCCTTCTGATTGCAATGCCGGGCCTGATGCCCCTCCTTACCACAGTTATAGCAAGCTCTAGGGTTACCACCACAAGGCCCCCAATGTTGTTTACCACAGGGTCTACAATACGGTGGCGGCCTCCCTACGCCCTGTTGGCGAGGCTGATCACGATTACGATCCCGGTGCTGGTCTCTGCCATGATAAGTACCCTGGCGGCGCTGACCGCCTCCATGTCCATTACCTCTGCGTCAAACTTACGCTTCGACCCGAGTACACTGGGCCTTCGCACTACAAAGACTAACAACTCGCTCTCGAGGATACTTTCCATCATAAATAGTTGCCAATCGCACCGCCTTGGCAAAAGTCTCGGGCTCTGTGCCTAACATCCTGAGACACTCCACTCCGCCTCGCACCAAGAATAAACTTCCCGATCTTCACTCGGGAGTAGCAATCAATCTAGCGGTGCGAAGTACCCATACTCCGAAAACTTCCTCTCATACACCTCGATTGGGTCAGACCCCTGCTTAAGGTTCGAAAACAGTTCAATCATCTTTTCTTGGGCTTCTTCACTGATAAATTTTGCCTTGAACTCACCTTGAAGAATTCCCGTGTGGCGGGGGAGACCCACTAGGTCTCTCACTCAAGGTGGAATCCCACCACCACTTAGCTGCTCCAACTAACGCATGAGCGCACATCGAGCTCACTGCACCTCGCTCAGAACAAGCCATTACCATAAAAGTATACTCTAGCTCGGCAATCCACCGGCCGCCACCGTGGTTCTCCGGGGCACTAAACTTCTCCGCCTTCTATTTGACGAAATCGTTTAGCCACTTGCCCAAATCCTCGGCACCTTCCGCCACAACGGCCTCGCTTCACAATTGGCTCTCGCCGAGCCAAGGCAGATCGTGGCACCGTGGTCCTCTCTCACGAACTAACTTTCGGTCGGTTGCTCTATCCAATCCGAGACTCCTCCTCTGCAGTGCACTAACGAGCTGCGTCTCACCCTCTGCTCGGCCCTCCGTCGACAAAGAACCCAACCATAAGAGCCCTCATGGACTCCACAAAAGCAACTCCCGGTCAGCGACCTCCCGAGGCCGAGTTGCCTCCACGCCCTCACCGGGCAACACGTGCAGGCGGGGCTCAGTGGGCGGCCTAACATCGACCTCGGCTTGGGACGACGTCCCTCCCGTGTCGGAATCAATACGAATGCCTGGCCGGTCGGCCTCGAGCCTCCTCGCCTCTACGAGTGGATCGCATAACGACAATCTACACTCAAACGAACAATGAGTCGTAACTCGCTTTCCCTGCTCCTCAACAACAAGTCATATACATGCAAGGTGCAAATGGTATTGTAATTCTTAACCCTTAACCTTAAACTTTCGGACATACCGATGGTCAAGCGAGCGCCGATGATCATGGAAAACAACCTACAAGCGCAGTCACTCTATAAACCTATAACTCGGGCTCGATACCAGCTGTAAGGACCCGACCCAAAAGAAGCGGTCTCTAACCTAGATCCTTACTTAGCATGCATGTTTAGGAATGTAAAACGTCATTCAGAGTTGAAATTTAACACCTTGAAGTAAGTACATTAAAAACAAGGAAAATATAATTCCATTTAAAATAAACAGCTAGATGACTGATCAGTACTTTCTTAAAAACAAATCAAGGGAAACTGGTGACGAGAAACACAAAATAGGTTTTTGAGTACTTTTCCTAGGGACTCAAGTCCCACTACATGCTAAATCATAAGAAAACAATAAAAGAACATGCATCCCAGAGTCAGCTATCCATGATCATCCAGCAGCCTCCTCCTAGCCATCCTGCCGATGTCCCAAGTTACCTGGTGGAAAACCACAGAAAATAAGGGTGAGCAACGAGTTACTCAAGTAGAATCCCCAACCGGGTACAATACGAAAACATATCATTTAGCACACGGACATGCAACCATGCAATGACTCGAGCAAACAGATGGGTCAACAGAACGTCACTCTTGGGCTTGCCTACTCGAGGCTTACCCAACCTAGAACTCGATCTTTGTCCTTCTGGGGACTTATACACCTAGGATGCCCTTCGGGGTCTTACACCTCCAACTCGGTGATGCCCATCGAGGACTTATACACCTAGGATGCCCATCGGGTCTTACACCTCCAACTCGGTGATGCCCATCGGGACTTATACACCTAGGATGCCCATCGGGTCTTACACCTCCAACTCGGTGATGCCCATCGGGGACTTATACACCTAGGATGCCCATCGGGGTCTTACACCTCTAACTCGGTGATGCCCATCGGGACTTATACACCTAGGATGCCCATCGGGTCTTACACCTCCAACTCGGTGATGCCCATCGGGACTTATACACCTAGGATGCCCATCGGGTCTTACACCTCCAACTCGGTGATGCCCATCGGGACTTATACACCTAGGATGCCCTTCGGGTCTTACACCTCCTGATGTCCATCGGGGCTTTCCCCGAGCGGGGCGCGCTAGCTACCTCTACAATCTCTTACACTATACATCATCCGCCAATTCCTAGCATGGCACTAACAGATAACAAGGTCACGGTTATGCCGAGACAATTTAACTCCTAGCATGATAACCTAACAGATATATCAGAATCTCAAGCCACGTAATCACTGGAACAAGAAAGAGCAAGCAACCTATCCACTAGAAATCCCATACAAACACAACACATGGCATGCTATCAAAGTATTCGCAGGTCCACACAACCCCTGTAAGAAATCCTTACCGAAGTGAATAGAACCAACGATCAACGGATGACTCTCGAGCTTCTAAGCGCATCTCGACAACCAACCGAAGGCACACGCCTCGGCAAAGAAGCGGCAAGGGCGACGGCCGCCGCTGCAGGCGCTGGCGCTGGCGCCGCGCGCGCGCGCGGCAGCAAGCCGACACGCTGGGCGGGCGCGCTGCAAAAGGCGTCTGGATGGCGGCAGCGTCGCGAAGCGACTCGGGCGGCGGCGGGCTGGGACGGCGCGGCGGCGAGCGAGCGACGCAGCCGGGCGCTGGGTGTCGTCTGCAGGGCGCGCGCCGACAGGCGATCGCGGTGGTGGTGGATCGCGCACGGTCTTTGCGACGGCGGCGGGCGCGCAGCGCGCGGCGGCGCGGCGGCGCGCGCGCGGCGACGTGCGGCGGCGAGCGGCGGGCTGCGACGCGCGGTGCTGGCGCGGCGATGGCTCGGTCGCGGCGGTCGCGGCGCTGGCAGCGTCGCGGCGCGTGTGGGTGGCCGGCAGCGGCTTGGTGCGGCGCGCGCAGGCTGGCGAGCGTGCGTGCGGGGTGTTGGTTGGGCGAGAGGGTTAGGGTTTTGCGAGAGAGAGAGTGTTTTTCCTTTTTTTTTTTTCTTTTTCTTTCTTCCTCAAATTAAATAAGCTTGGAAATCTAAACTTCCCTTCCCAAGGCTTTCCTCCTTCAAACCCAAGTTGGCGCATTTATTTTCCTTAATTAATTCCAAACTCCCATCTCTCTTTGAGGCCGAGGGTTCGAGTCCTCCAAAATCATCTTTTAATCCTTATTTTAATTTAACTAAAATCCGGGCAGTTACACCTCCAGCCCGATCCCCCCCCCCTTGGCCCTCTCCTCCCTGCCCGAGCGCCCCAGCTCGCCCCCTGGCGCCCGAGAGCTCGCCCACTCGCCACACCCCCAGCCCCCTACGCCATCGCGCGCCGAGCCCAACCTCCGTCGCCACGTCTCTGCATCGCCCAGACTGCCTCGCCAGTTGTCGCCGAGCCAGCTCGTCCAGTGTCGAAGCCGCCAGACCTCGTCCGTGCGCCACAGTAGCTCGCCGTCCCTCGCGACATCGTCGCGCGGATCGAGCGCCCGAGCCTGCCGCGTCGCGCGTCGCCTCGCGCCGCCCTTGTGCTTGCTGAGCTCGCGCGCGCATGCCGTCCATCATCAGGCCGAAGCGCGCGCGCGCAAGCGCCGCGCTCGCTGCCTCCCGGCTCGCCAGCGCTAGCGGCTCTGCGCCCGTGCCCTACGCCCAACGCCAAAGGCCAAGCCTGCGCCCGGCCGGCCCAGCCCCTACGCCCGGCCGCCTGTTGTGTCTTTGGTTGGCTTGAGCCTTGTGGCTTCTCGGATGGTATTTCCCTAGTCTTTTCTTCGTTGGGCCTGGATTTATTGGTCTGCTGGTTATGGATTTATTGGGTCATTTATGTATTTGATTTGGGTTCTTTGTTTTGATGTTCAGCCGTTCGGGATCGTCTAGAGGTTCGAGGATTCGCTCGTAGATTTATTATAATTATTGTTTTCTCTTGTCCTGTAAGGATTTCTTACCGTGGTTGTGTGGACCTCGCGCGATATATCTCGATATGCCTTGCTTGTTTGCTGATTGTTATGAGCATGTTAGAGATAGAGCAGTTGATTGAATTCTTGCTAGCATGTTTGCCTGATTTTACATGTTAGTGCCATGCTAGGTTTGTTCTGCCATCATGCTTGTGATTCCTACTTAAGTTGTAGTATCATGCTAGGTAATGTGATTTATGTCAGTCTTTGCTTGCTAGCCAGGAATCATTGATTTTTGCTCTGTACTCTTAGATAGAGTTGTAGGGTTTGTCATCATCCAGAGGCTGAGCGGACATAACGTACTTTGTCCCAGTAGGCTCGGTCGGGAGTAAATTGTGCGAAGCATAACGTATCTTGCTACCCCGCCCGACCAGCCGGTTGTGGAGTTAGCTACCCACTTCGGCATAGCCTAGTTTGTAACCTGCTAGAGCGGAACCCTGCCAACGGTGTAAGCCTGCCTTGGCCGGTTCTTAGCTTCAGGTCGGTGGATCAGGCTGCACAGATGAGCGCCGAGGGCCCCGCGCTACTGTGATCAGTGACACCGCTTCCAAGTCATAGGCATGCGTACCTGGCCCGCGTAGTTTGCCCTTAGGCCCCCGCATTTACGCCGGTTGCAGAAGAGCATGCGGTGTGCGCGCACACGCGTTAGTTGCCGGTTTGGAGAGCTCCTCCGGGCTAATGTTCGTGAGTACACCATTCCTTCCAATTTAGAGCCAGACTTCGGGTACTCTCCCGATAGTCCAGATGTATAGCGAGGGTAAGAGGCCCTTGAGGACACCCATTGGGATTGGCTTTTGAGCTAATCAATTGGTCGAGGGAGAAAGACCCTCGAGGGTGTCGGACATCTTGGGATCGGTTTTGAGCCGATCAAATGGCCGAGGAGAAAAGACCCTCGAAGATGTCCCGGATTGGTTATGAGAACCAATCATTAGGCCTAAGTAGGAGACTTCCGATGATTCCTAAGTAGGAGACTTCCGATGATCCCAGATCTTGTTTTATTGAGCTCGTTGAGCTATGATCTGTGTTGATGGCTGTTTGCTTGCTTGTTGAGGTGCTAGATGTCGGATGTATCGTATTGTACCCCGATTGGGGATTCTTACTGAGTATCTTTATACTCACCCTTATTTATCTTTCAGGTAACTTGGGACAACACCAGGATGGCTAGCGGAGGGAGCTGATTGATCATGGGGAGCCGCCGGCACTCTGTCTTTTATTGTTGCATTGTTTATTCAGCATGTAGATGGACAGGAGTCCTAGGGGAACATTGTTTAAAAAGTTGTTTAAATTGTATTGTATATTTTGATAAATACTGGCCAGGATGTTTTACTTTGTTGGATGGTTTAAATGAAAACTGTGGTTTATGTTTTAAGGGTTCCCCCTTCTCATATGTTTTGAATGGTTTTTAAATATGAGCACTAAACCGCTTGTTATCATATTTAACTTGCATGCTGAGTGAGAACCCCGGTTTAGGACCATGTTTTGGGTCGGGTTCGTCACAGTTTGGTATCGAGCACAGGAGTCATAGATTCTGTAGACTAACCTGCTTTGTAGGTTGTTTGCTCCCATGATCATCAGCACTCCACGGCCGCCAGGTTTGTCTGAGTTCAATTAAGCTAAGGGGTAAGAATTTACAATACTTTTCATCTAGCTTTTATGCCTTGTGTAGAGTTGTGGAGCGGAGTCGAGCAGGTTCTGACTCATGGTTGGTTTGGGCTTAGAGAGCCATCATGTCAACTTTCCGCAGTGAGAGCAGCTTGTTGAGCAGTGAGAGCCCCAGTGTGGGCCAGCATTTATGCTTTGTGCAGATCTCTAGTGTGTGGATCGCACTCTGAGGGGCAGGACGCTTGGCATGTCCGCCCGAGGAGTTGGACCGTTTGTATTGATGTTGAGGCCGCGTCCCAGGGTTGTTTAGCCCGCTGGGCGAGTTGGCCCCGGCGCTTGAGTTGCCTAGAGGAGGGGGTAGAGGCTAGCACGCCTCGCAGTATGACTCATTGAGCAGAGTGTGCTCCACCATGAGAGGGTTGATGGCGTGTCTTTAGCTATCGAGAGCAAAGACCCAGCGCAGCTTTGTAGCTCGTAGTGAGGAGTCCCGGCACGAGATAGCCCAAATGGATGAGTTTGTTTCAAAGATTTTTCCCCAAGTAGCTCTTGTAGCCCCGGAGGTTCCCGGGAGGGCATGATCAGCAGGTTTATGTAGACGAGTTTGTTGGCGTTGATGGAGCCGCCCAGTTTGGCAAGTGGATGCCTGTAGAGCTCGTTGTTTGAGAAAGTCCTACTGCTAGTAGTAAAGCAGTTGGCCAGGTTTGAGTTTAGCATCCGTGCGTTGGGATGCCCTGCTGTTCAGAGGCCGAGATGTGCCGCCTCTGTCTTGCTTGGTGCAAAGCAGCTTGATGGTGGTAGTCCCTTGAGAGAGGTGGACTAGCCGAGTCTCCACCATCGCCCGATTGATTGGCAAGTTGCCGTGTTAGTGGCTTGAGGCAGATGTAGAGCCATCTTTGCCCCCTTGCAAGCTCTCTTTGTCGTTGTGCAGACCATTTCTTTTAGTGCCCTCGTGAGCTGTGGTGCGATTGAGTTTGCTTGCCAGGGTTTTATCCATTTGTGGATTTCAGCGGGCTAGTAGAGTGGAGCACTCTTTTGATTGGATGTTCCCAGTGTGGAACTAGTTGTTGCCACCCGAGGAGTTGGCCTGAGCTTTGTGGAGCATCGAGTGAGATGCAGAAGTTAGCCTGAGCTTTTGTTGAGCATCGAGTGGGATGCAGGAGTAGGCCTTGGCATGTCTGTTAGGCGAGATGCCAGAGATTAGGCTGCTCGAGTTCTTGGACTCTTTTGTTGAGTGCCATTGCCCCGTCACTTGGAGTGTGACCTTCCCTTTCCTTAGAGGAGCATAAAGCTCGTTGTAGGCTGATTTGTGTTGTAAAGGATGTTGTGCCTGTTGGCACCAGGCTTTGAGAGGAGGCCTAGATTGAGGCCAGTTGGCTCTGTTGTGCAGGTGGTTCCATGGCCGCCCAGTATAGCATCCCCCCGTTAGTCTTGTACCCATTTCCGAGGTTGCACCGCTTGGTTGCATAAGAGATCTAGCTCAGTGGTAGTCAGAGGACTACAAGTATAAGGTTTTCGAGGGAAAGGAGGAGCTTTCCTTGGTCACCGAGAGTTGGGTGCAAAGGATGCTGTAGGCTGTTAAGAGCTAGCGCGTTCGAGTTCTCGCGCCTGTGTTGTGAGCCTGTGAGCCAGTTTGATGGTAGTATGATTCGGCTACCCTTTAGTTACCCTAGTATGGGTAGTGTTGGCATCGAGGATGCGTGATGAATCCAGTGTTAGAGCCATGAGTTGGATGGTTGTTCGGAGCGTGTTTAGTGAGCACATTGGCTTAAGGTATGTTAGCCTGGTTGGATTTGCTCTTGTTGAGTAAGTTGGCCAATGTGGCTTTTCGTGGTGAGTTGTCCCTGAGAGGGTTTGGACTCTTGTTGCTCCCTGGTTAGTAGTGGCTCTGTTTGGAGGCAAAAGTTACCCTGTGTGAGAGCCCTTGTTGGCATTGGATCTAGTTGGAGCTGTACACGCCGGTGTACTTTTGTGTAGCTCGTTCCGTGGTTTATGTTTGGAGAACCACGAAGGGTTCGTGTTGAGGAGCCAGTGCTTAGTCTTTGGGTTGTCAAGGCTTTGGTTCTTGGCAAGTGCCCCAGCTTTGGTTGTAAGGATGCCGTGCTCATTGTCGGGTTGTTGTTTAAGCAAGTTTTGCTTGTTGGTCCTTAGCCTGGTCAGAGTTTAGTTGAATCTGATCAAGAGCGGTGGTAGTAGCCGCGTAGTTTCATTGTTATGGTTGAGAGAGCTGTTTCGGATCCTTGCCTTGGGCGAGAAGGTTTTGGAGGCTAGTTGGTGCTTGGTGTTGACCAAGTTTTGGTTCTCTTGATGTTTCAAGAGCTAGCTCTTTCGAGCTGCAGGGCGTTGCCACGAGGATTTGTTCCTAGTCGTTTGTTTTGGGAGTTGACCCCTCCTCGGCGATTGAGTAAGTTCTCGCTTGTTCTCGTTGAGGTTTCCCCTTGGGCGTTGCTTCCAAGAGAGTTGGTTGTTGTTGCCCTTGGGTTTGAGCTAGTCAGCGAGCGTGTGTGTAGTTCGCTGCCCTTCAGAGTTTGCTTGCTGGAAAATCGTTCCCGTTGAGGAGTCAGCGTAGCTTCTGAGCTGTGTAGTTGATCGAGTAGCGCAGCGTTGGTTAGCCTAGCGAGAGGGTCCTGCATGGTGTTGTTAGCAAGCGAAGTTGTTTGTCCTCTGCAAGAGCGGTGGCGGTCGGTTTAAGAGTTGAGTTTTGCCGGTAAGTTGTTGGTTCTTTGGGGTTTGAAGAGCCCCTAGTTTCCTTAGTGGTTGAGTTGCACCATGAGTGCCTGCCTCGAGTGTTATCTTTGGAGATAGCCTCGTCGGTCCGTTTTCCTTGCGATGTTCCGTGTGTGGAGTTTCTAGTCGTAAGATGAGTTAGGCCTTGGCTAAAAGGAGGAAGTCCTTTGAGTAGCCAGTTGGACTTAAGAGTTGAGTGGTAGCTTGGAGGCGAGCTTTGCTGGCGATGAGCTTGAGTTGAGTTCTGCTGAGTAAGTCCTTCTCGGGCTTTGCTTCTTGTTGTTGTGCTTTCGCAGATTGGCGTTAATGAGCCTCGATGGAGTGAGTTGGCACAGAGGTGCCGTGGCATTGGTTGGTTAGCCTTTGGGCCGTTCTCCTCAAGCCGCTGTGTTGTCTTTGGTAGCCCTGTGAGGGTTTGGTCCTTGCTGCCGAGATTTTCCATGAGTGGAATGTTGGTTGTTTCCTTGCCTGGCAATGTTCTCTTTGGCCAGTTGCTAGTAGGTTTTCATGGAAAAGTCTGTGGTCGGCCGTTGTGAGGCTCCAGTTGTTGGCTTGGCCGAGTGGAGCCTGTGCCTGGTTTTGGCCATTTAGGGTTGGCCGTAGCTGAAGTTTCAGCTTGTGCTTGTTGGAAAAGTTTGCCTTTTTGGATCAATCGCCAGTTGGTGATTTGTTTGCTTTTCGTTAAGGCTTTAGGCAAGCTTTGTGGTTCCGTTGGTCTCTTGTGAAGCGGAGTAGGGCGTTTGGTTTCTGGAACCCTGAGAGGTTCAGTTGTTTGGCCAAACATAGTGTAGAGTTGAGGCGGTTTGTTAACATTGTGAGATTCGAGAAAAGTTACGCCGGTCGCGTGGCGTTGAGTTTTGGAGCTTGTGCCATCTGCGAGAGTTTCTTTGAGAGTAACACCGTAGAGAGGTGTTTCGTGTTGGATTAGTAGGGTTTTGTATGAGCCCCTGGTTTGTAGGCCTTCTGAGATCCTTGAGCGGATCGGAGCAGTGGTTAGCTTTGCCCAGTCTTTGTTGAGCTAGTCTTTGGCAGAATGGTTAGCTTTGTGGCTTTGAGCCTTTGAGAACCTAAGAGGGTTTGGTTTTCGTAGAGGGCTAGTGTTGTATTAGCCGAGAAGTTCAGTTGGCTAGGAATCAGTGGAGTATTCCTAGAGCCGTTTCGTCTTAGGACTTTCGAGGACGAAAGTCTTATAAGGAGGGAGTATTGTAACGGCCAGCTTTTCTATTCCTGTTCTCGAGGAGCTTAGGTCGATTCGATGGTTCGGTTGGGCCGTTAGAGCTGCTTTGACCCTTAGGGGCATTTTGGTCTTTTTGCTCCCTAGGCGGGATTTGTGGTTTTTCAGGGGCTTGAGGCGGCTCCCGCTTTGTTGAGGCTTGTTTGTTGTGGGTCATGAGTCCCGAGATGTTTGGGCTTTTCGTTTGGGAGTTCGGTTGTCATTTGGGTTTTGGGCAAAATGATGGTTGTTTGGGTGTTTCCTTCGATTCGAGCCGGGCCTTTAGTGTTGGTTTGGGAGGTTGATTTGAAAGTGAGTTTTGTTGTTTGGAAAGGTTGCTTCATCTGGTCTCGAAGGAGGAAGCGGAAATGAGATTTAAGGATTTTAAGGATTTTTGGAAAAATTGGAAAATGGATAAATTGGATTTATTTGGATAAGTTTGGATTTTAAATAAAAGAGAAAAAGAAAAGAAAAAAAGGAAAAAATCTCATTTTTCCCCCATTTTTCCCTTTCTCTCTCTCCTCCACCGAGCCCCCTTGGCCCTCTCTCCTCCTGCCCGAGCGCCCGCTCTGCCCCCGCCGCCTTGAGCCGAGGCCTGGCCGCCCGAGCTCGCCCACTCACCCCACTGACTACCTTCGCCGCGCGCCTGAGCCCACCAGCCGCGCCCTAGTCCCAGTCCGCCTCGCCCAGATCGCCTCGCCCGCCGCCGCCGCCGCTGCAGCTCGCCCAAGTCCGAGTCGCCCAGCCCTGGTCCGTGCGCCCTGTAGCTCGCCGTCCCTCGCACAGTGTCGTGCCAGATCGAGCGCCCGAGCCCGTCGCGTCGCGTCGCCTCGCGCCGTCCCCTGTGCTTGCCGAGCTCGCGCCCGCGCGCCGTCCACTGTGCCGAGCCGCGCCGCGCGCCGCGCGCCCTCGCCTCGTCCCAGCTCACCACGCGCGACTCTGCGCCCTGCGCGCGTGCCTGCGCCTGCGCGCCGCCTGCGCCCGCCCACCTGCCTGTTGTGTCTTTGGTTGGCTTGAGCCTTGTGGCTTCTCGGATGGTATTTCCCGAGTCTTTTCTTCGTTGGGCCCGGATTTATTGGCTGCTGGTTATGGATTTATTGGGCTGTTTATGTATTTGATTTGGGTGCTTTGTTTGATGTTCAGGCTGTTCGGGATCGTCTAGAGGCTCGAGGATTCGCTCGTAGATTTATTATAATTATTGTTTTCTGCTTGTCCCATGTAAGGATTTCTTACCGTGGTTGTGTGGACCCTGCGATATATCTCGATATGCCTTGCTTGTTTGCTGATTGTTATGAGCATGTTAGAGATAGAGCAGTTGATTGAATTCTTGCTAGCATGTTTGCCTGATTTTACATGTTAGTGCCATGCTAGGTTTGTTCTGCCAGCATGCTTGTGATTCCTGCTTAAGTTGTAGTATCATGCTAGGTAATGTGATTTATGTCAGTCTTTGCTTGCTAGCCAAGAATCATTGATTTTTGCTCTGTACTCTTAGATAGAGTTGTAGGGTTTGTCATCATCCAGAGGCTGAGCGGACATAACGTACTTTGTCCCAGTAGCTCAGGTCGGGAGTAAATTGTGCGAAGCATAACGTATCTTGCTACCCCGCCCGACCAGGTAGGTTGTGGAGTTAGCTACCCACTTCGGCATAGCCTAGTTTGTAGCTCGCTAGAGCGGAACCACCTAACGGTGTAAGCCCGCCTTGGCCGGTTCTTAGCTTCGTGTCGGTGGATCAGTGCCGCACAGATGAGCGCCGAGGGCCCCGCTCATCATCGTGATCGCGACACCGCTTCCAAGTCATAGGCATGCGTACTGCCCGCGTAGTTTGCCCTTAGGGCCCCGCATTTATGCGGTTGCGAGAGAAGAGCATGCGGTGTCGCGCGCACACGCGCGTTAGTTGCGGTTTGGAGAGCTCCTCCGGGCTAATGTTCGTGAGTACACCATTCCTTCCAATTTAGAGCCGGACTTCGGTACTCTCCGATAGTCCGGATGTATAGCGAGGGTAAGAGGCCCTTGAGGACACCCATTGGGATTGGCTTTTGAGCTAATCAATTGGTCGAGGAGAAAGACCCTCGAGGGTGTCGGACATCTTGGGATCGGTTTTGAGTCGATCAAATGGCCGAGGAGAAAGACCCTCGAAGATGTCCCGGATTGGTTATGAGAACCAATCATTAGGCGGAAGTAGGAGACTTCCGATGATTTCGAAAGTAGGAGACTTCCGATGATTCCGATCTTGTTTTATTGAGCTCGTTGAGCTATGATCCATGTTGATGGTCGCTTGCTTGCTTGTTGAGGTGTTAGATGTCGGATGTATCGTATTGTACCCCGGTTGGGGATTCTTACTGAGTATCTTTATACTCACCCTTATTTATCTTTCAGGTAACTTGGGACAACACCAGGATGGCTAGCGGAGGGAGCTGATTGATCATGGGGAGCCGCCGGCACTCTGTCTTTTATTGTTGCATTGTTTATTCAAAGATGTAGATGGACAGAGTCCTAGGGGAACATTGTTTAAAAAGTTGTTTAAATTGTATTGTATATTTTGATAAATACTGGCCAGGATGTTTTACTTTGTTGGATGGTTTAAATGAAAACTGTGGTTTATGTTTTAAGGGTTCCCCCTTCTCATATGTTTTGAATGGTTTTTAAATATGAGCACTAAACCGCTTGTTATCATATTTAACTTGCATGCTGAGTGAGAACCCCGGTTTAGGACCATGTTTTGGGTCGGGTTCGTCACAAAATCCCAAAGGGAGCACTCAAAAACCCATTAATTTTGCCAATAACTAAAATACCTCCAAACTCCCACACAACTTTCCCAAACCTCTTGGGTCTTGCAACCAACAACCACCAAACCTCGACGAAGGCAGGAAAGGCCCTGAAATCTTGAAAATCCTCAAAACCCTGACCGGGGGCAAAAGACCAAAATGCCCCTAAGGGTTAAAACAGCTCTAACGGCCCATCCAAACATCTGAATAATGATCCGAAAACACCTGGGTAACCGGAATAGAAAACTGGGCCGTTACAATACTCCCTCCTTTTAAGAATTTCGTCCTCGAAAGTCCTAAGACGAAAAAAACTCTAGGAAACTCCACTGATTCTTAACCAACCAAGCTCCTGATTAAGACAACACAAATCCTTCTTTGAAACCGAACCCTCTTGGGTTCCCAAAGGCTCCAAGCCCAACAGACACCGAGTCTGCCACGAACTATCTCAACCAAAACTGAACCAACACTGAGCTTCGAAGAAAACATGGGATAACTAGTCGGTGAGCCACATCCTCTGACTCGCACCAACTCTCAAACGGTCTTACGACTCTAGGGCTCACTTATCTCTGCTAACCCAACTCGGAACGCCTCTCTACGGCGCTACTCTCAGCAAACTCGTGGACGGGTCACAAGCTCTAAAACTCTACGCCACGCTCCGGCATAACTTCTCTGAATGCTCATAGCTGTTATCAAACAGCCTTGACCCATCACCATGCTAACCAAACAACTGAACCTCCCAGGTTTCAGAAACAAAACGACCTACTCTTACTTCGCAAGAGACCTGCGAACCCCAATGGATGCCTACAATCCTTAACGAAATCCAAATCGAACCACCAACTGGTGACTGATCCCAAGGCAACCTTCTCCAACTAGCATGCGTCCACAACACTTAAGCAACCATCTTATGAGAAATCGAAGCACCAAAGCCAAGGGGCACTTTTCTGGTTCACCAAGCGGCTACCACCACTCACACTAGCTGATACTTCAGCTTCGGCCACCCCTGAACGACAAGGTCCAGGAACAGGCTCCACTCAGCCAAACTAATAAACCGGAGCCCCTCATCGGCCGACAACAAACTTTCCAATGCAATCCGATCAGCCACTAGCCTAGGTGAACATCGCCAGACAGGAAAACAAACAACATTCCTCTCACAGAAATCTCGAGCAGCAATGAATAAAACATTACGTGGCTACTAGCAACACGATAGCTGGAGGATAACAACTCTAAGGTTTCCAACCAATGCCACGACATCTCTGTGCCAACCCACTCAACTGTGGCTCAGCTATAACGCCAACTGTGAACGCACATCAACTAGGAACAAAGCCCGAGGAGGCTTGCTCTGCAGAAACTCAACCCAAGCTTATAACGAGCAAGGCTCGCCTCCAAGCTGCCACTCAACTCTTAAGCCCATCTGGCTGCTCCAAGGACTTCCTCCTTATAGCTTAGACCTAACTCTTCTTCCAATCCAGAAACTCCACCCACCAAACATCGCGAGGAATTAGGATAGCGACGACCACAAGCTTGCGGATCCTGAACAACACGAGAACGGCAAGACTACCTCAAAAGTTAAAACTCGAGGCCGGCATCCACGGTGCAACTCAACTACTAAAGAACTAAGGGGTTCTACAAACTCCAAAGATCCATCAACCTTCCAGCAACAACTCAAGCCCTTGAACTGGCTGGTTTTCGCCCTCGCGGGAACAAACAAATTTCCGCTTGCTAACAAACAGACGCAGGGACACTCTCGCTAGGCTGACCGCTGCGCTACTCTGACCAACTACACAACTCAAGAGCTAAGCTGACTCCTCCTCTACAGGAACGATTTCCTAGCAAGCGGACTTCCGAAGGACAGCAAATTTGACACATGCTCGCTGTCTTGCTCAAACTCAAAGGTAACAACCACCAACTCTTCTCGGATGAAACATCCAAGGATTCCTCAATCGCTTGAACCACCAACTAAGCACTAGCGGTACTTACTCAACCGCTGAGGGGGAGGCCAACCCCCAAAACTACCTGACTAGGAACAAGTCCTCAGGGCGACGCCAGCTTGGTCGAACCAAGCTAGCCCTATAAAACAAAGAAAAGGAACCAAACCTTGGCCAACGCCAAGCACCACCTTGCTAAGAATTCTAAAAACCAACGCGGAGGTTACTAAGAACAACTCTAGCTTGTCAACCGTCTACAAGCATCCAGCAACTCAACCGAGGAACACTGCCTGGGTCTGACCGAGCTCTAGTGAGGCTCTCCACAACTTAGGGTTCCTCCGATCGCCCTCCGACACACACTGTCGTCAAACGGTCTAACAGACAACTGGCTACACGAGCACATCTCCCTCCAGCATCTCAACTGTGCTGGCCAAAAGATCTTCCTTGCCACATCTGTAGCAAGCACGGGCGATGCTCCACACAATCCGAAAAGCGCCTTACCACACTTGATGCAATGAGCCGGTTGTGTAACAGCCCGGTTTTCAGCTAAATGTAAAATAAGGTTTCCTTTTATATTTTTAAGTTTGGGAGGAACTGTTGGAAGGACTCGAACCCTTGGCCTAAAAAGGGGTTGGGAAGCTTGGGTTTAAATAAGGAAAATAAACGCGCGTCACCTGGGGCTCGAAGGGGAATCTTGGGAGGTCATAAGAGATTCCCAAGTCTATTTAAGTTAAGGAAGGGAATTATATTTAAAGAAAAGAAAAGAGAAAACAAGGAAAAAGAAAGAACCCCAAAACCCTAGACTTCTCCTTCACTCTCGCCTGCCGCCCCACCGCCGCGCCGTGTCTCGCCTGCCGCCCCACACCGCCGCCAGTGTCTCGCCCACGCCGCCGCCCAATGCCCTGCTGCCGCCCCACGACATCGCACGCCCTGCGACCATCGCCAGACCCCACGACCGAGCCACCGCCAGCCCAGATCGCGTCGAGCGGCCAATACCGCCCACCGCCGAATAAATTTCATCCTCCACTCCGCACCAGTCGCCCAGCGCCAGCCGGCCGTGTAGCCGCCTCGCGCCAAGACGACACCACCCAGCGCCGCTCGCGCCCAGCGCCTACACTGAGACGTAGCCCGCCTCGCGCCGCGCCGACACAAGACACCCAGCGCCCAAACCGCGTCGCTCCCACTCGCGCCTGCGCGCCGTCCCAGCGTGTCGCTCGCTCGTTCGCGCGCCCGGCCTCGCAGCCCAGTGCGTCGTCCGCGCTGCCGCCGCCGAGACGCCTTGATCTCGCGCGCGCCGCCAGCGTGTCGGCTTCCGCCTGCCGCGCGCTGAGCCAGCGCCCTGCTGGCCCGGCCGAAGCGTCCGCCCTGCCGCTTCTGCCGAGGGCGTGTGCCTTCTCGGTTGTAAATTCCCGAGCCTCCACCCTTTGAACGTCCTGATTTTAGATGCTGTTTATTAATTAGGATATTTTATTGCTTGCTTAGGTTGCTCGAGTTCACTTAAAAGCTCGAGGGTCGTTATTCGATTCCGGATAATCAACCTCCACTTATTTCCAGGTAAGGATTCTTACCCGGGGTTGTGTGGACCCTGCGAATAGTTGATAGCACGCTGATTTCTTCAATTATATGAGTTTCTAGTGATAGGTTTCATGTTTTCTTTTGATTCATGTTCGTGACATGTTTACATCCCGATAGTTCCATGTTAGGCCTTCCTATTTTGATAGAACCATGCTGCCTACTGTATGCTGCTAGATCCAAGTTACGGTTAGATGTATAATGTATAGTTTAGAGGGCCGTAGAGGTAACTAGTTGGGGGTCCCGCTCGGGCAAGACCCGATGGACATCTGGAGGTGTAAGGCCCTATGGGCATCCTAGGTGTGTAAGGCCCACAGGGCATCACTGATTCTGGAGGTGTAAGGCCCTATGGGCATCCTAGGTGTGTAAGGCCCACTGGGCATCACTGATTTTGGAGGTGTAAGGCCCTATGGGCATCCTAAGTGTGTAAGGCCCCACTGGGCATCGTTGTATCCTAAGTGTGTAAGGCCCCACTGGGCATCACTGTATCCTAAGTGTGTAAGGCCCCACTGGGCATCACTGTGTCCTAAGTGTGTAAGGCCCCACTGGGCATCACTGTGTCCTAAGTGTGTAAGGCCCCACTGGGCATCACTGAGTCCTAGATTATGTAAGGCCGAAGGGCATCCAAGCGTAGGACCTAGGAGTGACTGTTGATGGGAGCCCTTGAATAGGCTCGCCCTAGAAATAGCCCATAGCCTAACCAACCGTTTCTGCTCTAAGTTTTTGTATGGTTGCTTGTCCATGTGCTAAATGAGATGATTTCGTATTGTACCCCGATTGGGGATTCTTACTGAGTAACTTGTTGCTCACCCTTATTTTCTGTGGCTTTCCACCAGGTAACTTGGGACAGAGGCTGGATGGCTAGGAGGAAGCTGCTCGATGATCATGGATAGTCGACTCTGGTCATACGTTTCTTTAAATGTTTTCCTTAATGATTTAGCATGTAGTGGGACTTGGGTCCCTAGGAAAAAGTACTCAAACTATTTTATGTTCTCGTACCGCTTTCCTTTGAATTGTTTTAAGAAAGTACTGATCAGTCATTTACCTGTTTTATTTAATTGAAATCATGGTTTTGTTTTAAAAATGTTTATTGTAAAGTTTTAAACTTCCGACTCTGAATGATGTTTATATTCTTATTCATGCGTGCTAAGTATGGACCTTAGGTTAGAGACCGTTTCTTGGGTCGGGTCCTTACAGGTTGCCTGGCCCCGCCCTACTGATAATTCTGTGCTCTAACCTGCGGTCGGCGCTGATCCCGACCCCTAGACTGGCCCTGTCGGCGAGTCTGCTATCCACCTTAGCGGGAACCACCGGAAGACCCAAACTTCCTCTTGCTCAAAGCATCAGCCACATCGTAGCTTCTACCCAGGGTAAGGATCCGAACAACACTCTTAGCCATGGCGGCCAGAAACTCCGCGATTTTGCTACCATCGCTCGATCGGGCCTTCAATTGAACTCCAACCATCGATCAACAAGAAATGCCTCTACTCAGGTCAAGGGCCAACTAGCATAACTTGCCTACGCAACAACCCAGCTACCGGCACGGTAACCTCTCAACCCAAGCTAGGGCAGTTGCCAAGGACTAAAGCCTTGACAACTCAAAGACTGAGCACTGGCTCCTCAACACGAACCTCTCGTGGTTCCTGAAACATACACCACGGAATGAGCTACACAAAAGTACACCGGCGTGTACAGCTCCAACTTGGTTCCTTAAGATCCAAACCAACAAGTATTCTCACACAAGGCAACTTTTGCCTCCCAATAGAGCCACATCTAGCAAAGGAGCAACAAGAGTTCAACCCACTCAGGGTCAACTCACCACGGAATGCCACATTGGTCGACTCACTCTTACAAGAGCATAGCCACACCAAGCTAACTTACCTCATACCGATGGTCCACTAAACGTGCTCGGATCAACCATCCAACTCATGGCTCTAACAGTGGATCAACCACGCATCATCGATGCCAACCCTACTCATATTAGGGTAACTCCAGGGTAGTCGAATCACACTACCATCCAACTGGCTCACAAGCCCTTAACACAGGCGCGAGAACTCGGACGCGCTAGCCCTTAACAACCAACAACGCATCCTTTGTACCCAACTCTCGGTGACCTCGAAGGCTTCTACTTATCCCTCAAACGACCTCAAACTTGTAGTTCTCTGGCTAACACCGAGCTAGATCTCTTATGCAGCCCAAATAGGTGCAATCTCAGGAATGGGTACAAGACTTGTGGGGATGCTAAACTCCGGGCGGGTCCTGGAACCACCTGTACGAAAAGTGTCAACTGGCCTGAATCTAGGCCTCCTCTCAAAACTTGGTGCCAACAGGCACTACTTCCTTTACAACACAAACATCCCTTTACGGGCTTTAAGCCCCTCTGAGGGTAGGGAAGGTCACACTCCAGGTGATAGGGCAATGGCACTCAACACAAGAGTCTCAACAATCGAGTAGACTACTCTCTGACATCACGTCTAACAGACAAGCCAAGGCCCACTCCTACATCCCACTCGATGCTCAACGAATACTCAGGCCAACCCTCGGGTGGCAAAGACCTAGCTCCACACACGGAACATGCTAACAGTAAGGTGCTTCTCTCTACTAGCCACCAAAACCTCGGACGGATTAAGTCCTCGACAAGAAAACTCCCACTACCCCTCGGCTACGAGGGTACTAAAAGAACTGGTCACAAAACGATCACGGGCTTGCGGGAGGACAAGATGTCTCTACATCTTCCTCAAAAGCTACTAACTTGGAAGCTTGCCAATCGACCGGGTGGCTGGTGGAGACTCTGCTGGTTCGCCTCTCACAGGGGACTACCACCACCACACTGCTGCATCAAACAACACCAGAATGGCCCGCCTCGAACTCTAAACATCTGGTCATCGTCCTCTGAACACCAGGTCATCCCAACACTTGGATGATAAACTCGATCCTGGCCAACCACCTTGCTGCTAGCAGTAGGTCTCAAAACATCCAAATTTCTACAGTTTCCACTTGCCAAACTCGGCGGCTCGATCAACGCCAACTACTTATCAGCATAAACCTGCTGATCAAGCCCTCCCGGGAACCTCTGGGGCTACTAGAGCCACAAGGAGGGGTGTCTCCTAAATAAACTCTGCCAGCTGGGCTATCTGTGCCCAAGACTCCTCACTACGCGCTACAAATTGCGCTGGGTCTCCGCTCTCTGTTAGCTAAAAGACTCGCCATCAACTCCTCATGGCTGGAGCACACTCGCTCAAGGAGTCTCACTCGAGGCGTGCTAGCCTCAACCCCTACTCTTGGCAACTCATCTCGCCAGGGCCAAAGGTGGCCTACGGGTCTAGACAACCCTAGACGTGGTCTCATGATCAACATGAACAAAGACAACTCCTCGGTTGAAAATACCAAACGTCCCCCGCTCCTCTAAGTGCAATCAACCTACTAGCGATCCACACAAAGCATAAAAGCTAGCCCACGCTGGGGCTCTCACTGCCAAACAAGGGTAACACATGTATACTAGATGCAGTATTGTAAAATAAAACCCTTAGCTTAATGAACTCAGACAAACCTGACGGCCGTGGAGTGCTGATGATCATGGGAGCAAACAACCTACAAAGCAGGTTAGTCTACAAGAATCTATGAATCGTGCTCGATACCAACCTTGTAGAACCCGACCCAAAATACGGTCCTAAACCTAGGTTCTCACTCGGCATGCAAGTTAAATACTTCATCAAGCGGTTTAGTTCTCAAATTTAAAACCTTTCAAAACATTTAAAAGCGGGGACACTTAAAACATAAACAACAACCTTCATTTAAGCAAACCAACAAAGTAAAATAAGTCTGGCCAGTGTTTATGAAATCATACAATACAATTTAAATAACTGTTAAAAACATCCCCCTAGGACTCCTGTCCGTCTACATGCTGAACAAATTATGCAAATAATAATAGACAGAGTGCCGGCGGCTCCCATGATCAATCAGCTCCCTCCGCTAGCCGTCCTTGCTTTGTCCCAAGTTACTGTGGAAAACCACGAGAATAAGGGTGAGTATAAACATACTCAGTAAGAATCCCCAACCGGGGTACAATACGATACATCAATCATCTGGCACCCTAGTATACATGCAAACAGTTACCAACACAGATCATAGCTCAACGAGCTTACAAGGCAGAATCTGGAATCCTCGGAAGTCTCCTACTTACGGCCTAATGATTGGCTCTCATAACCAATCCCGGGCGTCTCCGAGGGTCTTTCTCCCTCGGCCAATTGATCAGCTCAAAAACCGATCCCAAAGATGTCCGACACCCTCGAGGGTCTTTCTCCCTCGACCATATGATCAGCTCAAAAGCCAATCCCAATGGGTGTCCTCAAGGGCCTCTTACCCTCGCTAACAAATCGGACTATCGGAGAGTACCAAGTCCGGCTCTAAATCGGAAGGAACCGTGTACTCACGAACATTAGCCCGGGGGAGCTCTCCGAACCGGCGACTAACGCGTGTGCGCGCACACCGCATGCTGCTGCAAGCGGCGTAAATGTGGGGGCCTAAGTACAAACTACGGGGGTAGGTACGCATGCCTAAAGACTCGGAAACGGTGTCACTGAACACAGTAGTGCGAGGCCCTCGGCACTCATCTGTGCAGCCTGTACCACCGACCTGAAGCTAAGAACCGGCCAAGGTAGGCTTGCACCCTAGTTAAGCGGGGTTCCGCTCTAGCAGCTACAAACTAGGCTTATGCCAATGAGGTAGCTAATCCTCATTGGCTGCCGGGGGGAAGCAATGTACGTTATGCTTCGCTCTACTCCCGACCGGTGGGGACATGGTACGTTATGTCCGCTCTCAGCCTCTAGATGATGACAACCCTACTACACTAGCTAGAGTATAGAGTAAACGATTCCTGGCTAAACATACATAATCATCATCAATCATACATAACCTAGCATGATACTACGAACTTAAGGCGAATCTCAAGCATGCTTTGGAAGAACAATCCTAGCATGGCACTAACATGTACAAACAAGCAAACATGCTAGCAGAATGCAATCACAAGTCATCCTATCCACTAATCATGTTCATAAAAGTAAACATGCATATAAGGCACAATCAAGAAAGCATCGCAGGGTCCACACAACCACTGTAAGAAATCCTTACTTGGAAGCAAGCAGAAATAACTTTCACAATCAAATAGCGACCCTCGAGCTTTAAAGCGAAACCGAGCAACCTAAGCATTTTAGCAGAAGCAACCTAATTAAATAAACAAAGAACAACACCTAGTGCCCAAAGGAGAAAAGACTCGGGAATTACCGACCGAGAAGACACAAGGTCACGCCCCAACCCGCCGGCGGCGAGGCGGTCGTCCGTCGCCAGCGACAAGCGGTGGCGCTGGCGCCGCGGCGCTAGCGAGGCGAGGGACGTCTGCGAGACGCGGGCTGTCGTAGGCGAGCGAACACGCTGGGTCGGACGCGCGGGCGAGACGTCGGGTCTGCGAGGACAGCGCGCGGGCGACGCGTCTGGGCGCCAGCGAGCAGAGCGGCGCGCAGCTGGCGGGCGCACTGGCCGAAGCGCACGGCGGCGCTGGGCGACGGCAGCGTGCTGAGACGGCAACGAAGCGGCGCGGTGCGGGGCGCTCGTGCGAGGCGCGCGCGCACGCCTTGGCGACCTGGTGCGGGGCGGTGCGGTGCGACTGGGCGGAGTGGCTGGACTGTGCGGCGCGGCCTGGTGCAGAGCGGCTGGGCATGGGCTGAGTAGGGCTTGTGCGGGGCGGCTGGGCAGGGCTGTGGCTCGAGTTGGTGCTGCTAGGGCTGGTGCGGCTAGGGTTGGGTTTTCTTGGTAAGGTCGACAAGGAGATAGAGAGAGAGAGAGAGAGAGAGAGAGAGTGAGAGAGAGATTGCAAAACAAGGGGAAAGGGACTTTCTTGATTTTCTTCCCTTTTCCTAATTTAAATGGGTCTAAAATCCCTTCCCAAAGCTTCATCTTTCAAAACCCGGCCCAAACAAACTTTTCTTTCTAATAAAACTCTTTTTCCTTCAAACTCCCAAAACCATTTAGGGCAAGGGTTCAAATCCCAAAGGGAGCACTCAAAAACCCATTAATTTTGCCAATAACTAAAATACCTCCAAACTCCCACACAACTTTCCCAAACCTCTTGGGTCTTGCAACCAACAACCACCAAACCTCGACGAAGGCAGGAAAGGCCCTGAAATCTTGAAAATCCTCAAAACCCTGACCGGGGGCAAAAGACCAAAAAGCCCCTAAGGGTTAAAACAGCTCTAACGGCCCATCCGAACATCCGAATAATGATCCGAAAACACCTGGTTAATCGGAATAGAAAACTGGGCCGTTACAAATCCGAACACCGTCTTGCAAATTTTCTGTAGATTTGTAATGCATGCATTGAGGTAACGGCCTATTTTAGAACCGTTTCGGGTCGGGTCGTTACAACAACTCTATCTAAGAGTACATAGTAAAATAAATGATTCCTGGCTAACAAGCAATAACCGACATCAAAGACGCTTACCTAGCATGATACTACAAACATAAGCAGGAATCATAAGCATGCTGGAAGAACAAACCTAGCATGGCACTAACATGTACAATCAGGTAAACATGCTAGCAAGAGATCAAACATAGCTGCCCTATTACTATCATGCTCATAACAGTAAACAAGCATACAAGGCACAATCATGATATATCGCAGGGTCCACACAACCACGGTAAGAAATCCTTACCTGGAAGAAGCAGCAAAAATAATAACAAATCAACCAAGCAACCCTCGAGCCTCTAAGCGAACCCAAACAGCCTAAACATTCAAATAAAACACCTCAATTAAATCCATAAGAAGCAGCCAACAAATCAGGGCCCAACGAAGAAAAGACTCGGGAAATACCATCCGAGAAGCCACACGAGCCTTCTTCTCAATGAAGCACATCCATTAGTGGCCAAGACTCAAATCCACCATAAGTAACACACCGCTAATATGTACGTACCTCAAACGGTTGTGTCCACAGAGTCTGAATTTACAATAGAAGAATCCATCCCTCGACCAATAGACTAGGCTAGTCTAACATCTTGGGTACTAGGTTCTAACAACTCTTTTGCCCAACTCTTAGCAAACTTGGCTGGATCAAACTCTTTATGACTTCTTGCACATCTTTTCTCTTGTAGCCATTTGGCAACCACCGAACTAGATCACTTGTGCTATATGAATAGTGTAACAACTAGCACGACATGTGCAAAGATCGATACAAAAATTGGAAAACTATGATGAACTCACGACTGGGTCATCTGAAAAATCCAAGAAATTTGTCCAATCTTAGCCTGATCCAGGCCTACACCAAAGCTTGGTGCTAATCGAACATTCCAGCAAATATAATGCGAAGTGCTACTACAAATAAATCGTTAGGTCCTCCTACAAGCAAGATCATTATGTAACATCCTTTGGTGACAACAACACTACAACACTGTCTATTGTTTAACAACAATTGGTACCTCAAGTGTTGATGAGGAAACAACACATGGCACAACCTCAGAAGTTTACGAACTTGCTCATGGTTCTCCAGACTCATCAATCTAGTTCTCTGGATTCTCGATTATCATCATGCTTAAAATACTCACTCGAATCAAGAAACACTTAGCCCACAAAGACTACTAACAAGCAACAAGTAGATGTCATAAAAGACAATAAGCGACTAGTCGATCGGAAACTAGTGTGGGTTTGGCCGATTTCTCATGCAACATAGTTGCTCTACTCAGATACCCCTTGGGAAGAAATTCGGCATAACCACAGCTTGTTTCCAACGACGCTAGAGGCAAACGACAAAGATGAAGTGGCTAGTAGTGGGTTTTTTCGCAAAAAGATGAAACACAAGAATTTCTTCTCTCTTTTTTTTTTTTACTTGTTAAAGTATGCTTAAACCCTTATTCCTAACATACCTGACAGTGACAGGAGCACTGAAGATCATGGGGACACAACGACTTACTTAGTAAGTCAGTCTACAGAATCTATGACTCTGAGCTTTGATACCAACTGTAAAGACCCGACTAAAATAACTAATTTTAGAAGGAATTTCCTAGCATGCATGATTAAAAATCAACAAGTCTGAAATAATTTAAAATCAAAACATACTCTTTATTAAAACCAACTGAATATTCAATAAGGGTAAAACAGTAAAACATTCTCCTGGCCATGAATGATTCAAAATATAAATACAACTTCCAAAATTGAAATAAACATTTATTAAATAGTTCATGCGAAATAAAAAGACAGTTAATAAATAATAGGACACGTGACCCCGATGATCCAACCGCCTCGTCCAACTCATCCCTCTCGGTATACCTCAGCACATGGAGGGGGAAAAATGATAAGGATGAGTAATGAGGATTACTCAGTAAGAACCCTCACCTAGAGTACAAAAATGCATACATTAGCTCAACATGTAACCAACAACTGCCCTCATTATCTACAACACGCTCAGACTCAGAGCTCTAAGCTGAGAACCACTAGGCTCAACTAATTGGAGAAACACAACTGGTTCCACCTATTCAGGTACTTGCCTGGCCTATTTACTTAAGGAACTCATCTGGTCCAAGTGATTACCAACAGGAACTGACCTGGTCCTAGAATAGAAGCTCTACTAGTTCTATCAAGATTTAGGGACTCAACTGGCCCTAATAAGACTCTTCTGGTCTTATAATAATGTAGGGACTCAACTGACCCTATTAATATTAGGAACTCAACTGGTCCTAATAAGATTTATAGGAACGCTATTGGTCCTATAATAATGTAGGGACTCAACTGGCCCTATTAAAGATTAGGAACTCAACTGGTCCTAATAAATTTTATAGGAACGCTACTGGTCCTATAATAAAGTAGGGACTCAACTAGCCCTATTAAAGATTAGGAACTCCACTGGTCCTAATAAATCTTATAGGAACGCCACTGATCCTATAATAATGTAGGGACTCAACTAGCCCTATTAAAGATTAGAAACTCAACTGGTCCGAATAAAACCTATAGGAAACGCAACTGGTCCTATAAGTTACAATCATCATATTTACTACTTAGCATCCCATACTACTGAACAGTATCAAGCACAAGGAATATTCGTATAAAAATATGCTAAATCCAAGACCAATCGGCTTAAATACAAGAAATTCCAGCATTAAAAATTCAGCCCAATAACTCATCAAACAATTTTCCAACAGCCCACAACAAAAGTTTAAACTAATAACACATTTCACAAGTTCTAAATTTAACACAGTAGCCTAAAATTTATTTTCTTTTCTCTTCTCTTTTTTTTTTCAAATAACCCCAGCAAAAAACATTTGGAAACTCATTTTGAGATAAAACCCACATTTACAATCCAAAGAATCAGCTTAAAAAAACATTTTACTTAATATTTAAATCCCACAAATAACACAGCCAACCAATATACCTCCCAGCGGGTCTAGAATGAAACGAAGATTACACGGTCAGTTTTAGCGAAAACGAACTCTGGTTGGCAGAGGGTGGGACCGGATCTGGTTGAAACTTGCTCAAACAGAGTGGAGCAAGAACTAGCGCTGAAAATCGCGGCCTTGCTCGCGATTTCTGGTTCGCTAGCGGAGGAGATGAAGGTTTGGTGATGAAGGGTGGCCGACCGTGGGATTGCTTGCGAGGAAGAAGAACACAGAAAAGAAAATCTTTTTTTTTTATTCTTATTATTATTATTTGCATTGAGGCCAAGAAACTTAAATAGCTTGTGGCTGCTATTAGAGAGTTAAGTAAATAAAGGAATGAAGGTGCAAATTAAAACGTATTCTTGAATGGATACAAAAGACCATAGGACTTTTTCTTTTTAACTTTATTTTAATTGTTTGCCATGTACTTAAATGGAAAGTTATTTAAAAATAACTCTTGCCAGCATTAAAACAAAAACAAATGCCCATTTAACCATCTACTTAATCATAAAATTAATTAACCAAGGGAGAGAAATCCCAAAGGTTTTGGTGGATTCAAAATTGAAAAGCTCCCTTAACTCCAAAGAAAAACCTACACAATAAATTCAATATTTGACCCATAAAATAATAACTTGCAAAAATAGTATTTTAAGATTAAAACTACTAAAAACCTCATCACTTGAATTCTCATAATTTAAGTTTCAAATCGAATAAAATGTGAGAAAAAAAAAAATAAAAAAAAAATAATCTTGATTCGTAACATTTCAAGCTCCAAAGCTCCATTGCCAAGCTCTCAAGCTTTCTCCTTTAGATCCTCTCCTCCATTGTTGCTCCCAGCTAAGTGTTGTAAATCCTTTTCTCTCCTTCCTTTGCCATGGCCGAAACCCAAGCTCTAGCTAAGAGAGTTGGTGTTTTTATTCTCCTATTCTTGTAGATCCGAGAAGCACCGTGCTAGGTTTGGGAGATCCATCATCTTGAAGCTTGGATCCGAAGTTCTTTGCATCTCTCTTGGTTGTTTGGACCTAAGAGCATCTCCTTCTTCCAACATCCATTGCCGAGAGCTCCAAAGTATGTTTGATGGTGTTTTGCTTTGATTTGAGTTGTAGATGTGTAGATCTAACCTTGGTCTTCTTCCTTGTGCAAATCCAAACCCTAGCCGAATCTCCTTTGATTGTGCATCTTCCTTGGCCGATACCTCCTTGCATCTTGGAGTCCTTGCCGAATCCACATAGGTGAGTTGGTAGCTTGAGGTGTTTGTTTGGTTATGATGAGGGGTTGGCCGAGAGCTACATGGTAGCAAAACAGACTGTTTTTCCCTAGGCCGAGAGCTCCTTGTGAGTGTGTGAGTGTGTTGCTTGCTTCTTGGACAAGAGATCTGACTTGTTTCTTGATGTGCGGTGATGCCCTAGCTGAGACTCATTGTTGCAAGAAGTAGCCGAGCCCCTTTGGTTTCTTCAAGTGCTTGGCCGAGAGAACTAGGTGCTAGTAGGGGTAGCCTCTTGATTCCCTTGCTTCTAGTTTGTAGTTCATAGTTAAGTGTTTAGCTAGCTAGGTTAAATTGTATGATGTATGCTTTTAGGTTGTGAGACACTGCAGCTCAAGGAGCACTTTACTGTTTGTATTTTTGCTTGTTCCAAGTAAGGATCTCTTACTAGGGTTGTGTGGACCCTGCGATATGTCTTGATTGCATTCGGAAGGCAACTAGACACAAGAATCCTAAGCTGCGACCGATCCCGAGCTAGCTAATGAGAACCTAACAAGCATAATAATTATCACAATCCATAGGCCTAAATATAATAAAATAAACAGGGCTCAGCTCGGGAGCAACTCACGCAGCACTGGCCGACGCCGACGGACAGTCGCACGTGCGGAGTCTTCTTCTGGAGCAGATGGGGCGGCAGGGCGCGTGCGACGCTGGCGCCGACGGACAGTTGGCCGGGCGCAGCGCGCACGGCGCGCGACAAGCGTAACGCGGGTGGGCGAGCGGCGGCGCGCACGGGCGTCGTCGACGGGGACGGCGGCACGCGGTGTTGGCGGCGCAGACGCTTGCCGGCGCGGGCGACGGCAGCGCGCAGGGCGCGGCGACGCGGCCGTGCAGGCGCGAGCTCGGCGGCACGATCTGGGCACACCGGGCTGGTGCGACGACGTCAGGGGCGCGATGGCAGGCTGTTGGGCGACGCAGGGGCTGGCTCGGCTGGGCGATGGGCAGGGCTGGCCGGCGCTGCTGCTGGCTGGCCGGGATGATGAACGGTGGAGGAGCTGCTAGGTGGAAAGCTTGGGCAGCCATGGTGATTTGGAGAAGACAACCCAAAACCCTAATTCCCATTCTTTTAATCAAATGCCCAAAACCCCAAGAACTCAAGACTAACTAAAATATGCCGCGGAAAGAGCAACAAGATCACTTGGTGGCTAAACTGGCAAGGCCTTACTCTAGCACACAAGGCCACCCTGGCTTGAATCCTAGCTACTGCTACATTAAATCCCTATTTTTCTTTTGCATCTCTCCATGCCCAAACACATCCACAATGCATAAAAAATTCTACTTAAGTCCATCCAATAATTTTAACAACTGAAAAAGACATAAACGGCCCTGACGGCCCGACCAAATTACCAAAATACCCCTAGGGCATACCTGAAAGACCGGGATGAAAACCTGGGTCGTTACAATATTCCCTCCTTTTTATGACTTTCGTCCTCGAAAGTCCTTAAGACTGAAACAGCTCAGGATACTGCAATCTCATCCCGTCCTCCCCACTCACTAGCGGCCTCCTCAGAACTCTAACTCCTCCACTGAACTTTTACCAAACGGATCTCACGATTACACAACGTCTTCGTCTCAAAGACCAGAATACTCACAGGCTTCCCCTTGAAGCTCAAATCCTCATTCAGCTGCAAAGGCTCAACGTCCATAATGAACGATGGGTCCGACACCTACTGCCTCAACATCGATACATGAAAACACTGTACAGCTGACACTGACGGGAAAGAACTAACCGATATGCAACTCTGCCATTCCTCTCGAAAATCTCAAATGGTCCAACAATAGGAGACTCCTCTTCTTCCGCTTACCAAACCTCAACATACCTCGCACCGGTGCAACCTTAGAACACGTACTGTCCAACCTCAAACTCTAAAACTCGACGCCGAACATTGGCGTAACTTTTCTGCCTGCTCTGAGCTGACAACACTAGCTCTAAACTCCTGCACATCACCTCTGGTCAAATGCAGCAACTCAGGACCCAAAACAAAACTGATGGCCACCAACTTTTCCCAGAACACTGGAATCTTGCAATACTTACCATACAATGCTTCAATGGAACCACAAGAACTGACCGCTGAGAACTGCAACCCAAGGCAACCCTCGTAAAACCACACAAGTCTCCCGTTGCCTAATCATGGAAACGCCAACTCGCATCACGCTCTGAAGGATCTGGCTCACACCTCCCAAAAGACCATCTGTCAAAAGGGTGAAAGCACTACAGAAACTGCACTCGGCTCCTAAGCCTCTCAACAACGCTCTCCAGAACCACGGTTTGTCAACGTACTGCCTAGAATAAACCTTTGTTGCCACACCCTGGTGCCAACAACTCTAGCCTGAAACTGCCATGCCACTACTCCACAGTAATAACATCTCCACCTGGGCGAGGTGTGAGCTCTAGCTATTGAAACTAATCCACCAAAAATCCAAACTCACACAACAACCTCAACGAGCTGCCAGCTTCCACACGGACTCCTTCAAACCAACAACTTGAGTGCTACGCACCCAGAAGCTCACACAACTACAAACTGCATAGCTATGCCAATCCACTCAACTCTAGCTTGACTCAAATCACTGGCTGAACAAGTCAGCCTGCCAACAACCGGGCCCCAGAGGGATCCCTCCACCAAACCTACCTCCATGCAAGCAACGGAACGAAGCTTGCCTCAAATATGAAACACATCTCACAAGTCCAAACGATAACACATACAGGCTTAACCCTCTAGCTTAGGCTTAATGCACCTTCCACCGAATACTTCACAAACAGGACTCTACCACTCGGTCAACACCCACTACCGAGAACCAGAATACCAATAATGGCTGGCAGAGCGCAAGCTTCACTAACCAGCAAGGATCCCTCAATAGGTCCAGACCCTAATCCAGCCACAAAGGTGCAACCTCATCCACAACTGATACAAAGGGGTCCTCAACTACAAAGGTGCAACAGCTCCCAGGCCAAACACACAAAGAACCTTAACCGACTAGGCCAAACACTCATAGGAGGAAGAACAACCCTTACCGCAACTTCCAGAACACCACTCAAGAGTCCGCTTAACTTGGACAAACAACTGCTTCCAAGCAGCCAACAAACTTTTCCTCCTACTAGCACCACTACCACCAATTCCAAGACCAAGGAATAACCAGACAACTTCCAAGGAGAAACAGATCCTTACAAGCGGACATCTGAAGGACAGAGAGCTCCACACAAGCTCGTTGTCTTGCTTAGCTAAAGCACAACACGAAGTCTCACGGAGGCAACAATAGGGGTCCATCACAGACTGAACCTTCAACCACACACTAGCCAAGACTCACCTCCAAAAGCCAAAGAGGCAACTCTCGACATCCTGGAAACAGGAAAAACAACAGACAGGGCACGAACCACTAGCCCCACGAGCCAAAACTAACTTCTAGCAACTCAAACCACACCTTGGTCAACACCAAGCACCAACTTGCCACCACACCGAAACCAATCCGGACTCTACTCCAACAAACTCCAGCTTGCTAGCCTACCAAATCTGCCAGTAACTCACCCGAGGTCTACAACCTACACGACTCCGGCTTGCCAACTGAAACTTACTACCTGGGCCTGACTGAGCTCTGGAGAGGCTCTCCACAACCTAGGGTTTTTCAGCAACCCTCGACACACCCTGCCGACTAACGAACTAACAGCCAACTGCTTGCACGGGCACAACTCTCTCCAGCATCTCAACTATGCTGGCCAACTCCAACTCCTTGGAAACCAAGAGGACCTGAAATGCTACAGAATGCGTCATCCTTCTACTCAAAGCATCAACCACAACATAACTTCTACCCAAGGAAGGATCCGAACAACTCTCTTAGCCATGACGATCAGAAACAGCGCGGCTTGCTACCAACGCTCTTGCTCAGTTTCCAACTGAACTCTAACCAAGAACAACAAGAAGATCCACCAACCAAGCTTAGGTCTAACCCAACAAAACTTGCCTAAGAAACAACCTGATACTACGAGCACGGTATCCTTACCACCTCAACTAAAGCCTTACAACATCCACCTGGAGTCCAACTTCTCCAAGAACTGCGCACCAGTTCTCCAATGCGAACCCTGCATAGTTCCGAAACTCCCGCCAACGGAACGAACCACACAAAACACACTTGTGTGCACAACTCCCAACCTTCCTTTAGAGATCCAAGACTCACAGGCGCTTCTCCAAAAGGCAACACTAACTTCTGGCAGAGATACAATCAATCAAGGAACACCCAAAGTTCCATCTCCACACGATACTCGAAGCTGTGGCAACCTTGCTCTATCAAAGCATAACCATGCCAAACCGAACTTACTTTATACCAAGCCTCTACCAAGGGTGCATACCCATAAGGCGTCCAACTCCTCTCACAAGGCATCCAACTCATCTCATAGGCATCCAACTCATGGCCCCTCTGCTGGACCAAACTCGCATCTACGATGCTCAAATCTCCTCAGATTAAGGCACTCGAAGGTAGTTGACCGCACTACCAACCACAAAGATCTCTTGGCCTTAACACTAGCGTGAGGCTCACGCGCACTAACACTTACCAA
The DNA here is from genome assembly GCA_036507275.1 of Sicyos edulis. NCBI lineage: Eukaryota > Viridiplantae > Streptophyta > Magnoliopsida > Cucurbitales > Cucurbitaceae > Sicyos > Sicyos edulis. The sequence continues at coordinate 24,995,113 of CM071852.1, forward strand.
CCGACAACCTGCTGACTTACTCAACCCCCAGTAACACTGGGAAGTGGCTCCGGCTCCTCTCGAACATTCTTTCGCTTGTAGTCCTTCGACTACCACTGAACTAGCCCTCTTGCATGACTTAAACAGGTGCAACTGCCACAAACGGATCCAAAGGCTAAATGAGTGTGCTGAACTCCGGACGGGTCATAGAACCATCTGCTATACCCATGCCAAACTCAGGCCTAATCCAGACTTAGTGCCAAAGCGACACACCAACCATTGCACCTCAAGTGCCACTACTATCAAATCCACATCTTACTACAAATGGGCCCAACAAGGTCACAACCTCAAGTGACAAGATGTAAAGGCCCAGTTTTCTATTTCGGTTACCCAGGTGATTTTGGGTCATTATTCGGATGTTCGGATGGGCCGTTAGAGCTGTTTTAACCCTTAGGGGCATTTTGGTCTTTTGCCCCCGGTCAGGGTTTTGTGGATTTTCAGGATTCCAGGGTCATTCCTGCCTATGTTGAAGCTTAATGGTTGTTGGTTGCAAGACCCGAGAGGTTTGGGCAAGTTGTTTGGAAGTTTGGAGGTGTTTTAGAAAATGGCAAAATTAATTGTAATTTTGATGCTTCCATTGGGTTTTGAGCCCTTGCCCTAAATGGTCTTGGGGAGTTTGTAGGTAAAGAGAGTTTTATTTTAAAATAAGTTTGCTTCCGCCGGGTTTGGAAAGAGGAAGCTTTGGGAAGGGATTTTAGACCTATTTAATTAGGGAAAAGGAAAAAAAAATCAAGAAAACCCCTTTTCCCCCTTGTTTTGCAAAATCCTCTTTCTCTCTCTCTCTCTCTCTCTCTCTCTCTCTCCTAGCCGACCTCACCAAGAAACCCTAGCCGCCCACCCATGCCCAAATGCATCACCAGCCCAGCCCGGCACCGCCCTAGCCACACCGCTCACTAATTTCTGACACACCTAGGCGCACAGACAAATTTAATCAAGATGTACCCAGCGCACAGTCGCCCAGACGCGCCACGCAGCCAGACTCGACCTATCGCGCCGCGCACCCACCAGATCAGTCGCCCAGACGTCTTGCGCCGTCCCGCACTAAAGTCCGCCTTCGCACACGCGCGCTGCGCCCCGCTGCCGCCGCGTCTGCGTGCGTGCCTGCGCTTCGTCGCGTCTCCGCCCACCAGCCACGCGCAAGGCGCCACTGTAGCGATCCGCGCCCAGCCTGCTCGCCCCAGCTTGCACGCCCGGCCGCCCACTTGCCGCCGAGAGCCTGTTTTGCCAAGATTGTTGGGGCCGAGACCTAGTACCCTCTCGTTTGGTAATTCCCGAGCCTCCACTCTTTTGGACCCTAAGCTGTTGGCTGCTGTTTATTTAATTAGGTTGTTTCTATTAAAATGCTTAGGTTGCTCGGTTTCGCTTTAAAGCTCGAGGGTCATTATTTGATTGTGAAAGTTATTTATGCTCTTTTTCAGGTAAGGATTCCTTACCGTGGTTGTGTGGACCCTGCGATGCTTTCTTGATTGTGCCTTATATGCATGTTTACTTCTATGAACATGATTAGTGGATAGGACAGCTTGTGATTGCACTCTTGCTAGCATGTTTGCTGCTTTGTACATGTTAGTGCCATGCTAGGATTGTTCTTCCAAAGATGCTTGAGATTCTGCTTTAAGTTCGTAGTATCATGCTAGGTTATGTGTGAATGATGATGATATGTATGTCTAGCCAGGAATCAGTTATTTTGTACTTTTAACTAGTATAGTAGAGTTTGTCATCATCCAGAGGCTGAGAGCGGACATAACGTACTTTGTCCCCACCGGTCGGGAGTAGAGCGAAGCATAACGTACATTGCTTCCACCCGGCAGCCGATGTGGATTTAGCTACCACATCGGCATAAGCCTAGTTTGTAGCTCGCTAGAGCGGAACCCCGCCAAGGGTGCAAGCCCGCCTTGGCCGGTTCTTAGCTTCGTGTCGGTGGTACAGCCGCATGATGAGTGCCGAGGGCCTCGCACTCACCGTGTTCGGTGACACCGCTTTCGAGTCTTTAGGCATGCGTACTGCCCGTGTAGTTTGTACTTAGGCCCCCACATTTACGCCGGTTGCAAAAGATGCATGCAGTGTGCGCGCACACGCTTTAGTCGCCGGCTCGAGAGCTCCCCGGCTAATGTTCGTGAGTACACCCGTTCTTTCCAGCTTAGAGCCGACTTGGGTACTCTCCGATAGTCCGTGATTTGTTAGCGAGGGTAAGAGGCCCTTGAGGACACCCATTGGGATTGGCTTTTGAGTCGATCATATGGTCGAGGAGAAAGACCCTCGAGGGTGTCGGACATCTTTGGGATCGGTTTTGAGCCGATCAACCGCCGAGGAGAAAGACCCTCGAGATGTCCCGAGATTGGTTATGAGAGCCAATCATTAGGCCTAAGTAGGAGAGACTTCCTAGGATTCCAGATTCTCGCCTTGTAAGCTCGTTGAGCTATGATCCGTGTTGGTAATCGCTTGCATGTATACTAGGGTGCCAGATGATTGATGTATTGTATTGTACCCCAGTTGGGGATTCTTACTGAGTATGTTTATACTCACCCTTATTTCTGTGGTTTTCCACCAGGTAACTCGGGACAGCACCGGGACGGCTAGCGGAGGGAGCTGATTGATTATGGGAGCTGCCGGCACTCTGTCTTTATTGTTTGCATATTTTTTCAACATGTAGATAGACAGGAGTCCTAGGGGAACCATTATTAAAAGTTGTTTGAACTGTTTTGAATGTTTTTATATATACTGGCCAGGCTTGTTTTACTTCGTTGGTTTTTCTTAAACAAAATTGTTGATTATGTTTTAAGCATTCCCCGTTCTAAATGTTTTGAAAGGTTTTAAATATGAGCACTAAACCGCTCGGTGAAATATTTAACTTGCATGCTGAGTGAGAACCTAGGTTTAGGACCGTACTTTGGGTCGGGTTCTTACACAAGAACTCTGGCCAGGCATACAAGGGCTCAACTCAAACAACCATGCCTAAGACATCTCATCAACCGAGGGCTCACGGCCTACACTTGCATCTCCACATGATGCTCAACAAAACTCTGGCCGGCTCTCTCAACATGCAGCAGCTAGCTCCACACTAGGAGCTCACCAAAAGAAGAGTGCTCAACTCTACTAAACATCTGAGGAAACCACCAACGGATCCCGTCCGAAGGGAACACTGCTCGCTGCACCCTTAACCACAGTGTTCCGACTTACTGGCTCCAACAACAACACTTTACAAGAGCACAAAGATGTTTCTACATCCTCCACGAAGGCTACTAACTGTGCAGCCACTCTCTGGGCAATCAAACAATCTGCTAAGGTTCAAGATCAACACTTGAACTACCCAGGCTAGTCCTCACTGGAACCTGCTCCACAAGCATCAACATGAGCAAAGCCAAAGCTAACTCCTCTCTTGGAGTGGTACTTCAAGGCAAATCACCTCCACCCTCTCACTAGGGGAAAACCAACCACTGGGCCACAAGTGGCCTACGGGAGTCTAATCTCTGCCTCCCCTGGAACGATGTCCAGTAACAAACCCCAGCTCCTATTCCGCTTTTGAGGTGCCTTCGGTCAAGATTCAGTTGTTTGGTTGGGTTTTAGAGCTGTTTGGCCCCTTGGGGGTATTTTGGTCTTTTGGCTCTCCGGGCAGGATTTGTGGTTTTCAGGGCTTCGAGGTAGCTCCTGCCTTTGTCGAGGCTTGTTTGTTAGTGGCTGCGAGTCCCGTGGTGCTTGGGCTAGTCGGTTGGATGCTCGGTTGTGGTTTGGGCTTTGGCAAAGTGTTGGTTGTTGGGTGTTTCCTTTGGGATTCGAGCCCGAGCCCTTAGTGTTGCTTTGGGAGTTGGATTTAAGTGAGTTTGTTTGATTGGAAAAGATTGCTTCGGTCGGGTCTCGAAGGAGGAAGCCGGGAAATGGGATTTTGAGGTTTTAAGTGGATAAGGTTGGATTCTGGATAAAATCCCTTTTTCCTTTTTATTTTCCCATTTTCCTTTCTTTTCCAAATTCATTTTTCTTTTTTTTTTTATTTTTTTCTCTTTTCTCTCGCTCTCTCTCCCCGAGCACCCCCCCATCCTAGCCCGAGCAGCCCCTTGGCTCGCCCAGCCCTAGCCCGAGCAGCCCCTTGGCTCGCCCAAGCCCAGCCCGAGCTAGCCCGGCCCCAGCTCGCCCGCGCCGTGCCAGCCCAGCGCCCTCACCCCTCCGCCCCGCGAGGCCGCGAGCCCTCCCCGCCTCGTGTCGCCCGAGCTCGCCTGTGTCATCGCGCCGCAGCGTGAGCTCGCCCACTGGTGTGTCCGTCCGCGCTCGAAGTCGCCCAACCTCGAGCCGCGTCGCCTATATGTCGAGCCCGGGCCTGATCGCGCGTCCAGCGCCCAGTGTCGCGCGTCCGCGCCCATGCGCCGCCCGTCACATTGCTGCCAAGCCGCGCGCGCGCCGTCACCTTGTCGAGCAAGCGCCCGCGCCCAGCGTCGCCCCAGCGCCCCTCCGCGCGTAGCTCGCGCCGAGCTAGCGCCCCAGCGCGCCCAGCCAACCCCTTTGGCTGCCTAGCTCGTGCAGCCGGTTCGTTCGCGTGTCAGCCGCGCCTCGTGAGTTTCTCCCGAGCCGAGCCCTATTTATTTTATTATTATTTAGGCCTATTGTGTGATTATTAATGTGTTTGTTTGGCTCGATATAGGTTGCTCGGGTTCGATCGCAGTTATTTTTTATTGTGTGTTGTTGCCTTCCGACCAGGTAAGGATTTCTTTCCGGAGTTGTGTGGGCCCTGCGATATTTTCATGATTATGCCTTGCTTGTTTGCTGACTGTTATGAGCATGATAATAATAGAGCAGCTTTGATTAATTTCTGCTAGCATGTTTGCTTGATATTACATGTTAGTGCCATGCTAGGTTTGTTCTGCCAGTATGCTTGTGATTCCTGCTTAAGCTCGTAGTATCATGCTAGGTAGTGTGATTGATGTCGGTCTTTGCTTGCTAGCCAGGAATCATTGCTTTTTCTCTGTACTCTTAGATAGAGTTGTAGGGTTTGTCATCATCCAGAGGCTGAGCGGACTTAACGTACTTTGTCCCCAATAGCTCAGGTCGGGAGTAAAGTGTGCGAAGCATAACGTATCTTGCCCCCCCCCCCCGACCAGCCGGTTGTGGAATTAGCTACCCACTTCGGCATAGCCTAGTTTGTAGCCTGCTAGAGCGGAACCCTGCCATCGGTGTAAGCCTGCCCTGGCCGGTTCTTAGCTTCAGGTCGGTAGATTATGCTGCACAGATGAGCGCCGAGGGCCTCGCGCTACTGTGATCAGTGACACCGCTTCCGAGTCATAGGCATGTGCACCTGGCCCGTGTAGTTTGCCCTTAGGCCCCCGCATTTATGCCGGTTGCAGAGGAGCATGAGGTGTGCGCGCACACGCGTTAGTTGCCGGTTTGGAGAGCTCCCCCGGGCTAATGTCGTGAGTACACCATTCCTTCCGTTAGAGCCTGACTTCGGGTACTCTCCCGTAAGTCCAGATTAGTGCAAGGGCAAGGAGGCCCTTGAGGACATTCTAGGGATCAGTGTATTCCCCCCGAGTGACAGATACCTCGGTGATGTCCAGGATTGGTCAGTGTATCCAATCCAAGTTAGGCCGGAAGTAAGAGACTTCCGATGGCTCCAAATCTTGTTTTATGAGCTCGTTGAGCTATGATCTGTGTTGGTAGCTGTTTGCTTGCATGCTTTGGTACTAGATGACTGATTATATCGTATTGTACCCCGGTTCGGGATTCTTACTGAGTAATTCGTTACTCACCCTTATTTATGTGGTTTTTCCACAGGTAACCATGGTGCGAGACAGGATGGCTGGAGGAGGAGCTGTGATCATGGAAACCCGTTTTTCAACTCTGAGTCTTATGTTTATGTTATGATTTAAATGTTCTCTGAATGCATGTAGTTGGGCTCGGAGCCCTAGGGTGTTTTCTGAATGTATTTCCGGATTCTAGCATTGTTGTAAAGTTTGTATGTTTTTAAAGAATCTCTGATCAGAGTAAGTTTTGTAACTGTATTTGTCTTGGAACAGGTGCTTGGAAACAGGGACAGGTTTCAGGAAATTATGTTGATTTTAAATGGATGTTTTATGTTTTAGTTTTACTTAGAATCCGAACACCCTCTTGCGAATTTTCTGTAGATTTGTAATGCATGCATTGAGGTAACGGTCTAGTTAGAACCCTTTCGGGTCGGGTCGTTACAGGTTGGTATCAGAGCTCAGAGTCATAGATTATGTAGACTGACCTTTGTTGTAGGTCGTTTTTCCATGATCATCAAGACTCCGGCAACCATCAGTGCACGCCTAAGTTTATCTTATTTTAAAGAAAGGGGTAAGAATTTACAATACTTTTCATCTAGTGTATGCCTTGTGTAGAGTTGTGGAGCGAGACGAGCGTGTTCTCGACTGTTGTTGGTTTGGGCTTAGAGAGCCATCATGCCAACTTTCCCGCAGTGCGAGCATGATTTAGCAGCTTGTTGAGGTATCCAGATAGATTCGGATGCCCTGGGACGTCGTCCCCGAGGGAGGTAGAGCTTAGACTCCCATTGGCCATTTGTGGCCCGATTCTTGCTCGCTTCCCCTAGTGAGAGGGTGGAGGTGCTTTGTGCAAATCGCCAGTATGTTGATCGCACCCAGAGGAGCAGGACGCTTGGCATGTCCGACCTAGGAGTTGGACTGATCGTGTTGATGTTGAGGCCGCATCCAGGGTTGTTAGGCCCGTAGGCTAGTTTTGGCCCAGGCAGTTGAGTTGCCTAGAGGAGGGGGTAGAGGCTAGCAGCGCCTCAGAGTGAGACTCCTTTAGCAGAGTGTGCTCCAGCCATGAGAGATTTGATGGCAGGTCTTTAGCTATCAGAGAGCGGAGACCCAAGCGCAGTTGTAGCGCTTAGTGAGGAGTCTCGAGCACAGATAGCCCAGCTGACAGAGTTTGTTTCAGCATTTCCCCCCAGTAGCTCTTGTAGCCCCGGAGGTTCCCGGAGGGCATGATCAGCAGGTTTATGCCGATGAGGATGCTTGTGGAGCAGGTCCCCGTGTGGACTAGCCTGGGTAGCTCAAGTGTTGATCTTGAACCTTAGCAGATTGTTGATTGCCCAGTGAGTAGCTGCAGAGTTGGCAGCCTTCGAGGAGATTGTTGAGGCATCTTTGTGCTCCCATAAAGTGTTTTTTGTTTTAGTAAGTCCTACTGCTAGTAGTAAAGCAGTTGGCCAGGTTTGAGTTTAGCATCCGTGTGTGGGATGCCCCATTGCTCGAGAGGCCGAGGTGTGCTGCCTCGTGTCTGCTTTTGTACAAAGCAGTGGTGGTGGTAGTCCCTTGTTAGAGGTGGACTAGCAGAGTCTCCACCAGTCGCCCGATTGATTGGCAAGTTGCCGTGTTAGTGGCTTGAGGCAGATGTAGAGACATATTTGCCCCTTTGCAAGCTCTTTGCCGTTGTTTAATGTTCCAGCTTTCTTCAGATGTTTGGTAGAGTTGAGCACTCTTCCTTGGTGAGCTCCTAGAGAGGAGCTAGCTGCTGCTTGTAGAGATCCGGCCAGAGCTTTGTTGAGCATCATGAGGAGATGCTAGTGTAGGCCGTGGGCCTTCGGTTTGATAAGATGCCATAGGCATGGCTATTTGAGTTGAGACCTCGTATGCCTAGCAAAAGTTGTTGTCACTTGAGGTAGTGACCTTGTTGGCCCCATCTGTAGTATGATGTGGATTTGGTAGTAGTAGCACTTGAGGTGCATTGGTTGGTGTGCCACTTTGGCACTAAGTCTGGTTCAGGCTTGAGTTTGGCTTGGGCATAGCAGATGGTTCTATGCCGTTCGGAGTTTAGCGCACTTGTAACGGCCCAGTTTTCTATTTCGGTTACCCAGGTGATTTCGGGTCATCATTCGGATGTTCGGATGGGCCGTTAGAGCTGTTTTAACCCTTAGGGGTATTTTGGTCTTTTTGCCCCCGGTCAAGGTTTTGAGGATTTTCAAGATTTCAGGGCCTTTTCTGCCTTCGTCGAGGTTTGGTGGTTGTTGGTTGCAAGACCCAAGAGGTTTGGGCGAGTTGTTTAGGAGTTTGGAGGTATTTTAGTTATTGGCAAAATTAATGGGTTTTTGAGTGCTTCCTTTGGGATTTGAACCCTTGACCTAAATGGTTTTGGGAGTTTGTAGGAAAAGAGTTTTAAAAAGAAAAGTTTGTTTGGGCCGGGTTTTGAAAGAGGAAGCTTTGGGAAGGGATTTTAGACCCATTTAAATTAGGAAAAAGGGAAGAAAATTAAGAAAGTCCCTTTCCCCTTGTTTTGCAATCTCTCTCTCTCTCTCTCTCTCTCTCTCTCTCTCCTAGCTGACCTCACCAAGAAAACCCAACCCTAGCCGCCCAGCCATGCCCTAGCCGCACCACACCCTGGCCTCATCGAACCGCTCACCCGAGCCACACCGTGTGCGCGCCGCTTCCCGCACCAAAGCCGCCACGCACACGCGCCGCTTCGTTGCCCGTCACGCTGCCGCCTGCGTCGCCACCGTGCCGCTGTGCCGCTCGCCCGAGCGCCAACCTCGCGCAGAACCGAGGCTCGCCTGTGCCGCTTCAGCCAGTGCGCCAGACGCCTTGCGCCGCCCAGCGCTGGCTCGCTGCCGCCGACGACGCGCGCGCGCCGTGCTTCGCACCAGCCGTCAGCGCGCCGCGCCGCTGGCCTTCCTGGCTTGCCGCCGCGTCGCGTCGCCGCCGCACGCTGGCGCCGCCGCGACGCGCGTCGCCCGTCGCGGCGCCGCTCTCGCGCAGACCGACGGCGCCTCGCCCGCGCGCCCGACGTAGCGTGTTCGCTCGCCTGCGACAGCCCGAGTCTGCACGTTCCTTTCCTTGCTAGCGCCAGCGCCCAATGCCCAGTGCCAGAGCCACCGCCCAGCGCCCAGTGCCAGCGCTTAGCGTCAGCGCACCCTGCTTGTCCTTGCTGACGAACAGCCTGCCCTGCCGTGCAGGTTGGGGAGTGACCTTGTGTCTTCTCGGTCGGTAATTCCCAAGTCTTTTCTCCTTTGGGCACTAGGTTGTTGGCTGCTCTTTATTTAATTAGGTTGTTTTTACTAAAATGCTTAGGTTGCTCGGGTTCGCTTTAAAGCTCGAGGGTCATTATTTGATTGTGACAGTTATTTCTGCTCGTTTCCAGGTAAGGATTTCTTACCGTGGTTGTGTGGACCCTGCGATGCTTTCTTGATTGTGCCTTATATGCATGTTTACTTGTATGAACATGATTAGTGGATAGGATAGCCTGTGATTGCATTCTTGCTAGCATGTTTGCCTGTTTGTACATGTTAGTGCCATGCTAGGATTGTTCTTCCAGCATGCTTGAGATTCCTGCTTTAAGTTCGTAGTATCATGCTAGGTTATGTGTGATTGATGTTGATATGTATGTTTAGCCAAGAATCAGTTATTTTGTACTCCTAGCTAGTATAGTAGGGTTTGTCATCATCCAGAGGCTGAGAGCGGACATAACGTAATTTGTCCCCACCGGTCGGGTGTAGAGCGAAGCATAACGTACATTGCTTCCCCGGCAATTGATGTGGATTTAGCTACCACATCGCCATAAGCCTAGTTTTAGCTCGCTAGAGCGGAACCCCCGCCAACGGTGCAAGCCTCGCCTTGGCCGGTTCTTAGCTTCGAGGATGGTGGTACTGGCCGCATGATGAGTGCCGAGGTCCTCGCACTCCGTGTTCGAGTGACACCGCTTCCGAGTCTTTAGGCATGCGTGCACGCCCGCGTAGTTTGTACTTAGGCCCCCACATTTACGCCGGTTGCAAAGAAGATGCGAGCAGCGAGCACACGCGTTAGTCGCCGCCTCGTAGAGCTCCCGGCCAATGTTCGTGAGTACACCCATTCTTTCCAGTTTAGAGCAAGACTTCGGGTACTCTCCCGATAGTCCAGATTTGTTAGCGAGGGTAAGAGGCCCTTGAGGACACCCATTGGGATTTGCTTTTGAGCTGATCATATGGTCGAGGGAGAAAGACCCTCGAGGGTGTCGGACATCTTTGTGATCGGTTTTTGAGCTGATCAATTGGCCGAGGGAGAAAGACCATCGGAGACGTCCCGGATTGGTTATGAGAGCCAATCATTAGGCGGAAGTAGGAGACTTCGAGAATTCCAGATTCTCGCCTTGTAAGCTCGTCCAAATATGATCCGTGTTGGTAATCGCTTGCATGTATACTAGGGTGCCGTATGATTGATGTATCGTATTGTACCCGGTTGGATTCTTCACCGAGTATGTTTATACTCACCCTTATTTCTGTGGTTTTCCACCGTGTAACTTGGGACAAAGACCGGACGGCTAGCGGAGGAGCCGATTGATCATGGGAGCCGCCAAGACTCTATCTTTTATTGTTTGCATAATTTGTTCAAGATGTAGACTTTTACAGAGTCCTAGGGGGACGTTTTTTAAAAGTTGTTTAAATTGTATTGTATGATTTTATAAACACTGGACAGGCTTGTTTTACTTTGTTGGCTTTGCTTAAATGAAGGTTGTTGTTTATGTTGTAAGTGTCCCCGCTTCTAAATGTTTTGCAAGGTTTTTAATATGAGCACTAAACCGCTTGATGAAGTATTTAACTTGCATGCTGAGTGAGAACCTAGGTTTAGGACCGTGTTTTGGGTCGGGTTCTTAAAGTTGGTATCAGAGCACAGAGTCATAGATTCTATAGACTAACCTGCTTTGCAGGTTGTTGCCCCCATGATCATCAGCACTCCGCGGCCGTCAGGTTTGTCTGAGTTCATTAAGCTAAGGGTTTTATTTTACAATACTGCATCTAGTATACATGTGTTACCCTTGTTTAGCAGTGAGAGCCCCAGCGTGGGCTAGCTTTTATGCTTTGTGTAGATCGCTAGTATGTTGATTGCACTTAGAAAAGCAGGGACGTTTGGTATTTCCAACCGAGGAGTTGGACTGTTCATGTTGATCATGAGACCACGTCTAGGGTTGTCTAGACCCGTAGGCCACCTTTGGCCCTGGCAGATGAGTTGCCAAGAAAAGGGGGTAGAGGCTAGTTTGCCTCAAAGTGAGAGTCCTTGAGTAGTGTGTGCTCCAGCCATGAAGGAGTTGATGGCAGGTCTTTTAGCTAACAAAGAGCGGAGACCCAGGCGCAATTTGTAGCGCGTAGTGAGGAGTCTTGGGCACAGATAGCCCAGCTGGCAGAGTTTATTTAGAAGACACCCCTCCTTGTAGCTCCAGTAGCCCCGGAGGTTCCCAGGAGGGCTCGATCAGCAGGTTATGCTGATAAGTTAGTTAGCGTTGATCGAGCCGCCGTGTTTGGCAAGTGGAAGCCTGTAGAGCTGGAAGATTTTGAGACTTACTGCTAGCAGCAAGGTGGTTGGCCAGGTTCGAGTTTATCATCCAAGTGTTGGGATGACCTGGTGTCCAGAGGCCGATGACCAGATGTTTAGAGGTCGAGGCGCGCCATTCTGGTGTTGTTTGATGCAGCAGTGTGGTGGTGGAAGTCCCCTTTGAGAGGCGGACCAGCAGAGTCTCCACCAGCCACCCGGTCGATTGGCAAGCTTCCAAGTTAGTAGCTTTTGAGGAAGATGTAGAGACATCTTGTCCTCCCGCAAGCTCGCATGCTTTCTGCACCTCTTCTTTTAGTACCCTCGTAGCTGTGGGGTAGTGTAAGAACCCGACCCAAAACATGGTCCTAAACTCGGATCTTACTCAAAGATGCAAGTTAAATATGATAACAAGCGGTTTAGAGCTTATATTTAAAAACCTTTCAAAACATATGAGAAGGGGGAGCCCTTAAAACATAACCAACAATTTTCGCTTTAAACAATCCAACAAAGTAAAACATCCTCGGCGATGTTTAATAAAATGTACAATACAATTTAAACAACGTTTTAAACAATGTTCCCTAGGACTCTGTCCATCTACATGCTTTGAATAAACAATGCAATAATAAAAGACAGAGTGCCATGGCGGTTCCCCATGATCAATCTGCTCCCTCCGCTAGCCCTCCCGGTGTTGTCCCAAGTTACCCGAAAGATAAATAAGGGTGAGTATAAACATACTCAAGAAGAATCCCCAACCGGGTACAATACGATACATCAGTCATCTAGCACCTCAATATGCAAGCAAACAAATATCAACACGCATCATAGCTCAACGAGCTCATAACACAAGATCTGAAACATCGGAAGTCTCTTACGTCCGGAATCATCGGAAGTCTCCTACTTCCGCCTAATGATTGGTTCTCATAACCAATCCCGGACATCTCCGAGGGTCTTTCTCCCTCGGCCAATTGATCACCAAAAACCGATCCCAAGATGTCCGACACCCTCGAGGGTCTTTCTCCTCGACCAATTGATTAGCTCAAAAGCCAATCCCAATGGGTGTCCTCAAGGGCCTCTTACCCTCGCTAACAATCTGACTATCGAGAGTACCCGCAATCGCTCTAAACCGAAGGAATCGTGTACTCACGAACATTAGCCCGGGAGCTCTCCGAACCGGCTACTAACGCTGTGTGCGCGCGCACACCGCATGCTCTTCCAAACCGGCGTAAATGAGGGGGCCTAAGGGCAAACTACGCGGGCGTGTACGCATGCCTAAGACTCGAAACGGTGTCACCGAACACAGAGCGCGAGGCCCTCGGCACTCATCTGCGCGCACTGTACCACCGACACGAAGCTAAGAACCGCCAAGGCAGCTTGCACCGCTAGCGGGGTTCCGCTCTAGCAGTGCTACAAACTAGGCTTATGCCGATGTGGTAGCTACATCCACATCGGCCGCCGGGGAAGCAATGTACGTTATGCTTCGCTCTACTCCCGACCGGTGGGGACAAAGTACGTTATGTCCGCTCACCTCTGGATGATGACAAACCCTACTACTCTATCCAAGAATACCGAGTAAATCAATGATTCCCGGCTAGCAAGCAATGACCGACATCAATCACGTTTACCTAGCATGATACTACAACTTAAACAGAATCACAAGCATGCTTTGGAAGAACAAACCTAGCATGGCACTAACATGTAAAATCAACAAACAAGCTAGCAAGAGATCAAACAAAGTCGCCTATCACTATCATGCTCATAACAATCAAGCAAACATACAAGGCACAATCGAGACATATCGCAGGGTCCACACAACCACTCGTGAAATCCTTACCCGGGACAAGCGAGAAAATAATCACAAATCAACCAAGCAATCCTCGAGCCTCTAATCGAACCCAAACAACCTAAACATAAGATAAAGCAAACCAAATCAAATATATAAAACAGCCCAAATAAATCCCTAAACAAAGACCAACAAATCGGGGCCCAACGAAGAAAAGACTCTGGAAAATACCATCCGAGAAGCCACAAGGCTCGGGCCAACCAAAGACACAACAGTGTGTCAAGGCAGAAGAGCAAATGTGTAAGAACCCGACCCAAAATACGGTCCTAAACCTAGGTTCTCACTCAAAGATGCAAGTTAAATATTTCACCGAGCGGTTTAGTGCTCATATTTAAAACCTTTCAAAACATTTAGAACGGGAATGCTTAAAACATAATCAACAACTTTGTTTAAGAAAACCAACGAAGTAAAACAAGCTCGCGAAGATATATAAAAACATTCAAAATAGTTCAAACAACTCTTTATAATGTTTCCCCTAGGACTCATGTCCATCTACATGCCGAACAAATATGCAAACAATAAAGACAGAGTGCGCGCGCTCCCCATGATCAATCGCCCCTCCGCTAGCCGCCGTCCTGTCCGCCCCAAGTTACCCGGTGGAAAACCACGAGAAATAAGGGTGAGTATAAACATACTCAAGAAGAATCTCCAACCGGGTACAATACGATACTTCAATCATCTAGCACCCTAGTATACATGCAAACAATTACCAACACGCATCATAGCTCAACGAGCTTACAAGGCAGAATCTGGAATCCTCGGAGTCTCCTACTTCCGGCCTAATGATTGGCTATCATAACCAATCCTGACATCTCCGAGGGTCTTTCTCCCTCGCCAATTGATCACCTCAAAATCGATCCCAAAGATGTCCGACACCCTCGAGGGTCTTTCTCCTCGACCATATGATCACTCAAAAGCCAATCCCAATGGGTGTCCTCAAGGGCCCCTTACCCTCGCTATAACCTGACTATCGGGAGAGTACCCGAAGTCCGCTCTAAACTGAAGGAACTGTGTACTCACGAACATTAGCCCGGGAGCTCTCCGAACCGGCGACTAAAGCGTGGCGCGCGCACACCGCATGCTCTTCTCAACCCGGCGTAAATGCGGGGCCTAAGGGCAAACTACGCGGGCCGTGTACGCATGCCTAAGACTCGAAACGGTGTCACCGAACACGATGAGTGCGAGGCCCTCGGCACTCATCTGCAGGCACTGTACCACCGACTGGAAGCTAAGAACCGCCAAGGCGGGCTTGCACCGCTGGCGGTTCCGCTCTAGCAGTTACAACTAGGCTTATGCCGATGTGGTAGCTACATCCACATCGGTGTCGGGGGAGCAATGTACGTTATGCTTCGCTCTACTCCCGACCGGTGGGGACAAGGTACGTTATGTCCGCTCTCACCTCTAGATGATGACAAATTTCTAACACACTAGCTAGAGTATAGAGTAAACGATTCCTGGCTAAACATACATAATCATCATCAATCATACATAACCTAGCATGATACTACGAACTTAAAGCAGGAATCTCAAGCATGCTGGAAGAACAATCCTAGCATGGCACTAACATGTACAAACAAGCAAACATGCTAGCAGGAATGCAATCACAAGCTGTCCTATCCACTAATCATGTCCATAAAAGTAAACATGCATATAAGGCACATTCAAGAAAGCATCGCAGGGTCCACACAACCACGGTAAGGAATCCTTACCTGGAAACAAGTGGAGAATGGCTATTACAACCAAAAAGACCCTCGAGCTTATTACGAACTCGAGCAACCTAGGCATAAGTAAAGCATCCTAAGTAAATATACAGCAGCCAGCAGCTTAAAAAAACGAAAGGGAAAAGGCTCGAGAATTACCAACCGAGAGGACACGAGCTCTCGGCAGCAAGGGCAGGCTGGGGCACTGCTGGTGCGCGCAGTGAGAGCCGGGCACTGGCTCGGGCGCGCGCGCAAGGCCAAGGACGCCGGCGCTGGCGAGGCAGCGCCGCGCTGGCGCGTCAGACGGGAGCAGCGATCGTCGCGGGAGTCACGGCAACGCGGCGGCGCCGCGTCGGCGACGCGCGAAGCGCGCGGCGGGCTCGCCGGGTTGGCGCGCGGCGACGCGTCTCAATCTGGCTGGGCGTGACGAGCTACTGAGCGACGGGCCGGCGTCGTGAGCGGCGCTTGACGATGATGGGTGTGCGACGGTGGGGCTTCGGTGCGGCGCGTCGCGGTGGCGGGCGGCGAGGCGGGGCGGCGATCAGGCGTGGCCTGGCTGGGCCGGTGGTCTGTGCGCGCAGGGTCAGGCGGGCGGTGTGGTGCGATGGACGGTGCGTCGCGGCCGGGTGGCTCGGTGGGTGGTTCGATGGTGTGGCTAGGCCGCTACTGGGTTTTAGGAGAGAGAGAGAGAGAGAGAGAGAGAGAGAGAGAGAGAGAGAGAGAGAGAGAGAGAGAGAGAGAGAGAGAGAGACGGCCAACAAGGGGAAAAATAGGGGTTTCTTGATTTTTCCTTCTCTTCCTTATTTTAAATAGGGTTAGGAAACCTAAAATTCCCTTCCCAAGGATTTTTCTCTTGGGACCCACTAAAGAAATTCTTTTCTCTTTTAGTTCAAATTCTTATTTAAAACTCCAATTCCACCATCTAGGGCAAGGGTTCAAATCCCAAAGGATCCAATTAATTCCCAATTAATTTTGCTATTAACCGGGAAGGAAAATGGGGCCGTTACAATACTCCCCCCTTAAAAGACTTTCGTCCCTGAAAGTCCTAAGACGAAAACAACTCTAGAAAAACTCCACTGGTTCTTAACCAACCAAGCTCCTGAAAAGACAACACAAATCCTTCTTTGAAACCGATCCCTCTTGGGTTCCCAAAGGCTCCAAGCCCAACAGACGCCGAGTCTGCCACGAACTATCTCAACCAAAACTGAACTAACACTGAGCTTCGAAGAAAACATGCGATAACTAGTCGGTGAGCCACATCCTCTGACTCGCACCAACTCTCAAACGGTCTTACGACTCTAGGGCTCACTTATCCATGCTAACCCAACTCGGAACGCCTCTCTACGGTGCTACTCTCAGAAACTCGTGAACGGGTCACAAGCTCTAAAACTCAACGCCACGCTCCGGCGTAACTTCTCTGAATGCTCATAGCTGTTTATCAAACAGCCTCGACCCTTCACCATGCCGACCAAACAATCAACCTCCTGTGTTTAAGAAACTAAACAACCTACTCATACTTCGCAAGAGACTGCGAACCCCACTGTTGCCTACAATCCTTAACGAAATCCAATTCGAACCACCAACCGTGATCGATCCCTAGGCAACCTTCTCCAACTAGCATGCGTCCACAACACTAAAGCAACCATCTTACGAGAAATCGAAGCACCAAAGCCAAGGGCACTTTTCTGGTTCACCAAACGGCTACCACTACACACACTAGCTGATACTTCAGCTTCGGCCACCCCTGAACGACAGGGTCCGAGAACAGGCTCCACCCAGCCAAACTAATAAGCCGGAGCCCCTCAACGGTGACAAAAACTTTCCAATGCAATCCGATCAGCCATCGCCTAGGTGAACATCGCGCACAGAAAACAAACAACATTCCTCTCACGGAAACCTCGAGCAAAGAAAGAATAAAACATTACGTGGCTACTAGCAACGCGATAGCCGGAGGATCGAAACTCAAGGGCTTTACCACCCAATGCCACGGCACCTCTGTGCCAACTCACTCAACTGTGGCTCAGCTAAAATGCCAACTGCGAATGCACAAGGACTAAAAGAAAAGCCCGAGAAAGGCTTGCTTAGCGTAAACTCAAACCAAGCTCATAACGAGCAAAGCTCGCCTCAAGCCGCCACTCAACTCTTAAGCCCATCCGCCGCCTGCTCCAAGGACTTCCTCCTTATAGCTTAGACCTAACTCTTCTTCCAATCCGGAAACTCCACCCACGAAACATCGCGAGGAATAAGGATAGCGACGACCACAAGCTTGCAATGGATCTTGAACCACACGAGTCGGCAAGACTACCGCAAAGTTAAAACTCGAGGCCGGCATCCACGGTGCAACTCAACTACCCAAGAACTAAGGGGTTCCACAAACTCCAAAGATCCAACAACCTTCCGCCAACAACTCAAGCCCTGGAACTGGCTGGCTTTCGCACTCGCGGGAACAAACACTTTCCGCTTGCTATCAAACAGACGCAGGGACACTCTCGCTAGGCTGACCACTGCGCTACTCTGATCAACTACACAACTCAGGAGCTAAGCTGACTCTTCCTTTACAGGAACGATTTCCTAGCAAGCGGACTTCCGAAGGACAAATGAATTTCACACACGCTCATTTGTCTTGCTCAAACTCAACAAAGAATAACCACCAACTCTTCTCGGAGGAAACATCCAAGGGTTCCTCAATTGCTTGAACCACCAACTAAGCACTAGCGGTACTTACTCAACCGAGAGGGGAGGCCAACTCCCAAAACTACCTGACTAGGAACAAGTCCTCAGGCGACGCCAGCTTGGTCGAACCAAGCTAGCCCTAGAAAACAGCAAAGGAACCAAACCTTGGCCAACGAAAAGCACCACCTCGCTAAGAATTCTGAAAATCAACGTGGAGGTTACCAAGAACAACTCTAGCTTGTTAACCGACAACAAGCATCCAGCAACTTAACCGAGGAACACTGCCTTGGTCTGACTGAGCTCTGGTGAGGCTCTCCACAACTTAGGGTTCCACCGATCGCCCTCCGACACACACTGTTGTCAAACGGTCTACCGACAACTGACTACACGAGCACATCTCCCTCCAACAATCTCAACTATGCTGGCCAAAAGCTCTTCCTTGCCACATCTGTAGCAAGCACGGCGATGCTCCACACAATCCGAAGAGTGCCTTACCACACTTGATGCAATGAGCCGGCCGCTCGCCCCGCCTCTCGCGACGATCTCGAGCTCCAACTCGCGGTCGGCCACGATCGCGACCCCTAGATCGCCCTATCGACGAGTCTCGCTATCCACCTGAAAGGGAACAACCGAAGACCCAAACTTCCTCTTGCTCAAAGCATCACCACATCGTAGCTTCTATCCGTGGTAAGGATCCGAACAACTCTCTTAGCCATGGCGGCCAGAAATTACGCGATTATGCTACCATCGCCCTTGTTCAGTTCCAACTGAACTCCAACCATCGATCAACAAGAAATGCCTCTACCCAGGCCAAGGGCCAACTAGCATAACTTTCCTACGCAACAACCCGGCTACCGCACGACGGTAGCCTCTCAACCTAAGGGCACTTGCCAAGAACTAAAGTCCTAACTCCTCGTAATCGAGCACCGATTTCACAACCCGAAACCCCTCGTGGTTCTTGAAAAATACACCACTAACGAGCTACACAAAAGTACATTGGCGTGTACAGCTCCAACTTGGTTCCTTAAGATCCAAACCAACAAGTATTCTCACACAAGGCAACTTTTGCCTCCCAATAGAGCCACTTCTAGCAAATGAGCAACAAGAGTTCAACCCACTCAGGGTCAACTCACCACGGAATGCCACGTTGGTCGACTCACTCTTACAAGAGCATAGCCACACCAAGCTAACTTACCTCCTACCGATGGTCCACTAAACGTGCTCCGATCAACCATCCAACTCATGGCTCTAACAGTGGATCAACCACGCATCATCGATGCCAACCCTACCCATATTAGGGTAACTCCAGGGTAATCGAATCACACTACCATCCAACCGCTCACAAACCCACAACACAAAGCGCGAGATCTTGGACGCGCTTAGCCCTTAACAACCAACAAAGATCCTTTGTACCCAACTCTCGGTGACCACGAAAGGCTCCTACTTATCCCTCGAACGACCTCAAACTTGTAGTTCTCTAGCTACCACCGAGCTAGATCTCTTATGCAACCCAATTAGGTGAAATCTCATGAATGGGTACAGACTAGTGGGGATGCTAAACTCCGGGCGGGTCTCGGAACCACCTGCACAAAAAGTGCCAACCGGTCCGAATCTAGGCCTCCTCTCAAAGCTTGGTGCCAACAGCACTACTTCCTTTACAACACAAACATCCCTTTACGGGCTTCAAGCCACTCTGAGGGTAGGGAAGGTCACACTCCAGGTGACAGGGCAATGGCACTCAACACAAGAGTCTCAAGAATCGAGTAGACTACTCTCGACATCACGTCCAACGCACAAGCCAAGGCCCACTCCCGCATCCCACTCGATGCTCAACGAATACTCAAAGCCAACCCTCGGGTGGCGGCACCTAGCTCCACACTGAACATGCTAACAGAAGGTGCTTCTCTCTAATAGCCACCGAAAACCACGAACGGATTAAGTCCTGACATGCAAACTCCACACTACCCCCTGGCTACGAGGGTACTAAAAGAACTGGCTGCAGAACGACTGTAGGCTTGCAGGAGGACAAGATGTCTCTACATCTTCCTCAAAAGCTACTAACTTGGCGACTTGCCAATCGACCGGGTGGTCTGGTGGAGACTCTGCTGGTCCGCCTCTCACAGGGGACTTCCACCACCACACCGCTTTGCATCAAACAACACAAGAACGGCACGCCACAACCTCGTAACATCGTGTCATCGTCCTCCGAACAACAGTCATCCCAACACTTGGATGATACACTCGATCCTGGCCAACCACCTTGCTACTAGCGATGAGGTCTCAAAACATCCAAATTCTACAGGCTTCCACTTGCCAAACTCAAATGCTCGATCAACGCCAACTATCTTATCAAAGATAAACTCGCTGATCAAGCCCTCCCGAAACCTCCGGCTATCGGAACTGCAAGGAGGGGTGTCTCCTAAATAAACTCTACCACCGGGCTATCTATGCCCAAGACTCCTCACTACGCGCTACAAATCTGCGCTGGGGTCTCCGCTCTTTGTTAGCTAAAAGACCGCCATCAACTCCCTCATGGTCGGAGCACACTCGCTCAAGGAGTCTCACTCGAGGCGTGCTAGCCTCTACCCCCTCCTCTAGGCAACTCAACCGCCAGGGGCCAACTCGCCAACGGGCTAAACAACCTCGGACGCGCCTCAACATCCATACAAACGGTCCAACTCCTCGGTCGGACATGCCAAGCGTCATGCTCCTCATAGTGCGATCCACGCACTAGCGATCCGCACGAGCACCTCCACCCTCTCACTAGGGGAGAACCACAATCCGGCCACAATGGCCTACGGAGTCTAAGCTCTACCTCCTCCGGGTGCAATCGACACACTAGCGATCTCACTGCACAAAGCATAAAACCTAGCCCACGCTGGGCTCTCACCGCCAAACAAGGGTAACACATGTATACTAGATGCGATGTTGTAAAATAAAACCCTTAGCTTAATGAACTCGCATAAACCTGACGGCCACGCGAGTACTCGATGATCATGGGGCAACAACTCGCAGCAAAGTTAGTCTGAGAATCTATGACTCTGTGCTCTGATACCAACTGTAAGAACCCGACCCAAAATACGGTCCTAAACCTAGGTTCTCACTCAGCATGCAAGTTAAATATTTCACCGAGCGGTTTAGTGCTCATATTTAAAACCTTTCAAAACATTTAGAACGGGGAATGCTTAAAACATAATCAACAACTTTGTTTAAGAAAACCAACGAAGTAAAACAAGCCTGGCCAGTATATATAAAAACATTCAAAACAGTTCAAACAACTTTTTATAATGTTTCCCCTAGGACTCATGTCCATCTACATGCTGAACAAATATGCAAACAATAAAGACAGAGTGCCGGCGGCTCCCATGATCAATCAGCTCCCTCCGCTAGCCGTCCCGGTGCTGTCCCAAGTTACCTGGTGGAAAACCACAGAAATAAGGGTGAGTATAAACATACTCAGTAAGAATCCCCAACCGGGGTACAATACGATACTTCAATCATCTAGCACCCTAGTATACATGCAAACAGAGCACTAACACGCATCATAGCTCAACGAGCTTACAAGGCAGACTGAATCCTCGGAAGTCTCCTACTTCCGGCCTAATGATTGGCTCTCATAACCAATCCCGGACATCTCCGAGGGTCTTTCTCCCTCGGCCAATTGATCACCAAAAATCGATCCCAAAGATGTCCGACACCCTCGAGGGTCTTTCTCCTCGACCATATGATCACTCAAAAGCCAATCCCAATGGGTGTCCTCAAGGGCCCCTTACCCTCGCGCTATAAATCTGACTATCGGGAGTACCCGAAGTCCGGCTCTAAACTCGAAGGAACTGTGTACTCACGAACATTAGCCCGGGAGCTCTCCGAACCGGCGACTAAAGCGTGTCTTGCGCACACCGCATGCTCTTCTGCAACCGGCGTAAATGCGGGGGCCAAAGGGCAAACTACGCGGGCCGTGCACGCATGCCTAAGACTCGAAACGGTGTCACCGAACACGAGTGGTCACGAGGCCCTCGGCACTCATCTCGCGCGCAGACCACCGACTGAAGCTAAGAACCGGCCAAGGCGGGCTTGCACCGCTGGCGTGGTTCCGCTCTAGCAGGGCTACAAACTAGGCTTATGCCGATGTGGTAGCTACATCCACATCGGTGTCGGGGGAGCAATGTACGTTATGCTTCGCTCTACTCCCGACCGGTGGGGACAAGGTACGTTATGTCCGCTCTCACCTCTAGATGATGACAAAATTTCTAACACACTAGCTAGAGTATAGAGTAAACGATTCTGGCTAAACATACATAATCATCATCAATCATACATAACCTAGCATGATACTACGAACTTAAAGGAATCTCAAGCATGCCGGAAGAACAATCCTAGCATGGCACTAACATGTACAAACAAGCAAACATGCTAGCAGAATGCAATCACAAGTCATTCCTATCCACTAATCATGTCCATAAAAGTAAACATGCATATAAGGCACATTCAAGAAAGCATCGCAGGTCCACACAACCACTGTAAGGAATCCTTACACGAAACAAGTGGAGAATGGCTATTACAACCAAAAAGACCCTCGAGCTTATTACGAACTCGAGCAACCTAGGCATAAGTAAAGCATCCTAAGTAAATATACAAAGAAATGCAGCCTTTTAAAAACGAAAGGGAAAAGGCTCGAGAATTACCAACCGAGAGGACACGAGCTCTCTCGCAGCAAGCGGCAGTGCCAGCACCGCTGCGCGGCAGGAGCCGGGCACTGGGCTCGGCGCGCGCAAGGCGAAAGGACGCTGGGCGCTGGCGAGGCAGCGCAGGCGCTGGCGTCTGGCGGGGCAGACGAGCAGTCGTGGCAGTGCGGCGCACGCAACGCGCTTTTTGCCGCGGGGCGACGCGCGCGAGCGAAGCGGGCTCGGCTGGGTTTGCGCGCGGCGAACGCTCAATCTGCTGGGCGTGATGAGTCAGAGGCGACGGGCCGGGCGTCGCGCGAGCGGCGCGGACGTTGATGGGTGTGCGACGGTGGGGCTTCTGGTCGGCAGCGGCGTGGCCGTGGCGGCGCGGGTCAAGGCTCGCGGGTGGCCTGGCCGGTGTGGTCTGCAGTGCGCGCGCAGGGTCAGGCGGCGCAGTGTGGTGCGATGGACGGTGCGTCAGCGGGGGGGGTGGCTCGGTGGGTGGTTCGATGGTGTGGCTAGGGCTGCTCGGCTGGGGTTTTAGGAGAGAGAGAGAGAGAGAGAGAGAGAGAGAGAGAGAGAGAGAGAGAGAGAGAGAGAGAGAGAGAGACGGCCAACAAGGGGAAAAATAGGGGTTTCTTGATTTTTCCTTCTCTTCCTTATTTTAAATAGGGTTAGGAAACCTAAAATTCCCTTCCCAAGGATTTTTCTCTTGCGGGACCCGGCTAAAGAAATTCTTTTCTCTTTTTAGTTCAAATTCTTATTTAAAACTCCAATTCCACCATCTAGGGCAAGGGTTCAAATCCCAAAGGATCCAATTAATTCCCAATTAATTTTGCTATTAACCGGGAAGGAAAATGGGGCCGTTACAATACTCCCCCCTTAAAAGACTTTCGTCCCTGAAAGTCCTAAGACGAAAACAACTCTAGAAAAACTTCACTGGTTCTTAACCAACCAAGCTCCTGAAAAGACAACACAAATCCTTCTTTGAAACCGATCCCTCTTGGGTTCCCAAAGGCTCCAAGCCCAACAGACGCCGAGTCTGCCACGAACTATCCCAAAGGCGATGCGACGCGACGGGCTCGGGGGCGCTCGGGAAGGCACGACGACCTACAGGGGCGAGCGACTCGGCACGGAGACGGCCTGGGCGATGCCGATCTGGGCTCGGCGCGACCAAGGCGAGGGCGACGCGATCGGGCGCTGGGGTGGCTCGGCACGGCTAGGGCTGGACGATGCAACGCATCGAGGCGCACTGGCCGGGCGATGCGTGGCGCCCGTGCGCGAGGGCATGGCGGGCCGAGCGGTCCGATGCGCCAGGAGTGGTGCGGCTAGGGTATGGCTGGGTGGCTAGGGTTGGGTCTTCTGGGTGAGGTTGGCTCTTCTTGAGAGAGAGAGAGAGAGAGAGAGAGAGAGAGAGAGAGAGAGAGAGAGAGATTGCAAAACAAGGGGAAAGGGATTTTCTTGATTTTTCTTCCCTTTTCCTAATTTAAACAAGCCTTAAAGTCCTTAAATCCCAATTCCGCTTCCTCCTTCGAGACCCATTTGAAGCAATCTCTTCCAAACAATAACTCTCACTTAAACAAACTCCCAAATCATCTCTAAGGGCCTGGCTCGAATCCCAAAGGAAACACCCAAACAACGATCACTTTGCCCAAAACCCAAATCACAACCGAACTCCCAAACGAGTACCCCAAACATCTCGGGACTCGCAGCCACCAACATATACAAGCCTCAAAAAGGCAGGAGCGCCTTGAAGCCCCGAAAAACCATAAATCCCGCCTGGGGAGCAAAAGACCAAAATACCCCTAAGGGTCAAAATGTACTTCTAACGGCCCAACCGAACCACTCAATCCAAACCGAAGCACCTCGAGAACTGGAATAGAAAATCGGGCCGTTACGGTGTAGTGTGGAGTTTGCTTGTCGACTTAATCCGTCCGCGCTTTTAGTCAAGCTATTAGAGAGAAGCACCTTCATTAGCATGTTCCAAGTGTGGAGCTAGGTGCCACCACCCGAGGGTTGGCCTCGAGTATTCGTTGAGCATCGAGTGGGATGCGAGGAGTGGGCCTTGGCTTGTCTCGTTAGACGTGATGTCGAGAGAGTAGTCTACTCGATTGTTGAGACTCTTGTGTTGAGTGCCATTGCCCTCACACCGAGTGTGACCTTCCCTACCCTCGGAGGGGCTTAAAGCCCGTAAAGGGATGTTTGTGTTGTAAAGGAAGTAGTGCTGTTGGCACCAAGTTTTGAGAGGAGGCCTAGATTCAGCGCTTGACACTTTTCAGACAGTGGTTCCAGGACCCGCCCGAGTTTAGCATCCCCACAAGTCTTGTACCCATTCCTGAGATTGCACCTATTTGGGCTGCATAAGAGATCTAGCTCGGTGTTAGCCAGAGAACTACAAGTTTGAGGTCGTTTGAGGGATAAGTAGAAGCCTTTCAGGGTCACCGAGAGTTGGGTACAAAGGATGTTGTTGGTTGTTAAGGGCTAGCGCGTCCGAGTTCTCGCGCTGGGTTAAGGGCTTGTGAGCCAGGTTGGATGGTAGTGTGATTCGACTACCCTGGAGTTACCCTAATATGAGTAGGGTTGGCATCGATGATGCGTGGTTGATCCACTGTTAGAGCCATGAGTTGGATGGTTGATCCGAGCACGTTTAGTGGACCATCGGTATGAGGTAAGTTAGCTTGGTGTGGCTATGCTCTTGTAAGAGTGAGTCGACCAATGTGGCATTCCGTGGTGAGTTGACCCTGAGTGGGTTGAACTCTTGTTGCTCCTTTGATAGATGTGGCTCTATTGGGAGGCAAAAGTTGCCTTGTGTGAGAATACTTATTGGTTTGGATCTTAAGGAACTGTTGGAGCCAGACACGCCGTGTACTTTTGTGTAGCTCGTTCCGTGGTGTATTTTTCAGGAACCACGAGAGGATCTAGGTTGAGAAACCAATGCTCAGTTCTGAGGAGTTAGGGCTTTAGCTCTTAGCAAGTGCCCTAACTTGGGTTGAGAGGTTACCGTGCCGGTAGCCGGGTTGTTGCGTAGGCAAGTTATGCTAGTTGGCCCTTGACCTGGGTAGAGGCATTTCTTGTTGATCGATGGTTAGAGTTCAGTTGGAACTGATCCAGGGCGATGGTAGTAAAATCGCAGAGTTTCTGGCCGCCATGGCTAAGAGAGTCGTTCGGATTCTTACCCTGGGTAGAAGCTACGATGTGGCTGATGCTTTGAGCAAGAGGAAGTTTGGGTCTTCCGTTGTTCCCGCCAGTGGATAGCGCATCGCCCGCGGGGCCGATCTAGGGGTCGCGATCACACCACCACGAAGTTAGAGCTCGTGATAGTCAAGCATGGCGGCCAGCGGCGCCATTGCATCAAGTGTGGTAAGGCACTTTTCGGATTGTGTGGAGCATCGCCTGCTTGCTGCGATGTGGCAAGGAAGAGCTTTTTGCCAAAGACAGCTGAGATGCCGAGGGAGATGTGCTCGTGTAGCCGCTTGTCTGTTAGACCGCTTGACGACAATATGTGTCCTGAGGGTGATCGGAGGAACCCTAGATTGTGGAGAGCTTCACTAGAGCTAAGTCAGACCAGGCAGTGTTCCACGGTTTGAGTTGCTGGATGCTTATTGTCGGTTAACAAGCTAGAGTTGTTCTTGGTAACCTCCACGTTGATTTTTGGAATTCTTAGAGATGTGGTACTTGGTGTTGACCAAGGTTTGGTTCCCATGTTGTTTCGTGAGCTAGCTCGGTTCGAGCAAGCGGGCGTTGCCCTGAGGACTTGTTCCTAGTCGTAGTTTTTTTGAGTTGGCCTCCCCCTCAGCGGTTGAGTAAGTACCGCTAGTGCTTAGTTGGTGGTTCAAGCGATTGAGGAACCCTTGGATGTTTCTTCCGAGAAGAGTTGGTGGTTGTTACCGTTGAGTTTGAGCAAGACAGCTAGCGTGTGTGAAATTCGCTGTCCTTCGGAAGTCCACTTGCTAGGAAATCGTTCCTGTAGAGGAGGAGTCAGCTTAGCTCCTGAGTTGTGTAGTTGATCAGAGTAGCGCAGCGGTCAGCCTAGCGAGAGTGTCCCTGCGTCTGTTTGTTAGCAAGCGGAAAGTTGTTTGTTCCCGCGAGGGCAAAAGCCACCAGCCTGTGGCTTGAGTTGTTGGCGGATGGTTGTTGGATCTTTGGAGCTTGTAGACCCCCTTAGTTCTTTGGTGGTTTAGCCGCACCGTGGATGCCGGGTCTCGAGTTTTAACTTTTGAGGTAGTCTTGCGACTCGTATTGTTCTTGATCCGCCACTTGAGGTCGACGCTATCCTTATCCCTCGCATTTGCTTTCGTGGGTGAAGTTCCTAGCCGGAAGTTGAGATGGGTCTAAGCTTAAAAGGAGGAAGTCCATAGAGCAAACGGATGGACTTAAGAGTTGAGTGGCGCTTTGGAGACGAGGTTCGCTCGTTGTAAGACTTGAGTTGAGTTTCCCAGAGAGCAAGCCCTTCTTGGGCTTTGTCCCTAGTTGATGTGCGTTCGCAGTTGGCGTTATAGCTGAGTCACAGTTGAGTGGGTTGGCACAGAGATGTCGTGGCATTGGTTGGAAACCTTAGAGTTGTTATCCTCCAGCTATCGTGTTGCTGGTAGCCACGTAATGTTTTATTCCTTGCTGCTCGAGATTTCCGTGAGAGGAATGTTGTTTGTTTTCCGTCTGCGATGTTCACCTAGGCCGATGGGCGATCGGATTGCATTGGAAAGTTTGTTGTCGGCCGATGAGGGGCTCCGGTTTATTAGTTTGGCCGGTGGAGCCTCGCTCTGACCTTGTCGTTCAGGGTGGCGGCCAAGTCAAGTTTTAGCTAGTGTGAGTGGTGGTAGCCGCTTGGTGAACCAGAAAAGTGCCCCTTGGCTTTGGTGCTTCGATTTCTCGTAAGATGGTTGCTTAAGAGTTGTTGACGCATGCTAGTTGGAGAAGGTTGCCTTGGGATCAGTCACTAGTTGGTGGTTCGAATTGGATTTCGTTAAGGATTGTAGGCAACAGGTGGGGTTCGCAGTCTCTTGCGCGTAAGAGTAGGCCGTTTAGTTTCAAAACACCGGAGGTTCAAATTGTTTGGTCGAGATGGTGAAGGGTCGAGGTTTTTGATAACAACTA
Source organism: Sicyos edulis (assembly GCA_036507275.1). Taxonomy (NCBI): domain Eukaryota; kingdom Viridiplantae; phylum Streptophyta; class Magnoliopsida; order Cucurbitales; family Cucurbitaceae; genus Sicyos; species Sicyos edulis. The sequence goes on from CM071852.1 coordinate 25,022,360, forward strand.
TGAGCATTCGTAGAAGTTACGCCGAGCGTGGCGTGAGAGTTTTAGAGCTTGTGACCCGGGCCCACGAGTTTGTTTGAGTAGCGCCGTGAGAGAGGCGTTTCGAGTTGGGTTAGCAGGGATAAGTGAGCCCTAGAGTCGTAAGACCGTTTGAGAGTTGGTGCGAGTCAGAGGATGTGGCTCACCGAATAGTTATCGCATGTTTTCTTCGAAGCTCAGTGTTAGTTCAGTTTTGGTAGAGATAGTTCGTGGCAGACTCGGTGTCTGTTGGGCTTGGAGCCTTTGGGAACCCAAGAGGGTTCGGTTTCAAAGAAGGATTTGTGTTGTCTTAATCGGGAGCTTGGTTGGTTAAGAATCAGTGGAGTTTCCTAGAGTTGTTTTCGTCTTAGGACTTTCGAGGACGAAAGTCTTAAAGGAGGGAGTATTGTAACGGCCCAGTTTTCTATTTCGGTTACCCAGGTGATTTCGGGTCATCATTCGGATGTTCGGATGGGCCGTTAGAGTTGTTTTAACCCTTAGGGGTATTTTGGTCTTTTTGCCCCGGGTCAGGGTTTTGAGGATTTTCAAGATTTCAGGGCCTTTCCTGCCTTCGTCGAGGTTTGGTGGTTGTTGGTTGCAAGACCCAAGAGGTTTGGGCGAGTTGTTTGGGAGTTTGGAGGTATTTTAGTTATTGGCAAAATTAATGAGTTTTTGAGTGCTTCCTTTGGGATTTGAACCCTTGCCCTACATGGTTTTGGGAGTTTGTAGGAAAAGAGTTTTAAAAAGAAAAGTTTGTTTGGGCCGGGTTTTGAAAGAGGAAGCTTTGGGAAGGGATTTTAGACCCATTTAAATTAGGAAAAAGGGAAGAAAATTAAGAAAGTCCCTTTCCCCTTGTTTTGCAATCTCTCTCTCTCTCTCTCTCTCTCTCTCTCTCTCTCTCTCTCCTAGCCGACCTCAATAAGAAAACCCAACCATAGCCGCCCAGCCATGCCCTAGCCGCCCAGCCATGCCCTAGCCGCACCACACCCTGGCCGCATCAGACCGCTCAGCCCGAGCCACAGCCGTGCCGCGCCGCCCCGCACCAGGCCGCCCTGCATCGCGCCGCTCGTTGCCGTCCGCACGCGTCGCCCAGCGCCACCCGTGCCGCCCGCCCGCGCGCCGTCCTCGCAGACCCGAGGCCTCGCCTCGTGCCGCTTCAGCCAGTGCGCCAGACGCCAGACGCCGCCCAGCGCGCTTCAGCTGCCGCCGCGACCAGCGCACATTGCCGTTCCGCACCAGCCGTCCCAGATCGCGCCGCGCCCTTCGCTCGCTGCAGCCAGCGACACGACGTTACCCTTCAGCCCATCTCGCGCGAACCGACGCGTCTCGCCCGCGCGCCCGACCTAAGCGTGTTCGCTCGCTGAGATAAAGACGCGTCTACACGTCCTCGCTTGCTAGCGCCGGCGCCAGCCGTCGGCGCCACCGCTTGTCCTTGCCGAGAATAGCGCCTGCCGCGTGCGGGTTGGGGCGTGACCTTGTGTCTTCTCGGTCGGTAATTCCCGAGTCTTTTCTCCTTTGGGCACTAGGCTGTTGGCTTCTGTTTATTTAATTAGGTTGTTTTTACTAAAATGCTTAGGTTGCTCGGGTTCGCTTTAAAGCTCGAGGGTCATTATTTGATTGTGAAAGTGATTTCTGCTCATTTCCAGGTAAGGATTTCTTACCGTGGTTGTGTGGACCCTGCGATGCTTTCTTGATTGTGCCTTATATGCATGTTTACTTGTATGAACATGATTAGTGGATAGGACGACTTGTGATTGCATTCTTGCTAGCATGTTTGCTCGCTTGTACATGTTAGTGCCATGCTAGGATTGTTCTTCCGGCATGCGTGAGATTCTGCTTTAAGTTCGTAGTATCATGCTAGGTTATGTGTGTGATTGATGTTGATATGTATGTTTAGCCAGAAATCGGTTTATTTTGTACTCCTAGCTAGTATAGTAGGGTTTGTCATCATCCGCAGGCCGAGAGCGGACATAACGTACTTTGTCCCCACCGGTCGGGTGTAGAGCGAAGCATAACGTACATTGCTTCCCCACGATACCGCCGATGTGGATTTAGCTACCACATCGGCATAAGCCTAGTTTGTAGCTCGCTAGAGCGGAACCACGCCAGCGGTGCAAGCTTTGCCTTGGCGGTTCTTAGCTTCAGTCGGTGATGTACAGTGCGCAGATGAGTGCCGAGGGCCTCGCACTCATGTGTTCGGTGACACCGCTTCGAGTCTTTAGGCATGCGTGCACCGCCCGCGTAGTTTGTACTTAGGCCCCACATTTACGCCGGTTGCAAAGATGCATGCGGTGTGCGCGCCTGCACGCGTTAGTCGCCGCTTCGGAGAACTCCCGGAGCTAATGTTCGTGAGTACACCGCCTTCCTTCCAGTTTTAGAGCCGGACTTGGGTACTCTCCTATAGTCCGTTTTATTAGCGAGGTAAGAGGCCCTGAGGACACCCCTTGGGATTTGCTTTTGAGTGATCATATGGTCGGGGAGAAAGACCCTCGAGGTGTCGGACATCTTTGGGATCGGTTTTGAGTGATCAATTGGCCGAGGAGAAAGACCCTCGAGATGTCCCGGGATTGGTTATGAGAGCCAATCATTAGGCGGAAGTAGGAGACTTCGAGAATTCCAGTTCTCGCCTTGTAAGCTCGTTGAGCTATGATCATGTTGGTAATCGTTTGCATGTATACTAGGGTGCCGGATGATTGATGTATCGTATTGTACCCCGCTTGGGGATTCTTACTGAGTATGTTTATACTCACCCTTATTTCTCGTGGTTTTCCACGGGTAACTTGGTACAAAGACCGGACGGCTAGTGAGGAGCCGATTGATCATGGGAGCCACCGCACTCTGCTCATTATTGTTTGCATAATTTGTTCAAGATGTAGTAGGGCAGAGTCCTAGGGAATGTTTTTAACAGATTATTTAAATTGTATTGTATGATTTCATAAACACTGGCCAGGCTCGTTTTACTTTGTTGGTTTGCTTAAATGAAGGTTGTTGTTTATGTTTTAAATGTCCCCGCTTTTAAATGTTTTGAAAGGTTTTAAATATCTGCACTAAACCGCTTGATGAAGTATTTAACTTGCATGCTCAGAGTGAGAACCTAGGTTTAGGACCGTATTTTGGGTCGGGTTCTTACATGCAACCAACATAAATCAAGTCTCAACGAAGGCCGAAATGACCCTGAAGCCCTGAAAATCCTCAACCTCTGACTGGGGAGCAAAAGACCAAAATACCCTTAAAGGTTAAAGAGCTCTAACGGCCCAACCGATTTCCCCAATTCTGAACCGAGTGTACCTGGGAAACCGGAATGGAAAACTGGGCCGTTACACATCCAAATCCTCTCGCAAGGCATCAGCTCATCTCGCCTCAAAAGCATCCAACTCGCCTCATGGCATCCAACTCGCCTCATAGGCATCCAGCTCATCTCATGAGCATCCAACTCAGGGTCCCTCTGCTGGACCAAACTCGCATCAACGATACTCAACTCTCCTCAGATAAGGCCCTCGAAGGTAGTTAACCGCACTACCAACCACAAAGAAACTTTTGGCCTTAACACTAGCGCGAGACTCACGCGCACCAACACTTGCCAACCGGCAACCTGCTGACTTACTCAACCTCCAGAAACACTGGGAAGAGGCTCCGGCTCCTCTCGAGCATCCTTTCACTTGTAGTCCATCGACTACCACTGAACTAGCCCTTTGACACGACCTAAACAGGTGCAACTGCCATAAACAGATCCAAGGCTAAAGGAGTGCTGTAAGAACCCGACCCAAAACACGGTCCTAAACCTAGGTTCTCACTCAGCATGCAAGTTAAATACTTCATCAAGCGGTTTAGTGCTCATATTAAAAACCTTTCAAAACATTTAGAAGCGGGGACACTTAAAACATAAACAACAACCTTCATTTAAGCAAAGCCAACAAAGTAAAAAAGCTCGCCGGTGTTTTATAAAATCATACAATACAATTTAAACAACTTTTAAAAACGTCCCCTAGGACTCTGTCCCGTCTCCATGCCGAACAAATTATGCAAACAATAAAAGACAGAGTGCCGGCTGCTCCCATGATCAATCGCCTCCTCCGCTAGCCGTCCGGTCTTGTCCCAAGTTACCCGTGGAAAACCACGAAATAAGGGTGAGTATAAACATACTCGGTAAGAATCCCCAACCGGGGTACAATACGATACATCAATCATCCGCACCCTAGTATACATGCAAAAGTTACCAACATGGATCATAGCTCAACGAGCTTACAAGGCGAGAATCTGGAATCCTCGGAAGTCTCCTACTTCCGCCTAATGATTGGCTCTCATAACCAATCTGACATCTCCAAGGGTCTTTCTCCTCGGCCAATTGATCACTCAAAACCGATCCCAAAGATGTCCGAGCACCACCCTCGAGGGTCTTTCTCCCTCGACCATATGATCACTCAAAAGCCAATCCCAATGGGTGTCCTCAAGGGCCTCTTACCCTCGCTAACAACTGGACTATCGGAGAGTACCCAAGTCCGGCTCTAAACAGAAGGAACCGTGTACTCACGAACATTAGCCCGGGGAGCTCTCCAAACCGGCGACTAACGCGTGTGCGCTCACACACCGCATTCCGCAAACCGGCGTAAATGTGGGGCCTAAGTACAAACTACGCGGGCGAGTGCGCATGCCTAAAGACTCTGGCGGTGTCACCGAACAAAGTAGTGCGAGGCCCTCGGCACTCATCCGTGCGACTGTACCACCGACTGAAGCTAAGAACCGGCCAAGGCAGCTTTGCACCGCTGGCGGGGGTTCCGCTTTAGCGGCTACAAACTAGGCTTATGCCGATGTGGTAGCTAAATCCACATCGGTTCTGCCGGGGAAGCAATGTACGTTATGCTTCGCTCTACACCCGACCAGTGGGGACAAAGTACGTTATGTCCGCTCGGCCTCTAGATGATGACAAACCTTACTATACTAGCTAGGAGTACAAAATAACTGATTCCTGGCTAAACATACATATCAACATCAATCACACATAACCTAGCATGATACTACAAACTTAAAGCAGGAATCTCAAGCATGCTGGAAGAACAATCCTAGCATGGCACTAACATGAACAAACAGGCAAACATGCTAGCAAGAATGCAATCACAAGCTGTCCTATCCACTAATCATGTTCATACAAGTAAACATGCATATAAGGCACAATCAAGAAAGCATCGCAGGGTCCACACAACCACGGTAAGAAATCCTTACCTGGAAACGAGCAGAAATAACTTTCACAATCAAATAATGACCCTCGAGCTTTAAAGCGAAACCGATCAACCTAAGCATTTTAGTAAAAACAACCTAATTAAATAAACAGCAGCCAACAGCCTAGTGCCCAAAGGAGAAAAGACTTGGGAGTTACCGACCGAGAAGACACAAGGTCACGCCCCAACTCGCACGGCAGGGCAGGCTGTCCGTCTGCAAGGACAAGCAGGGCGTGCTGGCTCTGGACGCTGGCGCTGGCACTGGGCGCTGGCGCTAGCGAGGCAGGGGATGTGCAGACGGGGGCTGTCGCAGGCGAGCGAACACCCAAGGTCGGGCGCGCGGGCGAGACATCGGGTCTGCGAGGACAGCGCGCGGGCGACGCGTCTGAGAGGCAGCGAGCAAAGCGGCGCGGCGCGTCTGGACGGCCTGGTGCGGAACGGCGCGGCGCGTCTGGGCGCACCTGGGCTGAGCGGCACGGAGCAACGCTGGGCGACGCGTGCGAACGGCAAAGAGCGGCGCGGTGCAGGGCGGCCTGGTGCGATGTAAAAACCCGACCCAAAATACGGTCCTAAACCTAGGTTCTCACTCAGCATGCAAGTAAAATATTTCACCGAGCGGTTTAGTGCTCATATTTAAAACCTTTCAAAACATTTAGAACGGGGAATGCTTAAATCATAATCAACAATTTTGTTTAAGAAAACCAACGAAGTAAAACAAGCCTGGCGAGTATATATAAAAACATCCAAAACAGTTCAAACAACTTTTAATAATGGTTCCCCTAGGACTCCTGTCCATCTACATGCTGAACAAATATGCAAACAATAAAGACAGAGTGCCGGCGGCTCCCATGATCAATCGCCTCCTCCGCTAGCCGTCCGCCTACGTCCCAAGTTACCCGTGGAAAACCACGAGAATAAGGGTGAGTATAAACATACTCAGTAAGAATCTCAACCGGGTACAATACGATACTTCAATCATCTAGCACCCTAGTATACATGCAAACAATTACCAACACGGATCGTAGCTCAATGAGCTTACAAGGCGAGAATCTGGAATCCTCGGAAGTCTCCTTCTTCCGGCCTAATGATTGGCTCTCATAACCAATCCCGGACATCTCTCGAGGGTCTTTCTCCTCGGCCAATTGATCACCTCAAAAATCGATCCCAAAGATGTCCGACACCCTCGAGGGTCTTTCTCCTCGACCATATGATCACCTCAAAAGCCAATCCCAATGGGTGTCCTCAAGGGCCTCTTACCCTCTCTAATAAATCGGACTATCGGGAGAGTACCAAGTCCGGCTCTAAATCGAAGGAACCGTGTACTCACGAACATTAGCCCGGGAGCTCTCCGAATCAAGCGACTAACGCGTGTCGCGCGCACACCGCATGCCGCAACCGCAACAGAAATGTGGGGCCTAAGTACAAACTAGGCGGGCTGTGCACGCATGCCTAAGACTCGGAAACGGTGTCACCGAACACGAGGTGCGAGGCCCTCGGCACTCATCTGCGCACCTGTACCACCGACTGAAGCTAAGAACCGCCAAGGCAGGCTTGCACCGCTATGGTGGTTCCGCTCTAGCAGAGCTACAAACTAGGCTTATGCCGATGTGGTAGCTAAATCCACATAGGCTGCCGGGGGAAGCAATGTACGTTATGCTTCGCTCTACTCCCGACCGGTGGGGACAAAGTACGTTATGTCCGCTCTCAGCCTCTGGATGATGACAAACTCTACTATACTAGCTAAAAGTACAGAATAACTGGTTCCTGGCTAAACATACACGTAATCATCAATCATACATAACCTAGCATGATACTACGAACTTAAAGCAGGAATCTCGAGCATGCTGGAAGAACAATCCTAGCATGGCACTAACATGTACAAACAAGCAAACATGCTAGCAAGAATGCAATCACAAGCTGTCCTATCCACTAATCATGTTCATAAAAGTTAAACATGCATATAAGGCACAATCAAGAAAGCATCGCAGGGTCCACACAACCACGGTAAGAGATCCTTACCTAGAAGCAAGCAGAAATAACTTTCACAATCAAATAGCGACCCTCGAGCTTTAAAGCGAAACCGAGCATCCTAAGCATTTTAGCAAAAGCAACCTAATTAAATAAACATCAGCCAACAGCCTAGTGCCCAAAGGAGAAAAGTCTCGGGAATTACCGACCGAGAAGACACAAGGTCACGCCCCAACCCGCACGGCAGGCGGTATTGTCCGTCAGCGCAGCGACAAGCGGTGGCGCACGCGCGCTGGCGCTGTACTGGACGCTGCATCGGGCACTAGCGAGGCAGGGGACGTGCAGACGCGGGCTGTCGCAGGCGAGCGAACACGTTGGGTCGGGCGCGCCGGCGAGACGTCGGGTCTGCGAGGACAGCGCGCGGTAACGCGCTCGTCTGCAGCTGAAGCGAGCGGGCGCGCGGCGCGCGCTGGGTGCACACGTGGCCGAGCGGCGCGGCGGGCGGCGGGCGACGCGGCGGACGGCAACGCGGCGCGCGCGGCGGGGGCGGTCTCGGTGGTGGTCCGGACTGCAGACGATCGGCGGCGGGAGAGCAGGCAAGGGCGGCTGGTGCTGGTGCGGTGCGTGCGCGCAGCAGCGGCCGGGCCGAGCGGGCAGTGGTGCGGTGTGGTGTGGCTGTGGTGGCTTGGCTGAGTTGTGCGGCTGGGTTAGGGTGGCTCGGTTTTAGGAGAGAGAGAGAGAGAGTGAGTGAGAGAGAGAGAGAGAAAGAGAGAGAGAGAGACTACCATGGGAACAAAGAGGGTTTTCCCTAATTTCCTTCTTTTTCCTATTTTAAAAGGGTTAGGAGACCTAAAATTCCCTTCCCAAGTCTTTCTCTTGCGGGTCCCGGCTAAAGAAATTCTTTTCTTTTTAACTAAATCTCTTTTTCTAAAAACTCCAATTCCACCATTAGGGCAAGGGTTCAAATCTCACTGACCAATTAAATTCCAATTAATTTTGCTATCAACCTAATGACTCCGAACTTCTAATCAACTAACCCAAACTCCTTGGGTCTTGCAACCAACATTAATCAAGTCTCAACGAAGGCCGAAATGACCCTGAAGCCCTGAAAATCCTCAACCTCTGACCGAGGAGCAAAAGACCAAAATACCCTTAAAGGTTAAAAAGCTCTAACGGCCCAACCGATTGCCCCAATACTTAACCGAGAGTACCTGGGAAACTGGAATGGAAAATCTGGTCATTATAATACTCCTCCTTTTAAGACTTTCGTCCTCGAAAGTCCTAAGACGAAAACAACTCTAGGAAATCTCCACTGATCCTTAACCAACCAAACTCCTGATTAAGACAACACAATTCCTTCTTTGAAACCGAACCCTCTTGGGTTCCCAAAGGCTCCAAGCCCAACTAACACCGAGTCTGCCACGAACTATCTCAACCAAAACTGAACCAACACTGAGCTTCGAAGAAAACATGCGATAACTAGTCGGTGAGCCACATCCTCTGACTTGCACCAACTCTCAAATGGTCTACGACTCTAGGGCTCACTTATCCTTGCTAACCCAACTCGGAACGCCTCTCTACGGCGCTACTCTTAGCAAACTCGTGGATGGGTTACAAGCTCTAAAACCCTACGCCACGCTCCGGCGTAACTTCTCTGAATGCTCATAGCTGTTATCAAACAAATTTCAACCCTTCACCATGTCGACCAAACAAGCCGAACCTCCTGTGTTTCGAAACTAAACGACCTACTCATACTTCGCAAGAGACTGCGAACCCCACCGGTTGCCTACAATCCTTAACGAAATCCAATTCGAACCACCAACCGGTGACTCGATCCTGGGCAACCTTCTCCAACTAGCATGCGTCCACAACACTAAAGCAACCATCTTACGAGAAATCGAAGCACCAAAGCCAAGGGCACTTTTCTGGTTCACCAAGCGGCTACCACCACTCACACTAGCTGATACTTCACCCGGCCACCCCGAACGACAAGGTCCAGGAACAGCTCCACTCACCAAACTAATAAACCGGAGCCCCTCATCGGCCGACAACAAACTTTCCAATGCAATCCGATCATCCACCGCCTAGGTGAACATCGCGAGACAGAAAACAAACAACATTCCTCTCACGAAACCTCGAGCAAAGAAGAAATAAAACAACACGCGGCTACTAGCAACACAACAGCTTGAGGATAGCAACTCTAAGGTTTCCAACCAATGCCACGGCACCTCTGTGCCAACTCACTCAACTGTGGCTCAGCTAACATGCCAACTGCGAATGCACAACAACTAAAAGAAAAGCCCAAGAAAGGCTTGCTTAGCAGAAACTCAAACCAAGCTCATGACGAGCAAAGCTCGCCTCCAAGCTGGCACTCAACTCTTAAGCCCATCTGGCTGCTCCAAGGACTTCCTCCTTATAGCTTAGACCTAACTCTTCTTCCAATCCAGAAACTCCACCCACGAAACATCGCGAGGAATAAGGATAGCGACGACCACAAGCTTGCGGATCCTGAACAACACGAGTCGGCAAGACTACCTCAAAAGTTAAAACTCGAGGTCGGCATCCACGGTGCAACTCAACTACCAAAGAACTAAGGGGTTCTACAAACTCCAAAGATCCAACAACAACTCAAGCCCTTGAACTGGCAGGCCTCCGCCCTTGCGGGAACAAACAACTTTCCGCTTGCTAACAAACAAACGCAGGGACACTCTCGCTGATCTGACCGCTGCGCTACTCTGATCAACTACACAACTCAGGAGCTAAGCTGACTCCTCCTCAACAGGAACGATTTACCAAAGAAGCGGACATCCGAAGGACAACGAACTTCACACACGCCATTGCCTTGCCCAAACCCAAGGGCAACAACAACCAACTCTCTCGGAAGCAACATCCGAGGATCCTCAATCGCTTGAACCCCAACTTGGAACTAGCAAAGGCCTACTCAATTGCCGAGGAGGGGTCAACTCCCAAAACTTCCTCGACTAGGAACAAGTCCTCGTATAACGCCACTTTGCTCGAACCAAGCTAGCTCTAGAAACAACATGGGAACCAAACCTTGGTCAACACCAAGCACCACCTTGCTAAGAATTCAAAACCAACGTGGAGGTTACCAAGAACAACTCTAGCTTGTTAACCGACAACAAGCATCCAAAGAACTCAACCGAGGAACACCGCTGGGTCGACCGAGCTCGTGAGGCTCTCTCAACTTAGGGTTCCTCCGATCGCCTCCGACACACACCGCCGCCATACGGTCCTAACAGATAAATCGGCTACACGAGCACATCTCCCTCAAAGATCTCAACTCAGGCTGGCCAAAAGCTCTTCCTTGCCACATCCAGAGCAAGCACGGGTGATGCTCCACACAATCCGAAAAGCGCCTTACCACACTTGATGCAATGAGCCGGCTGCCTGGCCCCGCCCTGCTGACGATCCTGAGCTCTAACCTGCGGTCGGCGCTGATCGCGTGTAAGGACCCGACCCAAGAAAACGGTCTCTAACCTAAGGTCCATACTTAGCATGCATGATTAAGAATATAAACATCATTCAGAGTCGGAAGTTTAAAACTTTGCAATAACATTTTAAAACAAAACCATGATTTCAATTAAATAAAAATAGGTAAATGACTGATCAGTACTTTCTTAAAACAATTCAAGGGAAAATGGTACGAGAACATAAAATAGTTTGAGTGCTTTTTCCTAGGGACCCAAGTCCCACTACATGCTAAATCATTAAGGAAAACATTTAAAGAAACGTATGCGATCCAGTCACCGTCCATGATCATCGAGCCGCTTCCTCCTAGCCATCCAAATTCTCTGTCCCAAGTTACCTGTGGAAGCCACAGAAAATAAGGGTGAGCAACAAGTTACTCAAGAAGAATCCCCAATCGGGTACAATACGAAATCATCTCATTTAGCACATGGGCAAGCAACCATACAAAGACTTAGAGAGCAGAAACGGTTGGTTAGGCTATGGGCTATTTCTAGGCGAGCCTATTCAAGGGCTCCCATCAACAGCCCCTCCCCAGGTCCTACGCTTGGATGCCCTTCGGCCTTACACAATCTAGGACTCAAGGATGCCCAAAGGGGCCTTACACACTTAGGACACGGTGATGATGCGGTGGGGCCTTACACACTTAGGATGCCCATCGGCCTTACACCTTCGGGCTCGGTGATGCCCAGGGGCCTTACACACCTAGGATGCCCATAGGGCCTTACACCTCCGTAACTAGTGATGCCCAAAGGGGGCCTTACACACCTAGGATGCCCATAGGGCCTTACACCTTCGAGAATCGGTGATGCCCTGGTGGGCCTTACACACCTAGGATGCCCATAGGGCCTTACACCTCCAGGATGTCCATCGGGTCTTGCCTTGAGCGGGACCCCAAACTAGTTACCTCTACGACCCTCTAAACTTTACATCACACATCTAACCGTAACTTGGATCTAGCAAAGATACAATAGGCAAAGATGGGTCTATCAAGATAGGAATGCCTAGCATGGAACTAACGGGATGTAAACATGTCACGAACATGAATCAAAAGAAAACATGAAACCTATCACTAGAAATTCATATAATTACAGAGAATCAGCGTGCTATCAACTATTCGTAGGGTCCACACAACCCCGGTAAGAATCCTTACCGAAATAAGTGGAGGTAGATTATCCCGAATCGAATAACGACCCTCGAGCTTTTAAGTGAACTCGAGCAACCTAAGCAAGCAATAAATTATCCTAATTAATAAACAAAGATAGAAAATCGTGACGCCCAAAGGGTGGAGGTTCGGCAATTTACTAACCGAGAAGGCACACGCCTCGGCAGCAAGCGGCGCAGGCGACGGCACTGCCGATGCCAGGGGCGCTGCTCGAGCGCTGGCAGTGGCGAGCCGACACGCTGGGCGGGCGCGCTGCAAGGCGCGCTCGACGGGCAGCTGCGGACGACGACTGGCCGCGAGGGCCGGCGCGCGCGAACGAGCGACACGCTGGGACGGCGCGCGCGGCGGCGAGTGGAGCGACGCGGTTTGGGCGCTAGGTGTGCCGCTGCGGCGCGCGAGGCGGGCTACGACGACCGGCGCGCTGGGCTCGAGCGCGCGCTGGGTGGTGTCGTGGCGCGCGAGGCGCTACACGGCCGGCGATACCGGGCGACTGGTGCGGAGGGAGGATGGGCTGTTGCGCGGCGGTGGGCGAGCCGGGCCGCCGACGCGATCCGGGCCGGGCGGTGGCTCGGTGACGGCGCGGCAGGGTCGCAGCGTGCGATGTCGTGGGGCGGGCAAGCAGGCGTTAAGGCGAGACACGGCGCGTGTGGGGCGGCTTGGGCGAGAGTGAAGGAGAAGTCTAGGGTTTTGGGGTTCTTTCTTTTTTCCTTGTTTTCTTTTTCTTTCTCTTTAAATATAATTCCTTCCTTAACTTAAATAGACTTGGGAATCTCTTATGACCTCCCAAGATTCCCCTTCGAGCCCCTACGACGCGTTTATTTTCCTTATTTAAACCCAAGCTTCCCAACCCCTTTTAGGCCAAGGGTTCGAGTCCTTCCAACAGCTTCCTCCCAAACTTAAAAATATAAAAGGAAACCTTATTTTACATTTAGCCAAAAAACCGGCCATTACAATACTCCTCCTTAGAAGACTTCCGTCCCCTAAGTCGCCGCTCTCTAAAACAACTCGGGTAACTCCTCCTCATCTCCCCTTCCAACTCCCAAGTAGCTTCCTCAACTCCCCGATTCCGCCACCGCACTTTCACTAGGTCAATGGCCCTGCTCTCAAAACCTTTTTCTCAAATGCCGTGACTCCTTATGGGTTTCTCTCAAAGCTCAGTCATGGTTCAACCAGAAAGGCTCAAAATCTATGACGTGCAAAGGATCTCGCCACATACTTGGCGAGCATCGAAACGTGGAACACACTATGCACTGCAGCCCAAGGACGGCGATAGGTGCTAGCCGATAGGCCACAATCCCAATCCTTTCAAGGACCTCGAAAGGTCCAACAAACTCGGGGCTCGGCTGCCCTTTTTACCGAACCTCGTGACCCTCGTGACGGAGCTACCTTGAGGAAAACATGCCGCCAACCTCAAACTCCAACTCCCTACGCCTAACATCGGCGTAGCTATTCTCGCTGCGCTTTGGGCGGTCAAAGATACGAGCTTTGATTTTCTCGACGGCCTCATTGGTCACCGGAGCAACTCCGACCTAACACTGCCGGCCACCAACTTCTTCCCGTAAGGTCGGGGATCTCGCAGCGCTTACCATACAACGCCTCAAACGGCGCCATCCAATGGTCGATCAAAATCATTATTGTAGGCAAACTCCATCAAGTACAAGTATCGGTCCCAACTACTGTGGAAATCCAACACGCAGCTCTCGCAACATATCCTCTAAGATCTGATTTACCCGCCACCGCCATCGGTCTGTGGGTGGAAGGTCAGGCTTTGTAGCCGCACTCAGTGCCCAAACCTCGCTCAAGGGCCTTCCAAAACCGTGATGTAAAACGGGAATCCCGGCCGGAGATAATTTTAACTGCACTCCGTGGTACCTCACTATTTGCTCAAGGAACAGCTTGTGCCCATCGCTCCACGGTGTAGTTTATCCCGCCTTAATGAAATGGGCACACTTAGTCAACCTATCAACGATCACCCAAATCTGCGCATATCCTCTAGGAGTCCTCGGGCAAACCCGAGATAAAATCCATGGTGATCTCCTCCCACTTCCACCGTGGCACCCCGAGCGGTTGCAACAAACCTCGCTGCTTCGCCGGGCGCTTCACTGCTGACAGTGAGAGACACCGACTAACGAACCGGGCAATCTCCCTCTTCATCCCCATCCACCAAAAAGTCTGCTTAAGATCTTGGTACATCTTGTTACCCCAGGGTGCCAAGAAAAGGCGAGGTGTGAGCCTCGGTCAATAACTCGTGGCGAACACCGATCGGCCGAACACACACACCACCTTTATATCTCGCACTTCATCCGCAAGTATCACGAAGTCGGGTCACCGTCACCAACCCTCTCATACAAACTTTTAACTTAGGATCTTTCACCGGGCCGTCGATAATCCTTTGCCTTATCGGTTAGGCGGATGGTTAATCGAGCTACTCTAGAGGTAACATCCCCTAACAACACCGCTATTTCCGCCTCTCGAGATCCTTCCCGATGATACTCTTGGGGTTTGCCAATGTTGCCGATGCGTAGGTCTTTCTACTTAGTGCATCACCACAACATTTGCTTTTCCAGTGGTGATACAAGATCTCACAACAGTAATCCTTCACGAGCTCCAACCACCTCCTCTCGCCTCATGTTCAGTCCTTCGAGTGAAGAAATACTTGAGGCTTTGGTGATCCGAGAAAATCTCAATCTTCTCCCCATACAAGTAGTGCCTCCAAATCTTAAGTGCAAAGACGATCACGCTAACTCCATATCATGAGTCGGGTAATTCGCTCGTGCGGTTTCAATCGCCGAAGCGTGACGCTATCACCTTACCGTGTTGCATCGTAACGCATCCCAAACCAAACTTGCCGGCATCATCAGACACCACGAAACCCCCCGCCTCCTCCGGATCGCCAACACCGGGCGTACGCCAAACCGCTTTTAGCTTAGCAAAACTCTCATCGCACTTCCTATCCCAAACGAATCAACACCCTTCCTCGCCAATCGAGTAAGCGGGCGCTATATAGCTGAAAAATTTTGAACGGCGCGTCGGTAATATCCGCCGCACCGTGAAGCTACGAATCTCCGCCACGGCGCTCGGGCCCGCCCACGAACTAACGGCCTCTACCTTCGAAGGGTCTATGCCACTCCTCCTTAGACACAACGTGTCCCGCAAATGCTACCTCCTCGAGCCAAAGTCACACTTTGAGAACTTCGCGTAGAGCTTGTTCTCGCGCAAGGTCGCCAAAATCGCCTTAGGTGCGAGGCATGGTCCTCCTTAGACTTAGAGTACACAAGAATGTCATCTATGAACACGATGACAAAGCGGTCCAAGAATGCCTTGAACACTCTGCCCCATCATGTCCATGAATGCAAATGGGCGTTTGTCACCCCGAAAGACTTGACTACGAACTCATAATGCCCATACCTTGACTCGAACGCTGTCTTGGGAATATCTCGCATCCCGAATCCTCAACCGTGGTAGCCCGACCTCAAGTCAATCTTTGAAAACACACGAGCTCCCCGGAGCCGGTCAAACAGTCGTCGATACGAGGCGCCGGGTACTTGTTCTTAATGGTTACCTTGTTCGCGGTTCCTCATCGATGCATAGACGATCGAGCCATCCTTTTTCTTAACAAACAAAGACGGTGCTCCCCACGAGGACACACTCGGCCTAATAAATCCTCTCACAAGCATCTCCCGCACTGTTCTTTAACTCTTTCACTCTGCTTTGGCGCCATGCGATAAGGAGCTTTCGAGATAGGGCGAGTCCCCGCTCAAGCTCTATTGAGAAGTCCACCTCCCTCTTCTGGCGGCAGCCGTGCAACTCTTCGGGAAAAACATCTGCAAACTCTTGCACTATGGGCACTGCCGACAGATAGTGGGTCACGGTTCTCCCCGGTCAACTTAGCTAAGAAACCCCAAGCTCCTCGAGCTAACAAACGGTGAGCTTTAATCGCCGAATCACCGGCGGACACACCCCACTCGGGTGCCCCGAAATTTAAAGGTAGGCCTACCCGCGGCTCAACACCACCTCCTTACAAATGATAACAATCATAGCGTGGTTATCGCCCAACCAATCCATGCCGAGGATCACATCAAAACCGCTCATAGCTAGCACAATGAGGGTAACTGCAGGTCCGGTCGGATACTGCACTCCGATCGTCCCTTACCTTCTCAAGAAGCCAAAGATACTAGCTCCCGAGGGAGTAGCGACAGACAACTCAAAACCTAGAGGCTCTAAATTCATGCAAGCAAGCTCAAAGAAAAACAAGAGAGACAAACGAATGGGTGGAACCCGAATCAAACAACACAAAGGCGAGGTGATCAAGAACTAGGAGCGCACTCGCCATCATGCGGGTCCGGCTCTCTCACCCTCCCCGCGCGAGTCGTAGCATATACTCTTCCTCGTCGCTTGCCGAAGCCGGCCGTGCCACCACCGCTTTCTAGGTGCGAAGCTGTCGCCCGATGCCCTTCCTTTCCACGGCTTGAAACAAGCTCTAGGGTTACCACCACAAGGTCCCCAATGCCGCTTCCCGCAGATCTACAATACGGTGGCGGCCTCCCTACGCCCTGTGGCGAGGCCGATCACGCATACGGTCTCGTGATCGGTCTCTCGCCATGATAAGAACCCCGGGACGCCGACCGCCCCTGACATTGCTCCTCGAGTCAAACTTGCGCTTGTGCCCGAGTACACCGGGGCCTTAGACACTACGGTACTAACAACTCGCTCCGAGGATACTTCCCATCATAAATCGTTGCCACCAGATCGCCTTGGCAAAAGTTTCTGGCCTCAGTGCCTAACATCCCGAGACACCCCGCCTCAAACCCGCGATAAACTTCCCGATCTTCGGCCCGGTAGAAATCAATCGTGGCGCCAAGTATCCATACTCGAGAACTTCTTCTCGTACACCTCGATCGAGTCGATCCTCGCTAAGGTTTGAAAACACTCAATCATCTTCTCTTGGGCTTCTTCACGATAAATTTTGCCTTGAACTCACTTTTGAAGAACTCCTGTGTGGCGGTGGGAGATCCGGCCGGTCTCTCACTTAAGGTGGAATCCCACCACCACTTAGTCAGCATCAGCCTAATACGTGAGTCGCACATCGAGCTCACCGCACCTCGTGACACTCCATTACCATAAACGTATATTCTAACTCAAAGAATCCACGTGGCGCCTACCAATGGTTCCCGTGGGCGCTAAACTTCTCCGCTTCCATTTCACAAAATCCTCACCCACTTGCCTAGATCCTCGCAGACCTTCTCGCCGTAACGGCCTCATTCACAATTGGCTCTCGTGGAGCCGGCGGTCTTGGTGGCACTCGCAGATCCTCTGGCTGAACCAACTCGGCCACCGCCAGATCTCGAACGCGGACTCCTCCTCTCTCGCAGCCTAACAAAGCTTGCGTTTCAGCTCTCTCGTCGCCCTCTCGGTCGGCTAGCAACCCAACCACAAGAGCCCTCATAGACTCCACAAAAGCAGCCTCCCGTGCAGCCTCTCTAGACTCGCTTGCCCCTACACCCTCTCTCCGGCAACACAGCTTGAAGGGCCTGATGGTGGCCTAACCTCAAGATCGCCTTGGGACGAGGTCCCCGGTGTCGTAATCGATACGAATGCCCCGGTGGTCGGCCTCGAGCCTCCCCGCCTCTACGAGTGATCGCATACCGAAAATCTACACCAAAACCAACAATGGGTCGTAACTGTCTTTCCCGCTTCTACAACAACAAGTCATGTACATGCAAGGTGCAACCGTATTGTAATTTCTTAACCCTTAACTTTAAACTTACTGGACATACCTGATGGTCAAGTGGCTACTGATGATCATGGAAAACAACCTACAACTGCAGGTCAGTCTACAGAACCTATAACTCTGGGCTCTGATACCAACTGTAAGGACCCGACCCAAGAAAACGGTCTCTAACCTAAGGTCCATACTTAGCATGCATGATTAAGAATATAAACATCATTCAGAGTCGGAAGTTTAAAACTTTGCAATAACATTTTAAAACAAAACCATGATTTCAATTAAATAAAAATAGGTAAATGACTGATCAGTACTTTCTTAAAACAATTCAAGGGAAAATGGTACGAGAACATAAAATAGTTTGAGTGCTTTTTCCTAGGGACCCAAGTCCCACTACATGCTAAATCATTAAGGAAAACATTTAAAGAAACGTGCGATCCAGAGTCAGCTGTCCATGATCATCGAGCCGCTTCCTCCTAGCCATCCAAATCTGTCCCAAGTTACCCGTGGAAGCCACAGAAAAATAAGGGTGAGCAACAAGTTACTCAGTAAGAATCCCCAATCGGGGTACAATACGAAATCATCTCATTTAGCACATGGGCAAGCAACCATACAAAGACTTAGAGCAGAAACGGTTGGTTAGGCTATGGGCTATTTCTAGGGCGAGCCTATTCAAGGGCTCCCATCAACAGTCCCTCCTAGGTCCTACGCTTGGATGCCCTTCGGCCTTACACAATCTAGGACTCAGTGATGCCCAGTGGGGCCTTACACACTTAGGACACAAAGTGATGCCCAAAGGGGGCCTTACACACTTAGGATGCCCATCGGGCCTTACACCTTCGGGGCCGTGATGCCTGTGGGGCCTTACACACCTAGGATGCCCATAGGGCCTTACACCTCCGCACTAGTGATGCCCAAAGGGCCTTACACACCTAGGATGCCCATAGGGCCTTACACCTTCAGAATCGGTGATGCCCTGGGGGCCTTACACACCTAGGATGCCCATAGGGCCTTACACCTCCAGATGTCCATCGGGTCTTGCCCGAGCGGGACCCCAAACTAGTTACCTCTACGACCCTCTAAACTTTACATCACACATCTAACCGTAACTTGGATCTAGCAGCATACAATAGGCAGCATGGGTCTATCAAGATAGGAATGCCTAGCATGGAACTAATGGGATGTAAACATGTCACGAACATGAATCAAAAGAAAACATGAAACCTATCACTAGAAATTCATATAATTACAGAATCATGTGCTATCAACTATTCGCAGGTCCACACAACCCCGGGTAAGAATCCTTACCTGGAAATAAGTGGAGGTTGATTATCCCGAATCGAATAACGACCCTCGAGCTTTTAAGTGAACTCGAGCAACCTAAGCAAGCAATAAATTATCCTAATTAATAAACAAAGATCGAAAATCGTGACGCCCAAAGGGTGGAGGTTCGGGAATTTACTAACCGAGAAGGCACACGCCTCGGCGCAAGCGCGCAAGGGCGATCGCACCGCCGATGCCAGCGGGCGCTGCTCGAGCGCGAGGCGTGGCGAAGCCGACACGCCGGGCGCGCGCGTCAAGGCGCTCGACGGCGGCAGCTGCGGCGACGACGACCGCTGGCCGCGAGGGCGGGGCGCGCGAACGAGCGACACGCCGACGGCGCGCGCGAGTGGAGCGACGCGGTTTGGGCGCTGGGTGCTTTGTCGGCGGCACGGAGGCGGGCTACACGACCGGCAGCTGGGCGTGAGCGGCGCTGGGTGGTGTCGTCTGGGTAGAGGCTACTACACGGCCGGTCGCGCCGGGCGACCTTGTGCGAGTGGAGGATGGGTTGTTGCGGCGGCGGTGGGCGAGCTGGCCGCCGACGCGATCCGGGCCAGGCGGTGGCTCGGCACGGTCGCGGCGCGGTCAGCAGCGTATGCGATGTCGTGGGCGCGGGCAACAGGCGTTAGGCGACACACTGGCGCGGTGGGGGCTTGGGCGAGAGTGAAGGAGAAGTCTAGGGTTTTGGGGTTCTTTCTTTTTTCCTTGTTTTCTTTTCTTTCTCTTTAAATATAATTCCCTTCCTTAACTTAAATAGACTTGGGAATCTCTTATGACCTCCCCAAGATTCCCTTCGAGCCCCTACGACGCGTTTATTTTCCTTATTTAAACCCAAGCTTCCCAACCCCTTTTAGGCCAAGGGTTCGAGTCCTTCCAACAGCTTCCTCCCAAACTTAAAAAATATAAAAGGAAACCTTATTTTACATTTAGCTGAAAAAACCGGCCGTTACATCGCGACCCTAGATCGCCCTATCGGCGAAGTCCGCCATCCACCTGAGCGTGAACAACCAGAAGACCCAAACTTCCTCTTGCTCAAAGCATCAGCCACATCAAAGCTTCTATCCAGGTAAGGATCCAAACAACTCTCTTAGCCATGGCGCCGTAAACTCCGCGATTTTACTACCATCGCTCGATCGGGCCTCCAATCAACTCCAACCATCGATCAACAAGAAATGCCTCTACCTGTGTCAAGGGCCAACTAGCATAACTTGCCTACGCAACAACCCGCCACCGCACGTAACCTCTCAACCCAAGTTAGGGCACTTGCCAAGAACTAAAGTCCTAACTCCTCGGAATCGAGCACTGGTTTCACAACCAGAACCCCTCGTGGTTCTTCAAAATACACCACTTAACGAGCTACACAAAAGTACACCGGCGCATGCACTCCCAACTTGGTTCCTTAAGATCCAAACCAACAAGTATTCTCACACAAGGCAACTTTTGCCTCCCAATAGAGCCACATCTAGCAAAGGAGCAACAAGAGTCCAACCCACTCAGGGTCAACTCACCACGGAATGCCACATTGGTCGACTCACTCTTACAAGAGCATAGCCACACCAAGCTAACTTACCTCATACCGATGGTCCACTAAACGTGCTCCGATCAACCATCCAACTCATGGCTCTATGAAGGATCAACCACGCATCATCGATGCCAACCCTACTCATATTAGGGTAACTCCAGTGGTAGTCGAATCACACTACCATCCAACCGGCTCACAAGCCCACAACACAAAAAGTAGAACTCGAACGCGCTAGCCCTTAACAACCAACAACATCCTTTGTACCCAACTCTCTAGTGACTCTGAAAGGCTTCTACTTATCCTCAAACGACCTCAAACTTGTAGTTCTCTCTGCTACCACCGAGCTAGATCTCTTATGCACCCCAAATAGGTGCAATCTCGTGAATGGGTACAAGACTTGTGGGGATGTTAAACTCCGGGCGGGTCCTGAAACACACGCACGAAAAGTGCCAACCGGCCCGACCTAGGCCTCCTCTCAAAGCTTGGTGCCAATAGGCACTACTTCCTTTACAACACAAACATCCCTTTACGGGCTTTAAGCCCCTCTGAGGGTAGGGAAGGTCACACTCCAGGTGACAGGGCAATGGCACTCAACACAAGAGTCTCAACAATCGAGTAGTGTAACGGCCCAGTTTTCTATTTCGGTTACCCAGGTGATTTCGGGTCATTATTCGGATGTTCGGATGGGCCGTTAGAGCTATTTTAACCCTTAGGGGCATTTTGGTCTTTTGCCCCCGGTCAGGGTTTTGTGAATTTTCAGGATTCCAGGGTCATTCCTGCCTTTGTCGAAGCTTATTGGTTGTTGGTTGCAAGACCCGAGAGGTTTGGGAAAGTTGTTTGGAAGTTTGGAGGTGTTTTAGAAAATGGCAAAATTAATTGTAATTTTGGTGCTTCCATTGGGTTTTGAGCCCTTGCCCTAAATGGTCTTAGGGAGTTTGTAGGAAAAGAGAGTCTTATTTTAAAATAAGTTTGTTTGGGCCGACTCAAGGAGGAAGCCCGGGAAGGGATTTAGGTCACCAAGACCTATTTAAATTAGGAAAAGGAAAGAAAATCAAGAAAATCCCATTCCCTTGTTTTACCACTTTTCTCTCTCTCTCGGCCGACCTCACCAAGAAACCCAACCGAAGTTTCACCGAGCCGTCCCGGCCAGCCAAGCAACCCACCGAGCAAATTTCAATGAGCAAATTTCAGCCAGATCGCACCAAAGAAATTTCATCGTCGCCAGCCTTGACCCCACCAAAGAAGCGATCTGTCGCGCAGCCAGCCCCAGCCCAGCGCCTAGACGCCCAGCCAGCGCCGCCGCCCGCGTTTGTTCTGGCCCACCGCGCCGTCGCGCTTTCGAGCACGCCATCGCCTAACCGATTCCGCACTAGCGCCAGCGCGCAAATACCGTGTCACCAGCGCCCGTCCTCGCCAGCACCAGCGCGCCAGCCAGCTGCCAGCCGCCGCGCGCCACGACTTCGCCGCGCCCAACAGACGCCCCTGCTCGCCCACTTGCCACCGAGTGCCTGCTTTGCCGAGATAGATGGGACCGAGATCTAGTGCCTTCTCGGTTGGTAAATTCCCGAGCCTCCACCCTTTGGACTTCCCGATTTTAGATCTTTGTTTATTAATTAGGATGTTTTATTACTTGTTTAGGTTGCTCGAGTTCGCTTAAAAGCTCGAGGGTCGTTATTTGATTCGGGATAATTAACCTCCACTTATTTCCGTGTAAGGATTCTTACCCGGTTGTGTGGACCTGCGAATAGTTGATAGCACGCTGATTCTTTGTAATTATATGAGTTTCTAGTGATAGTTTTCATGTTTTCTTTTGATTCATGTTCGTGACATGTTTACATCCCGTTAGTTCCATGTTAGGCTTTCCTATCTTGATAGAACCATGCTACCTATTGTATGCTGCTAGATCCAAGTTACGGTTAGATGTGTGATGTATAGTATAGAGGGCCGTAGAGGTAACTAGTTTGGGGTCCCGCCGGGCAAGACCCGATGGACATCCGAGGTGTAAGGCCCTACGGGCATCCTAGGTGTGTAAGGCCCACCGGGCATCACCGAGTCCGAGGTGTGTGGCCCTACGGGCATCCTAGGTGTGTAAGGCCCACCGGGCATCACCGAAGTCCGAGGTGTAAGGCCCTACGGGCATCCTAGGTGTGTAAGGCCCACTGGGCATCACTGACTCTGGAGGTGTAAGGCCCTATGGGCATCCTAGGTGTGTAAGGCCCACTGGGCATCACTGATACTGAAGGTGTAAGGCCCGATGGGCATCCTAGGTGTGTAAGGCCCACCGGGCATCACCGATCATCGAAGGTGTAAGGCCCGATGGGCATCCTAAGTGTGTAAGGCCCCACTGGGCATCACTGTGTCCTAGTTTGTGTAAGGCCCGAAGGGCATCGAAATGTAGGACCTAGGAGAGGCTATAGACGGAAGCCCTTGAGTAGGCTCGCCTTTGAAGTAGCTCATAGCCTACACCAACCGTGCCCGCTCTAAGTCATTGTATGGTTGCATGTCCGTGTGTTAAATGAGATGATTTCGTATTGTACCCCGATTGGGGATTCTTACTGAGTAACTTGTTGCTCACCCTTATTTTCTGTGGCTTTCCCCAGGTAACTTGGGACAGAGACTGGATGGCTAAGAGGAGGCGGCTCGATGATCATGGATAGCTGACTCTGAGTTGCACGTTCTTTCATTGTGTTTATGATTTAGCATGTAGTGGGACTTGAGTCCCTAGGAAAAATACTCAAAAACTATTTGATGATTCTCGTACCGTTTCCCTTGATTTGTTTTTAAGAAAGAACTGATCAGTTATCTACCTGTTTTATTTAATTGAAATCATGGTTTTGTTTTTAAAGTGTTTATTGCAAAGCTTTAAACTTCCAACTCTGAACGACGTTTTACATTCCTAATCATGCATGCTAAGTAAGGACTTTAGGATAGCGACCGTTTCTTGGGTCGGGTCCTTACAGTTGGTATCGAGCTCGAGTTATAGGTTCTGTAGACCGACTGCGCAGCTTGTAGGTTGTTTTCCATGATCATCGGCCATCCCGGCACACCATCGGTATGTCCATAAGTTTAAGGTTAATGGTTAAGAATTACAATCTCGCATCTAGTATACATGTGTTACCCTTGTTGGGCGGTGAGAGAGCAGCGTGGGCTAGTTTTTATGCCTTGTGTAGACCGCCAGAGTTGTTGATTACACATTGAGGAGCGAGGACGCTTGGTATGTCCAAACGAGGAGTTGGACTGATCGGGTTGTTGTTGAGACCACGTCCGTGGTTGTCTAGACCCGTAGGCGATTTGGCCCCGGGCAGCTTGAGCAGCCAAGAGGAGGGGGTAGAGGCTAGTCTACCTCAGAGCGAGACTCCTTGAGCAAAGTGTGCTCCCGCCATGAGAGAGTTGATGGCAGGTCTTTTAGCTATCAGAGGGCGGAGACCCAGGCGCAGATTGTAGCCCGTAGTGAGGAGTCCCGGTGCGAGATAGCCTAGTTGATGAGTTTATTTAGGAGACACCCCAAGTAGCTCCAGAACCGGGAGGTTTCCGGAAGGGCTTAATCACAGTTCATGCTTTGATGAGTTAGTTGGAATTATTCGAGCCACCGAGTTTGGCAAGCGTGAAGCGAGGTGGTTGGCCGTAATGGAGTTATCATCCGAGTGTTGGGATGACTTGATGTTCAAAGGCCAAGGCATGCCGTTCGTGCTGCCGTTGATACTGAGCAGCTTGGTGGTGGAAGTCCCTTGAGAGACGTGGACCAGCAGAATCTCCACCGATCGCCTGGCCTATTGGCAAGTTGCCGTGTTAGTAGCTTTTGAGAAGGATGTAGAGACATCCTGTCCCCTTGCAAGCCTCGCTTGTCGTTTACTGACCAGTTCTTTTAGTACCCTCATAGCTGGGGGTAGTGTGGAGTTTGCTTGTCGTGGCTTAATCCGTTTGTGGATTTCAATGGGCTAGTAGAGTGGAGCACTCTTCTGCTTGGATGTTCCAATTGTGGAACAAGTTGTTGCCACCAAGAGTTGGCCTGAGCTTTTGTTGAGCATCGAGTGGGATGCGTAGTTGGCTCGAGCTATTATTGAGCATCGAGTGGGATGCGAGGAGTAGGCCGTGGCATGTCCATTAGGCGAGATGCCGAGGATTAGACCGCTCGAGTATTTGGACTCTTGTCTTTGAGTGCCATTGCCCCGTCAATTGGAGTGTGACCTTCCTTTTCCTCAAAGGGTATAAAGCTCGCTTAGGGGCTGATTTGTGTTGTAAAGGATGTAGTGCTGTTGGCACCAAGCTTTGAGAGGAGGCCTAGATTCAGGCCGGTTGGCACTTTTGTGCGGGAGGTTCCATGGTCGCCGAGAGTATAGCATCCCCGCTAGTCTTGTACCCATTTCCGAGGTTGCACTGCTTGGGTTGCATAAGAGATCTAGCTAGGTGGTAGTCGAGGACTACAAGTATGAGGTTTTCGAGGAAAATAGGAGCATTTCAGAGTCACCGAGAGTTGGGTACCAAAGGATGTTGTAGGTCATTAAGAGCTAGCGCGCTCGAGTTCTCGCTTTGTTTGTGAGCTTGTGAGCGCTTTGTTGGTAGCATGATTCGGCTACCCTTTGAGTTACCCTAGTATGGGTAGTGTTGGCATCAAGGATGCGCGATTAATCCAAAGTTAGAGCCATGAGTTGGATGGCTGATCGAAGCACGTTTAGTGGGCACATTGGCTTGAGATATGTTAGCTTGGTATGGATGTGCTCTTGTAAGAGTGAGTTGGCCAATGTGGTTTTTCGTGGTGAGTTGGCCCGAGAGGGTCTGAACTCTTGTTGCTCCCTGGTTAGTAGTGGCTCTGTTGGAGGCAAAAAGTTGCCTGTGTGAAAATCCTTGTTGGCTTTGGATCTTAAGGAATCTGTTGGAGCCGCATACGCCGGTGTACTTTTGTGTAACTTGTTCCGTGGTTTATGTTTGTGAAACCACGAGAGGTTCGTGTTGAGAAACCCGTGCTCAGTCTTTGAGGTGTCAAGACTTTAGTTCTTGGCAAGTGCCCTAGCTTTGGTTGTAAGGATGTCGTGCTCGTAGCCGGGTTGTTGTTTAAGCAAGTTTTGCTAGTTGGACCTTAGCCTGGTTAGAGTTCAGTTGGAACTGAACAAGAGCGGTGGTAGCAAAGCCGCGTAGTTTCTGATCGTCATGGCTAAGAGAGTTGTTCGGATCCTTACCTTGGGTAGAAGGTTTGTTGTGGCTAATGTTTGAGTAGGAGGATGGCGCATTCTGTAACGTTTCCGGTCCTTTTGGTTTTCAAGCAGTTGGAGTTGGCCAAACAGTAGTTGAGATGCTTTGAGAGGGTTGTGCCCGTAGCCGGTTGTCCATTAGATCGTTTGACGACCGTGTGTGTCGGAGGATGATCGGAGGATCCCTAGGTTGTGGAGAGCCTCTCCAGAGCTCAGTCACCCAAGCAGTGCTCCTCGGGTGAGTTGCTTGCAGATTTGGTAGACTAGCAAGCTAGTGTTTGTTTGGAGTAGAGTCCGGATTGGTTCCGGTGAGGTGGCTAGTTGGTCTTTGGTGTTGACCAAGTTTTGGTTCTCTTGTTGTTTCAAGAGCTAGCTCGGTTCGAGCAAGAGGGCGTTGCCCTGAGGACCTGTTCCTAGTCAGGAAATTTTGGGAGTTGACCCCTCCCTCGGTGGTTGAGTAAGTTCTGCTTGTTCTGGATTGGTGGTCCCATCGGTTGAGGTTTCCCCTTGGGTGTTGCTTCCAAGAGAGTTGGTTGTTGTTGCCCTTGGGTTTGAGCTAGTCAGCTAGCATGTGTGATGTTCGCTGCCCTTCAGAGGTTCGCTTGCTGGGAAATCGTTTCCCGTTGAGGAGTAGTCAGTGTAGCTCTTGAGTTGTGTAGTTGATCAGAGTAGCGCAGTGGTTATCCCAAATGAGAGGGTCCTCGCCTTGTGTTGTTAGCAAGCAAAAAGTTGTTTGTCCCGCAAGGGCGAGGCCACCAGGGCTTTAAGAGTTGAGTTTTTCTTTGGAAAGTCGTTGGTTCTTTGGGGTTTGAAGAAAACCTAGTAGTTTCTTTGGTGGTTGAGTTGCACCATGGATGCCACCTCGAGTATTATCTTTGGAGATAGCCTCGTCGGTCCGCTTCCCTTGCGATGTTCCGAGTGTGGAGTTTCTAGCCGCAAGATGAGTTAGGCCTAGGCTAAAAGGAGAAAGTCCTTTGAGTAGCCGCTGGACTTAAAAGTTGAGTGGCAGCTTGGAGGCGAGCCTTGCTCGTTATAAGCTTGGGTTGAGTTTCTGCAGAGCAAGCCCTTCTTGGGCTTTGTTCCTAGTTGATGTGCGTTCGCAGTTGGCGTTATAGCTGAGCCACAGTTGAGTGGGTTGGCACAGAGATGTCGTGGCATTGGTTGGAAACCTTTGAGTTGTTATCCTCCAGCTATTGTGTTGCTAGTAGCCGCGTGATGTTTTATTCTTTCTTTGCTCGAGGTTTCCGTGAGAGGAATGTTGTTTGTTTTCCTGTCTGTGCGATGTTCACCATGGCGATGATGGTGAACGGATTGCATTGGAAAGTTTGTTGTCGGCCGATGAGGGGCCCGTTTTTTTAGTTTGGCCGAGTGGAGCCTGCTCTGGACCTTGTCGCTCGTTGGGTGGCCAAGCTGAAGTTTCAGCTAGTGTGAGTGGTGGTAGCCGCTTGGTGAACCAGAAAAGTGCCCCTTGGCTTTGGTGCTTCGATTTCTCGTAAGATGGTTGCTTTAGTGTTGTGGACGCATGCTAGTTGGAGAAGGTTGCCTAGGGATCAGTCACCAGTTGGTGGTTCGAATTGGATTTCGTTAAGGATTGTAGGAAACAAGTGGGGTTCGCAGGTCTCTTGCGAAGTAAGAGTAGACCGTTTTGTTTCTGAAACCTGGGAGGTTCAGTTGTTTGGTCAGCATGGTGAAGGGTCGAGGCTGTGTGATAACAGCTATGAGCATTCAGAGAAGTTACGCCGGAGCGTGGCATAGAGTTTTAGAGCTTGTGACCCGTCCACGAGTTTGCTGTGAGTAGCGCCGTAGAGAGGCGTTCCGAGTTGGGTTAGCAGGGCTAAGTGAGCCCTAAGATTTTAAGACCGTTGAGAGTTCGTGCGAGTCAGAGGGTGTGACTCACCGACTAGCTATCGCATGATTTCTTCGAAGCTCAGTGTTAGTTCAGTTTTGGTTGAGATAGTTTGTGGCAGACTCGGTGTCTTTTGAGCTTGGAGCCTTTGGGAAACCAAGAGGGTTCGATTCAAGAAGGATTTGTGTTGTCTTAACCGGAGCTTGGTTGGCTAAGAATCGGTGGAGTTTTCCTAGAGTTATTTTTTCCTTTAGGACTTTCGAGGACGAAAGTCTTAAAAGGAGGGAGTATTGTAACGCCCAGCTTTTTTCTATTTCCGGTTACCTGGTGATTTCGGTCATTATTCGGATGTTCGGATGGGCCGTTAGAGCTATTTTAACCCTTAGGGCATTTTGGTCTTTTGCCCCTGGCCGTGGTTTGTGGATTTTCAGGATTCCAGGGTCATTCCTGCCTTTGTCGAAGCTTATTGGTTGTTGGTTGCAAGACCCGAGAGGTTTGGGCAAGTTGTTTGGAAGTTTGGAGGTGTTTTAGAAAATGGCAAAATTAATTGTAATTTTGGTGCTTCCATTGGGTTTTGAGCCCTTGCCCTAAATGGTCTTAGGGAGTTTGTAGGAAAAGAGAGTCTTATTTTAAAATAAGTTTGTTTGGGCCGGGACTCGAAGGAGGAAGCCCGGGGAAGGGATTTAGGTCACCAAGACCTATTTAAATTAGGAAAAGGAAAGAAAATCAAGAAAATCCCATTCCCTTGTTTTACCACTTTTCTCTCTCTCTTTCTCTCTCTCTCCTGGCCGACCTCACCAAGAAACCCAACCGAGCCTCACCGAGCCGTCCCGGCCAGCCAAGCAACCCAGCCGAGCAGCCCAGTCGAGCAGCCCAGCCAGATCGCACCAAAGAAATTTCATCGTCAAGCAGAGACCCCACCCAAAGAAGAGATCTGCATGCAGCCAAGCAGCCCAGAGCGCCCAGACGCTCAGCAGCGCCGCGCGCTTGCCCGCGTTACCCGTCCGCTGCGCGCTGTCGCGCGCTGCACTGACGCCATCGCCTAACCGATTCCACACTGCTAGCGCCGCGCCAATACCAGTGTCACTGGCGCTTCGTCCCTGCCGCACACCGCAGCAGCCAAAGCAGCGCCGCCAGCGCCCGGCCTGCTCGCCCAGTGCGTCCCGCCGCCCCACTTGCCGCCGAGTGCCTGTTTTGCCGAGATAGATGGGACCGAGATCTAGTGCCTTCTCGGTTGGTAAATTCCCGAGCCTCCACCCTTTGGACTTCCTAATTTTAGATGCTGTTTATTAATTAGGATGTTTTATTACTTGTTTAGGTTGCTCGAGTTCGCTTAAAAGCTCGAGGGTCATTATTTGATTCGGGATAATTAACCTCCACTTATTTCCAGGTAAGGATTCTTACCCGGGTTGTGTGGACCTGCGAATAGTTGATAGCACGCTGATTACTGTAATTATATGAGTTTCTAGTGATAGTTTTCATGTTTTCTTTTGATTCATGTTCGTGACATGTTTACATCCCGTTAGTTCCATGTTAGGCTTTCCTATCTTGATAGAACCATGCTACCTATTGTATGCTGCTAGATCCAAGTTACGGTTAGATGTGTGATGTATAGTATAGAGGGCCGTAGAGGTAACTAGTTTGGGGTCCCGCTCGGGCAAGACCCGATGGACATCTGGAGGTGTAAGGCCCTACGGGCATCCTAGGTGTGTAAGGCCCACTGGGCATCACTGAGTCTGGAGGTGTAAGGCCCTACGGGCATCCTAGGTGTGTAAGGCCCACTGGGCATCACTGAGTCTGGAGGTGTAAGGCCCTACGGGCATCCTAGGTGTGTAAGGCCCACTGGGCATCACTGACTCTGGAGGTGTAAGGCCCTATGGGCATCCTAGGTGTGTAAGGCCCACTGGGCATCACTGATACTGAAGGTGTAAGGCCCGATGGGCATCCTAGGTGTGTAAGGCCCACTGGGCATCACTGATACTGAAGGTGTAAGGCCCGATGGGCATCCTAAGTGTGTAAGGCCCCACTGGGCATCACTGTGTCCTAGTTTGTGTAAGGCCCGAAGGGCATCGAAATGTAGGACCTAGGAGAGGCTATAGACGGAAGCCCTTGAGTAGGCTCGCCTTTGAAGTAGCTCATAGCCTACACCAACCGTGCCCGCTCTAAGTCATTGTATGGTTGCATGTCCGTGTGTTAAATGAGATGATTTCGTATTGTACCCCGATTGGGGATTCTTACTGAGTAACTTGTTGCTCACCCTTATTTTCTGTGGCTTTCCCCAGGTAACTTGGGACAGACCGATGGCTAAGAGGAGGCGGCTCGATGATCATGGATAGCTGACTCTGAGTTGCACGTTCTTTCATTGTGTTTATGATTTAGCATGTAGTGGGACTTGAGTCCCTAGGAAAAATACTCAAAAACTATTTGATGATTCTCGTACCGTTTCCCTTGATTTGTTTTTAAGAAAGAACTGATCAGTTATCTACCTGTTTTATTTAATTGAAATCATGGTTTTGTTTTTAAAGTGTTTATTGCAAAGCTTTAAACTTCCAACTCTGAACGACGTTTTACATTCCTAATCATGCATGCTAAGTAAGGACTTTAGGATAGCGACCGTTTCTTGGGTCGGGTCCTTACAAGTAGACTACTCTCTGACATCACGTCTAACAGACAAGCCAAGGCCCACTCCTGCATCCCACTCGATGCTCAACGAATACTCAGGCCAACCCTCGGGGCAAAGACCCTAGCTCCACACCGGAACATGCTAACAGAAGGTGCTTCTCTCTAATAGCCACCAAAACCACTGGACGGATTAAGTCCTCGACAAGAAAACTCCACACTACCCCACGCTACGAGGGTACTAAAAGAACTGGTCCAAAAACGATCAGTAGGCTTGCAGGAGGACAAGATGTCTCTACATCTTCCTCAAAAGCTACTAACTTGGCAGCTTGCCAATCGACCGGGTGGCTGGTGGAGACTCTGCTAGTCCGCCTCTCACAGGGGACTTCCACCACCACACTGCTGCATCAAACAACACCAGAACGGCGCGCCTCGACCTCTAAACATCTGGTCATCGGCCTCTGAACACCAGGTCATCACAACACTTGGATGATAAACTCGATCCTGGCCAACCACCTTGCTGCTAGCAGTAGGTCTCAAAACATCCAGCTCTACAGGCTTCCACTTGCCAAACTCGGCGGCTCGATCAACGCCAACTATCTTATCAAAGATAAACTCACTGATCAAGCCCTCCTGGGAACCTCCGGCTACTGGAACTACAAGGAGGGGTGTCTCCTAAATAAACTCTACCAGCTGGGCTATCTATGCCCAAGACTCCTCACTTCGCGCTACAAACTGCGCCTGGGTCTCCGCTCTCTGTTAGCTAAAAGACCTGCCATCAACTCCCTCATGGCTGGAGCACACTCTGCTCAAGGAGTCTCACTCTGAGGCGTGCTAGCCTCAACCCCCCCTACTCTTGGCAACTCATCTGCCAGGGCCAAAGGTGGCCTACGGGTCTAGACAACCCTAGACGTGGTCTCATGATCAACATGAACAGTCCAACTCCTCGGTTGGAAATACCAAACGTCCCTGCTCCTCTAAGTGCAATCAACCTACTAGCGATCCACACAAGCATAAAAGCTAGCCCACGCTGGGGCTCTCACTGCCAAACAAGGGTAACACATGTATACTAGATGCAGTATTGTAAAATAAAACCCTTAGCTTAATGAACTCAGACAAACCTGACGCCTTGCGAGTGCTGATGATCATGGGGGCAACAACACGCAAAGCGAGGTTAGTCTCTGAGAATCTATGACTCGTGCTCGATACCAACCAGAAAAACCACCCAAAAATACGGTCCTAAACCTAGGTTCTCACTCAAAGATGCAAGTTAAATATTTCACCGAGCGGTTTAGTGCTCATATTTAAAACCTTTCAAAACATTTAGAACGGGGAATGCTTAAAACATAATCAACAATTTTGTTTAAGAAAACCAACGAAGTAAAACAAGCCTGCCAAGATATATAAAAACATCCAAAATGGTTCAAACAACTTTTAATAATGGTTCCCTAGGACTCTGCCCATCTACATGCCGAACAAATATGCAAACAATAAAGACAGAGTGCCGGCTCCTCCCATGATCAATCGCTCCCTCCGCTAGCCGTCCCCGTCTTTGTCCCCAAGTTACCCGTGGAAAACCACGAGAAATAAGGGTGAGTATAAACATACTCAGTAAGAATCTAACCGGGTACAATCCGATACTTCAATCATCTAGCACCCTAGTATACATGAAAACAGTTACCAACACAGATCATAGCTCAACGAGCTTACAAGGCAGAATCTAGAATCCTCGGAAGTCTCCTTCTTCCGGCCTAATGATTGGCTCTCATAACCAATCCCGGGACATCTCCGAGGGTCTTTCTCCCTCGGCAAATTGATCAGCTCAAAAACCGATCCCAAAGATGTCCGACACCCTCGAGGGTCTTTCTCCTCGACCATATGATCGACTCAAAAGCCAATCCCAATGGGTGTCCTCAAGGGCCTCTTACCTCGCTAATAAATCTGGACTATCGGGAGAGTACCCGAAGTCTGGCTCTAAACTGGAAGGAACTGGTGTACTCACGAACATTAGCCAGGGGGAGCTCTCCGAACCGGCGACTAACGCGTGTGCGCGCACACCGCATGCTGCTGCAACCGGCATAAATGTGGGGGCCTAAGTACAAACTACGCGGGAGAGGTACGCATGCCTAAAGACTCAGAAACGGTGTCACTGAACACAGTAGTGCGAGGCCCATGGCACTCATCTCGCGGCACTGTACCACCGACACGAAGCTAAGAACCGCCAAGGCGGCTTGCACCGCTAGCGTGGTCCGCTCTAGCAGCTACAAACTAGGCTTATGCCGATGTGGTAGCTAAATCCACATCGGCTGCCGGGGGAAGCAATGTACGTTATGCTTCGCTCTACTCCCGACCGGTGGGGACAAAGTACGTTATGTCCGCTCTCAGCCTCTAGATGATGACAAACTCTACTATACTCGCTAAAAGTACAGAATAACTGATTCCTGGCTAAACATACACATAATCATCAATCATACATAACCTAGCATGATACTACGAACTTAAAGCAGGAATCTCGAGCATGCTGGAAGAACAATCCTAGCATGGCACTAACATGTACAAACAAGCAAACATGCTAGCAAGAATGCAATCACAAGCTGTCCTATCCACTAATCATGTTCATAAAAGTAAACGTGCATATAAGGCACAATCAAGAAAGCATCGCAGGGTCCACACAACCACGGTAAGAGATCCTTACCTGGAATCAAGCAGAAATAACTTTCACAATCAAATAGCGACCCTCGAGCTTTAAAGCGAAACCGAGCATCCTAAGCATTTTAGCAAAAGCAACCTAATTAAATAAACAAAGAACCAACATACCTAGTGCCCAAAGGAGAAAAGTCTCGGGAATTACCGACCGAGAAGACACAAGGTCACGCCCCAACCCGCACGGCGAGGCGCAGTCCGTCCGTCCGCCAGGACAAGCGGTATGCGGCTGGGCGCTGGGCGCTGGTATCGCACTAAGCACTAGGCGCTGGCGCCGGGCGCTAGCGAGGCGAGGACGTCTGGAGACGCGGCCGCCGCAGCGAGCGAACACGCGGTCGGGCGCGCCGCGAGACGTCGGTTCGAGAGGACAGCGCGCGGTAACGCGTCTGGGCGCAGAAGCGAGCGCGCGCGCGCGCGCTCTGGGTGCACCAGGGCCGAGAGGCAAGAGGCGGCGCTGGGCGACGCGCGTCGGACGGTGAGCGCGCGGCAGTGCGGCGGCTCGTGGGTTGTCTGGATCGCAGCGATCGGCGCGTGGGAGAGGCAAGGGCCGAGCTGCTGGTGCGGTCTCGCAGCGCGCAGTGGGTCGGGCCGAGCGGCAGGAGTGGTGCGGTGTGGCTGGGGTGGCTTGGCCGAGTTGTGCGGTACAAGGTTAGGGTGGCTCGGTTTTAGGAGAGAGAGAGAGAGAGAGAGAGAGAGAGAGAGAGAGAGAGAGAGAGAGAGAGAGACCAAGGGAACAAAGAGGGTTTTCCTAATTTCCTTCTTTTTCCTATTTTAAAAGGGTTAGGAGACCTAAAATTTCCTTCCCAAGTCTTTCTCTTGCGGGTCCCGGCTAAAGTAATTCTTTTCTTTTTAACTAAATCTCTTTTTCTACAAACTCCAATTCCACCATTAGGGCAAGGGTTCAAATCTCACTGGGACCAATTAAATTCCAATTAATTTTGCTATCAACTGAGAATGACTCAAACTTCTAATCAACTAACCCAAACTCCTTGGGTCTTGCAACCAACATTAATCAAGTCTCAACGAAGGCCGAAATGACCTCAAGCCACGAAAATCCTCAACCTCTCGACCGGGGAGCAAAAGACCAATATACCCTTAAAGGTTAAAAAGCTCTAACGGCCCAACCGATTGCCCCAATACTTAACCGAGAGTACCTGGGAAACAGGAATGGAAAACTGGGCTGTTACATGCGAGGCGGCGCGACACGTCTTGGCGACCTTGTGCTGGGCGGCGCGGCGCGACTGGGCGGAGTGGCTGGACTGTGCGGCGCGGCCTGGTGCAGAGCGACTGGGCATGGGATGAGCAGGGCAAGTGCGGGGGCGGTGGGGGCGTGTGGCTTGGGTTGGTCTTTGCTAGGGTTTGGTGCGGCTAGGGTTGGGTTTTCTTGGTGAGGTCGGCAAGGAGAGAGAGAGAGAGAGAGAGAGAGAGAGAGAGAGAGAGAGAGAGAGAGATTGCAAAACAAAGGGAAAGGGACTTTCTTGATTTTCTTCCCTTTTCCTAATTTAAATGGGTCTAAAATCCCTTCCCAAAGCTTCCTCTTTCAAAACCCGGCCCAAACAAACTTTTCTTTCTAATAAAACTCTTTTTCCTTCAAACTCCCAAAACCATTTAGGGCAAGGGTTCAAATCCCAAAGGGAGCACTCAAAAACCCATTAATTTTGCCAATAACTTAAAAACCTCCAAACTCCCACACAACTTGCCCAAACCTCTTGGGTCTTGCAACCAACAACCACCAAACCTCGACGAAGGCAGGAAAGGCCCTGAAATCTAGAAAATCCTCAAAACCCTGACTGGGGGCAAAAGACCAAAATGCCCCTAAGGGTTAAAACAGCTCTAACGGCCCATCCGAACATCCGAATAATGACCCGAAATCACCTGGGTAACCGAAATAGAAAACTGGGCCGTTACAATACTCCCTCCTTTTAAGACTTTAGTCCTCGAAAGTTCTAAGACGAAAACAACTCTAGGAAAACTCCACTAATTCTTAACCAACCAAGCTCCTGATTAAGACAACACAAATCCTTCTTTGAAACCGAACCCTCTTGGGTTCCCAAAGGCTCCAAGCCCAAAAGACACCGAGTCCACCTACACGAACTATCTCAACCAAAATCGAACCAACACTTTGAGCTTGAAGAAAACATGCGATAACTAGTCGGTGAGCCACATCCTCTGACTCGCACCAACTCTCAAACGGTCTACGACTCTAGGGCTCACTTATCCCTGCTAACCCAACTCGGAACGCCTCTCTACGGCGCTATTCTCAGCAAACTCGTGGACGGGTCACAAGCTCTAAAACTCTACGCCACGCTCCGGCGTAACTTCTCTGAATGCTCATAGCTGTTATCAAATAGCCTCGACCCTTCACCATGTCGACCAAACAAAAATGAACCTCCCGTGTTTGAAACAAAACGGCCTACTCTTACTTCGCAAGAGACTGCGAACCCCACCGGTTGCCTACAATCCTTAACGAAATCCAATTCGAACCACCAAACCGGTGGTCAAACCCAAGGCAACCTTCTCCAACTAGCATGCGTCCACAACACTAAAGCAACCATCTTACGAGAAATCGAAGCACCAAAGCCAAGGGCACTTTTGTGGTTCTCCAAGCGGCTACCACCACTCACACTAGCTGAAACTTCAGCTTCGGCCACCCCTGAACGACAAGGTCCAGGAACAGGCTCCACTCAGCCAAACTAATAAACCGGAGCCCCTCATCGGCCGACAACAAACTTTCCAATGCAATCCGATCAGCCATTGGCCTAGGTGAACATCGCCAGACAGGAAAACAAACAACATTCCTCTCATGGAAATCTCGAGCAGCAAGGAATAAAACATTACGTGGCTACTAGCAACACGATAGCTGGAGAATAACAACTTTAAGGTTTCCAACCAATGCCACGACATCTCTGTGCCAACCCACTCAACTGTGGCTCAGCTATAACGCCAACTGCGAACGCACATCAACTAGGAACAAAGCCCGAGGAGGCTTGCTCTGCAGAAACTCAACCCAAGCTTATAACGAGCAAGGCTCGCCTCTAAGCTCCCACTCAACTCTTAAACTGGCTGGCCTCCGCCCTTGCGGGGGCAAGAACTTTTGCTTGCTAACAACACAATGCAGGGACCCCCTCGCTGGGCTAACCACTGCGCTACTCTAATCAACTACACAACTCAGGAGCTAAGCTGACTACTTCTAAACGAGAACGATTTCCCAGCAAGCGAACTCTGAATGGCAGCGAACTTCACACACGCTCGCTGACTAGCTCAAACCCAAGGGCAACAACAACCAACTCTCTTGTAAGCAACACCCAAGGGAAAACTCAACTGATTGGACCACCAATCCAGAACTAGCAGAACTTACTCAACCACCGAGGGAGGGGTCAACTCCCGAAACCTCCTGACTAGGAACAAGTCCTCAGGGCAATGCCCTTTTTCTCGAACCGAGCTAGCTCTTGAAACAACAAGGGAACCACAACTTGGTCAACACCAAGCACCAACTTGTTAAGAATTCTGAAAACCAACGCGGAGGTTACTAAGAACAACTCTAGCTTGTCAACCGACAACAAGCATCCAGCAACCCAACCGAGGAACACTGCCTGGGTCTGACTGAGCTCTGGTGAGGCTCTCCACGACTTAGGGTTCCTCCGATCGCCCTCCGACACACATTGTCGTCAAACGGTCTAACAGACAACTGGCTACACGGGCACATCTCCCTCCAGCATCTCAACTGTGCTGGCCAAAAGCTTCTTCCTTGCCACATCTGTAGCAAGCACGGGCGATGCTCCACACAATTCGAAAAGCGCCTTACCACACTTGATGCAATGATTCGGCTGCCTGGCCCCGCCCTATTGACAATTCTGTGCTCTAACCTGCGGTCGGCGCTGATCCCCACCCCTAGACTGGCCCTCATTACGGCGAGTGCGCTATCCACCTTAGCGGGAACCACCGGAAGACCCAAACTTCCTCTTGCTCAAAGCATCGCCCACATCGTAGCTTCTACCTGTGGTAAGGATCCGAACAACACTCTTAGCCATGGCGGCCGAAACTCCGCGATTTTACTACCATCGCCTGGATCGGTTCAAATCGAAACTCCAACCATCGATCAACAAGAAATGCCTCTACCCAGGTCCAGGGCCAACTAGCATAACTTGCCTACGCAACAACCAGGCTACCGACACGGTAACCTCTCGACCCAAGTTAGGGCACTTGCCAAGAACTAAAGTCCTAACTCCTCAGAACTGAGCACTAGTTTCATAACCCGAAACCCCTCGTGGTTCTTGAAAAATACACCACGGAACGAGCTACACAAAAGTACACCGGTGTGTACAGCTCCAACTTGGTTCCTTAAGATCCAAACCAACAAGTATTCTCACACAAGGCAACTTTTGCCTCCCAATAGAGCCACATCTAGCAAAGGAGCAACAAGAGTTCAACCCACTCAGGGTCAACTCACCACGGAATGCCACATTGGTCGACTCACTCTTACAAGAGCATAGCCACACCAAGCTAACTTACCTCATACTGATGGTCCACTAAACGTGCTCCGATCAACCATCCAACACATGGCTCTAACAGTGGATCAACCACGCATCATCGATGCCAACCCTACTCATAATAGGGTAACTCCAGGGTAGTCGAATCACACTACCATCCAACCGGCTCACAAGCCCACAACACAGCGCGCGAGAACTCGGACGCGCTAGCCCTTAACAACCAACAACATCCTTTGTACCCAACTCTCGGTGACCACGAAAGGCTCCTACTTATCCTCAAACGACCTCAAACTTGCAGTTCTCTGCTACCACCGAGCTAGATCTCTTATGCGGCCCAAATAGGTGCAATCTCGTGAATGGGTACAAGACTTGTGGGGATGCTAAACTCCGGGCGGTCCTGGAACCACACCGCACGAAAAGTGCCAACCGGCTGAATCTAGGCCTCCTCTCAAAGCTTGGTGCCAACAGCACTACTTCCCTTTACAACACAAACATCCCTTTACGGGCTTTAAGCCCCTCTGAGAGGGTAGGGAAGGTCACACTCGGGTGACAGGCAATGGCACTCAACACAAGAGTCTCAACACTCAAGTAGACTACTCTCTGACATCACGTCCAACAGACAAGCCAAGGCCCACTCCCGCATCCCACTCGATGCTCAACGAATACTCAGGCCAACCCTCGGGTGGCAGCACCTAGCTCCACACCTGGAACATGCTAACAGAAGGTGCTTCTCTCTACTAGCCAACTGAAAACCACGGACGGATTAAGTCCTGACAAGCAAACTCCACACTACGCCCTGGCTACGAGGGTACTAAAAGAACTGGCTGCAAAACGACTGCAGGCTTGCAGGAGGACAAGATGTCTCTACATCTTCCTCAAAAGCTACTAACTTGGAAGCTTGCCAATCGACCGGGTGGTGGTGGGAGACTCTGTTGGTCGGCCTCCCACAGGACTTCCACCACCACACTGCTGCATCAAACAACACCAGAATGGCGCGCCTCGACCTCTAAACATCTGGTCATCGGCCTCTAGACACCAGGTCATCCCAACACTTGGATGATA
Source organism: Sicyos edulis (assembly GCA_036507275.1). Taxonomy (NCBI): domain Eukaryota; kingdom Viridiplantae; phylum Streptophyta; class Magnoliopsida; order Cucurbitales; family Cucurbitaceae; genus Sicyos; species Sicyos edulis. The sequence goes on from CM071852.1 coordinate 25,060,686, forward strand.
AACTCGAACCTGGCCAACCACCTTGCTGCTAGTAGTAGGTCTCAAAAACATCCAGCTCTACAGGCTTCCACTTGCCAAACTCGGCAGCTCCATCAACGCCAACAAACTCATCGGCAAAACCTGATGATCATGCCCTCCCGGGAACCTCCGGGGCTACAAGAGCTATTGGGGGGAAAAATGCTGAAACAAACTCCGCCACCGGGCTATCGGTGCCCGGACTCCTCACTTTGCGCTACAAATCGCGCTGGGGTCTCCGCTCTCGATAGCCAAGACTCGCCATCAAATCTCTCATGGCTGGAGCACACTCTGCTCACGGAGTCTCACTCTGAGGCGTGCTAGCCTCTACCCCCTCCTCTAGGCAACTCAACTGCCAGGGCCAACTGTGGTCAACGGGCTAAACAGCCCTGGACGCGGCCTCAACATCAATACAAACGGTCCAACTCCTCGGTCGGACATGCCAAGCGTCCTGCTCCTCAGAGTGCGATCCACACACTGGCGATCTGCACGAGCACCTCCACCCTCTCACAAGGGGAGAACCAACAACTGGGCCACAAATGGCCTACGGGAGTCTAAGCTCTGCCTCCCTCTGGGTGCAATCAACCTACTAGCGATCCACACAAAGCATAAAAGCTAGCCCACGCTGGGGCTCTCACTGAAAAATAAGGGTAACACATGTATACTAGATGCAGTATTGTAAAATAAAACCCTTAGCTTAATGAACTCAGACAAACCTGACGGCCGCGGAGTGCTGATGATCATGGGGGAAACAACCTACAAAGCAGGTTAGTCTACAGAATCTATGACTCTGTGCTCTGATACCAACTGTAAGAACCCGACCCAAAATACGGTCCTAAACCTAGGTTCTCACTCTGAGCATGCAAGTTAAATACTTCATCAAGCGGTTTAGTGCTGATATTTAAAACCTTTCAAAACATTTAAAAGCGGGGACATTTAAAACATAAACAACAACCTTCATTTAAGCAAACCAACAAAGTAAAACGAGCATGGCCAGTGTTTATGAAATCATACAATACAATTTAAATAACTGTTAAAAATATTCCCCTAGGACTCCTGTCCTACTACATGCTGAACAAATTATGCAAACAATAATAGACAGAGTGCCGGCGGCTCCCATGATCAATCAGCTCCCTCCGCTAGCCGTCTCGGTGCTGTCCCAAGTTACCTGGTGGAAAACCACAGAAATAAGGGTGAGTATAAACATACTCAGTAAGAATCTAACCGGGTACAATACGATACATCAATCATCTGGCACCCTAGTATACATGCAAACAGTTACCAACACAGATCATAGCTCAACGAGCTTACAAGGCAGAATCTGGAATCCTCGGAAGTCTCCTACTTCCGGCCTAATGATTGGCTCTCATAACCAATCCCGGGACATCTCCGAGGGTCTTTCTCCCTCGGCCAATTGATCAGCACAAAAACCGATCCCAAAGATGTCCGACACCCTCGAGGGTCTTTCTCCTCACCCATATGATCACTCAAAAGCCAATCCCAATGGGTGTCCTCAAGGGCCTCTTACCCTCGCTAACAAATCTGGACTATCGGGAGAGTACCTGAAGTCTGGCTCTAAACAGGAAGGAACTTGTAAGGACCCGACCCAAGAAACGGTCTCTAACCTAAGGTCCATACTTAGGATGCATGAATAAGAATATAAACATCATTCAGAGTCGGAAGTTTAAAACTTTACAATAAACATTTTTTAAAACAAAACCAAGATTTCAATTAAATAAAACAGGTAAATGACTGATCAGTACTTTCTTAAAACAATTCAAAGGAAAGCGGTACGTGAACATAAAATAGTTTGAGTACTTTTTCCTAGGGACCCAAGTCCCACTACATGCTAAATCATTAAGGAAAACATTTAAAGAAACGTGCGACCCAGTCGTCACTATCCATGATCATCGAGCGACTTCCTCCTAGCCATCCAAATCTGTCCCAAGTTACCTGGTGGAAAGCCACAGAAAATAAGGGTGAGCAACAAGTTACTCAGTAAGAACCCCCAATCGGGGTACAATACGAAATCATCTCATTTAGCACATGGACAAGCAACCATACAAAGACTTAGAGCAGAAACGGTTGGTTAGGCTATGGGCTATCTCTAGGGCGAGCCTATTCAAGGGCTCCCATCAACAATCCTCCTAGGTCCTACGCTTGGATGCCCTTCGGCCTTACACAATCTAGGACTCGGTGATGCCCAGTGGGGCCTTACACACTTAGGACACAAAGTGATGCCCAAAGGGGGCCTTACACACTTAGGATACAAAGATGCCCAGTGGGGCCTTACACACTTAGGATGCCCATCGGGCCTTACACCTTCAATGATCGGTGATGCCCAAAGTGGGCCTTACACACCTAGGATGCCCATAGGGCCTTACACCTCCGAATCGGTGATGCCCAAAGTGGGCCTTACACACCTAGGATGCCCATAGGGCCTTACACCTCCAAAATCGGTGATGCCCAAAGGGGCCTTACACACCTAGGATGCCCATAGGGCCTTACACCTCCAGATGTCCATCGGGTCTTGCCTTGCGGGACCCCAAACTAGTTACCTCTACGGCCCTCTAAACTTTACATCACACATCTAACCGTAACTTGGATCTAGCAGCATACAATAGGCAGCATGGGTCTATCAAGATAGGAATGCCTAGCATGGAACTAACGGGATGTAAACATGTCACGAACATGAATCAAAAGAAAACATGAAACCTATCACTAGAAATTCATATAATTACAGATGTCGGCGTGCTATCAACTATTCGCAGGGTCCACACAACCCCGGGTAAGAATCCTTACCTGGAAATAAGTGGAGGTTGATTATCCCGAATCGAATAACGACCCTCGAGCTTTTAAGTGAACTCGAGCAACCAACCGAGAAGGCACACGTCTCGGCAGCAAGCAGCAAGGACGGGCACCTTCTTTGGCCAAGGCGGGCGCTGGCTTGAGCGCGCGCGGCAGGCTAGCCGACACGCCGGGCGGGCGCGCTGTCGTCAAGGCGTCTGGACGGCGGCGGCGTCTGGGACGACACTGGCCGCGAGGGCGCGCGAACGAGCGACACGCTGGGACGGCTCGCGGGCGAGTGGAGCGACGCGGTTTGGGCGCTGGGGTGTTGTCGTGCGGCGCGGAGGCGGGCTACACGACCGGTGCGCTGGGGCGCGAGCGGCGCTGGGGTGGTGTCGTGCGGGCGCGGAGGCGACTACACGGCCGGTGCGTTGGGCGACTCGGTGCGGAGTGGCGGATGGGCTGCAGGCGGTGGTGGCGAGCTGGCCGCTCGACGCGATCTGGGCCGGCGGCTCGGGTGCGGTCGCGCAGCAGGGTCGCCGAGGCGGGCGATGTCGTGGGGCGAAGCAGCAGGGCGTTGGGTGGCGGCGTGGGCGAGACACGGCGGCGGTGTGGAGCGGCTTGGGCGAGAGTGAAGGAGAAGTCTAGGGTTTTGGGGTTCTTTCTTTTTTTTTTCCTTGTTTTCTCTTTTCTTTTTCGTTAAATATAATTCCCTTCCTTAACTTAAATAGACTTGGGAATCTCTTATGACCTCCCCAAGATTCCCCTTCGAGCCCCGGCTGACGCGTTTATTTTTCTTAATTAAAACCAAGCTTCCCAACCCCTTTTTAGGCCAAGGGTTCGAGTCCTTCCAACAGTTCCTCCCAAACTTAAAAATATAAAAGGAAACCTTATTTTACATTTAGCTAAAACCGGGCATTACAATACTCCCTCCTTAGAAGACTTCCGTCCCCTAAGTCGCGCTCTTAAAACAACTCTGGGTAACTCCTCCTCATCTCCCCTTCCAACTCCCAAGTAGCTTCCTCAACTCCCTGATTCCGCCACTGCACTTTCACTAGGTCAATGGCCCGGTTCCTCAAAACCTTTTTCTCAAATGCCGGACCCTTATGGGTTTCTCCTCAAAGCTCAGTCATGGTTCAACCAGAAGGCTCAAAATCTATGACGTCTGAAGGATCTCGCCACATCTTGGCGAGCATCGAAACGTGGAACACACTATGCATCTGCAGCCAAGGGCGGCGGCGCAGTAAGTAACCTATAGGCCACAATCCCAATCCTCTCAAGGACCTCGAAAGGTCCAACAAACTCAGGGCTCGGCTTTGCCCTTTTTACCGAACCTCGTGGACCCCTCGCCGGAGCTACCTTGAGGAAAACATGCTTTGGCCAACCTCAAACTCCAACTCCCTACGCCTAACATCGGCGTAGCTCTTACTCTGCTTTGGGCGGTCAAGATACGAGCTTTGATTTTCTCGGGCGGCCTCATTGGTCACCGGAGCAACTCGGACCTAACACTGCCGGTCACCAACTTCTTCCCGTAAGGCGGGGATCTGCGGCGCTTACCATACAACGCGCCTCAAACGGCGCCATCCGAATGGTCGATGAAAATGTTATTGTAGGCAAACTCCATCAAGTACAAGTCTCGGTCCCAACTACTGGGAAATCCAACACGCAGTTTCGCAACATATCCTCTAAGATCTGATTTACCCGCCACCGCCATCGGTGCTGCGGGGTGGAAGGTCAGTCTTTGTAGCCGCACTCTGTGCCCAAACTCGCTGAAGGGCCTTCCAAAACCGTGATGTAAAACGGGAATCCTGGTCGGAGATAATTTTAACCGGCACTCCGTGGTACCTCACTATTCTGCTCAAGGAACAGTTGTGCCCATCGCTCCACGGTGTAGTTTATCGTGCCTTAATGAAATGGGCACACTTAGTCAACCTATCAACGACCACCCAAATCTGCATATATCCTCTAGGAGTCTGGGCAAACCCGAGATAAAATCCATGGTGATCTCCTCCCACTTCCACTGTGGCACCCGAGCGGTTGCAACAAACCTCGCTGCAAGCCGCCACCGGGATCCTTCACTGTTGACAGTGAGACACCGACTAACGAACTGGGCAATCTCCTCTTCATCCCCATCCACCAAAAGTCTCTGCTTTAAGATCTTGGTACATCTTGTTACTCCTGGGTGCCAAGAAAAAGGCGAGGTGTGAGCCTCGGTCAATAACTCTGTGCGAACAGGCATCGGGCCGGAACACACACACCGACCTTTATATCTCGGACCCCATCCGCAAGTATCACGAAGTCGAAGTCACCATCACCTGAACCCTCTCATACAAACTTTTTAACTTAGGATCTTTCAAATGGTGTGATAATCCTTTGCCTTATCGAAGGCTGGATGGTTAACTGAGCTACCCTCTGGCGGTAACATCCCCTAACAACACCGCTATTTCCGCCCTCTCGAGATCCTTCCTGATGATACTCTTGGGGTTTGCCAATGTTGCCAGATGCGAGGCCTTTCTACTTAGTGCATCACCCACAACATTTGCTTTTCGGGGGTGATACAAGATCTCACATCGTAATCCTTCACGAGCTCCAACCACCTCCTCTCGCCTCATGTTCGTGTCCTTCTCGAGTGAAGAAATACTTGAGGCTTTGGTGATCCGAGAAAATCTGAATCTTCTCCCCATACAAGTAGTGCCTCCAAATCTTAAGTGCAAAGACGACCGCGCCAACTCCATATCATGAGTTGGGTAATTCTTGCTCGTGCGGTTTCAACTGCCTGGAAGCGTACGCTATCACCTTACCGTGTTGCATCAGAACGCATCCCAAACCAAACTTGCTGGCATCACTTTGACACCACGAAACCCCAGCTCCTCCCGGGACCGCCAACACCGGGGCAGACGTCAAACCGCTCTTTAGCTTAGCAAAACTCTCGTCGCACTTCCTATCCCAAACGAAATCAACACCCTTTTTCGTCAATCGAGTAAGCGGGGCGGCTATAGCGGAAAAATTTTGAACGAAGCGTCGGTAATATCCGGCCAGACCCAGGAAGCTACGAATCTCCGTCCACGCCGTCGGTCGCCCACGAACTAACGGCCTCTACCTTCAAGGGTCTCTGACCACTCCTCCTTAGACACAACGTGTCCCGGAAATGCTACCTCATCGAGCCAAAAGTGACACTTTGAGAACTTTGCGTAGAGCTTGTTCTCGCGCAAAGGCCGCCAAGATCTCGCTTTAGGTGCGAGGCATGGTCCTCCTTAGACTTAGAGTACACAAGAATGTCATCTATGAACACGATGACAAAGCGGTCCAAGAATGCCTTGAACACTCTGTCCATCATGTCCATGAATGCAGCTGGGGCGTTTGTCAGTCCGAAAGACATGACTACGAACTCATAATGCCCATACCTTGACTCGAACGCTGTCTTTGGGAATATCTCGCATCCCGAATCCTCAATCGGTGGTAACCCGACCTCAAGTCAATCTTTGAAAACACACGAGCTCCCGGAGCTGGTCAAACAGTCATCGATACGAGGCAAAGCGGGTACTTGTTCTTAATGGTTACCTTGTTCGGTTCCTTAAATCGATGCATAGACGCATCGAGCCATCTTTTTTCTTAACAAACAAATGCGGGTGCTCCCCACGAGGACACACTCGGCCTAATAAATCCTCTGTCAAGCATCTCCCGCACTGTTCTTTTAACTCTTTTCACTCTGCTTTGGCGCCATGCGATAAGGAGCTTTCGAGATAGGGCGAGTCCCCGGCTCAAGCTCTATTGAGAAGTCCACCTCCTCTTCGGGCGGCAGCCGTGCAACTCTTCGGGAAAAACATCTGCAAACTCTTGCACTATGGGCACTGCTCGATGAGATAGTGGGTCACTGTTCTCCCGCTTAACTTAGCTAAGAAACCCCAAGCTCCCCAGAGCTAACAAACGGTGAGCTTTAATCGCCGAAATCACCGGCGGACACACCCCACTGGGGTACCCCGAAATTTAAAGGTAGGCCTACCCGGCGGCTCTGAACACCACCTCCTTACAACGACGGTCCAATCATAGCGTGGTTATCGGCCTAACCAATCCATGTCGAGGATCACATCAAAACCGCTCATAGCTAGCACAATGAGGGTAACTGCGCAGGTCCGGTCGGATACTGTGCTCGACCGCCCCTTACCTTCATACAGCTAGCCAAAGATACTAGTTCCCGAGGGAGTAGCGACAGACAACTCAAAACCTAGAGGCACTAAATTCATGCAAGCAAGCTCAAGCCAAAAGCAGCAGAAACAAACGAATGGGTGGAACCCGAATCAAACAACACAAAGGCGAGGTGATCAAGAACTAGGAGTGTACTCCCATCGCTGGGTCCGGCTCTCTCGACCTCTCCGGCGAGTCGTAGCATATACTCTTCCCTCGCTCTTTGAAGCCGGCCGTGCCACCACCACTTCCTGCAGGTGCGATCTGGGCCCGATGCCCTTCCTTTCCACAGCTTGAAACAAGCTCTAGGGTTAACACCACGGGGTCCCCAATGCCGCTTCCCGCAGGATCTACAATACGGTGGCGGCCTCCCTACGCCTGTTGGCGGGGGGTGATCACGATTCGATCTCGATCTTCGTCTCTCGCCATGATAAGAACCACAGGGCGCTGACCGCCCCGGACATTGCTCCTCGAGTCAAACTTGCGCTCGGCCCGAGTACACCGGGGCCTTAGACACTACTGTATTACTAACAACTCGCTCTGGAGGATACTTCCCATCATAAATCGTTGCCACCGTATCCTTGGCAAAAGTTTCGTGGCTCGTGCCTAACATCCCGAGACACCCCTGCCTCAAACCCGCGATAAACTTCCCGATCTTCGGGCCCGGGGTAGAAATCAACTGTGGCGCGAAGTATCAATACTCTGAGAACTTCTTCTCGTACACCTCGATCGAGTCAGATCCCTGCTTAAGGTTTGAAAATAGCTCAATCATCTTCTCTTGGGCTTCTTCGCTGATAAATTTTGCCTTGAACTCAGCCTTGAAGAACTCCCAGGTGGCAGGTGGAGATCCGGCCGGTCTCTCACTTAAGGTGGAATCTCACAACCACTTAGCCATGCACTACGCTAATACGTGAGTGTACATCGAGCTCACGCACCTCGGGACACTCCATTACCATAAACGTATATTCTAACTCAAAGAATCCACGTGGCAGCTACCAATGGTTCCCAGGGCGCTAAACTTCTCCGACTTCCATTTCACAAAATCCCTCAGCCACTTGCCTAGATCCTCAGCACCTTCTGCCAGAACGGCCTCATTCACAATTGGCTCCTGTGGAGTTGGCGGTGCTGGTGGCACTGCAGCGATCCTCTCTTTGGACCAACTCGGTCACCGCTTTGATGTCGAACGCGGGACTCCTCCTCTCACGCAGCTAACAAAGCTTGCGTTTCACTCTCTGCTCGGCCCTCTGGGCGGCTAGCAACCCAACCACAAGAGCCCTCATAGACTCCACAAAGCGGCTCCGGTGCAGCCTCTCGAGACTCGCTTGCCCCTACACCCTCTCCGGCAACACGGTTGAAGGGCCTGATGGTGGCCTAACCTCGGCATCGGCTTGGGACGAGGTTCCCCGGTGTCGAATCGACACGAATGCCTCAGGCGATCGGCCTCGAGCCTCCCCGCCCTCTACGAGTGATCGCATACCGAAATCTCTACACCAAACCAACAATGGGTCGAACTGCATCTTTCTGCTCTACAACAACAAGTCATGTACATGCAAGGTGCACCCGGTATTGTAATTTTTAACCCTTAACTTTAAACTTACGGACATACTGATGGTGGCGGGCCCGCTGATGATCATGGAAAACAACCTACAAGCTGCAGTCGATCTCACGTAAACCTATAACTCGGGCTCGATACCAACTGTAAGGACCCGACCCAAGAAACGGTCTCTAACCTAAGGTCCATACTTAGGATGCATGAATAAGAATATAAACATCATTCGTAGTCGGAAGTTTAAAACTTTACAATAAACATTTTTAAAAACAAAACCATGATTTCAATTAAATAAAACAGTAAATGACTGATCAAGACTTTCTTAAAACAATTCAAAGGAAAGCTGATGACGAGAACATAAAATAGTTTGAGTACTTTTTCCTAGGGACCCAAGTCCCACTACATGCTAAATCATTAAGGAAAACATTTAAAGAAACGTGCGACCCAGTCGACTATCCATGATCATCGAGCGACTTCCTCCTAGCCATCCACCTCTGTCCCAAGTTACCCGTGGAAAGCCACGAGAAAATAAGGGTGAGCAACAAGTTACTCAAGAAGAACCCCAATCGGGTACAATACGAAATCATCTCATTTAGCACATGGACAAGCAACCATACAAAGACTTAGAGCGAAAACGGTTGGTTAGGCTATGGGCTATCTCTAGGGCGAGCCTATTCAAGGGCTCCCATCAACAATACTCCTAGGTCCTACGCTTGGATGCCCTTCGGCCTTACACAATCTAGGACTCAAAGATGCCCAGTGGGGCCTTACACACTTAGGACACGTTGATGCCCAAAGGGGCCTTACACACTTAGGATACAGATGATGCCCGGTGGGGCCTTACACACTTAGGATGCCCATCGGGCCTTACACCTTCGATGATCGGTGATGCCCAAAGGGCCTTACACACCTAGGATGCCCATAGGGCCTTACACCTCCGTAATCGGTGATGCCCAAAGGCCTTACACACCTAGGATGCCCATAGGGCCTTACACCTCCAAAATCGGTGATGCCCAAAGTGGGCCTTACACACCTAGGATGCCCATAGGGCCTTACACCTCCAGATGTCCATCGGGTCTTGCCCGAGTGGGACCCCAAACTAGTTACCTCTACGGCCCTCTAAACTTTACATCACACATCTAACCGTAACTTGGATCTAGCAGCATACAATAGGCAGCATGGGTCTATCAAGATAGGAATGCCTAGCATGGAACTAACGGGATGTAAACATGTCACGAACATGAATCAAAAGAAAACATGAAACCTATCACTAGAAATTCATATAATTACAAAGAATGTCAGCGTGCTATCAACTATTCGCGAGGTCCACACAACCCCGTAAGAATCCTTACCGGAAATAAGTGGAGGTTGATTATCCCGAATCGAATAACGACCCTCGAGCTTTTAAGTGAACTCGAGCAACCAACCGAGAAGGCACACGCCTCGGCGCAGCAAGCAGCAAGGACGGGCCTGCTGATGCCAGGGCGCTGCTCGAGCGCGCGCGCAGGCGAGCCGACACGCTGGGCGGGCGCGCTGCCAAGGCGTCTCGACGGCGCAGCGTGCGACGACACTGGCCGCGAGGTCGGGCGCGCGAACGAGCGACACGCCGACGGCGCTTCGGGCGAGTGGAGCGACGCGGTTTGGGCGCTGGGTGTTGTCGTCGCGCGAGGCGGGCTACACGATCCCGGTGCGGCTGAAAGGGCAAGCGCAGCTGGGTGGTGTCGTCGCGCGCGGAGGCGGCTACACGCCGGCCTGATGCTGGCGGCGACTGGTGCGGAGTGGAGGATGGGCTGCAGCGGCGGTGGGCGAGCCGGCCGCTCTACGCGATCTGGGCCAAGGTGGCTCGGTGCGGTCTGCGGCGTGGTCGCAGGGCGAGCGATGTCGTGGGGCGGCAAAGAGGCGTTGGGTGGCGGCGTGGGCGAGACACGCGGCGGTGTGGAGCGGCAGGCGAGAGTGAAGGAGAAGTCTAGGGTTTTGGGGTTCTTTCTTTTTTTTTTCTTGTTTTCTCTTTTCTTTTTCAGTTAAATATAATTCCCTTCCTTAACTTAAATAGACTTGGGAATCTCTTATGACCTCCCAAAGATTCCCTTCGAGCCCCTACCGACGCGCGTTTATTTTCCTTATTTAAACCCAAGCTTCCCAACCCCTTTTTAGGCCAAGGGTTCGAGTCCTTCCAACAGTTCCTCCCAAACTTAAAAATATAAAAGGAAACCTTATTTTACATTTAGCTGAAAACCGGGCTGTTACAGAACTGGTGTACTCACGAACATTAACCCGGGGGATCTCTCTGAACCGGCGACTAACGCGTGTGCGCGCACATCGCATGCTGCTGCAACCGGCGTAAATGTGGGGGCCTAAGTACAAACTACGCGGGCCAGGTACGCATGCCTAAAGACTCGGAAGCGGTGTCACTGAACACAGTAGTGCGAGGCCCACGGCACTCATCTATGCAAAATTATACCACCGACCTGAAGCTAAGAACCGGCCAAGGCAGGCTTGCACCATTGGCAGGGTTCCGCTCTAGCAGGCTACAAACTAGGCTTATGCCGATGTGGTAGCTAAATCCACATCGGCTGCCGGGGGGAAGCAATGTACGTTAGGCTTCGCTCTACACCCGACCGGTGGGGACAAAGTACGTTATGTCCGCTCTCAGCCTCTGGATGATGACAAACCTTACTATACTAGCTAGGAGAACAAAATAACTGATTCCTGGCTAAACATACATATCAACATCAATCACACATAACCTAGCATGATACTACGAACTTAAAGCAGGAATCTCAAGCATGCTGGAAGAACAATCCTAGCATGGCACTAACATGTACAAACAGGTAAACATGCTAGCAAGAATGCAATCACAAGCTGTCCTATCCACTAATCATGTTCATACAAGTAAACATGCATATAAGGCACAATCAAGAAAGCATCGCAGGGTCCACACAACCACGGTAAGAATCCTTACCTGGAAACGAGCAGAAATGACTTTCACAATCAAATAATGACCCTCGAGCTTTAAAGCGAAACCGAGCAACCTAGGCATACAATAAAAACATCCTAATTAAATAAACAGCAGCCAACAGCCTAGTGCCCAAAGGAGAAAAGACTCGGGAATTACCGACCGAGAAGACATAAGGTCACGCCCCAACTCGCACGGCAAGGCAGGTTGTCCGTCTGCAAGACAAGGAGGGCTTGTGGCGGCGCTGGCGCCGCATTGGGCGTTAGCACTGGCGCCGGGCGCTAGCGAGGCAGGGGATGTGCAGACGCGGGCTGTCGCAGGCGAGCGAACACGCTGGGTCGGGCGCGCGGACGAGACATCGATTCTGCGAGGACAGCGCGCGGGCGACGCGTCTGGGCGGCAGCGAGCGGAGCGGCGCGGCGTGTCTGGACGGCTCGGTGCGAACGCGCGCGCGCGCGTCTGGCGCGCACCTAAGCCGAAGCGGCACGGAGCGGCGCTGGCGACGCGCGGCGGACGGCAGAACGAAGCGGCGCGGCAGTGCGAGGCGGCTTTGGTGCGGCGGCGGCGCGCACGTCTTGGCGACTGGTGTGGGGCGGTCGCGGCCTGGCAGGCAGTGGCTGGACTGCGTGTGCGCGCTCGTGCAGAGCGACCGGGCATGGGAGTAGTAGGGTCGGTGGGGCGGCCGGGCGGGGCTATGGCTCGGGTTAGTCTTTGCCGCTAGGGCTGGTGTCGCTAGGGTTGGGTTTTCTTGGTGAGGTCGGCAAGGAGAGAGAGAGAGAGAGAGAGAGAGAGAGAGAGAGAGAGAGAGAGAGAGAGAGAGAGAGAGAGATATTGCAAAACAAGGGGAAAGGGACTTTCTTGATTTTCTTCCCTTTTCCTAATTTAAATGGGTCTAAAATCCCTTCCCAAAGCTTCCTCTTTCAAAACCCGGCCCAAACAAACTTTTCTTTCTAATAAAACTCTTTTTCCTTCAAACTCCCAAAACCATTTAGGGCAAGGGTTCAAATCCCAAAGGGAGCACTCAAAAACCCATTAATTTTGCCAATAACTAAAATACCTCCAAACTTCCACACAACTTGCCCAAACCTCTTGGGTCTTGCAACCAACAACCACCAAACCTCGACGAAGGCAGGAAAGGCCCTGAAATCTAGAAAATCCTCAAAACCCTGACCGGGGGCAAAAGACCTAAATGCCCCTAAGGGTTAAAACAGCTCTAACGGCCCATTTGAACATCCAAATAATGACCCGAAATCACCTGGGTAACCGAAATAGAAAACTGGGTCGTTACAATACTCCCTCCTTTTAAGACTTTAGTCCTCGAAAGTCCTAAGACGAAAACAACTCTAGGAAAACTCCACTGATTCTTAACCAACCAAGCTCCTGATTAAGACAACACAAATCCTTCTTTGAAACCGAACCCTCTTGGGTTCCCAAAGGCTCCAAGCCCAACAGACACCGAGTCTGCCACGAACTATCTCAACCAAAACTGAACCAACACTGAGCTTCGAAGAAAACATGCGATAACTAGTCGGTGAGCCACATCCTCTGACTCGCACCAACTCTCAAACGGTCTACGACTCTAGGGCTCACTTATCCCTGCTAACCCAACTCGGAACGCCTCTCTACTGCGCTACTCTCGAAGAAACTCGTGCACACGGTCACAAGCTCTAAAACTCTACGCCACGCTACGGCGTAACTTCTCTGAATGCTCATAGCTGTTATCAAACAAAATTCGACCCTTCACCATGTCGACCAAACAACCGAACCTCCTGTGTTTCGAAAACAAAACGGCCTACTCTTACTTCGCAAGAGACTCGCGAACCCCACCGTTGCCTACAATCCTTAACGAAATCCAATTCAACCACCAACCGGTGATCAACCCAAGGCAACCTTCTCCAACTAGCATGCGTCCACAACACTAAAGCAACCATCTTACGAGAAATCGAAGCACCAAAGCCAAGGGCACTTTTCTGGTTCTCCAAGCGGCTACCACCACTCACACTAGCCGAAACTTCACTGACCACCACCCTCGAACGACAAGGTCCAGAACAGTGCTCCACTCACCAAACTAATAAACCGAGCCCCTCATCGGCCGACAACAAACTTTCCAATGCAATCCGATCAGCCATTGGCCTAGGTGAACATCGCCAGACAGGAAAACAAACAACATTCCTCTCATGGAAATCTCGAGCAGCAAGGAATAAAACATTACGTGGCTACTAGCAACACGATAGCTGGAGGATAACAACTTTAAGGTTTCCAACCAATGCCACGACATCTCTGTACAACCCACTCAATCGTGGCTCACGGCTATAACGCCAATCGCGAACGCACATCAACTAGGAACAAAGCCCGAGGAGGCTTGCTCTGCAGAAACTCAACCCAAGCTTATAACGAGCAAGGCTCGCCTCTAAGCTCCCACTCAACTCTTAAACTGGCTGGCCTCCGCCCTTGCGGGGGCAACAACTTTTGCTTGCTAACAACACAATGCAGGGACCCCCTCGCTGGGCTAAGCACTGCGCTACTCTGATCAACTACACAACTCAGGAGCTAAGCTGACTCCTTCTAAACGAGAACGATTTCCCAGCAAGCGAACTCTGAAGGGCAGTGAACTTCACACACGCTCGCTGACTAGCTCAAACCCAAGGGCAACAACAACCAACTCTTTTGTAAGCAACACCCAAGGGAAAACTCAACTGATTGGACCACCTATCCAGAACTAGCAGAACTTACTCAACCACCGAGGGAGGGGTCAACTCCCGAAACCTCCTGACTAGGAACAAGTCCTCAGGGCAATGCCCTTTTTCTCGAACCGAGCTAGCTCTTGAAACAACAAGGGAACCACAACTTGGTCAACACCAAGCACCAACTTGTTAAGAATTCTGAAAACCAACGCGGAGGTTACTAAGAACAACTCTAGCTTGTCAACCGACAACAAGCATCCAGCAACCCAACCGAGGAACACTGCCTGGGTCTGACTGAGCTCTGGTGAGGCTCTCCACGACTTAGGGTTCCTCCGATCACCCTCCGACACACATTGTCGTCAAACGGTCTAACAGACAACTGGCTACACGGGCACATCTCCCTCCAGCATCTCAACTGTGCTGGCCAAAAGCTTCTTCCTTGCCACATCTGTAGCAAGCACGGGCGATGCTCCACACAATTTGAAAAGTGCCTTACCACACTTGATGCAATGATTCGGCTGCCTGGCCCCGCCCTATTGACAATTCTGTGCTCTAACCTGCGGTCGGCGCTGATCCCCACCCCTAGACTGGCCCTGTCGGCGAGTCTGCTATCCACCTTAGCGGGAACCACCGGAAGACCCAAACTTCCTCTTGCTCAAAGCATCAGCCACATCGTAGCTTCTACCCAGGGTAAGGATCCGAACAACACTCTTAGCCATGGCGGCCAGAAACTCCGCGATTTTACTACCATCGCCCTGGATCAGTTCCAACTGAACTCCAACCATCGATCAACAAGAAATGCCTCTACCCAGGTCCAGGGCCAACTAGCATAACTTGCCTACGCAACAACCAGGCTACCGGCACGGTAAACCTCTCGACCCAAGTTAGGGCACTTGCCAAGAACTAAAGTCCTAACTCCTCAAAACGGAGCACTGGTTTCACAACCCGAAACCCCTCGTGGTTCTAGAAAAATACACCACGGAACGAGCTACACAAAAGTACACCGGTGTGTACAGCTCCAACTTGGTTCCTTAAGATCCAAACCAACAAGTATTCTCACACAAGGCAACTTTTGCCTCCCAATAGAGCCACATCTAGCAAAGGAGCAACAAGAGTTCAACCCACTCAAGGTCAACTCACCACGGAATGCCACATTGGTCGACTCACTCTTACAAGAGCATAGCCACACCAAGCTAACTTACCTCATACCGATGGTCCACTAAACGTGCTCCGATCAACCATCCAACACATGGCTCTAACAGTGGATCAACCACGCATCATCGATGCCAACCCTACTCATATTAGGGTAACTCCGGGTAGTCGAATCACACTACCATCCAACCGCTCACAAGCCCACAACACAGTAGCGAGAACTTCGGACGCGCTAGCCCTTAACAACCAACGGCATCCTTTGTACCCAACTCTCGGTGACCTGAAGGCTCCTACTTATCCTCAAACGACCTCAAACTTGCGGTTCTCACGGCTACCACCGAGCTAGATCTCTTATGCAGCCCAAATAGGTGCAATCTCGGAATGGGTACAAGACTTGTGGGGATGCTAAACTCCGGCGGGTCTGGAACCACCTGCACGAAAAGTGCCAACTGGCCTGAATCTAGGCCTCCTCTCAAAGCTTGGTGCCAACAGGCACTACTTCCTTTACAACACAAACATCCCTTTACGGGCTTTAAGCCCCTCTGAGGGTAGGGAAGGTCACACTCCGGGTGACAGGGCAATGGCACTCAACACAAGAGTCTCAACACTCAAGTAGACTACTCTCTGACATCACGTCCAACAGACAAGCCAAGGCCCACTCCCGCATCCCACTCGATGCTCAACGAATACTCAGGCCAACCCTCGGGTGGCAGCACCTAGCTCCACACCTGGAACATGCTAACAGAAGGTGCTTCTCTCTACTAGCCACCAAAAACCACGGACGGATTAAGTCCTCGACAAGCAACCTCCACACTACCCACGCTCACGAGGGTACTAAAAGAACTGGCTGCAAAACGACTGCAGGCTTGCAGGAGGACAAGATGTCTCTACATCTTCCTCAAAAGCTACTAACTTGGAAGCTTGCCAATCGACCGGGTGGCTGGTGGAGACTCTGTTGGTCCGCCTCTCACAGGGGACTTCCACCACCACACTGCTGCATCAAACAACACCAGAATGGCGCGCCTCGACCTCTAAACTTCTGGTCATCGGCCTCTAGACACCAGGTCATCCCAACACTTGGATGATAAACTCGAACCTGGCCAACCACCTTGCTGCTAGCAGTAGGTCTAAAAAACATCCAGCTCTACAGGCTTCCACTTTCCAAACTCGGCAGCTCCATCAACGCCAACAAACTCATCGGCAAAACCTGATGATCATGCCCTCTCGGGAACCTCCGGGGCTACAAGAGCTATTGGGGGGAAAAATGCTGAAACAAACTCCGCCAGCTGGGCTATCTGAGCCCGGGACTCCTCACTTTGCGCTACAAACTGCGCCTGGGTCTCCGCTCTCTGATAGCTTAAGACCTGCCATCAAATCTCTCATGGCTGGAGCACACTCTGCTCACGGAGTCTCACTCTGAGGCGTGCTAGCCTCTACCCCCTCCTCTAGGCAACTCAACTGCCAGGGCCAACTGTGGCCAACGGGCTAAACAACCCTGGACGCGGCCTCAACATCAATACAAACGGTCCAACTCCTCGGTCGGACATGCCAAGCGTCCTGCTCCTCAGAGTGCGATCCACACACTGGCGATCTGCACGAGCACCTCCACCCTCTCACTAGGGGAGAACCAACAACTGGGCCACAAATGGCCTACGGGAGTCTAAGCTCTGCCTCCCTCTGGGTGCAATCAACCTACTAGCGATCCACACAAAGCATAAAAGCTAGCCCCACTGGGGCTCTCACTGCCAAACAAGGGTAACACATGTATACTAGATGCAGTATTGTAAAATAAAACCCTTAGCTTAATGAACTCAGACAAACCTGACGGCCGCGCGGAGTCTTGATCATGGGGGAAACAACCTACAAAGCAGGTTAGTCTACAGAATCTATGACTCTGTGCTCTGATACCAACTGTAAGAACCCGACCCAAAATACGGTCCTAAACCTAGGTTCTCACTCTGAGCATGCAAGTTAAATACTTCATCAAGCGTTTTAGTGCTGATATTTAAAACCTTTCAAAACATTTAAAAGCGGGGACATTTAAAACATAAACAACAACCTTCATTTAAGCAAACCAACAAAGTAAAACAAGTCTGGCCAGGTACAACCGGCGTAAAACCTAGGTGCGCGCACACCGCATGCTGCTGCAACCGGCGTAAATGTGGGGGCCTAAGTACAAACTACACGGGCCAGGTACGCATGCCTAAAGACTCGGAAGCGGTGTCACTGAACACAGTAGTGCGAGGCCCTCGGCACTCATCTGTGCGGCTGTGCACCACCGACTGAAGCTAAGAACCGGCCAAGGCAGGCTTGCACCATTGGCAGGGTTCCGCTCTAGCAGGCTACAAACTAGGCTTATGCCGATGTGGTAGCTAAATCCACATCGGCTGTCGGGGGGAAGCAATGTACGTTATGCTTCGCTCTACACCCGACCGGTGGGGACAAAGTACGTTATGTCCGCTCTCAGCCTCTGGATGATGACAAACCTTACTATACTAGCTAGGAGTACAAAATAACTGATTCCTGTCTAAACATACATATCAACATCAATCACACATAACCTAGCATGATACTACGAACTTAAAGCAGGAATCTCAAGCATGCTGGAAGAACAATCCTAGCATGGCACTAACATGTACAAACAAGCAAACATGCTAGCAAGAATGCAATCACAAGCTGTCCTATCCACTAATCATGTTCATACAAGTAAACATGCATATAAGGAACAATCAAGAAAGCATCGCAGGGTCCACACAACCACGTTAAGAAATCCTTACACGAAACGAGCGGTAAATAACTTTCACAATCAAATAATGACCCTCGAGCTTTAAAGCGAAACCGAGCAACCTAAGCATTTTAGTAAAAACAACATAATTAAATAAACAGCAGCCAACAGCCTAGTGCCCAAAGGAGAAAAGACTCGGGAATTACCGACCTAGAAGACACAAGGTCACGCCCCAACTCGCACGGCAGGGCAGGCTGTCCGTCTGCAAGGACAAGCGGCGTCTTGGCGGCGCGCGGCGCTGCACCGGGCGTTGCACCGGGCGTTGGCACTGGGCGCTGGCACTGGGCGCTGGCGCTAGCGAGGTAGGGGATGTGCAGACGCGGGCTGTCGCAGGCGAGCGAACACGCTGGGTCAGGCGCGTGGGCGAGACATTGGTTCTGCGAGGATAGCGCGCGGCGACGATTCGGGCGCGCGGCGCAAGCGGAGCGCGCGCGCCTCGACGGGCTCGGCTGGTGCGGCGCAGCGCGCGGGGCGCACTGGCCGAAGCGGCACGGAAGCGGCGCTGGGCGACGCAAGCGGCAGCGACGGAACCGAGCGGCGCGGTGCAGGCGCGGCTCGTGCGAGGCGGCGCGGCACGCGCGTCTTAGCGACTGGTGCGAGGAGGTGCGCAGTCTGGTCGATGGGCGAGTGGCTGGATTTGGGCGTCGGCGCGCGCTGGTGCAGAGCGACCGGGCATGGGCCGAGCGGGTGTCTGGGCGGGCGGCCGTGGTACGTGGCTCGGATTGGTGCTGCTAGGGCTGGTGCGGCTAGGGTTGGGTTTTCTTGGTGAGGTCGGCAAGGAGAGAGAGAGAGAGAGAGAGAGAGAGAGAGATTGCAAAACAAGGGGAAAGAGACTTTCTTGATTTTCTTCCCTTTTCCTAATTTAAATGGGTCTAAAATCCCTTCCCAAAGCTTCCTCTTTCAAAACCCGGCTCAAACAAACTTTTCTTTCTAATAAAACTCTTTTTCCTTCAAACTCCCAAAACCATTGAGGGCAAGGGTTCAAATCCCAAAGGGAGCACTCAAAAACCCATTAATTTTGCCAATAACTAAAATTCCTCCAAACTCCCACACAACTTGCCCAAACCTCTTGGGTCTTGCAACCAACAACCACCAAACCTCGACGAAGGCAGGAAAGGCCCTGAAATCTTGAAAATCCTTAAAACCCTAACCGGGGGCAAAAGACCAAAATGCCCCTAAGGGTTAAAACAGCTCTAACGGCCTATCCAAACATCCGAATAATGACCCGAAATCACCTGGGTAACCGAAATAGAAAACTGGGCCGTTACATTGCAAGACCCAAGGAGTTTGGGTTAGTTAATTAGAAGTTCGGAGACATTCCGGTTAATAGCAAAATTAATTGGAAATTAGTTGGTCCATTGGGGTTTGAACCCTTGCCCTAAAATGGTGAATTTGGAGTTTTAGAAAAGAGTTTTAGTAAAAAAGAAAAGAATTTCTTTAGCCGGGACCCGCAAGAGAAAGCCTTGGGAAGGGAATTTTAGGTCTCCTAACCCTTTTAAAATAGGAAAAAGAAGGAAATTAGGGAAAACCCTCTTTGTTCCCTTGGTAGCCGCACTCTCTCTCTCTCTCTCTCTCTCTCTCTCTCTCTCTACTAAAAACCGAGCCACCCAGCCGAGCCACCCTAACCCAGCCGCACCACCCAGCCAAACCACGCCAGCCACACCGCACCACACCACACCCGCTTCAGCCAACTGCGCACACACTGATCGCACCAGCCGCTCGGCCCCTTCCTCCTCGCCTACCGCCGCTCTCTGCAGATCCGAGACACCCGCCGCCGCCGCAAGCCCAAAGACCGCCGGCGTCGTTCGCGGCCGCCTAGCGCCGCATCGCTTCGAGCCTCGCCCAGCAGACCGGACGCTCGCCCGCGCGCCGTCCCAGCGAGCCCGCTCCTGCGCGTTCGCTCGCCTTGCCGCACGCCCGCTCCAGTGTGTCCGCCTGCCTTGTCGTGCGCCCAGCGCCCAGCGCCAGCGTCCCTGCCGCACCAGCAGCGCCCAAACCTTCCCCTTGCTGCCGAGAGCTCGTGTCCTCTCGGTTGGTAATTCTCGAGCCTTTTCCCTTTTAGATTTTTAAGTCTGCTTTGTCACTGTATATTTATTTAGGATGCTTTTATTATGCCTAGGTTGCTCGGGTTTGTTATAAAGCTCGAGGGTCTTATTGGATTCGTGATAGCTATCTTCCACTTGTTTCCAGGTAAGGATTCCTTACCGTGGTTGTGTGGACCCTGCGATGCTTTCTTGATTGTACCTTATATGCATGTTCACTTCTATGAACATGATTAGTGGATAGGACAGCTTGTGATTGCATTCTTGCTAGCATGTTTGCTTGTTTGTACATGTTAGTGCCATGCTAGGATTGTTCTTCCAAAGATGCTTGAGATTCCCGCTTTAAGTTCGTAGTTCCATGCTAGGTTAGGTATGATTGATGATTATTGTGTATGTTAGCCAGGAATCGTTTACTCTGTACTCTAGCTAGTGTAGTAGGGTTGTCATCATCTAGAGGCTGAGAGCGGACATAACGCACCTTGTCCCCACCGGTCGGGAGTTGAGCGAAGCATAAAGTACATTGCTTCCCCCCGGCAGCCAATGAGGAATTAGCTACCTCATTGGCATAAGCCTAGTTTGTAGCTGCTGCTAGAGCGGAACCTCGCTAACGGTGCAAGCCTACCTTGGCCGATTCTTTGCTTCGGTCGGTGGTGCAGTTTGCCAGATGAGTGTCGAGGGCCTCGCACTGACCATCGTGTTCAAAGTGACACCGCTCACCGAGTCTTAGGCATGCGTACCTGGCCCGCGTAGTTTGTACTTAGGCCCCCACATTTACTCCAGTTGCAACAGCATGCGGTGTGCGCCCACACGCTTTAGTCGCCGGTTCGGAGAGCTCCCCCAGGCTAATGTTCGTGAGTACACCAGTTCCTTCCAGTTTAGAGCGAGACTTCGGGTACTCTCCCGATAGTCCAGTTTTATAAGAGGGTAAGAGGCCCTTGAGGACACCCATTGGGATTGGCTCTTGAGCTAATCAATTGGTGGAGGAAGAAAGACCCTCGAGGGTGTCGGACATCTTTGGGATCGGTTTTTGAGCAGATCAATTGGCCGAGGGAGAAAGACCCTTGGAGATGTCCCGGGATTGGTTATGAGAACCAATCATTAGGTCGGAGGTAGGAGACTTCCGAGGACTCCGGGTTTGCCTTGTGAGCTCGTTGAGCTGAGATCCTTGTTGATAACTGTTTGCATGTGTACTAGGTGGCTAGATGATTGATTGCATAGTATCGTACCCCGGTCGGGGATTCTTACTGAGTATGTTTATACTCACCCTTATTGTGGTTTCTTCCACAGTAACTTGGGACAAAGACCGAGGCGGCTAGCGGAGGAGGAGCCGAGATCATGGATGCTTCTTGACACTCTGTCGTGTCTTATTTTACTGTTTTTTATTTCAGCAAGTAGTTGGACTTGGGTCCGTAGGGAAAACTTATGATTTGAACTATTTTATGTTTTTAAGGAAAGTACTGATCAGTCACTGTTTTTAATTTGAATGGTTCGTTTTTGCCTAATGAATGTTTACTTTGTTTTTAATGTTTTCCACTCTTATATTTGAAAAGTTTTACAAACCGACGCTGGCTGGGTCCTTTTATGCTTTTCACTTGCATGCTGAGTAAAGATCTAGGTTTACCACCGTTTTCGAGTTGGGTCTTTACAGGATGCCTTATGGGTAAGTACCCTTGGTAGAGGCTTGGTATAAAGTGAGTTCGGTGTGGCATGGTTATGCCTTGGTAGAGCAAGGTTGCCTCAGCTTTTAGCATCGTGTGGAGATGGAACTTTTGGTGTTCCATCGGTTGGAGTTCAGTTGGAAACTGAACAAGAGCGGTGGTAGCAAAGCCGCTCAGTTTCTGATCGCCTTGGCGAAGAGAGTTGTTTGGTTCCTTTCTTTGGGTAGAAGCCTTGTTGAGGCTGATGTTTGAGTAGGAGGACGACGCATTCGGTAGCGTTTCGGGTCCTCTTGGTTCCCAAGGAGTTGGAGTTGGCCAGCATGGTTGAGATGCTGGAGAGAGTTGTGCCTGTTCAGGCAGTTGGCTATTAGCTCGTTAGTCGACCGTGTGTGTCGGAGGGTGATCGGAGGATCCCTAGGTTGAGGAGAGCCTCTCCAGAGCTCAGTCAGGCCCAGCTAGTGAGTTTCAGTTGGCTAGCTGGAGGCGTGTAGTTTGTAGCCTCGGTTGAGTTGCTAGCAGTCTTGGTAGACTAGCAAGCCAGTGGTTGTTTGGAGCAGAGTCCGGATTGGTTCCGGTGCGGTGGCTAGTTGATGCTTGGTGTTGACCAAGGTGTGGTTTGGATCTGCTAGAGATTAGCTTTCCTGTTTCCAGGATGTTGAGTTGCCCCGTTTGGCAATTGGAGGTTCAGTCTGAGATGAACCCCTATTGTTGCCTCGTGAGGTTTAGATGTTGTTGCTCTGGTGGAGCAAGACAGTGAGCGTATGCGGAGCTCTCTGTCCTTCGGTTGTCTACTTGTAAGAGCCGTTTCCTTCTGGGAGTTGTCAGATTTCTCCCGTAGCCATGAGTTGATGGTAGAGGTGCTAGCTTGAAGGAAACGTTTGTTGGCTGCTTGAGAGCGATTAGTTGTCGATTAGGTGGACTCTTGGATGGTGTTCTAGAGGCTGCAGTAAGGGTTGTTTTGCCTCTTGTGAGTGTTGGGCCAAGGTTTGGTCCTCTTGTTGTTTCGAGAGCTAGTTCGGTTCTAGCTGGAGGGCGTTGCCATGAGGTCTTGTTCCTAGTCAGGAAGTTTTGGGAGTTGACCCCTCCCTCGGCAGTTGAGCAAGTGCTGTTAGTTTCGGATTGGTGATCCGATTGGTTGAGCTTTCCCTTGGTTGTTGCTTCCAAGAGAGTTGGTTGTTGTCGCCTTGGGTTTGAGCAAGTCAGCGAGTGTGTGTGGAGTTCGCTGCCCTTCTGTGTTTGCTTGCTAGGAAAGTCGTTTACCGTTTGGCAGGAGTCAGCTTAGCTCCTGAGTTGTGTGGTGGGTCAGAGAAGCGCAGCGGTCAGCCCAGCGAGAGGGTCCCTGCTTTGTGTTGTTAGCAAGCAAGAGTTGTTTGTCCCCGCAAGGGCGGTGGCCAGCCAGTAAGAGTTGTTTCTGGCAAGTTGTTGGTTCTTTGGGGATTGAAAATTTCCCTTTCCCCTAGTCTCTGTGGTGGTTGAGTTGCTCCCTGGATGTCAGCCTCGAGTGTTAGCTTTCGAGGTAGTCTTGCGGATTCATGTGGCTCAGGATCCGTAAGCTTTGAGGTTGTCGTTTTCCGTTTTCCTCGTGAGGTTTCGGGAGTGGAGCTTCTGGTTGGAAGCTGAGTTAGGCTTAAGCTTAAAGGAGAAGTCCTTTGAGTAGCCAGTTGGATTTTTAGAGTTGAGTAGTAGCTTCGAGGCGAGCGTTGCTCGTTATAACCTTGGTTTGAGTTCCTGCTGAGCAAGCCCTTCTCGGGCTTTGCTCCTTGTTGTTGTGCGCTCGCTGTTGGCGTAGCAGAGCCGTTTGAGTGAGTCGGCAAGGAGGTGCCGTGGCTTTGGTTGGTAAAGCCGTTGAGCTGTTTTCCTCAAGGTGTTGTGCCGTTGAGCTGCGTGATGGTTTAGTCCTTGCAGCCCGAGTTTCCCTTGAGAGGAATTTTGGTGGTTTTCTGGCCTGGCAGTATTTTTTTCTTTGGCCAGTTGCTAGTAGGTTTGCATGGAAAAGTTTGCTTTCGGCCGTTGAGAGGCTGCAGTTTGTTGGCTTGGCTGAGTTGAGCCTGTGCCTGGCCCTTGTCTTTTAGAGGTGGCCGTAGCTAAAGTTTCAGCTGGTGTGAGTGTTGTTGGCCATTTGGTTTCTGGAACTTGGGAGGTTCAGTTGTTTGGCCAGCTTGTTTAGGGTTGAGGCTGTTTGTTAGCAGCTGTGAGCTCCCAGAGGAGTTTTGCCAGTGTGTGGTGTTGAGTTTCATAGCTTGTGGCCCGTCCTCGAGTTTGCTGGGAGTAGCACCCTTTGAGAGTTGGTGCGAGTTGAGGCATGGTTTGCCGTCTGTTCCTTTGGAGTTCAGTGTATGCCCAGTATGGATGGCATTGTGGCCTTGAGTTTTTGAGAACCCAAGAGGGTATGGTTCTCGAAGAGGGCTAGTGTTGTTGGCCGAGAAGTTCAGTTGGCTGGATTAGTGGAGTTTTCCTGGAGCTGTTTCGTCTTAGGACTTTCGAGGAAGAAAGTCTTAAAAGGAGGGAGTATTGTAACAGCCCAGTTTCCTATTCCAGTTTTCGAGGTGCCTTCGGGTCAAGATTCAATTGTTTGGTTGGGTTTTAGAGCCGTTTGGCCCCTTGGGGGTATTTTGGTCTTTTGGCTCTCCGGGAAGGATTTGTGGTTTTCAGGGCTTCGAGGTAGCTCCTGCCTTTGTCGAGGCTTGTTTGTTGGTGGTTGCGAGTCCCGTGGTGTTTGGGCTAGTCGGTTGGATGCTCGGTTGTGGTTTGGGCTTTGGCAAAGTGTTGGTTGTTGGGTGTTTCCTTTGTGATTCGAGCCCGAGCCCTTAGTGTTGCTTTGGGAGTTGGATTTAAGTGAGTTTGTTTGATTGGAAAAGATTGCTACGGTCGGGTCTCGAAGGAGGAAGCTGGGAAATGGGATTTTGAGGTTTTAAGTGGATAAGGTTGGATTTTGGATAAAATCCCTTTTTCCTTTTTATTTTCCCATTTTCCTTTCTTTTCCAAATTCATTTTTCTTTTCTTTTTATTTTTTTCTCTTTTTTCTCTCTCTCTCTCTCTCTCTCTCTCCCCGAGCACCCCCCCATCCTAGCCCGAGCAGCCCCTTGGCTCGCCCAGCCCTAACCCGAGCAGCCCCTTGGCTCTCCCAAGCCCAGCCCGAGCTAGCCCGGCCCCAGCTCGCCTGCGCCGTGCCAGCCCCCGCGCGCCCTCGCCCTCGCCAGCCCGAGCGTCGCGCGCCCTCCCCCTGCTCGTGTCGCCCGAGCTTGCCCAGGCCGCGTCGCATCGCCAGCCCGAGCTCACCCAGCTCGTGTCCATCCGCGCTT
The DNA here is from genome assembly GCA_036507275.1 of Sicyos edulis. Lineage (NCBI taxonomy): Eukaryota > Viridiplantae > Streptophyta > Magnoliopsida > Cucurbitales > Cucurbitaceae > Sicyos > Sicyos edulis. Next base: position 25,085,801 of record CM071852.1, read on the forward strand.
GAGTCGCCCAACCTCGAGCCTCATCACCCTGTGCCGAGCCCAGCTCGATCGCGCGTCCCAGCGCCCGTGTCACGCGTCCCCGCGCCCGTGTCGGGCACCTTCGCGTCGTGTCGCTCGCCCCCACGTGCCGTCCCCTGTGCCGAGCCATGCCGCGCGCCGTCGCCCAGCCGAGCAAGCAGCGCCACGCCAGCGCGCGCTCGCGCCACCATCCCCTTTGGTTTGCCTAGCTCGTGGCAAAATGCATTCGTTCACAGTGTCACCGCGCCTCGTGAGTTGCTCCCGAGCCGAGCCCTATTTATTTTATTATTATTTTGGCCTATTGTGTGATTATTGATGTGTTTGTTTGGCTCGATATAGCTTGCTCGGGTTCGATCGTAGTTATTTTTTATTGTGTGTTGTTGCCTTCCGACCAGGTAAGGATTTCTTACCGGAGTTGTGTGGGCCCTGCGATATTTTTCATGATTATGCCTTGCTTGTTTGCTGATCATTATGAGCATGATAATAATAGAGCGACTTTGATTGATTTCTGCTAGCATGTTTGCTTGATATTACATGTTAGTGCCATGCTAGGTTTGTTACGCCAAGATGCTTGTGATTCTGCTTAAGCTCGTAGTATCATGCTAGGTAGTGTGATTGATGTCGGTCTTTGCTTGCTAGCCAGGAATCATTGCTTTTTCTCTGTACTCTTAGATAGAGTTGTAGGGTTTGTCATCATCGAGAGGCTGAGCGGACATAACGTACTTTGTCCCCAGTAGCTCAGGTCGGGAGTAAAGTGTGTGAAGCATAACGTATCTTGCTACCCCCCCCCGACAAGCCGGTTGTAGAATTAGCTACCCACTTTGGCATAGCCTAGTTTGTAGCTGCTGCTAAGCGGAACCACGCCATCGGTGTAAGCCTCGCCTGGCCGGGTTCTTAGCTTCGTGTCGGTGATCATCTTTGCACAGATGAGCGCGAGGGCCTCGCGCTCTCGCGGATCGCGACACCGCTTCCGAGTCATAGGCATGTGCACACGCCAACGTAGTTTGCCCCAGGCCCCGCATTTACGCCGGTTGCGAGAGGAGCATGCGGTGTGCGCGCGCACACGCCAAGTTAGTTACCAGTTCGGAGAGCTCCCGGGCTAATGTCGTGAGTACACCATTCCTTCCGTTAGAGCTCGACTTGGGTACTCTCCGTAAGTCCAGATTAGTGCAAGGGCAAGGAGGCCCTTAAGGACATTCTAGGGATCGGTGTATTCCCCGAGTGACAGATACCTCGGTGATGTCCGGGATTGGTCGATGTATCCAATCCCGCTTAGGCCGGAAGAAAGAGACTTCCGATGGCTCCGGATCTTGTTTTATGAGCTCGTTGAGCTATGATCCATGTTGGTAGTTGTTTGCTTGCATGCTTTGGTACTAGATGACCGATTATATCGTATTGTACCCCTGGTTGGGGATTCTTCTTGAGTAATTCGTTACTCACCCTTATTTCTGTGGTTTTTCCACAGGTAACCATGGTGCGAGACAGGATGGCTGGAGGAGGAGCTGTGATCATGGAAACCCGTTGTTCAACTCTGAGTCTTATGTTTATGTTATGATTTAAATGTTCTCTAAATGCATGTAGTTGGGCACGGAGCCCTAGGGTGTTTTCTGAATGTATTTCCAGATTCTAGCATTGTTGTAAAGTTTGTATGTTTTAAAAGAATCTCTGATCAGAGTAAGTTTTGTAACTGTATTTGTCTTGGAACAGGTGCTTGGAAACAGGGGACGTGTTTTGAGAAATTATGTTTATTTTAAATGGATGTTTTATGTTTTAGTTTTACTTAGAATCCGAACACCCTCTTGCGAATTTTCTGTAGATTTGTAATGTATGCATTGAGGTAACGGCCTAGTTAGAACCCTTTCGGGTCGGGTCGTTACAATGTCCCAGCGGCATCCGAATCTATCTGGATACCTCAACAAGCCACAACACACATCACACACTGCGGGAAGTTGGCATGATGACGCTCTAAACCCAAACCAACAACGAGTCAGAACCTGCTCGTCTCCGCTCCACAACACTACACAAGACATACACTAGATGAAAAGTATTGTAAATTCTTAACCCTTTTCTAAAACTGTAAACTTAGGCGTACCTGATGACTGTCGAAGTGCTGATGATCATGGAAAAACGACCTACAACAAAAGGTCAGTCTACAAAATCTATGACTCTGAGCTCTGATACCAATCAGAAGACCCAGGCCCAATGGGGTTCTAAAATAGGCCTTTACCTCAATGCATGCATTCAAAGCTAAAATCAAAATGCAAAATGGTGTTTCGGATTCTAAGTAAAAACTAAAACATAAACATTCATTTAAAAGTCAACATAAAATTCCTAAAACCTGTCCCTGTTTCCAAGCATCTGTTCCAAGACAAATACATTTCCAATACTCACTCTGATCAGAGATTTATTTAAAACATTCAAACTTTCCAATGGTTACAATAGGGCTAGAATCCAAAAATACATTCAGAAAACAACCTAGGGCTCCGTGCCCAACTACATGCATTCAGAGGACCTTTAAAACATCAAAACATAAATACAAGACTCAGAGTTGAACGACGGGTTTCCATGATCGCAGCTCCTCCTCCAGCCATCCTGTCCCGCACCATGGTTACCTATGGAAAACCACAAAATAAGGGTGAGTAATGAATTACTCAGTAAGAATCCCCAACCGGGGTACAATACGAAAACATCTCATTTAGCACACCGACATGCAACCATACAATGACTTAGAGCAAAACGGTTGGTTTAGGCTATGTGCTAACACTAGAGTTAGCCTAACAAGGGCTTTCAACTACAACCTATCCTAGGTTCTACACCTGGATGCCCATCGGGGTCTTACACAACCTAGGATACAATGACACAATGATGCCCATCGGGGACTTACACACAAGGATGCCCATCGGGGTCTTACACCTACAAACAATGATGCCCATCGGGGTCTTACACATACGAATGCCCATCGGGGTCTTACACCTCAATCAATGATGCCCATCGGGGTCTTACACATACGGATGCCCATCGGGGTCTTACACCTCAATCAATGATGCCCATCGGGGTCTTACACATACGGATGCCCATCGGGGTCTTACACCTACGGATGCCCATCGGGCTCTTACACCTCTAGCTATCAATGCTGCCCAACGGGGTCTTACACATCTAGGATGCCCATCGGTCTTACACCACCTAGGATCACAAAGATGCCCATCGGGTCTTACACTCTTAAGCGGCCTTATGATGCCCATCGGGGCTTACACACAAGGGAATGAGGAGCAGTCAAAGGCCCATCGGGGACTTACCTACATTATGGATCACCTACCGGCACTAACATGGAACTATCGAAATATAACAGAACAAGAATATGCCAAGATAAAAGACCCTAGCACAGAACTAATATAACAGAACACGATTATAACACAAACCCTAAGAAAGAGAAAACATGTAACCTATCCACTAGAATTTCATACAATCACAAGATATGGCATACTATCAATTATTCGCAGGGTCCACACAACCTCAGTAAGAAACCCTTACCTGGTCGGAAGGCAACTACACACAAGAATCCTAAGCTGCGACCGATCTCGAGCTAGCTAATGAGAACCTAACAAGCATAATAATTATCACAATCCATAGGCCTAAATATAATAAAATAAACAGGGCTTAGCTCGGGAGCAACTCACGCCGCACTTGTGACGCTACGGACGGATAGGCGCGTCGCGAGAGGCATCTCATTGGCGCCTTCTTTGGCGCAGATGGATTCGGTAGGGCTGCACGCCGCGCCGACGACGGGCAGCGAGCTAAGCGCAGCGCGCACGCGCGGACAAGCTGGACGAGGGTGGCCGAGCGGCACGGCACGGGCGCGCGGGTGCTGGCGACGTAGACGCACTCAGACGGCCACAGGCGCGCGGGCGCTGGCGACGCAGACGGGTGCGCTGGCGACGAGGCCGTGCAGGCGCGAGCTCGGCGGCACGATCTGGGCACACCGGGCTGGTGCGACGACGCTCGGCGCGATGGCGGTGTCTTTGGCGACGCAGGTGGCTCGGCTAGACGATAAGCGGTGGCGGCAGCTGCTTCTTCTGCCGAGTGATGGGCGGGCGCCGTCGTCTTCTTCTTTGGCCGCCGGGATGATGAACGGTGGAGGAGCTGCTCGGTGGAAAGCTTGGGCGGCCATGGTGATTTGGAGAAGACAACCCAAAACCCTAATTCCCATTCTTTTAATCAAATGCCCAAACCCCAAGAACTCAAGACTAACTAAAATATGCCGCGGAAAGAGCAACAAGATCACTTGGTGGCTCAACTGGCAAGGCCCTGCTCTAGCACACAAGGCCACCCTGGCTCGAATCCTAGCTTCTGCAACATTAAATCCCTATTTTTCTTTTGCATCTCTCCATGCCCAAACACATCCACAATGCATCAAAAATTCTACTTAAGTCCATCCAATAATTTTAACAACTGAAAAAGACATAAACGGCCCTGACGGGCTGACCAAATTACCAAAATACCCCTAGGGCATACCTGAAAGACCGAGATGAAAACCTGGGCCGTTACAACCCTGCAAAGATAGAGGCAGTTAGTTCGTTGGCCAGACCGACGACGGTCGCCAAAATTCGTAGCTTTCTGGGACTGGCAGGTTATTACCGGCGTTTCGTGAAAGACTTTTCCGCTAAGGCAGCACCCCTAACCAATCTGACCAAGAAGGGTGTTGACTTTTTTTGGGACACCAGATGTGAGGAAAGTTTTGCCCAGCTTAAGCTCAGTTTGACGACAGCGCCAGTGTTGGCAGTTCCTGAGGGGACAGGGGGTTTCATAGTTTATAGTGATGCTTCCAAGTACGGTTTAGGCTGTGTGTTGATGCAACATGAGAAGGTGGCTCGAGTTGGTAAAAGACTACGACTGTGAGATCTTGTATCATCCCGGAAAGGCCAACGTTGTGGCTGATGCACTGAGTAGGAAGACGTCGCATTCCAGCGACTTTCTTTGAGCCATAATAATGACCAGATTTACGTTAATTGTAAAATAAGGTATTTAAGAGTGTTTCCAGGAGCAGTGGATTTATTAAGGTTTCTGGAGGTTTGTTGGTCAAGTGTAAAATAGGAATTTTAAAAGGTGCTCCTTGGGGGATTCGAACCCTGGACCTAAGGAATTTGGAGGCTTGGATTTAAATGAGTTAATTCAGGAGAAAAAGGTTGCATCCGCTGGGACTCGAAGGAGGAAAGCCCTGGGAAGGGATTTTGGGATTCCCCAAAGCCTATTTAATTTAGGGAAAAGGAAAAGAAAAGGAAAAAGATCAAGAACCCTAGCTTTGCCGCACACCACCCTCTCCCTCTCACCATTGCCGCAGTAGCCCAGCCCCTACCTCGCCGCACACAACTGCCAGCCCCAGACCGCACCGAGCAGCCCTGAAGTAGCCCCACCGCAACGGTTATAGCCAGCTCGCAGACCGCACTCCGTCCGCGTCTGCACGCTCGCCGTCCTAGCGCACCGTCTGCGCACGCCTGCGCCCCAGCGCCGTCCTCGTCTACACGCCCGTCCGCCCAGCCGCACGCCTCACACTTGCACCCGCGCGCCTGTGCCTAGCGCCCAGTGCCCCCTGCCGCACTAGCCAGCCAGCAGCGCAGCCCCAGCACCGTGCCAGCGCTCGACCGCACGCGTAGCAGCCTATCGTTCCGCACGCCTGCCTGCTTGCCTGCCTTGCCGAGACCTAGTGGTTCTCAAATTGGTAGTTCCCGAACCCCCACTCTTTTGGACCTTAGGTTATTAACTGCTGTTTGTTTAATTAGGATGATTTTATTACTTGCTTAGGTTGCTCGGGTTCGCTTAGAAGCTTGAGGGTCGCTTGTTGGTTGTGGTCACTATTTCTGCTTGCTTCCAGGTAAGGGTTTCTTACCGGGGTTGTGTGGACCCTACGAATTCTTGATGGCATGTCGTAGCTTGTAACTGTATGAGGTTCTAGTGGATAGCATTCATGTTTTCTCTTGATTTCAGAATGTGTTATGCTTGTATTCTATTAGTACCATGTTAGGATTTTCTTGTCCTGGCATATCCTTGTTCCTGTTATATTTTATTAGTTCCATGCTAGGGTTTTCTCATCCTGGCATATCCTTGTTCCGGTTATATTCTGTTAGTTCCATGCTAGGGATAGACAGGTGGTCTATAGTGTAGAAGACTGTAGGGGTATCTAGTTTAGGTCCTGTAACGACCCAGGTTTTTCATCCCGGTCTTCCAGGTATGCCCTAGGGGTAATTTGGTAATTTGGTCGGGCCGTCAGGGCCGTTTGTGTCTTTTCCAGTTACTAAAATTATTGGATGGATTTATGTAGGTTTTTGGAAGGATTTGTGGTTTGGTTTGAGCCATTAGGTGCTCTTGTTGCTCTTCCTGCATCATTTTATGGTTAGCCTTGGATTTTGGGAGTTTTGGTGCATTTGGTTAAATGAAATAGAAATTAGGTTTGTTCCATCTTCTTCTCCAAAATGTGTGGCCGCCCAAGCTATTCTCTCCATTGCCTTGCCGAGTTCTTCATAATTGCAGCTCCCTTGGATCGATCATCATCATTCCGGGTAGGTATCGATCTTCCTCTTCGTCTTCTCCGATTTGAGTTCTTGCTGGCCGAATGTAAATAGAAGAGTGTGGGTGTGTGTGTGTGTTTGTTTGCAGCCTGCCGAGAGGAGCCCCAGCTAGCAGCCCCACCGTCGCAGCTCCCCCCGGCCGATCGCACCAAAGAAGCCCAGATCGCCGCGAGTCGCCCGGCTCCCATCGCCCCTACATGCCATCGAGCGACTGTCGCTCGCCAGCCGAACCAGACGCCCAGACAGCCCGCCGCGGCCTCAGATCTCGCCAGCGGATGTGCTCGCCCGAGCCTGCAGCAGCAGCTCGAATCGCACGTCCCAACGCTGTCGGCCAGCGCGCCGTCGTCGTCCCAGCGCGCCTCAGCTCGCCGCCCATCTCAGCTGTCGGCGCCCAGCGCCCGACCCTCCGCCGCCATCATCGCGCCCGGCCAGCGGCCTCGCCATGCTTTGTCTGCGCCCGTCCAGCGTGTCAGCCGCGCCGCGTGAGGTTCTCCTGAGCCAAGCCTTGTTTATTTTATTATGTTTAGGCCTATGGATTGTGATTATTATTGTGTTTGTTAGGTTCTCGTTAGCTAGCTCGGGATCGATCGCAGCTTAGGATTTTTGTGTGTAGTTGCCTCCCGGCCAGGTAAGGATTTCTTACCGGAGTTGTGTGGACCCTGCGATGTTCTATGTGATTGATGTTGTATGTTTGTTTGTGACTATCAGCATGTATAGTTTAGGTGCTCTGTTCTGATTTCCTGACTGGCATGACTTCGTATGTTGTTCTTTCATGTTAGTCCATGCTAGGTTGTTCCGTTCTGGCATGCTCATATTCATTCTTGTTCCGTAGTACCATGCTAGGTCTGCTGTATTCTTTTGAGCACGTATTGGATTGTTGTTGATTGTTAAGGCAGGTTTCAGTAAACTATCTTTATTTCTGATTGAACCTTGATTGTTTTGTTTTAATTGGGAATCCGAAAATTATTTGCATATTGTCCTTTACTTTGAATGCATGCATTGGGGTAAAGGCCTATTTAGAGCCCTTTTTGGGTCGGGTCTTTACAGGTCCCGCTTGGGTAAGCCCTCGATGGGCACCAATGCGGTGCCAGTGTAGGTAAGTCCTCGATGGGCACTGCACTGTTCCCTTATGTGTAAGACCCTGATGGGCATTCGAATGTGTAAGACCCCGATGTGCATCATTGATGTGAGGTGTAAGACCCCGATGGGCATCCGTATGTGTAAGACCTCGATGGGCATCCGTATGTGTAAGGCCCTGATGGGCATCATAGATTTGAGGTGTAAGACCCCGATGGGCATCCGTATGTGTAAGACCCCGATGGGCATCACTGAGTTAGCAGGAGTAAGACCCCGATGGGCATCCTTATGTGTAAGTCCCCGATGGGCATCATTGTGTCATTATGTCCTAGGTTGTGTAAGTCCCCGATGGGCATCCAGGTGTAGAACCTAGGATAGGCTGTAGTTGTAAGCCCTTGAATAGGCTAGCTCTAGAAGTAGCACATGGCCTAAACCAACCGTTTTGCTCCGAGTCAATGTATGGTTGCATGTCGGTGTGCTAAATGAGATGTTTTCGTATTGTACCCTGGTTGGGGATTCTTTTTGAGTGACTCGTTGCTCACCCATATTTTTTGTGGCTTTCCACTAGGTAACTTGGGACAGAGGCTGGATGGCTAGGAGGAGGTTGCTGGATGATCATGGATGGCCGAACTCTGAGATGCACATTATTTTTATTCTTGATTTGAGTTAGCATGTAGTGGGACTTGAGTCCCTAGGGAAGCACACCAAAAACTATTTAATATTTCTCGAATCGTTTTCTCTGTTTTCAAGGAAGTACTGATCAGTCACTTTAATTGCTAGTTTTATTTAAATGGATTTCTGGATTTAAATTTTGTGGATTGAAAGGTATTTTATTTGGTACTATGAATGGTGTTTTATATTCTTAATCATGCATGCTAAGCAAGGATCTAGGTTAGAGACCATTTTTTGTGTCAGGTCTTTACATGAGCTCTCAGGTTGAATTGCGAAAAGAGTTTGAGCGAACCGGTATCGCAGTTTTGTTGGGAGAGGTTACCACTAGGGTAGCCTAGTTGACAGTTCAACCGTCGCTTAAGTAGAAGATCATCAACAGCCAGCTGAGTGATCCCAAGTTAAAACGATTGCTCGAGAAAGTTGAGGCTGATGGCGATTTTGACTTTGTCGTAGCACCAGACGAAGGTTTGAGATACAGAGGTCGGTTGTGCGTCCCAGACGAAGCGGGGATTCGAGCCGAGTTGCTCACCGAGGCTCATAGTTCCCCCTTCACTTGGCACCCAAGGGGTACCAAAATGTATCAGGATCTCAACCAGACGTTTTGGTGGATGGGTATGAAGCGAAATATAGTTGAGTTTGTTAGCCGGTGTCTCACTTGTCAGCAAGTGAAGGCTCCCGCACGTGGCCGATGGGTTTATTGCGTAGTTGAGTGTTCCACAGTGGAAGTGGGACGAGATTTTGATGGACTATATCTCTGGGTTGCCGAGGACACCGAGAGGGTTTACTCAGATCTGGGTAGTGGTGGATCGGCTGACTAAGAGTGCACACTTTATTCCCGGCAGGATTAATTACACCGTGGAATAGTGGGCGCAGTTATTCCTGGAGCAGATTGTTCGGTACCATGGGGTACCAGCGAAGATAGTGTCAGATCGGGATTCTCGGTTCACATCTCGCTTCTAGAGAGCGCTCTAGAAGGGTTTGGGAACCGAGTGCAGTTTCAGTACTGCATTTCACCCTCAAACAGATGGTCAGACCGAGAGTGTGAATCAGATTCTTGAGGATATGCTGAGAGCCTGTGTTATGGACTTTCCAGGCAGTTGGGACCAGTACCTGTATTTGATGGAGTTCGCATACAATAACAACTATCAGTCGACTATTCAGATGGCCCCATACGAGGCATTGTATGGAAAACGGTGTAGATCCCCAGTGTTCTAGGAGGAGGTCGGTGATTGTAACGACCCAGTTTTCAATTTGGGTATTTTAGGAGCTTTCGGTTCAAGATCCGGTTGTCGGTTGGGCCGTTAGAGTTATTTTAACCCTTAGGGGTATTTTGGTCTTTTGCTCCCCAGGCAGGATTTGTGGGTGTTCAGGATTCCAGGGTCACTCCTGCCTTTGTCGAGGCTTGATTGTTGTTGGTTGCAAGACCCAAGATGTTTGGGCTAGTCGTTTGGAAGTGGTTTGGGTTTTGGCAAAATTATTGTTAACTTTAGTGCTTCCTTTGGGATTTGAGCCCTTGCCCTTAATGTTGATTTGGGAGTTTGAATTAAGTGAGTTTTATTGATTGGAAAAGATTGCTTCAGCCGGGTCTCGAAGGAGGAAGCCGTGGGATGGGATTTTAGGTCTTTAAGACCTATTTTAAAATAGGATAAGGATGGAAAAATAAGGAAAAATCCCTTTTCCCCCTTGTTTTATTTCTCTCTCTCTCTCTCTCATCTCTCTCTCTCTCTCTCACCAAACCCGAGCCCCAACCCCAGCCCTAGCCGGACCAGCTTCGCCAACCCAGCCTGGCCTCGCACCAGACCCAGTCGCACTCATGCCAAGCGCTCTCGGCCCGCACCAGACACACCCACCCTAGCGCCGCATCAGCCCGCATGACCCACACCAGCCGTTTCGCACGGATCGCCCACTCTCCCAGCCGTGCAGCATCAGGCCGACCTAGCGTCGTCCAGCTCTGCACCAGGTCGCCCAGCCCGTGCGCGTTCCCTGTAGCTTAGACGCGTCACCAGCACGCGTTCCCTGTAGCCCAGATGCGTCGCCCGCGCGCCGTTCCCAATGCCGAGCCGCGCCGCACCACTCCTAGCCTCAGCGCCACGCGCCACAAGACCGTGTCCTGTCGCGCTGCGCTGCGCTTGCGCCACTCTCGCGCGCGCGTCCTAACTGCGCCCAACAGCGCCAAGCTAGCCTCCTTGCTGCCAATAGCCTGCCCTGCTGTGTTGGTGTGGCCCGAGCCTTGTGGCTTCTCGGATGGTATTTCTCGAGTCTTTTCTCCCTTGGGCCCTATATTGTTGGCTGCTGTTTATTTAATTAGGTTGTTTTTATTAAATGCTTAGGTTGCTTGAGTTCTCTTAGAAGCTCGAGGGTCGCTTGGTTGATTTGTGTTAGTTATTTCTGCTTGTTTCCAGGTAAGGATTTCTTACCGTGGTTGTGTGGACCCTGCGATATTATCATGATGTGCCTTGTATGCTTGTTGACTTTTATGAGCATGATAGTGATAGGGCAGCTACGATTGATCTCTTGCTAGCATGTTTGTCTGATTGTACATGTTAGTGCCATGCTAGGTTTGTTCTTCCAGCATGCTTATGATTCCAGTTTTAAGTTCGTAGTATCATGCTAGGTTAAGTGTGATTGATGTGGATTGTTGTTTGTTAGCCAGGAATCATTTCATCTGTACTCTAAGCTAGCATAGTAGGGTTTGTCATCATCCAGAGGCTGAGAGCGGACATAACGTACTTTGTCCCCACGGGTCGGGTGTTAGAGCGAAGCATAACGTACATTGCTTCCCCCCCCGGCCGCCGATGTGGATTTAGCTACCACATCGGCATAAGCCTAGTTTGTAGCCTGCTAGAGCGGAACCCTGCAAACGGTGTAAGCCTGCCTTGGCCGGTTTTCAGCTTTAGGTCGGTGGTACAGGCTGCACAGATGAGTGTCAAGGGCCTCGCACTACTGTGATCAGTGACACCGCTTCCGAGTCTTAGGCATGCGTACCTGGCCCGCGTAGTTTGTACTTAGGCCCCCACATTTACGCCGGTTGCAGCAGCATGCTGTGTGCGCGCACACGCGTTAGTCACCGGTTCGGAGAGCTCCCCCGGGCTAATGTTCGGGAGTACACCAGTTCCTTCCAGTTTAGAGCCAGACTTCGGGTACTTTCCCGATAGTCCAGATTTATTAGCGGGGTAAGAGACCCTTGAGGACACCCATTGTGATTGGTTTTGAGCTGATCATATGGTCAGGGAGAAAGACCCTCGAGGGTGTCAGACATCCATTGGGATTGGTTTTTGAGCTGATCATTTGGTTGAGGGCGAAAGCCCCTCAAGGATGTCTCAGGATTGGTTATGAGAACCAATCATTAGGCCGGAAGAAGGAGACTTCCGAGGACTCCGGATTTTGCCTAGTAAGCTCGTTGAGCTATGATCTGTGTTGGTAACTGTTTGCATGTATACTAGGGTGCTAGATGACTGATGTATCGTATCGTACCCCGGTTGGGGATTCTTACTGAGTATGTTTATACTCACCCTTATTTCTGTGGTTTTTCCACAAGGTAACTTGTGACAGCACCGGGATGGCTAGTGGAGGTAGCGGATTGATAATGGGAGCTGCCGACACTTTGTTAATTGTTATTTGCATTATTTATTCAGCATGTAGATGGACAGGAGTCCTAGGGGAATGTTGTTAAAGTTGTTTAAACTGTTTTGCGTGTTTTTATAAATACTGGCCAGGCTTGTTTTTACTTTGTTGGATTTGCTTAATAAAAATTGTTGGTTATGTTTTAAGTGTCCCCGTTCTCAAATTTTTTGTAAAGTTTTAAAATATGAGCAGTAAACCGCTTGTTGACATGTTTTTAACTTGCATGCTCAGTGAGAACCCAGGTTTAGGACCGTATTTAGGGTCGAGTTCTTACAGTGATAGACAGGTTTTGGGTCCCGAGTTACTTCAGATGACGAATGACGCAGTGCAGAAGATCAGGGCTCGCATGTTGACAGCTCAGAGTAGGCAGAAAAGTTACGCTGATGTTAGGCGTAGGGATTTGGAGTTCGAGGTAGGCAACATGTTTTTCGAAGGTAGCACCAATGCGTAGTGTGTTAAGGTTTGGTAAGCGAGGCAAACTGAGCCCCAGGTTTGTAGGGCCTTTTGAGATCCTTGAGCGGATCGGAGCAGTGGCCCATCGATTATCTTTGCCCCCATCATTGGCAGCATTGCATAACGTGTTCCACGTCTCGATGTTGAGGCAGTATGTGGCAGACCCGACACATGTGCTAGATCACGAACCCTTAGAGTTGAGTAAAGATTTGTCCTTCCAGGAGAAGCCTGTGCAAATTTTGGCTCGTGAGCGCAAGGTTTTGCGCAATCGAGAGATAAGCTTAGTAAAGGTTCTGTGGAGACATCAGAGGGCAGAGGAAGCGACATGGGAGCTAGAGGATGAGATGAGAACTCATTACCCGGAGCTGTTTCAGTCTTAGGACTTTCGGGGACCAAAGTCTTAAAAGGAGGGAGTATTGTAACGGCCCAGACTTTCGTTCCGGTTCTCCAGGTATGTTCGGTTCAGTATTTGGTTGATTGGTTGGGTCGTTAAGACTTTTTAACCCTGGAGGGCATTTTGGTCATTATGCTCTTAGGGATGGCCTCATGGGATCTTAGAGAATCCGAGAGTATTCCTAACTTTGCTAAGTTGGTTAGGTTGTTGATGCAGGTTACCAAGAGTTGTTGAGATTGTTTGGAGTTTCGAGAAGCTTTCAGTTAATTGTAAAATAAGGTTTTTAAAAGTGTTTCCAGGAGGATTCGAACCCCTAACCTTAAAGGGGGTTTGAAAGCTCAAATTTAATTATGAAAATAAGGCACGCCAGCTGGGACTCGAAGGAGGGAAGCCCTGGGGAGGGGCTCTAGGTCGCCCAAGCCTAATTAAATTAGGAAAAAGGAAAAAGAAAATAAGAAACCCTATTTCTCCCCTTGCCGAATTCACTCTCTCCCTCTCTCACCCTTGCCGAATCCTCCAAGAACAACAACCAAGCTCAAGATTCATGTAAGTTCTCTCTTCTCCTTCTTCCCTTCCTAGCTGAATGTGATTCCCTTGAAGTTTGGCCAAACCCTAATCGAAAATTGTATGTTGCATGGTAGCCGAGACTCTTCTTGATCTTTCTTGGAGTGTGCCGAACCTCTTCTCCTTGATCTCTCTTGGTGTAGCCACAACCAACTCAAGAATCCGAGAGGTGAGCGCTTCTTCTTTCTTTCTCTCCTTGTCGAGACCCCCACCTTTTGTTATTATGCAAACCCTAATCGAGGAGATCATCTCTCCCTTGCAGCCGAGACCTTCCTTGGTTTCTTCCCCTTGAGTAGCCGCAAGTTTGATCCAAGAAGATTGCTCGGAAAGTGTTTCTGCAAGCCTAGTTGGGTGTGTTGCTTTCTGAAAGCTCCAACCAAGTGAAGCCTAGTAGCCTCATCTCTCTCTCAAGCTTTTCTTGGAGCCGAATCTTGATTGAGGTGAGTTCTTCCTTCCTTGGCTGAGAGCATGCCCTTGCTGGTTGGTTGAGTTCCAAGTCTTTCTCCTTTGTTTTGCAAGCTCCGATCGAAGCCGGAAGAGCTCTCGCATCTAACCCTTGAAGCCGAGAGCAATAGCCAAGCAAAACTCAACCCCGAGGTAAAACCCCCATCCTAGCCGAGAGCTTGAGGGTATGTTTAGGGATGTGTTGTTTGTTTTTCTGGTTAGCTAACTTGTGTTCTTTCCTGTTGAGGTGAAGTTGAGCAAGTTTTGGAAAGTGGTTGTTTGTGAAGGCCAAAAGCCAAGCTTGGCAGAGAGCTTGTGGGACTAGCTAGGTAGTTTCCCGGCTCTTGTTTCTCTTGGTTTGTAACTAGGGTTAGTTAGTTTAGATGTTAATGTGTTTCGGTTGTTTTTCTAGGTTGTGTGTTTCTGCAGCTCAAAGAGCATTATAATTATTTTCTGCTTGTTTCCAGGTAAGGATTCCTTACCGGGGTTGTGTGGACCCTGCGATGTTTTCTTGATTGTGCCTTGTATGCCTGTAACTTTTATGAGCATGTTAGTGGATAGGACAGCTTGTGTTTGAATTCCTGCTAGCATGTTTGCCTGTTTGTACATGTTAGTGCCATGCTAGGTTTGTTCTTCCAGCTTGCTTAATATTCCTGCTTTAAGTTCGTAGTATCATGCTAGGTTATGTGTGATTGATGTTGATATGTATGTTTAGCCAGGAATCAATTATTCTGTACTCGTAGTTAGAATAGTAGGGTTTGTCATCATCCAGAGGCTGAGAGTGGACATAACGTACGTTGTCCCCACATGTTGGGAGTTAGAGCGAAGCATAACGTACATTGCTTCCCCCCGGCAGCCGATGTGGATTTAGCTACCACATCGGCATAAGCCTAGTTTGTAGCCTACTAGAGTAGAATCCTGCCAACGGTGCAAGCGTACCTTGGCCGGTTCTTAGCTTCAGGTCGGTGGTACATGCTGTTACAGATGAATGTCGAGGGCCTCGCACTACTGTGTTCAGTGACACCGCTTCCGAGTCTTTAGGCATGCATACCTGACCCACGTAGTTTGTACCTAGGCCCCCACATTTATGCCGGTTGCAGCAGCATGCGGTGTGCGCGCACACGCATTAGTCGCCGGTACGGAGAGCTCCTCCGGGCTAATGTTAGTGAGTACACCAGTTCCTTCCAGTCTAGAGCCAGACTTCGGGTACTCTCCCGTTAGTCCAGATTTTGTTAGCTAGGGTAAGAGGCCCTTGAGGACACCCATTGAGATTGGTTTTTGAGCTGATCATATGGTCGAGGGAGAAAGACCCTCGAGGGTGTCAGACATCTTTTGGGATCGGTTTTTGAGCTGATCAATTGGCCAAGGGAGAAAGACCCTCGGAGATGTCCCGGGATTGGTTATGAGAACCAATCATTAGGCCGGAAGTAGGAGACTTCCGAGGACTCCGGATTTTGCCTTGTCAGCTAGTTGAGCTAAGATCTATGTTGATATCTGTTTACATGTGTACTAGGGTGCTAGATGATTGATTGCATCGTATCGTACCCCAGTCGAGGATTCTTACTGAGTATGTTTATACTCACCCTTACTGTGGTTTTCCACCACGTAACTTGGGACAGCAATGTCAGAATCCAGAAAACAATCATAAAACACCCTAAGGGCTTCGTGCCCAACTACATGCATTCAGAGGATAATAACAGCATAAAACATAAACATAAGACTCAGAGTGGAACAGCTGGTTCCCATGATTAGCAGCTCCTCCTTCAGCCATCCTGTCTCTCACCATGGTTACCTGTCAAAACCACATAATAAGGGTGAGTAATGAGCTACTCAGTAAGAATCCCCAACTGGGGTACAATACGATAAAACTGGTCATCTAGCATAAAGTATGCAAGCCATGAATATAAACACAGAGGAGAGCACACAGCTTAAATCCATACATAAACCTCGGATGCCATCTCAAGGTCTTACTCCGGAAAACTACAACGCGATACGATACTATACGAGAAACTAGTCTCAACCTCAGTGTAACGGCCCGGAATTTCATCCCGGTCTTCCCGGTGTGCCCTAGGGGAATTTTGGTAATTTGGTCTGGCCGACAGGGCCGGTTATGTCTTTTCCAATTGCCAAAAAAATTATGAGATGAATTAAATGGGATTGGGAAGCTTTGTGAAGGTATTTGGGCTTGGTAAAATGCAAAACTAAATAGGGAATTAACTAGTGCGTCAAGTGGGATTTGAACCTTGGGTGCTTGGGAAGCTAGTTGGGTGTCATTGCCAATTGAGCTTCCGAGCGCTCTTTTTAATCTGTACGCACCATCTTGCACTTAAGCCGTGGTTCAAAGGAATTTTGAATTTAGTTTAAAAGAGGAATTTCGGCCGAGTCTTCTTCTTCTTCGCCATTATTCCCTTCGACCGACCGAGCTCTCTCGCGATTCTTCCTCGTCGACCAGCGATCGCCAGAGCTCTCCCTCTCCAATTCGAAGCTAATTCTCGAGCAGCCGGTAGGTCTCTCTTCTTCCTTCTTCTTCTCCTTTAATTCCTTCTCCCCTGTTTTCGGTTTGGCCATTGATGGCCGAGAGAGTGAAGAGTGTGTGGTTGTGAGTTTTGTGCAGCTAGTGGAGAGGAAACAACCAGCACCGGATCGCCCGAGAAGAAGCTTCATTGTCGCCTCGATCGCCCGAGCTCTCCTTCTCAATCGCCCCAATTCGCCGGCCAGCTTGCCCCTCGATCGCACGGAGAAGCCGGCTCCATCGCACCAAATCGCCAAGCCGCGCGCGCAAGCCGCGATCGCGACCGAAGTCGCGCCAGCATAAGACTCCCCTAGCGCCGCGCCTCTTCTGTCACGTCGCGCACTCGCGCTTCCAGCGCCGTGCTTCTTCTGTCCGCGCGCAGCACCGCCCCAGCGTCGTGCCTCTTCTGTCCGCGCGCAGCCGCGCCCCAGCGCCATGTCGCGTGTCCTGTCGCCGAGCCGAGCCTAATTGTTTTATTTAATTTAGATTATGGTGTGTAATTGTGTTATGCTTGTTAGGTTCCCGGTAAGTAGCTCGAGTTCATTCGCAGCTTAGGATTTCTTGTTAATCGCCTCCCCGACCAAGGTAAGGATTTCTTACCGGAGTTGTGTGGACCCTGCGATATATCATGTGATTGTTGAATGATTGCTTGTTTGTGTTTATTGACATGTGTAGCTAAGTGCTCTATTCTTAATTCCCGACTGGCATGAATTCCTACGTTGTTTCTCAGGTTAGTCCATGCTAGGTTGTTCCTTTCTGGCATGTTCGTATCTGTTCTTGCTTCGTAGTATCATGCTAGGTTCGTTGTATTCTTGTTGAGCACGTATTGGAATATATTGGATTGTTTGCTGATTGCTATGACAGGTTAGAGTGCAGGTAGATAGCATCATCTGGGCTGGGTGCATAACGAGCCTTGCATCCCCGACAGGGACGTACGAGATGGTGCTCCGTCCCTGATCCCGTTAGGGATTAGCTAACCCTAACGGCTGGCCCTGCAATCCTGGGTGAGGGTGGCAGACTGTTAAATGCCCCAACGGTCGGGATGATGACTTGGCATTGCCTCGTCCCCGACAGTCGGCACGTCCTCAGCGTGTTCGGCCGTAGCCCTTGATTGCCACCTGTTAGGGCAAGGACGGCTTTCTGGTGTAAGCCTACCACGACCGGTTCCTTAGCCTCAAAGTGCGGTGGTTCAGCCGACATAGTTCACTTGTCCAGTCTCACACCCCTATGTCGGTGACACCGATCCGGAGATTTAGTTAGGCGTGGTGGATCGGACATGGGCGCTTTTGCCACTAGACCCGGCACCCCCATAGTGCTGCAGTAGCACGCGGTGCGCGCTTACGCTCATTACAGCACCGACCGGAGAGCTCCTCGGGATCTTGAGTTAGTGCACCTTTCATTCGACAGTAGACAGGCTGAGGCCGGGACTCGTTTCTCGTATAGGGCGTATTGTGTGGTGGATTATTATGGACTAAGACCCTGAGTTGGCATCCGAGGTCCAAGTATGGACTTAAGCTATGTGCTCTATTCTGTGTATATACTCATAGCTTGCATAAACTCATCTAGATGACCATGTATATCGTATTGTACCCCGGTTGGGGATTCTTACTGAGTAATTCGTTACTCACCCTTATTTTTGTGGTTTTTCCACAGGTAACCGAGATGCGAGACAGGATGGCTGAAGGAGGAGCTGAGATCATGGGGACCAACCATCAAACTCTGATTTTGTGTTATGACTCTTGTCTTTTATTTTCACCTGAATGCATGTAGCCGGGCACGGAGCCCTAGGATGTTTTCTAAATGTTTTGTGGATTCCAGCATTGCTGTATTTGGGAAGGTTTTGAATGTTTTTAATAAATGTCTGATCAGAGTAAACTTTGGAAATGTATTTATCTTGGAACAGGTGCTTGGAGACAGGGACAGGTTTCAGGAAAATTGTCTGGACTTTGAATTGAATGTTTGAATGTTTTGTTTTTAATTGGACTCCGAAATCATATTTGTATATTGTCCTTTACTTTGAATGCATGCATTGGGGTTAGGGCCCATTTAGAGCCCCATTCGGGTCGGGTCTTTACAGTTGGTATTAGAGCTCAGAGTCATAGATTCTGTAGATTGACCTTTTGTTGTAGGTCATTTTCCCATGATCACCAGCACTCCGACAGTCATCAGGTACGCCTAAGTTTACTATTTGTTGTAGAAAAGGGTTAAGAATTTACAATACCTTTCATCTAGTGTATGCATTGTATAGTGTTGTAGAGCAGAGACGAGCAGGCTCTGACTCGTTGTTGGTTTGGGTGTAGATCGCCAGCATGCCAGTCACCCACGCCGGAAGAGGACGTCCGAGAGGAGGCCGAGGTGTCAGGATCAGATCTGACACCGCAGGGACATCGTCCCAAGCTGAGACTGATGGCATTCCACCAGTAGCTCCCCTTGTTGCGCCTAGAGTAGGCGTTGAGGCGTCCGAGCGCAGTGAGACTGCTCCTGGAGTAGAATTTGCTGATTCTATGAGGGCTATGGTGGTCGACTTATTGAGTGACCAGAGGGCAGAGACCCAGGCCTTGTTGGCCGCGCAGCGGGAAGAGTCCCGAGCCCAGATCGAGCAGTTGACTCGCTTGTTTCAGCAAGGCGCAGCTCCGCAGGAGCCAGCAGCCCTTGTGGCAGATGTGGCAGAGGGTGCCGAGGAGCTTGGCAAATGGTTGAAGGACTTCGTGAAGTGGAATCCAGAGAAGTTTGATGCCTCAAGTGATGCTTTAGCAGCAGCCAGATGGATTGCCCATTTGGAGTACACCTTCCTGATTATGGAGTGCCTCGATGTTCAGAGGTCGAGGTGTGCAACCCATGTGCTAGGAAGCACAGCTAGATGGTGGTGGGAGTCCACTCTGAGTGAGAGACCAGCTGGGTCTCCACCTGCCACCTAGGAGTTCTTCAAGTCTGAGTTCAGGGTCAAGTATATTAGTGATGAGGCCCAGGAGAAGATGGTAGAGCTTTTCCAGAACCTGAAGCAGGGTTCCGATTCCATAGAGGAGTATGAGAGAAAGTTCTCGAGTACGGCAATTTGTCCAGATTGATAGCCACCCCTGAGTTGAAGATTCGAAAGTTCATTTCTGGTTTGAGGCAGGGTGTGTCTCAAGATGTCAGGGCTCAGGCTCCTGACACTTATGCTAGAGCTGTTCAGCTAGCCACAATTTACAGTGGAAAGTTTCCTGTTGAGCGGATTGTTGCCGCTCCGGTTCAGCGTCCTGTCCCAGCTGTAGTGGGGCAGAAGAGGAAGTTTGATTTCCTAGGAGGCGGCCAGCGTCGTTAGGGGCAATTTCAGAACCGGGATCAGCGTAGAGTTCCAGCTCGTTTCCAGCCTCGCCAGCAGAGCGGTCCCAGGCAGATTCCCGCCTGTGCTACTTGTGGAAGAGCCCACTTTGGAGCTTGTCAGACCGGGCCTAGGCTGTGTTTTCGATGTGGTAGAGAGGGCCATCTGGCCCGTTTCTGTGATCAGCCAGCTATGGCAATTCAGCCAAGGCAGCGGCGAGAGGTGCGGTGTTCGCTCACGAACCGTCGGAAGGCCGAGCGTCACGGATGCCGCCGTGGCGATGCACGCTTCTTGTTTTGGATCATTGCGCATTTGTCTTGTTTGATTCTGGTTCTACGCATTCGTTTGTATCTGTATTGTTTGCTGAGCATGCTAGGTTGAGATTAGAGCCTCTAGGTTTTGAGTTATCTGTTGCAACTCCTTCGGGGGTTAATATGTTAGCTAGAGATAAGATTAAGGATGGCCGGATCGAGATATCCGGGGAATTTCTTGTAGCTACGCTCATAGTTCTGCCTATGAGTGGTTTCGATGTGATTCTTGGTATGGAGTGGTTAGCTGCTAACCATGCGTTGATTGACTGCCACCGGAAAGAAGTAGTGTTCAGGCCGGCGGGTGGACCCAGCATCAAGTTTCGTGGAGTCCAGGGTGGAGTTTGCCCGCTGATGGTGTCAGCGGTGAAAGCTCGTCGTTTGCTAGCTCATGGAGCTTGGGGCTACCTAGCCAAGTTGTCCGGAGAGAGCCGCTCCTCACTGACTGTTGATCAGGTGCCGGTCGTGCAGGAGTTTGCGGATGTGTTTCCTGAGGAGTTACCGGGGTTGCCCTCGAAGAGAGAGGTTGACTTCACAATTGAGCTCGAGCCAGGGACCCTCCCTATCTCGAAGGCTTCGTATCGTATGGCGCCAGCCGAGTTGAAGGAACTGAAGGTTCAGTTGTAGGAGATGTTAGATCGAGGGTTCATTCGTCCGAGTGTGTACCCGTGGGGAGCACCAGTTCTGTTTGTGAAGAAAAAGGATGGTTCGATGCGCTTGTGTATCAATTATCGCGAGCTTAATAAGGTGACAGTGAAGAATAAGTATCAGTTGCCCCGTATGGACGATTTGTTCGACCAGCTTCAGGGAGCTTCCGTGTTCTCCAAGATAGATTTGAGATCCGGCTATCATCAGTTGCGGATTAGGGACGCCGACATTCCTAAGACAGCTTTCAGGTCTAGATATGGGCACTATGAGTTTGGGGTCATGTCGTTTGGATTGACTAATGCACCAGCAGCGGTTCGGCACAGGGAACGGCGCGCGGGCGCGAGCTCGGCAAGCACAGGGGCGCGCGCGCGAGGCGACGAGCTACAGGGAGCTCGAGCGCGAGCGACACGAGCTACAGGACACTCGGGCTGGCACGGCACAAAGACGGTGGGCGACTTCGGACCAGGCGAGGGCCGAACGACTGGGCGACGCAAGGGGCGGCGAGCAAGGCTAGGCTCATACGTGCGCGCGCGCAGCGAGGCGAGCTGGGCGGCTAGGCTCGCGACCATGGGCGAGTTGGGCATTGGGGCTGGCTCGGGCTGGGTGGCCAGGGTGGGCGACTAGGGGCTGCTCGGGCAGGGAGGTGAGGGGCCAAGAGGGGGGCTCGGGTTGGAGGAGAGAGAAAGGGAAAAATGGGGGAAAAAATGGGATTTTCTTTTTTTTTTTTCTTTTTCTCTTTTATCCTTATCCAAAATCATTTTATCCAAATTTCCAATTTTCCAAAAATCCTTAAAATCCTTAAATCCCATTTCCCAGCTTCCTCCTTCGAGACCCGACTGAAGCAACCTTTCCAAACAACAAATCTCACTGAAATCAACCTCCCAAATCAACACCAAGGGCCCGGCTCGAATCCCAAAGGAAACACCCAAACAACCATCACTTTGCCCAAAACCCAAATCACAACCGAACTCCCAAACGAATAGCCCAAACATCTCGGGACTCGCAGTCCACAACAAACAAGCCTCAACAAAGGTAGGAGCTACCTTGAAGCCCTGAAAAACCACAAATCCTGCCCGGGGATCAAAAAGACCAAAATGCCCCTAAGGGTCCAACAGCTCTAACGGCCCAACCGAACCACTGAATCTGAACCGAAAGCTCCTCGAGAACTGGGATAGAAAACTGGGCCGTTACACAGGTGGTTTCGTGGTCTACAGCCATGCTTCCAAGTTTGGGTTAGGTTGTGTGTTGATGCAGCACGGGAAGGTCATTGCTTATGCTTCCCGCCAGTTGAAGCCATATGAGCAGAACTACCCAACTCATGATATGGAGTTGGCAGCAGTGGTGTTTGCACTGAAGATTTGGAGTCATTACCTGTATGGTGAGCGGATTCAGATGTTTACCGATCACTAGAGCCTCAAGTATCTGTTTACTCAGAAGGAGTTGAATATGAGGCAGAGGAGATGGTTGGAGTTGGTAAAAGATTATGACTGCGAGATTTTGTACCATCCGGGTAAAGCCAATGTTTTAGCGGATGCTTTGAGTAGGAAGACGTCGCACTCCGCGGTGTTGTTGAGTTCCCAGCCCAGATTGCGGAGAGAGTTCGAGCGGGTTGAGGTTGTAGTGTTGTTGGGTGAGGTTGCTGCCAGAGTAGCTTAGTTGACAGTTCAGCCATCGATTAGGCAGCGGATTATCGATAGCCAGCTGAGTGACCCCACCCTTAAGAGATTGTTTGACAAAGTTAGTGCTGACAGAGATTTTGACTTCGTATATTCACCAGACAGTGGACTGACTTACAGAGGCCGGTTGTGCGTTCCGGATGTGGCAGGATTGCGAGCAGAGTTACTCTCTGAAGCCCACAGTTCTCCGTTTGCTTGGCATCCCGGGGGTACCAAGATGTATCAGGACCTTAAGTAGACATTCTGGTGGATGGGTATGAAAAGAGATGTTGCGGAGTTTGTCAGTCGGTGTCTCACTTGTCAGCAAGTGAAGGCACCCAGGCAGAGACCAATGGTTTGTTGCGGCCACCGAGTGTGCCTCGATGGAAATGGGAAGAGATCTCCATGGACTTTATTTCTGGTTTGCCGAGGACTCGAGGAAGTTCTCTCGAATCCGGGGTGATAGTCGACCGATTGACTAAGAGCGCACACTTCATTCCCGATAGAGACACTTATACCGTGGAGCAAAGGCGCGATTGTTTTTTGAGCGAGATCATTCGTTATCATGGTGTGCCTGTGAGGATTGTGTCCGACCGTGATTCGAGGTTCACTTCGCTTTTCGAGAGCGCTCCGAAAGGTTTAGGCACCGAGTGCGCCAAAGATAACTTTTTTCACCCTCGCATGGATGAACAGACCGAGAGGGTGAACCGCATTTCTTGAGGACATGTTGAGAGCTTGTGTGTTGGATTTCCCGGGCAGTTGGGACCAGTATATGTATCTGATGGAGTTTGCCTATAACAACGATTTATCGATCGGCGATTGATGGCTCCATTCGAGGCTTTGTATGGTGAGCGTTGCCGATCTCCCCGTGTTCGGGAAGAGTTTGGTGATAGACAGGTGTTGGGTCCCGAGTTGCTGCAGTTGACTAATGGTGCCGTGCAGAAGATTAGAGCTCGCATGTTGACAGCTCAGAGCAGGCAGAAGAGTTACGCCGATGTGCGGCGTCGAGACTTGAAATTTGAGGTTGGACAGCATGTATTCCTAAAGGTTGCACCGATGCGAGGTGTTTTGAGGTTTGGTAAGCGTGGAAAGCTTAGTCCCCGTTTTGTTGGTTTGTTTGAGATTCTGGAGAGGATTGGCAAAGTTGCTTATCGGTTAGCCCTGTCTCCGTCATTGTCAGCGGTACACGGTGTTTTTCATGTTTCGATGTTGAGGCAGTACGTGCCAGACCCGTCGCATATTGTAGACTTTGAGCCTTTGCAGCTGAATGAGGATTTGAGCTTCGAGGAGAAGCCAGTGGGGATTCTTGCCTTCGAGACAAAGACGTTGCGTAACCGTGAGATCCGTTTGGTAAAGGTTCAGTGGAGAAATCTAAGTTTAGAGGAAGCCACTTGGGAGCGGGACGATGAGATGAGATTGCATTATCCCGAGCTGTTCCAGTCTTAGGGACTTTCGAGGACGAAAGTCATAAAAAGGAGGGAATATTGTAACGGCCCAGAATTTCATCCCAGTCTTCCCGGTGTGCCCTAGGGGCATTTTGGTAATTTGGTCGGGCCGACAGGGCCGGTTATGTCTTTTCCAAATGCCAAAAAAATTATGAGATGAATTAAATGGGATTGGGAAGCTTTGTGAAGGTATTTGGGCTTGGTAAAATGCAAAATTAAAGAGGGAATTAAATAGTGCGTCGAGTGGGATTCAAACCTTGAGTGCTTGATAAGCTAGTTAGGTGTCATTGCCAATTGAGCTTACGAGCGCTCTTGTTAATCTATACGCACCATCTTGTACTTAAGCCGTGGTTCAAAGGAATTTTGAATTTAGTTTAAAAGAGGAATTTTGGCCGAGTCTTCTTCTTCTTCGCGATTATTCCCTTCGACCGACCGAGCTCTCTCACGATTCTTCCTCGCCGACCAGCGATCGCCCGAGCTCTCCCTCTCCAATTCGAAGCCAATTCTCGAGCAGCCGGTAGGTCTCTCTTCTTCCTTCTTCTTCTCCTTCAATTCCTTCTCCCCTGTTTTCGGTTTGGCCATTGATGGCCGAGAGAGTGAAGAGTGTGTGGTTGTAAGTTTTGTGCAGCTAGTGGAGAGGAAACAACCAGCGCCGGATCGCCCGAGAAGAAGCTCCATCATCGCCTCGATCGCCCGAGCTCACCTTCTAAATCGCTCCAATTCGTCGGCCAGCTCGCCCCTCGATCGCGCGCAGAAGCCGGCTCCATCGTGCCAAATCGCCAAGCCTCGCCGCTCACCGCATCGCACCGAGTCGCTCCAGCGCGCCGTCCCCAGCGCCGTGCCTCTTCTGTCCGCGCGCAGCCCGCGCCCCAGCGCCGTGTCTCTTCTGTCCGCACGCAGCCGCGCCGTGTCGTGTATCATGTCACCGAGCCGAGTGAATGCTCCCGAGCTGAGCCTAATTGTTTTATTTAATTTAGATTATGGTGTGTAATTGTGTTGTGCTTGTTAGGTTCCCGGTATCTAGCTTGAGTTCGTTCGTAGCTTAGGATTTCGTGTTAATCGCCTCCCCGACCAAGGTAAGGATTTCTTACCGGAGTTGTGTGGACCCTGCGATATATTATGTGATTGCTGAATGATTGCTTGTTTGTGTTTATTGACATGTGTAGCTAAGTGCTCTATTCTGAATTCCCGACTGGCATGAATTCCTACGTTGTTTCTCATGTTAGTCCATGCTAGGTTGTTCCTTTCTGGCATGTTCGTATATGTTCTTGCTTCGTAGTATCATGCTAGGTTCGTTGTATTCTTGTTGAGCACGTATTGGAATATATTGGATTGTTTGCTGATTGCTATGACAGGTTAGAGTGAAGGTAGATAGCATCATCCGGGCCGGGTGCATAACGAACCTTGCATCCCCGATAGGGACGTACGAGATGGTGCTCCATCCCTGATCCCGTTAGGGATTAGCTAACCCTAACGGCTGGCCCTACAATCCTGGGTGAGGGTGGCAGACTGTTAAATGCCCTAACGGTCGGGATGATGACTTGGCATTGCCTCGTCCCCGGCAGTCGGCACATCCTCAGCGTGTTCGGCCGTAGCCCTTGATTGCCACTGTTAGGGCAAGGACGACTTCTGGTGTAAGCCTACCACGACCGGTTCCTTAGCCTCGGTGAGGTGGTTCAGTGACATAGTTCACGTGTCCAGTCTCACACCCCTATGTCAGTGACACCGATCCAGAGATTTAGTTAGGCGTGGTGACTGGACATGGGCAGCTTGCCACTAGACCCGGCACCCCCATAGTTTGCAGTAGCACGCGGTGCACGCTTACGCTCATTACAGCGCCGACCGGAGAGCTCCTCGGGATCTTGAGTTAGTGCACCTTTCATTCGACAGTAGACAGGCTGAGGCCGGGACTCGTTTCTCGTATAGGGCGTATTGTGTGGTGGATTATTTCGAACTAAGACCCTGAGTTGGCATCCGAGGTCCAAGTATGGACTTAAGCTATGTGCTCTATTCTGTGTTTATACTCATAGCTTGCATACACTCATCTAGATGACCATGTATATCGTATTGTACCTCGGTTGGGGATTCTTACTGAGTAATTCGTTACTCACCCTTATTTTTGTGGTTTTTCCACAGGTAACCGAGATGCGAGACAGGATGGCTGAAGGAGGAGCTGTGATCATGGGGACTAGCCATCAAACTCTGATTTTGTGTTATGACTCTTGTCTTTTATTTTCCCCTGAATGCATGTAGCCGGGCACGGAGCCCTAGGATGTTTTCTAAATGTTTTGTGGATTCCAGCATTGCTGTATCTGGGAAGGTTTTGAATGTTTTTAATAAATCTCTGATCAGAGTAAACTTTGGAAATGTATTTATCTTGGAACAGGTGCTTGGAGACAGGGACAGGTTTCAGGAAAATTGTCTGGACTTTGAACTGAATGTTTGAATGTTTTGTTTTTAATTGGAATCCGAAATCATATTTGTATATTGTCCTTTACTTTGAATGCATGCATTGGGGTAAGGGCCCATTTAGAGCCCCATTCGGGTCGGGTCTTTACACTCAGCCTTCCTACTATTGATATGAAAGGTGCACTGAACTCAAGATCCCGAGGAGCTCTCCAGTCGGCGCTGTAATGAGCGTGTGCGCGCACCGCATGCTGCTACAAACCAGGGTGGTGCCGGGTCTAGGGCAAGCTGGCCTAGTCCAGTACTCATGCCTAACAAATCTCTGGATCAGTGTCACAAAACATAGGGGTGTGAGACTAGGACACGTAAACTATGTCAGCCTGTACCACCGCACCTGAGGCTAAGGAACCGGTCGTGGTAGGCTTACACCAGGAAACGGTCCTTGCCCTATCAGGTGGCAATCAAGGGGTACTGCCGACGCACTGAGGACGTGTTGACTGCCGGGGACAAGGAAATGCCTCGTCATTCACCCGATCATTGGGGCATTTAACAGTCTGCCACCCTCACCCAAGATTGCAATGGGCTGCCGTTAAAGTTAGTTAAACCCTAACGACGGATCAGGGATGGAGTACTGCCTCGCACGTCCTTGCCACGGATGCAAGTTACGTTATGCATCCTCGCCCAGATGATGCTACCTATCATAATCCTAAACTATAAACAGATAACAACAAACAATCCAATACGTGCTCAGTAGAGACAATGAACCTAGCATGATACTATGAAGCAAGAATGGATAACGAGCATGCCAGAACAGAACAACCGAGCATGGAACTAACATGAGAAACAACACGAGAATCATGCCAGTCGGAATTCAAAACAGAGCACCTATGTAAAGACCCGACCCGAATGGGGTCCTAAACTAGGCTTTTACCTCAATGCATGCGTTCAAAACTTAAAAACAATATGCCAGAATGGTTTTCGAATTCTAAGTGAAAACTAAAACATGCAAACATCCATTTAAAACAAACACAATTATAGAATTCCTGAAACCTGTCCCTGTTTCCAAGCACCTGTTTCAAGTCAACTACATTTCCAAAACCCACTCTGATAAGAGATTTATTTAAACCATTCAAAACTTCCAACAGTTACAACAGTGCTAGAATCCGGAAAAACAGTCAGAAAAATAACCTAGGGCTCCGTGCCCAACTACATTCATTCAGAGGAAAATAAAGCATAAAGAATCATAGACATAAACTCAGATTTGACAGCTAGTTTCCATGATCACAGCTCCTCCTTCAGCCATCCTGTCTCGCACCATGGTTACCTGTGGAAAAACCACAAAATAAGGGTGAGTAACGAATTACTCAGTAAGAATCCCCAACCGGGGTACAATACGATATAACTGGTCATTTAGCAGAAAGTATGCAAGCTATGAATATAAACACAGAAGAGAGCACATAGCTTAAGTCCACACATAAACTTCGGATGCCATCTCAGGGTCTTACTCCAGAAAATCCACCGCACAATACGATCCTATACGAGAAACAAGTCTCGGCCTCAGCCTGTCTACTATCGATACAAAAGGTGCACTGAACTCAAGATCCCGAGGAGCTCTCCGGTCGGCGCTGTAATGAGCGTGTGCGCGCACCGCATGCTACTGAAAAACCAGGGGGGTGCCGGGTCTAGTGGCAAGCTGCCCTGGTCCAGTCACCATGCCTAACTAATCTTTGGATCGGTGTCACTGACATAGGGGTGTGAGACCTGGACACGTGAACTATGTCAGCCTGTACCACCGCATCTGAGGCTAAGGATCTGGTCGTGGTAGGCTTACACCAGGAAGCGGTCCTTGCTCTATCAGGTGGAAAATCAAGGGCTACGGCCGAACCGCTGAGGACGTGCCGACTGCCGGGGATAAGGCAATGCCTTATCATCATCCCGACCGTTGGGGCATTTAACAGTCTGCCACCTTCACCCAAGATTGCAAAGGGCTACCGTTAGTGTTAGCTAAACCCTAACGGTGGATCAGGGACAGAGTACTGCCTCGTACGTCCGTGTCGTGGATGCAAGTTACGTTATGCATCCTTGCCTGGATGATGCTACCTATATGAACTCTAAACTATAACATAAACAGCAAACATTCCAAAACGTGCTCAACAGAAACAACGAACCTAGCATGGTACTACGAAGCAAGAACAGATATTGAGCATGCAAGAACAGGACAACCTAGCATGGAACTAACATGAGAAACAATACAAGATTCATGACAATCAGAATTCAGAACAGAGCACCTATCCACTAACATGCTAATAAACATAAACAAGCAAACAAACAGCAATCACATATTATATCGCAGAGCCCACACAACTCCGGTAAGAAATCCTTACCTTGGCCGGAAGGCAAAAACACACTAAGGCCCTATGCTGCAAACAAACCCCGAGCTAGCTATCGGGTACCTAGCAAACAACAACATATTTTACAATCAATAGGCCTAAAATAATAAATCAAACAGGGCTGGCGCGCGGACCGACGGGCTGCACGACACTGGGCGCGCGCGCGCGGACGGGCTGGCTGGGCGCGGACAAGCAGACTCGATGGGGGCAAGACGCGGACGCGCTAGGAAGGCGCGCGGGCTGAGCGCAGACGGGAGACGCGACGCGGCACGGGCGCGCTGGCACTGGAGCTGCTGGCGCGAGGCAGGCGACGCGATGGGCGTCTGAGCGTCTGGCGATGCTGCTGGCTGGGGCTGCTGGCGCTGCTGCTACAAAACACACAACTCAGCCATTTTTTCCTCTCGGCCAACAAGAACCCAATCGAAAGAAGAAGAAGAAGACGATACTCTTACCCGGGATGACGAACAAACGACGGGGCTGCTTGGGAGATGGAGCTCGACTTGAGGCTTCGGAGAGAAGGCTTGGGGCGGCTAGGGATGATTTGGAGAAGAAAGAACAATAAACCTAAATTCCCTTCATTTAATCAAATGCACCAAAACCCCAAAGACCCAAGGCTAACCAAGACATGCCGCGAAAAGAGTAACAAGAGCAACTCGAGGCTCAACCGGCAACAACACACAATTGACCTCCCAGACAACCTAAGTTTGAACCCCAACAAATGCACCTTTAAATCCCTATTTTACTTTTGCATCTCTCAATGCCCAAACACATCCACAAAGCATCAAAACCCTACATACGACCATCCAATAATTTTAGCAACTGAAAAAGACATAAACGGCCCTGACGGCCCGACCAAATTACCAAAATACCCTTAGGGCATACTTGGAAGACTGGGATGAAAACCTGGGCCTTTACAACCTATCCACTAAACATGCTGATAAACATAAACAAGCACACAAATAGCAATCACAGAATATATCGCAGGGCCCACACAACTTCGGTAAGAAATGCTTACCTTGGTCGGAAGGCAACTACACACAAAGATCCTACGCTACGATCGACCCCGAGCTAGCTAACGGGAACCTAACAAGCAACAACAATTATCACAATCTATAGGCCTAAATATAATAAAACAAACAGGGCTCGGCTCGGGAACAACTCACACGACACGGCTGGCACGCGGACGGGCAGGCTGCACTGAAGTTGGGCGCTGCTTGCGGACTGGTGCGGCATGGCTGCGCGCGCGGATGGGCGCTGGGGCACGGAGTTGCGCACGGACGGGAGCTGGGCCGCAGACGTGCAGACGCGGACAAGCGCTAGGGCGCGGGAGTGCGGCTGGGCTGTTGCGATGCAGGCGAGGCGTGCGGGTGAACGGGCTACTGGGCTGCGACGGCGCTACTGCTGGGAGATGGGCGTCTGGTGCGGTACGATCAGGCTGCTGGTGCGATGGGCAGGGTCTGGCGATGGGCATCTGGGCGCGATGCAGGGGCTGAGCGATGGCTGGTCCTCTCGGCTAGCTACAAAAAAAACCAAATCTCAGCCTCTCCCTCTTCTCGGCCAGCAAGAACAACACCCAAAATGAAGAAGCAAGAGATCCAGCCACTTACCCGGGATGACGAACGATGGAGCGTGGCAAGGGGATGCACGGTAAGGAGTTAGAGAGAGCTTGGGGTGGCTAGGGAGTTTGGAAGAACAAAAAGAAGGAAAACCTATTTTCCCTTCATTTAATCAAACACACCAAAATCCCAAAGAGCCATAGCTAGCCAAGACATACCGCGGAATGAGCATTAATAACGACTAGTGGCACAACTTGCAACACCACTCATCTGACCACCTAGGCAACCCAGGTTCGAAACCCAACAACAACACCTTTAATTCTCTAATTTTCCTTTGTATTTTTCCTTCTTTTAATCAAACACACCAAAATCCCAAAGAGCCATAGCTAACCAAGACATACCGCGGAATGAGCATCAATAACGACTAGTGGCACAACCGGCAACACCACTCATCTGACCACCCAGGCCACCCGGGTTCAAAATCCAACAACAGCACCTTTTATTCTCTAATTTACCTTTGTATCTCACCATGCCCAAACACATCCACAAAGCATCAAAACCTTACATTAAGACCATTCAATAATTTTAACAACTGAAAAAGACAGAAACGACCCGACCAAAATTACTAAAATACCCCTAGGGCATACCTGGAAGAACGAGATGAGAACCTGGGTCGTTACAATGGATGTTGCTGACACTCTGTCGTGTCTTTATTTACAAAAACCTGGGTCGTTACAATGGATGTTGCTGACACTCTGTCGTGTCTTTATTTACATTTTGAATTCAGCATGTAGTTGAACATGAGTCCGTAGGGAAAACTTATTTATTGTTGTTTAACTATCGTTTATGTTTTAAGGAAAAAGTACTGATCAGTCACTGTTTTAAATTGGATGGTTTTGCTTAATGATTATTTGACTTTGTTTTAATGTTTCCCACTCTTTATGTTTTGAAAAGTTTTAAATTCGACCATTGGTTTGTGTCATTTATGCCTTTCACTTGCATGCTGAGTAAAGACCTAGGTTTAGAACCGTTTTTCGGGTCGGGTCTTTACAGCGATGGGCGTTGGGGCTCCTTGCGGCTGTTCTTGGCGACGAGGGCTTTGAGATGGAGGCTCGACAACTTAGGCTTGCAATGGAGGGGCTGGTTCGGCCAAGGGAGGAAGAAGAGGAAGATGAAGAAGATGGAGAAGAGAGGGAGTGGGGGTCGGCTAGGCTAAGGGAGAAAAAGTGATTTTTCTCCTATTTTTCTTTTAATAAAAATTTTAAAATCCTCCAAATTCCAAGTGTCCTCAAGTGGTCTCCCCTTCGAGTCATGGCAACAATAAAATTAATCTTTTATTTTATGTTTTAAACCGAACGACCTCCAAACCTCTCAACAACAACTCTCGGACCTAGAACCTAAAACTGAAACATAAACACCAGCTTAACACAAGTTTGGAAACAAACCGAAACCCTGGACAAATACCAAAACTATCCCTAAAGGCCAAATGACCAAAATTCCCCTAAAGGCTCAAATTGCCCTAACGGCCCAACCAGACAACCGAATAATCAACCAAACGTACCTGATGAACTGGAACGGAAACCTAGGCCATTACATTTCACATGCTTATATGTCACATCTTTTGTAGTGAAATACTTAGGTTTAGCATGCCCATATAATAGAACTTGCCTTCGCTTTGGTTTTTTTCCTTCTATGTTTTAGCTAATCTTTAACAATTCTAGAAGTGATACTTTTAGTGTCTCAAAAAAAAAAAAAAAGTGATACTTTTATTTCTTTATCAGGATGCTTTATTATTTTTCAATTATGTGCAAAGCTCTTTAAAATTCTGAGCAAATTTTTGCAAAGAGTTCCTATCCAACACTCAATAATTAACATAGTTTTTACCCTTTATTTTGCAGTATTTTTTACCGGAGCGAAATTCAATCACTTAATCCGTGCCTGAGACTTTCTAAAAAACTTTAACTTTGGGGGTTTCATTGGGACAATGAAAATTCTAAATTTTGGGGTGAGAGTACTTCAACATCGAACCTCGCAATAAAGTTTCCTAGCAAAAATGACTTTGAGAGTTTCAACATTTAAAAGATTGCATAACACAAAAAAAAAAAAAATGCATAGCAACAAAGAAATGCTATTTTGCTGAAAGTAAATGAGAGGATTATGCAAGCTAGCTGGAGGGCACAAAAATCTTCCAAACTCACTTTGAAAAATGTCGAGAGGCGAAGCGAATCAAAGAGCTAGTAGCCTACCTCAGCCGTAGCCTTTCTTTATACTCAAATTTTAAAACCTCTTGTTTCTTCTTTGCTTAATCGCGAAGACAATTGAACAAAACCACCAATTGTTTACTTCTCACATTTGATTCTAAATTGCCAATTGTTTAGTAAATTGATAGTCCGAGAATGATATTAAAAATACTTATCACTTAATTGCAGACTGCGTATAAGAGCATTGTGGATGTATATCGATAATCTTCTAAGGACCATAAAATCTTGAAATCTCCAATCAATCATCATAGCAAATATGAGAAACTAACAACAATTATGTTTTTTTTAAGATAGTGGATAGTGTTTATGATTAATGTGCAAGAACCAATTGATGCTTGCATTTGCTTTTCCACTCATTCCTTCAAAAGTAATGAACTCTTCTAATTGATTTATTTCTCTCACCCCATTCCCCTTTCTTTCTACTTTTTACCTCTCGCATTTTCCTTCTATCATTAGCACATAATAACTAGAAAATCACCTTTACATATCAAAACAACCCATTTAACATACAATATTCTACGGATTTCAAAAGAACATATATATGAACTAGTCCCTATATTTACCTATATATATTATTAATACAACCTTAAAAACCAAAAAAAAAAAATGATAACTATTTTTTTCTCTTAAACCAACAGTTGGGTTTAGACTTCAACAAATCTTCTCTCTTTTTCGCCATTTTTCAAATTTGACAAGGAGAAGAAGTAGAGGAAGATTGGTAACAATTTGGAGGCTCATGAGGAACTTCAACTAACATTTGAACCACTTCTCTCATTGCTGGTCTCTCTAAGCTGTTTTCTTGCACACACAACATTGCTATAAAGAACAAATGCTTTGCTTCCTCTTTGGATACCATTCCGATCCTTTTGTCAACTATGTAAATAATATCGTTTTTGTTCTCACCATTTGTTAAAATTCTTTTGCACCATTGTGTTATGTCAACTATTCCATCTCCAAAATCTCCTACTGGACGACGCCCTGTTAAAAGCTCTAATAGTACAATTCCAAAACTATAAACGTCACTTTTTTCATCGACTCTCAATGTGTATGCATATTCTACAAGGATAAAGAAACTTGTAATGAAACATAATTATAAATATGAGAAAAAGTAGAACATACAAATTAGCAATTACTACCATTATTGCCCAACATCTAATTTATCATAATAACCTAGGTAATAATATCTAGGTCCATCTTGTTATAAAACACAAAAAGTTGAAAATAAATCAAACCTATTGATCAACATTACTAAATAAGAAATCAGTTTCCTACTTGAGCAGTTGCTTAGCGGAACTTAGTGTATACCTATTGATCAAAGGTGTTGGGTTCGAGTCCTCCCACCTCCAATTGTTGTAATCTTAAAAAAATAATCAATTTACTCATGCTTGTTTCTTTTCTTTTCTTTTCTTTTTCTCTTTCTCTTTCGTCTAGTTTTATAATCAGCTAATTATTAGCTAGGATGATGCCTTATGAAACAAATGGGCCTAATTAGAAGACTCGCAAGATCTGAAAATGTTGCCCAAAACATAAAGTTTGAAGATTAGTTATATTTAATAATAAAAATAAAATAAGAATTTATTACAAATTCAGAAATTATATAAAAAAAATATAAGGTTAAAATATCATTTTGATTTTTAAACTTTGGAATTTTATTTCATTTGAATCATAAATTTTAAAATGTTTCAATTTTAATTTTTGAAACAAAGGTATTTGTGTCCGTTCCTAGGCCAAATATCGAAAATATCATAGAAGTAATGTCACAGGTAAATCTCGAACCCTAAAATTTGAGGAGAGTATACCTTCGAGGTAAAATTGCAATTATAGGGTAGGTTTTTAAAAATATTTCAAAATAAGGGTTGATTTCAAAACATTTAGCAAAAAAGGCAGATTGTTTGTCTTTAGTGGAGACTTGTCAAATATGGAATGGGACCCACTGGACTACTTTATTTTTTTATTCTGAAACCATTTTTCTTTTTTCTTTTTTTTGTCTAAAATAATTTATTTTCATTTTATTTGGAAAAAGAAAATATAGGTGAACTTCTTCCTCAATCCTCCAACTTCCCCTTCTCTCACCATCTCCGTATAGTGCTTTCAAATAATTATACGAGTTCGATTGAACCGGTTGGTTCTTGGGTCCAATTTTTGAAGGCACATATTTTTAATTCTTTTCTTCTCATTTTTTCTCTTCTCCAGATTCTGTAGAGAGTTTGTTGTCCGTGATTATCTTATTCTTTTTTTGGCTAGCTCATGTTCTAGTCGATATTAATTGTGTGTGATTTACTTTCTAGAACATGTAATTATAATTGGTTTGTGCTTCTGTGTTTATGGGAAGAAACTAGTAGATAAAGATCAGATTATACTAGAAAGAGTTCTTTCCGAGGAATGAAAGGGGTAAGCTCTATCTTGGGGTTATCTCTTGTATGTTAACTTTTGTGAGATCCTTTTCTCCAGTCATAGAAATCAATGTGTGATTACCTTCCAAAATCTATCAAAAGTCTCCCACGTTCTGGGATATGATAGGTTGTATGTCTATCCAAATGGAGTATCAAAATTCCATTGTGGTGAAGATGGTGGAGTGAAAGGTTTATTTTCTATGTCGTTTTGGTTTCGTTCTTCGCTTTATCTTTCAGTTCGATCACTCTTCATGTGTGAAGTTTACCCGTGTGTGGTCCCTATGGGATTTTAGGTTGTATTGTAAATTTTGGTTAGTGGTATTGGTAAGTTTATTTTCAAAAAAATATATGTGTGTGTGGGCCAAGTGGACAGTGAGAAAAGATTCGTTTACAACGTCAAAAGGACTTTAAAATTGTGTTGTCCATCGATGGCAGTGTACGATCCTCAAATGATCCAATCAAAGCTATCAAATTCTAATCTAATTATTAAAGGCTCAAGTGGGTTGCATATCAGTTTTATTAATTGTCTCTTCGACACACAAGATTCAAAAGTAATATCCACAATTTTCTTCTTTTTTATTTTGTTCTACTCTCTTATACAAGTTGCAGTTCACCCGCAAGGCTCTTTATAAAATCGGATCCTACCTACAATGGTTATGAATCTGACTTTGAACCTTCTCGGTCTTGACATTCTTCTCGATCTTTGTTAACTAAGATTTCTCGGTCTAAGATTACTCCAAAGCTTAACTTTAAAGTTCTTATAATTATGTCACCGAAAAGAATGCACACATAATTGATATCGATAATAACTATCAACTCTTTTCAATTTTTCTTAACATAACTTTTATATCTTTAGAATCCTTCACATTCTAATGAATTACAGTTCATTATTCATGTATCCTTCCTAACCCTAGCAGTTACAAATTTAAAATTTAGAATTCACTTATATCTTTATTTTTAAACTCAAAATGTAAATTTTGATGAATTTGACTATGTCAATTCATAGTGGCAACTTATATACGAAATAATTTTTTATGGATGTTTTTTTATATTCAACTGTTGTATAGGTCAATCATGTGCTATATTCTGGAAAATAATCGTCGTGTGGATAAGTTGATCCAAACATCCACAAAAACTTAAAAAAAAAATCAAAGAAAAACTTTCATAATTTAAAGTAAATCGTTATTTTCCCCTTTTTTTAGTACAAGTTGGAGGGGGAGATTTCAATTATCGATTCCAGGGATCAAACTCGTGACCGAAGAGTGAAAATTTATTAACACCAAACTAGAAACCAACCACGCCACCAACCCATTCGGTACTAGCTATTTTTCCCTTAGAACTTGTTTAGTTCCGTAATTTTGATTAATGGAGAAATATTATATTTATTTTTCTACGATATTATAAGTAATTGTGAGTATTTTTATTACAAGAAAAAGTTATAGGTTAAGCACGTCCATCCACAATTGTTGTTACCAAAAAGAAGTTTTCTTATGAGGGTAAAGTCTACTTCTTGTGGGTTTTGATAATTTGTAACGTGAATTGATCATTTGTAAGTTAACTTCTCATTTTAAATTTAGGTGATTTTATTTCTTATTTGCTACTGAACTATATTTACATTTTAATCTTCGTGAAGGTTTAAAAAAATTAGATTACAAAGAGAAGGATGGTATTTATAGTTAACAAACTCTGAAAAAATCAGAGTAATTCTGGAAAAAATCAGTTCGAAAGAAGTTTTCAAACATCTATTTGTATTCTTAGATTGAAGACCTACTATTTGAAACCAAACTTTCCTAGGTATCAATGACTGCCCTTAGATTTGATAATCGGACCGTTGGCATCGACTAATTCAAACACCTTGGCACGCCAAAAGCATTTTGGCGATTAACTAACCTAACTAACAGAGTAACCACCCAAATCGGAATAAAATAAAATCGCAAAAATTAAAAAGTAATAAATAAAATTTGAAAATGAAAATGTTAAAAAATAAAAGAAGGAAAAACGTACCGGGAGCGATGTAGCCATAAGATCCGGCGACGACCGACATACATTCCGACGCGCCGCCGTCGAAGATGAACTTGGCGAGTCCGAAATCGGCAACATGAGCTTCGAAGTTGGAATTCAAGAGAATGTTGTTCGATTTCACGTCTCGGTGGACGATTAGTGGAGAGCAATCGTGGTGGAGGTAGCAGAGACCTTTGGCGGCTTCAATGGCGATTTTGTACCTCAAATTCCATCCAAGGAACGGCGCTTTTTTGCCGTGGAGTGCTTCGCCTAAGCTTCCGTTCCTCATGTATTCGTATACGAGCAGATTTGTGTCTTTATTGGAGCAGAATGCTAGTAATCTGACAATGTTTCGGTGTCGAATGTTGCCTAGGGTTTGGATCTCCGCTCGGAATCCGTGATCGTGACTGTTAGGACCAAACCCTAGGAGTTTCTTCACAGCGATTTCGACTCCGTTCGGCATTTTTCCGTGGTAGACTATGCCGGCGCCGCCTCGTCCGATCACGTTGCCGTCTTTGACGCACTCCAGGACGTCGTAGACAGTGAAATCCAGGTTTTGGAATGAGGTCATTTTCCAAGAACTTAGGGCGTTTCTTTTGAATGATTTTACCTTTACTACTGCGGCTATGACGAACACTAGAAACAAAATCAGTAGGCCGAGGGCGAAGATTAGCTTGAAATAGGCCGGATTTTTTCCTAATTCTGCTGTTGTTGTTGCCAAGTTGCAGGGGTTGTTGAGCAGAGAGCCGCAGAGTTGAGGATTTCCTGCAAAGGAGGAAGCATTGAAGAAGGCAAGTTGTCCTGATTCCGGTAGCTTTCCAGAGAAATCGTTGAAGGAGAAATCGGCTATTGTAAGGCTCTTCATGGCCTCTATTGATCTCGGTAGCGATTGGTTTAGGTGATTTCTCGACAAGTTGAGGTAATTGAGAATATGTGCATTGGAAATTTCAGGTGGAATTGGGCCAGAGAGGTTGTTCTTGCTCAAATCAAGGTAAGTGAGATGGATGCAATTCCCAATTTCAGGTGGAATTTGACTTGAAAGTGAGTTTCTGCTGAGATCGAGCTTTAGTAGTTCACTAAGTTCTCCAATGGATGGAGGGATGGTACCAGAAAACTGGTTGCCATTGAGGAGGAGAATTTGTAGAGAAGAGAAATTAGAAAGTGAAAATGGTAAAGTTCCAGATAGAAGATTATTAGAGAGATTAAGTTGACCTAATTTGATAGGTTTTGATGAACTCTCCCAATTCTCTGAAAGTGTACCTGAAAGGTAGTTGTTCTGAAACTCTGCTAGATTTAGCTGAGGCAAGTAAATAAAGCCATTGGGAATGCTTCCATTCAGATAGTTCTGCCCTAACCTCACTTTTGTAAGACTTTCACATGTCCCCAAGCTCTCAGGGATTGGCCCAAACAGGAAGTTGTTCATCAAAATCAGTATTTTCAGCCGGTTTGATGAACACAAATCCTGAGGGATCGTACCTGTGAGCTTGTTCGTTGACAGATCGAGGAGCTGAAGCCTCCCATTTTGGCCGAGATTCTTTGGGATTGTGCCAGTGAAGTTGTTCATCCACAGCGCCAAGCTCTCCAAGTTCAGAAAATCTACTACGTAGTTTGGAATAGATCCATGCAGTTTGTTCATGAAGAGGTTGAAAAGCTTGAGTTGTTTGAGATCAACAAACTCAGATGGGATTTCTCCTGTGAGTGCATTGTTGGAGAGATCAAGAAAGACCAAGTTCGTTAAATTGCCTAACTGCTTCGGGACTGAACCTGAGAGTAGATTCGTATGCAGATATAGAGTATTCAAGGCCTTCAAATTCCCCAGTTCATGAGGAATTTGACCATCTAAACCGCAGTCTGTAATCTCCATAATAACCAAATTGTCCAACTTCCCGAGCTCGGATGGAATCCCACCTTCGAAAACATTGTAATGACCCAAGTAAATTTCTCTCAAATTTGTAAGATTTCCCAACTCACCTGGGATTTTCCCTACCAAATCATTTCCGGCAAGAGAAAGATATTGCAACTCTTCAAAACTGCCATAGCTTTCAGGGATATTTCCATGGAAAAAATTGCCTCCAAGGTCCAAGTATTTGAGGTTTCGTAAGTTCAAAATCTCAGTGGGGAGCAGAGCACTGTAGCTGTTATTATAAGCATCAAACACTTCCAAGTTTGGCAAATTTGAAAAGTTCCAGTTCAAAGTCCCAATAAACTGGTTGTTTGAGATGTTAAGAAATCGAAGGTAACTCAAATTCACTACTTCAATGGCACCAGAGAAGTAATTTCCTGCCACAGATAACTCAGAAATTTGATCAAGCCTAGAAATCAACGGTGAAACAGAGCCACCAAGGTTCAAATCTGTCAAGTCAACCGACACAACTCGTTTATCTGAGCACTTAATCCTGTCCCACGAACAAACAGAGCTGAAGTTTGAGGCAGTCCAAGTGCTCAGTGCATTGGTGTGAGAGAATTTAAACTCTTGTTTGAGTGCAAGCAAAACATGAAAGTCACTGACTAGACTGTGAGAAGAAGAGGAGCCTAGAAGAGAGAAGAATGTAAAAACAAGGAAAAACAGCATGTTTTCCCCAAAATTATTTCAAGGGAATTGAGTTTAGAAGCACGGGAGGGAAAGGAGCAGGGGTTTTAAGTAGCTTTGCAATGATGGATTTTTCAGCAAAGTGAGGTGGAAAAGACAGTGGAATAATATGATGAACTTCTTCCAGTGTGTTTGGGCTTAAGGAATCAAACATCTTCACAGAAAAGGAGTCTTCCAATACAAGTTAGAAAAACTAAGATCCTCCTTTTCTTTCTTCTCTTGCCTTTGCTTTACTTTCCTTTTCCAACAGAGATGCAAGTTTGAAAATCTGGAAAAAAAAATGGTTGCTTTGCTTTCTGATTCCTCTATCCCAAGTTTCTTTTAGCAAAGCTAGAAGGAAAAGAAGCCGAAGAAAAGGAAAGAGAGAAGATGGTATTGTAGAAAAACAAGTTGGTAGCCACATGGAAATTTAAACATAGCCGTTGGATGCTAGAAAGATCAAATGGAAGTGGGGAGGGAGAAAGAAAAAAAGAAAAAAAAGGAAAAACGAAAATCAAAGTTGGTGCTTTGTTGCTTTTTCTTTCGTTGTCCATATGACAAGAATACCCTTTCGCTTTAATTAATGAAAGATCTTTATTGCTTTGAAATGAAAGAGAGAGCTGAGGTGAAGGTTTGCACTTTCCATCAATAAAAATTGATCAGTTGTCCTCGATCTTTTAGTAAATCACTCTGATATGTTTAGTTTTGTCTCATCTTTTTTTGTCATCTTCCAAATCAGCCTATCAACCTCAAAACTTGCTAGGAAATTCAGGACAGTACTGCCCCTCTGTCATTGTAGGCCTCAACTCCCACACACCCATAATGTTACTCCCAGATGAAGTTTTTGTATCACCACGAGACATAATAACCATCATTGTGTTGGTTTCGTTCAATGAATTCTCTTTGAAAATGGTGAATCTCGAGAGGGAAAGAGAGATGCAACTTTTTTAACCCAAGAATCCAATTATGTCAAATGAAGCTTCCTTCCTAATCCTTTATCTCTTTAAATTCTGACCACACGGAATATATTCTTATAGGCGAAGAAAAAGAAAGCCACAAGGAAAATGATTCAAAACCATTGTGATCATATCATAAAAGTCATCAACAGAAATATTTACCAGAGCTAAAATAATAATGAGTTGATAACATGTGGGTGGAAAAGAAGATGATGATTATTAATATATCATTACAATGGGGTTGAATGATCAATCTATAATGATGGAAAGAGTGCAGCCTGGCAGGGGAAGAAGAACTGAAGGAGCCAGTGGGTAAGTGGGAGGTTCTTTTATTTATTTATTATTGAGGGAAAATACTGTTAGTTTATATTTCTAATTTCAAATGATTTCTTCAACTTTATTCCTTCTTCCTAGTTGCCCTACAATGGTGGACCAATTATCCATGTTAAAAAATATATAATTTAAAAGCTTCATTAGAAGATGGAATAATCTTGAAGGGAGGGCTTGTAAAGTAAAAGAAGAGCAGATGCAATCTGCTTTTAATCTTCATCTTAAAAAATGAAGAGCCAGAGGAAAATCTACTGCCCCTTATCCTTTCCTTCCCTTTTCCTCTTGCATAGAAAACGGTGTTTTCTTTTTCTTTTTTGTGATCTACCGTTATAAATTATATTTTGGGATCCATGTTGTTATTGCACTTCTTTTTCCTCTTAATGCAAAGGAGTTCCCTTTAATTTATCAAATTTAATTGATCCATAAAGAATTAAATCACATTTGTTTTTTTCTTTGTGAGAAAACGTAGTGGTATATTTTCAAAAGTATGTTTTTCAACCATCTATATACAACCATCATAGGTTGGTTTAATGATCAAGATGACATTGATGAACAAAAAAGTTATGGTTTCAATCTATGGTGGTCACTTACCTAGCCAGCCGTAGAGTTGAATCTTTCTGGAGTAATAAAGTTAGAGGCGAAGCAAGCTACTTTCTATTACTCTTTTTTTATTTTATTATGAGAAAATTCAATCAGGAAAGAAGTGCATCACAGTGAAACGTAGTCACTCTACCATATATGATATTACTTTATTTACTTTTGTTCACTAATATTAATTATTAAAGATCTATTACCAATTATCATTTTTCACATGGCACAAAAATGAAAATTAATTTTTCTACGGATTTCCTTGACAATCAAATTTTGTAGGGTCAACAATATGTTCTTTGAAATAGTCGAGGTGCATATAAGTTGAACCGAACACTCGCTGATATAAAAATAATAATAATTTATTAATTTTAGCTTTAAATTGAGTAATGATTAAATATAGTAGCAAAGTATAACATCTCGTGTTCACACTCTTATGATGTCGTTTCCTGGCGTTGAATTGTTAATTACATATGAAGATGGTATTCTCATCTATCTCTTGTTGGGTCTTGTCATCAACGTCTACTAACGTCAATAAGAGATGTCGATAATCACAATATTGAACCTTAAGAGTTGTGATGCACTAAAATACACCCACTAGACATGAGGAATACAAGCACGATAATGACTGTGATGATTGTTAGAAGGAAAATAGGGGCAACCCCTCCCCCTCTTGCTAGAGATGTTTACATAAGGGAGACTTTGGCAAGAGTGCCCTTTTACAAGTCCTTATCCTGAGATGCATATACAATTGTGGGGCTTCCATTTTGAAGGGTCACTGTCTCTCTCATTGAGATCTAAAGAACCATAGTGAACACACCCAAAAGAAATTGTGGTCACCCTTTAGCTCTTCTTGGAGATAGCAAGGCCCATTTCTTTTGTCATTGGTAATGCATG
Source organism: Sicyos edulis (assembly GCA_036507275.1). NCBI lineage: Eukaryota > Viridiplantae > Streptophyta > Magnoliopsida > Cucurbitales > Cucurbitaceae > Sicyos > Sicyos edulis. The sequence continues at coordinate 25,127,829 of CM071852.1, forward strand.
CCATTGGGACTACACAGTATGAGTTTTGGTGAAGGGCATCTTTGATAACCTTTTTATATTGTGTTTTTGCGAAATATGTTGTTCTTTTATTTTGTAAATGTTTTCTTTTGAGTTACTTGTATTTTGTGCTTGTTTCAACTGTTTTTGCAGATGTTGATGGAATTACTATTTTTATTATTGAGATTAGTAAGTTGAATGTATGGTAGAGTTTTATATATTGTATGAGATATGAAATATGCCATATATAAGATTCTGTTGTACCGTTTAAAATTTAATTTTCAGGGGGAGGGTGTTATTACCATATGTATATATATGCGTTTATTATTATTATTGTAATAAAAAAAGGAGAAAGAAATAAGAAATGGGTATGGTAGATGTGCAGATAATTTCTTTTTATTCATTATATGGTAAAATAGAAGGAACGTTTCAGAAGTTTAATAAACACTACAGTGATTTTTGCGAAAGTGACTTTGATGGTCAAGTCAAAATATGTGATGATAAAAGATGCGGAGAGAATTCTTTAGGACTTTTCTACCATATCACATAAAAAAGACATTTCTCGTATACCATGGTTCATTTTATCATGTATCTCATCTCATGAAGCAACACCTTTCTTGTAATCAACAACAAAACATTAGGTAGTTGAAAGTACTGATTATTTCGTTGTGTATTATCTTAAAGGTCGATGCTTATGTTAAAAAATATATATTTAAGGACTATTAAAGCTTTGTCATTATAATTCTTATGGAATGAGAGATAACTCATGGGAGAATCGTACAGAGAGTTTAAGATAAGATAGCAAGTGAAAACATTATACAACATAAACGGTAGAAAATGACTAATTTTAAGAAAATAATTAACAACTTAGCTACTTTGTGGGAGCATTTAAATGCATGGCTAAAATAAAAATTTGTGCAAAAAAGAAATAATCTTTTCCCATAATATCCCACATTTTTTTTTATTAAATAAAAAAGATATTTAACTAAATTATCTCATTTATCCTAAATTTAAGGGATAATCATCTCATTCTAATCAACTTTATATTTTAAAAAAATATTTCAAATGGTATTTTGTCTAAGATTCAAAACAAGTGTAGTATCTTCAATATCTCTTCATTTTCTTATGATTGCTGTACCAAATTTGGAAGTTTTTTATTTATAAAATCGTCAAATAGCACGTTTATGTCGTATTCAATTTTCACTTCGCAAAATATCTCTCTAGTATTCTATTTTGCAACGAAAATTATCATTACTATCGTACGAAGCATTAAATTAGTGTGGTTGTTCTTTCTATTATTTGCTCAAAAGAATCGTGTGCGACAATCTCTAGTGCATCCAATGACACTGTAACAGCCCGGATTTTAGTTAAATTAAAATAAGGATTAAAAGATGATTTTGGAGGACTCGAACCCTCGGCCTCAAAGAGAGATGGGAGTTTGGAATTAATTAAGGAAAATAAATGCGTCAACTTGGGTTTGAAGGAGGAAAGCCTTGGGAAGGGAATTTTAGATTTCCAAGCTTATTTAATTTGAGGAAGAAAGAAAAAGAAAAAAAGAAAGAAGAAAAGCACTCCTCTCGCAAACCCTCTCCCCACACCTCGCCGCCGCCGCTCGCTGTTGCCGTGCACTCCGCCCACCCTCGCCCCCGCACCGATCAGCCCAACAGCAGAGTCAACGCCGCTTCGCCGTCGCCGCCGCGTCGCACTGGCGCCGCCGCCGCCGCGACCGCGGCGCCCCAGCCGCCGCCGCCGCCGCCGCACCGCGCGCCCAGCCGCCGCCGCCGCCGCCGCACGCGCGCTCCAGCGCACCGCCCGCATCGCTCGCCGCCGCGCGTCCGCCCCAACGTGTCGCTCGTTCCGCGCGCCGCAGCCAGTCGCCGCCAAGACATCGCCGCCGCGCCTTAGACGCTTGACCGCGGCGCCGAAAGCAGCGCCAGCGCCAGCCAGTCTGCCAGCGCCGAGCGCCACTCCCGCGCGCCGGCCAGCGTCGTTCTTGCTCCTTGCTGCCGAGACGTGTGTCTTCTCGGGCTTGGTAAATTCCCGAGACCCGACCATTTGGAATTTATGTTATTTTTAGCTTCTTTGTTGGTTAATTAGGTTGATTTTATTACTTGCTTAGGTTGTCGGGTTCGCTTAGAAGCTCGAGAGTCATCCGCCGATCGTTGGTTCTATTCACTTCCGGTAAGGATTTCTTACCGGGGTTGTGTGGACCTCGCGAATACTTGATAGCATGCTATGTGTTGTGTTTGTATGAAATCGCTAGTGGATAGGTTGCTTGTTCTTTCTTGTTTTCGCATGGTTTTGCGCTTGTGATTCCTGATATATCCTGTTAGTTTCATGCTAGGGGTTAAATTGTCTCGATAACCGTGACCACGTTATCTGTTAGTGCCATGCTAGGAATTGGTGGGTGATGTATAGTGTAAGAGATTGTAGGGGTAACTAGTGCGTCCCGCTCGGGTAAGACCCCGATGGACATCCGGAGGTGTAAGACCCGATGGGCATCCTAGGTGTATAAGACCCGATGGGCATCACCGAGTTGGAGGTGTAAGACCCGATGGGCATCCTAGGTGTATAAGACCCGATGGGCATCACCGAGTTGGAGGTGTAAGACCCCGATGGGCATCCTAGGTGTATAAGACCCTGATGGGCATCACTGAGTTGGAGGTGTAAGACCCCGATGGGCATCCTAGGTGTATAAGACCCCGATGGGCATCACTGAGTTGGAGGTGTAAGACCCGAAGGGCATCCTAGGTGTATAAGACCCCGATGGGCATCACCGAGTTGGAGGTGTAAGACCCGATGGGCATCCTAGGTGTATAAGTCCCCGATGGGCATCACCGAGTTGGGGTGTAAGACCGATGGGCATCCTAGGTGTATAAGTCCCCGATGGGCAACACTCGAGTCCTAGGTTGTGTAAGGCTCGAAGGACACCTGTGTGTGGAACCTTGGGTAGCCGGTAGCTGTAAGCCTCGAATAGGCAAGCCCCAAGAGTGACGTTCTGTTGACCCATCTGTTTGCTCTGAGTCATTGCATGGTTGCATGTCCGTGTGCTAAATGATATGTTTTCGTATTGTACCCCGGTTGGGGATTCTTACTGAGTAATTCGTTGCTCACCCTTATTTTCTGTGGTTTTCCACCAGGTAACTTGGGACATCGGCAGGATGGCTAGGAGGAGGTCTTTGGATGATCATGGATAGTGACTGGGATGCATGTTCTTTTATTGTTTTCTTATGATTTAGCATGTAGTGGGACTTGAGTCCCTAGGAAAAGTACTCAAAACCTATTTTATGTTTCTCGCATCGCTTCCTTTGATTTGTTTTTAAGAAAGTACTGATCAGTCATCTACCTGTTTATTTTAAATGGAATTATATTTTCCTTGTTTTTAATGTACTTACTTCAAGGATTTAAATTTCAACTCTGAATGACGTTTTACATTCCTAAACATGCATGCTAAGTAAGGATCTAGGTTAGAGACCGCTTCTTTTGGGTCGGGTCCTTACAGTTGGTATCAGAGCCCAGAGTTATAGGTTCTGTAGACTGACCTGCAGTTGTAGGTTGTTTTCCATGATCATCAGCGCTCCGCCAGCCATCAGGTATGTCCGAAAGTTTAAGGTTAAGGGTTAAGAATTACAATACCATTTGCACCTTGCATGTATATGACTTGTTGTTGAGGAGCAGGGAAAACAGGTTCTGACTCATTGTTCGTTTGAGTGTAGATTGTCGTTATGCCAGTCACTCGTAGAGGGCAGGGAGGCTCGAGGCCGACCAGCCAGGGCATTCGTATTGATTCCGACACGGGAGGGACGTCGTCCCAAGCTGATGCTGATGTTAGGCCGCCTCACAGTGCCCTTCTGGCTGTGTTGCCCTGAGAGGCGTGGAGGCAACTCAGCCTCGGGAGGCTGCACCGGGAGTTGCTTTTGTGGAGTCCATGAGGGCTCTTATGGTTGGGTTGCTGTCTGACCAGAGGGCCGAGCAGAGGGCTGAGACGCAGGCTCTGTTAGCTGCACAGAGGGAGGAGTCTCGGATTCAGATAGAGCAGCTGACCGAGTTAGTTCAGCAGAGGACCGCCGTGCCACCAGTACCGCCAGCTCAGCAGGAGCCAATTGTGAACGAGGCCGTTGTGGCGGAAGGTGCTGAGGATTTGGGCAAGTGGCTAAAAGATTTTGTCAAATGGAAGCCGGAGAAGTTTAGTGCCCCTGGAGAACCACTGGTGGCAGCCAGGTGGATTGCCGAGCTAGAGTATACTTTTATGGTAATGGCTTGTCCTGAGGTGCAGCGAGCTCGATGTGCAGCTCATGCGTTAGCTGGAACAGCTAAGTGGTGGTGGGATTCCACCTTGAGTGAGAGACCGGCTGGGTCTCCCCGCCACCGGGAATTCTTCAAGGCCGAAGTTCAAGGCAAAATTTATCAGTGAAGAAGCCCAAGAAAAGATGATTGAGCTGTTTTCGAACCTTAAGCAGGGGTCTGACCCAATCGAGGTGTATGAGAGGAAGTTTTCGGAGTATGGATACTTCGCACCGCAGTTGATTGCTACTCCTGAGCTGAAGATCAGGAAGTTTATTGCGGGTCTGAGGCAGGGAGTGTCTCAGGATGTTAGGGCACAGGCCCCAGAGACTTTTGCCAAGGCAGTGCAGTTGGCAACTATTTATGATGGAAAGTATCCTCCAGAGCAGGTTGTTAGTGCTGTGGTGCAGAAGGCCCCAGTGTACTCGGGTCAGAAGCGTAAGTTTGACGCAGGAGGTAATGGACATGGAGGCGGTCAGCGCCGCCGTCGGTACTTATCATGGCAGAGACCAAAGACAGGATCGTAATCGTGATCACCTCGCCAACGGCGTAGGGAGGCCGCCACCGTATTGTAGACCCTGTGGTAAACAACATTGGGGGCCTTGTGGTGGTAACCCTAGAGCTTGCTATAACTGTGGTAAGGAGGGGCATCAGGCCCGGCATTGCAACCAGAAGGCGGTGGTGGCACAGCCGGCTCAGCAGCAGGGAAGAGTATATGCTACGACTCGCCAGGAGGCTGAGAAAGCCGGACCCGCAGTGGCAGGTACGCTCCTAGTTCTTGATCACCTCGCCTTTGTGTTGTTTGATTCGGGTTCCACCCATTCTTTTGTTTCTCTGCTGTTTTTTTTTGAGCGTGCTTGCATGAATTTAGAGCCTCTAGGTTTTGAGTTATCTCGTCGCTACTCCCTGAACTAGTATGTTTGGCAGCTGTAGAGGTAAGGGATGGTCGGATACAGTGTCCGACCGGACTGCACTGCAGAGTTACCCTCATAGTGTTAGCTATGAGCGGTTTTGATGTGATCCTCGGCATGGATTGGTTAGCTGATAACCACGCTATGATTGACTGTCGTTGTAAGGAGGTGGTGTTCAGGCCGCCAGGTAGGCCTAGCTTTAAATTTCGGGGCACCCAGAGTGGGGTGTGTCCGCCGGTGATTTCGGCAGTTAAAGCTCACCGTTTGTTAGCTCGAGGAGCTTGGGGTTTCTTAGCTAAGTTGACCGGCGAGAACCGTGACCAGTTATCTGTCGAGCAGGTGCCCATAGTGCAAGAGTTTGCAGATGTTTTTCCTGAAGAGTTGCCTGGCCTGCCGCCGAAGAGAGAGGTGGATTTCTCAATAGAGCTTGAGCCGGGGACTCGCCCTATCTCGAAAGCTCCTTATCGTATGGCGCCGGCAGAACTGAAAGAGTTAAAAGAACAGCTGCAGGAGTTGCTTGACAGAGGATTTATTCGGCCAAGTGTGTCCTCGTGGGGAGCACCCGTGCTGTTTGTTAAGAAAAAGGATGGCTCGATGCGTCTATGCATCGATTACAGGGAACTGAACAAGGTAACCATTAAGAACAAGTATCCGCTGCCTCGTATCGATGACCTGTTTGACCACTCCCGTGGAGCTTGTGTGTTTTCGAAGATTGACTTGAGGTCGGGCTACCACCAGTTTGAGAATTCGGGATGCAGATATTCCCAAGACAGCGTTCAGGTCGAGGTATGGGCATTATGAGTTCGTAGTCATGTCTTTCGGACTGACGAACGCCCCAGCTGCATTCATGGACATGATGGACAGAGTGTTCAAGGCGTTCTTGGACCGCTTTGTCATCGTGTTCATAGACGACATTCTTGTGTACTCCAAGTCTAAGGAGGACCATGCCTCGCACCTAAGACAGATTTTGGCAGCCTTGCGCGAGAACAAGCTCTATGCGAAGTTCTCAAAGTGTGACTTTTGGCTCGAGGAGGTAGCTTTTCTGGGACACGTTGTGTCTAAGGAGGGAGTGGCTGTGGACCCTTCGAAGGTAGAGGCCGTTAGTTCGTGGGCCAGACCGACGACTGTGTCGGAGATTCGTAGCTTTCTGGGTCTGGCTGGATATTACCGACGCTTCGTTCAAAATTTTTCCGCTATAGCCGCCCCGCTTACTAGATTGACGAGGAAGGGTGTTGATTTCGTTTGGGATAGGAAGTGCGATGAGAGTTTTGCTAAGCTAAAGAGCAGTTTGACGTCCGCGCGGTGTTGGCGATTCCGAAGGGAACTGGGGTTTCGTGGTGTACAAATGATGCCAAAGAAGTTTGGTTTGGGTTGCGTTTTGATGCAACACGGTAAGGTGATAGCATACGCCTTCCAGCAGCTTGAAACCGCACGAGCGGCAATTACCCGACTCATGATATGGAGTTGGCAAATGATCGTCTTTGCACTTAAGATTTGGAGGCACTACTTGTATGGGGAAAAGATTCGATTTTCTCGGATCACCAAAGCCTCAAGTATTTCTTCACTCGTAAGGACCCGAACATGAGGCGAGGAGGTGGTTGGAGCTGGTAAAGGATTACGACTGTGAGATATTGTATCACCCCGAAAGGCAAATGTTGTGGCGTATGCACTAAGTAGGAAGACCTCGCATCTAGCAATGTTGGCAAATCCCAAAAGTATCATAAGGAAAGACCTCGAGAGAGCGGAAATAGCAGTGTTGTTAGGGGATGTTACCGCTGTGGTAGCTCGATTGACCATCCAGCCTTCTTCGGTAAGGCAAAGGATTATTGACGGCCAATTGAATGATCCTAGGTTGAAAAAGTTGTACGAGAGGGTCCAGCCGATGGTGACTTTGAATTTGAGATATTTGCAGATGGTGGCTTGAGATATAAGGGTCGGCTATGTGTCCCACCGATGCCGTGTCGTTCGAATTGTTGGTCGAGGCTCACACCTCGCCTTTTGCATGGCACCCAGGGGGTAACAAGATGTACCAAGATCTTAAGCAGACTTTTTGGTGGATGGGGATGAAGAGAGAGATTGCCCAGTTTGTCAGTCGGTGTCTCACTTGTCAGCAAGTGAAGGCGCCTAGGCAGAAACCAGCAGGGTTGCTACAGTCGCTCGGGGTGCCACAGTGGAAGTGGGAGGAAATTACCATGGATTTTATTTCAGGATTGCCCAGGACCCCTAGAGGATATGCACAGATTTGGGTGGTCGTTGATAGGTTGACTAAGTGTGCCCACTTCATTCCGGGCAGGATAAACTACACCGTGGAGCAGTGGGCACAGCTGTTCCTTGAGCAGATAGTGAGGTACCACGGAGTGCCAGTTAAAATTATCTCCGACCGGGATTCCCGGTTTACATCACGGTTTTGGAAGGCCCTTCAGGCAGGTTTGGGCACAGAGTGCACTTACAAAGATGCCTTCCACCCACGGATCGATGGCGGTGGCCGAGCGGTAAATCAGATCTTAGAGGATATGTTGCGAGCCTGCGTGTTGGATTTCCCTGGCAGTTGGGACCAGTACTTGTATTTGATGGAGTTCGCCTACAACAATAGTTTTCAGTCAACCATTCAGATGGCACCGTTTGAAGCATTGTATGGTAAGCGCTGCAGATCCCCAGTATTCTGGGAAGAGGTTGGAGACAGGCAGGTATTGGGTCCGAGTTGCTCCAGCTTGACCAATGAGGCCGTCCGTAAGATCGAGCTCGAATGTTGACCGCACGCAGCAGCGCGTAAGAGCTACGCCGATGTCAGACGTAGAGAGTTGGAGTTTGAGATTGGCCAGCACGTGTTCCTTAAGGTGGCTCCGATGCGTGGGGTTCTGAGGTTTGGTAGGAAGGGGAAGTTGAGCCCGTAGGTTTGTCGGACCATTCGAGATCCTCGAGAGGATCGGGCCAGAGCTTACCGGTTAGCATTGCCGCCAGCCTTGGCTGCAGTGCATGGTGTGTTCCATGTTTCGATGCTCCGCCAGTATGTGGCAGACCCTTCGCATGTCATAGATTTCGAGCCTTTGCAGCTAAACCATGACCTGAGCTTTGAGGAAAAACCCATAAAGATCTTAGCATTTGAGAAGAAAGTCTTGAGGAACCGAGCTATTGATTTAGTGAAAGTGCAGTGGCGGAATCAGAGAGTCGAGGAAGCTACTTGGGAGTTGGAAGGGGAGATGAGGAGAAATTACCCAGGGTTGTTTTAGTGCAGCAACTTCCGAGGACGGAAGTCCTCCAAGGAGGGAGTATTGTAACAGCCCGGATTTTAGTTAAATTAAAATAAGGATTAAAAGATGATTTTGGAGGACTCGAACCCTCGGCCTCAAAGAGAGATGGGAGTTTGGAATTAATTAAGGAAAATAAATGCGTCAACTTGGGTTTGAAGGAGGAAAGCCTTGGGAAGGGAATTTTAGATTTCCAAGCTTATTTAATTTGAGGAAGAAAGAAAAAGAAAAAAAAAAGAAAGAACAAAAGCACTCCTCTCGCAAACCCTCTCCCCACACCCTCGCCGCCGCCGCTCATCGTTGCCGTCCCACCTGCCCAGCCTTCGCCCCGCACCGATCAGCCAACAATAGAGTCGCTCGCTGCCGCCGCCGCCGCTGCACCGCGGCGCACTGCTGCCGCCGCCGCCGCCGCACTGCGCGCGCCCCGGGCCACCGCCGCCGCCGCACCGCGCGCCTAACGCCGCCCGCCGCCGCACTGCGCGCTCCAGCCAAGACCGCCCGCATCGCTCGCTCTGGCCGCCGCGTCCGCACGACCACGCACCACCCGCGTCGCTGCTCGTCGCCCGCCAGACGCATCGCTTCGGCCGCATCCGCCGCGATCGCGCACCGCGCACCAGCCGCGTCGTTTGTCCGTCCGCCGCGCCGCCCCGCTTCGCCACGCGTCGCCCCAACGTGTCGCTGTTCCGCGCCGGCCGCGCAGCCAGTGTCGCCTGCGACACCGCCGCTGTCCAGACGCCTTGACCGTGCGCGCTCGAAAGCGCGCCAGCGCCGCTGCCGGCGCCCAGCGCGCCAGCGCCAGCGCCAGCGCCACCCTGCCGCGCCGCCGCCAAAGCGTCGTTCTTGCTCCTTGCTTTGCCGAGACGTGTGTCTTCTCGGTTAGTAAATTCCGAGACCGACCATTTGGAATTTATGTTATTTTTAGCTGCTTTGTTGGTTAATTAGGTTGATTTTATTACTTGCTTAGGTTGTCGGGTTCGCTTAGAAGCTCGAGAGTCATCCGCTGATCGTTGGTTCTATTCACTTCCAGGTAAGGATTTCTTACCGGGGTTGTGTGGACCCTGCGAATACTTGATAGCATGCTATGTGTTGTGTTTGTATGAAATCGCTAGTGGATAGGTTGCTTGTTCTTTCTTGTTTTCGGATGGTTTTGCGCTTGTGATTCCCGATATATCCTCGTTAGTTTCATGCTAGGGGTTAAATTGTCTCGGCATAACCGTGACCACGTTATCCTGTTAGTGCCATGCTAGGAATTGGTGGGTGATGTATAGTGTAAGAGATTGTAGGGGTAACTAGTGCGTCCCGCTCGGGTAAGACCCCGATGGACATCCGAGGTGTAAGACCCGATGGGCATCCTAGGTGTATAAGACCCGATGGGCATCACTGAGTTGGAGGTGTAAGACCCCGATGGGCATCCTAGGTGTATAAGACCCCGATGGGCATCACTGAGTTGGAGGTGTAAGACCCCGATGGGCATCCTAGGTGTATAAGACCCCGATGGGCATCACTGAGTTGGAGGTGTAAGACCCCGATGGGCATCCTAGGTGTATAAGACCCGATGGGCATCACCGAGTTGGAGGTGTAAGACCCCAAGGGCATCCTAGGTGTATAAGACCTCGATGGGCATCACCGAGTTGGAGGTGTAAGACCGATGGGCATCCTAGGTGTATAAGTCCCGATGGGCATCACCGAGTTGGAGGTGTAAGACCTCGATGGGCATCCTAGGTGTATAAGTCCCCGATGGGCAACACCGAGTCCTAGGTTGTGTAAGGCTCGAAGGACACCTGGTGTGGAACCTAGGGTAGCCGGTAGTCAGTAAGCCTCGAATAGGCAAGCCCCAAGAGTGACGCTCGTTGACCCATCTGCTTTCTCTCGAGTCATTGCATGGTTGCATGTCCGTGTGCTAAATGATATGTTTTCGTATTGTACCCCGGTTGGGGATTCTTACTGAGTAATTCGTTGCTCACCCTTATTTTCTGTGGTTTTCCACCAGGTAACTTGGGACATCGGCAGGATGGCTAGGAGGAGGCTCACTGGATGATCATGGATAGCCGACTGGGGATGCATGTTCTTTTATTGTTTTCTTATGATTTAGCATGTAGTGGGACTTGAGTCCTAGGAAAAAGTACTCAAAACCTATTTTATGTTTCTCGTACAGTTTCCCTTGATTTGTTTTTAAGAAAGTACTTGATCACCATCTACCTGCTTATTTTAAATGGAATTATATTTTCCTTGTTTTTAATGTACTTACTTCAAGGATTTAAATTTCAACTCTGAATGACGTTTTACATTCCTAAACATGCATGCTAAGTAAGGATCTAGGTTAGAGACCGCTTCTTTTGGGTCGGGTCCTTACAGACACGTAGGATGACATAGATGTGAAGATATGATCCAATATCTTGTTATTATAAGATATTCTTGTTGTATTTTGGTTGTTAGACAATTACTCTAGAAGGTTCTTATTGTTAGGATCTCTGTATTTATTTTACTATTTTATTTATTCCTTCCCTAGTATATAAAGGGTATGAGATGTGTGTAGTTTCATTATGAAATATACATAACATTTTTCCTATTAGTTCTCAAACCTTTTTTGGTATCAGAGCAACATGGCTAACGCGTTTCAAACCCTAAGTTTAACACCCCACCATTAAACCAACTTCTAACCCATATAACCACTATTAAATTAGATAGGTCCAATTTTTTATTGTGGAAAAACCTAGCCCTACCTATTTTGAGAGCCTATAGGCTAATAGGGCATCTAAGTGGAGAGGAACCGTGTCCTCCTAAAATTTTACCCACAGCTGCAGGTTTGAGTGAACCCACAGCCGCAGATGGAGGTTTGCAGACGCCAGACCTTACACGATTGGAAGCAGGTGTAGCCAGCGTAGGCGGCGCTGGTAAAGGAGGCACCACAGAAGGCCTAGGCACGCTCGGCGGCACAGGTAGAGGAGATGGCGTAGGAGGCAGCATCATAGGTGGCATCAGCGGTGTGGTCAATGGCGCATGTGCAACTGGGGCAGTTGGCATAGGCAGAGCGGCTGGCGGCGACGACGTCAGTGTAGCGGGTGACGTTAGCGCGTCAGGTGATGTCAGCGTGGGTCCCGCAGGTCAGCTTTCACAATTTTCACAATTTTCTCCAAATGTTCTTGGCACCCAAGGTATTTTTTCATCAACCTCTATGGCCATGCATGAATGTTTAGGTGCCAATTTTTCTCCTTTTTCCTATGATGCACATGATGCTTGGGTTGTTGTAGACCAATTATTGCTAGGCTGGCTTTATAACTCCATGACCCAGGAAGTGGCTACCCAAGTGATGGGATGTAAAATTGCTCATGAACTTTGGACTGTTGTGCAAGACCTTTTTGGTGCACAGTCTCGAGCAGAGGAGGATTATCTCCGTCAAAGTTATTAACAGTGTCGTAAAGGTTCTCAGAAAATGGCTGACTATTTGAGGATCATGAAGTCACATGCAGATAATCTAGAACTTGCTGGTAGTCCAGTTTCTGTTCGCTCATTGATCTCTCAAGTCTTGTTAAGACTAGATGAAGAATATAATGTTGTTGTAGCGAGTGCTCATGGACGAGTTGGTCTCACCTGACATGGTTTGAAGACTGAACTCCTAATGTTTGAGAAGCGGATTGAGCAGCAAAACTCTCACAAAACAACTTCTTTTGATCAGTCAGCTTCTGTCAATATGGCTAACGTACGAGGAAACATGCCGCAATGGTCCAGATCCCAAAACTCTTCTCAACACTCTTATTCGAGTGGTCGTGGACACTCATCTAATAGGGGTGGACGTGGCTGTGGTCGGGGTCGTGGAAATGGCCCAAATCGTAGTAATACTATGTGTTATGTTTGTGGTCAACTATGCCATACTGCTAACATTTGTCGTGACAGGTGTCTTCTGAATCAACAACGAGGTTGGCCACAGGTTGATGGACAATATCATTCACGACCTCTTCAAGCCTACAACAACCACCAAGATCAGGCATCACAGTCTCGTGGAGGAGGGTCTACTTATCCGCAGGTTTTTCAGGCTCAGCATAGTTCTAATCCTTTTGTTGCACACCCTGACACTATAGTTGACCCACATTGGTACATGGATAGTGGGGCATCAAACCATGTCACGTCAGACTACAACAACATGGCTTCTCCCACTGAATATGGAGGTACTGAAACTGTGACTGTTGGTAATGGGGAAAAATTGTTTATTACACATGTTGGTTCTTCTTACTTGCCGACTAATGTTGGAATGTTAAAACTTGAGAATGTGTTGTGTGTGCCCAAAATTGCTAAAAAATTTATAAGTGTTTCTAAACTTGCATAAGATAGTAATGTTGTTTTGGAGTTTCATGGAAATTGTTGTTTTGTGAAGGATCCTCGTACGGGCAGCATAGTGTTAAAAGGGGAATTTCAAGGTGGACTACATAGAGTTGAACCTGGTAGAATGACTGAATTGCTGCACAATAACTCTAAGACATCAGTCAAGTTAGAAAATAGGCCTTTAGTTTGTTCTGCTTCTATTTTCCTGCTATTAATTCCATGAATAGTATTATTTCTAAAGCTGTTTGGCATCAACGTTTAGGGCATCCGTCCCATAAACTTTTGCAATTTTTAGTTCAACAATTTGATTTTCCAGTTTCAATTAATGATCAAAGTAGTTTTTGTGAGGCTTGTAAGTTTGGAAAAATGCATGCTCAACCTTTTCCCCTTTCTGATTCACATGCTTGTCGTATGTTTGACTTAGTTCACACTGATTTATGGGGACCAGCTCCGGTTTCGTCCTCCGATGACCATCGATATTATGTACACTTTTTGGATGATTATAGTAGGTTTTTCTGGATCTATCCCTTGAAGCTCAAAAGTGACACGTTGAGTGCTTTTCGACATTTCCTGTCTATGGTAAAAACTCAGTTTGGTTGTTCCATCAAAATGCTTTAGTCTGATAATGGTGGTGAGTATCACCGGGTTCATGTGATGTGTGCAAAAGAGGGGATTCACTCTCATTTTTCATGCCCATACACTTCTGCTCAAAATGGCTGGGCCGAGCGTAAACATCGTCATATTGTTGAAACTAGATTGACTCTTCTGGCACATGCATCTATGCCCCTTTGTTTCTAGTGGGAAGCGTTTCTAAATGCCACGTTTCTGATTAACGGAATGCCCACTCCTGTTCTTGATGGAAAATCTCCAGTTGAGTTGGTCACGGGGCGCCAGTTAAATTATCGAGCGCTTAAAGTCTTTGGGTGTGCTTGCTATCTGTATCTTCGACCTTTTTAGTCTCAGAAATTTCAGCTCCACACTGAGAGATGTGTGTACTTAGGACCTAGTCCTGTTCACAAAGGCCATAAGTGTCTAAGCCCATCTGGGAAGGTAATTATTTCTCGCCATGTCTCTTTTAATGAAAGTGTCTTTCCTTTTGCCACAGGTTTCTCGTTGGCACAGTGTAACGACCCAGGTTTTTCATCCCGGTCTTCCAGGTATGCCCTAGGGGTAATTTGGCAATTTGGTCGGGCCGTCAGGGCCGTTTGTGTCTTTTCCAGTTACTAAAATTATTGGATGGATTTATGTAGGTTTTTGGAAGGATTTGTGGTTTGGTTTGAGCAAGGTTTGATGCAAAAGTAAAAATAAAGGAAATTGTGCTGCAGCTGGGGTTTGAGCCCGGGTCTCCTGGAAAGCTTGTGGGGATGTGTGCCAATTGAGCCATTAGGTGCTCTTGTTGCTCTTTCTGCATCACATCTTAGTTAACCTTGGATCTTTGGTGTTTGGTGCATTTGGTTAAATGAAATAGAAATTAGGTTTGTTCCATCTTCTTCTCCAAAGTGTGTGGCCGCCCAAGCTTTTCTCTCCATTGCCTTGCCGAATTCTTCATCCTTGCAGCTCCCTTGGATCGTTCATCATCATTCCGGGTAGGTATCGATCTTCCTCTTCTTCTTCTCATCCGTTTGGTGTGCTGTTTGGCCAAGTGAATAGAAGAGTGTTGTGTGTGTTTGTGTTGATTGCAGCCAGCCGAGAGAAGCCCCAGCCAGCAGCCATTGTCGCACGTCCAGCCGGCCAGCTCGCACGCCGGATCGCGCCAGCAGCAGCCCAGATCGCCCCTACCGTCGCACCAGAACGCCCTTGCTGTCACAGCCCCTGTCGCGCCCAGATCTCGCACAGCAACCGGCCCAGCCCCTGCTCGGCCATCGCCAGCCCGACGTCACGCCAGATCGCGCGCAGCAGCAGACGCCTGACGCCCGCGCGCCTTCGCCCGTGTCGCTTGCCGAGCCGCTCGCCCGCACGCCCAGACGTTCGTCACGCGCGCCTGAACCCGCCAGTAGCGCCAGCTTCCCCGACCTGCTGCGTGCCACCGCCAAAGAACTCCAAGTTCGTGTCGCCGTGCCGCGTGAGTGCCCCGAGCCGAGCTTGCTGTTCTATTGTTTTTAGACGTTTTAGATGCTGATTATTATTGGTTTGCTAGGTTCCCGCTCGCTAGCTCGGGATTGTTCCGCAGCTTAGGATTTGTGTGTAGAAGCCTCCCGACCAAGGTAAGGATTTCTTACCGGAGTTGTGTGGGCCCTGCGGTATATTTGTGATTGTTGTTTTGTATGCCTGTGTATGATTATTAGCATGTTTAGCCCTAGGTGCTCTGTTCAATTCTGATCGGCATGAACTCTTGTATTGTTTCTCATGTTAGCCCATGCTAGGTTGTTCCATTCTAGCATGTTCGATATCTGTTCTTGCTTCGTAGTATCATGCTAGGTTCCTTGTATCCATTGAGCACGTATTGGATCGCATTGAATGAATTGTTATTATTGCTATGGTTTAGAGTTCGTAGGTAGCATCATCCGGGCCGGATGCATAACGTAACTTGCATCCCCGATGGGGGCGTGCGAGATGGTATTGCCGTCCTCGATCCCGTTAGGGTTTAGCTAACCCTAACGGCCGGCCTCGCAATCTTGGGTGAGGGTGGCGATCGTTAAATGCCCCAACGGTCGGGATGATGACTTGGCATTGCCTCGTCCCTCGCGATCGGCACGTCTCGCGTGTTCGGCCGTAGCCCTTGATTGCCACTGTTAGGGCAAGGACCGCTTCTCGGTGTAAGCCTACCACGACCGGTTCCTTAGCCTCAAAGTGCGGTGTACAGTGACATAGTTCACGTGTCCGTGTCTCACACCCCTATGTCGGTGACACCGATCCGTAGATTTAGTTAGGCATGGTGGCCGAACACGGGAAGCTTGCCACTAGACCCGCACCCCCGTGAGTTTGCGGTGGCATGCGGTGCGCGCGCTACGCTCATTACAACGCCGACCGGAGAGCTCCTCGGGATCTTGAGCGATGCACCTTTCGTGTCGACGATGAGATGCCCGAGGCCGGGACTTGTTTCCCGTATAGGGCGTATAGTGTGTTGTGGTATTTCCGACTAAGACCACGAGTTGGCATCCGAGGTCCAAGTGTGGACTTAGCTATGTGCTCCGCTCTGTGTGTTTATATTCATAGCTTGCATACATTCTTCTAGATGATCATGTATATCGTATTGTACCCTGTTGGGGATTCTTACTGAGTAATTCGTTACTCACCCTTATTTTGTGGTTTTCCACAGGTAACCAAGGGGCGAGACAGGATGGCTGAAGGAGGAGCTGTGATCATGGAATCCTGCTGTCATTTCTGACCATTTTATTATATCATGACTCTTGACTTTTGTTATTTCCCTGAATGCATGTAGACGGGCACACGAGCCCTAGGATGTTTTCTTATGTTTTATGGATTCCAAAGATATTTGTACTTTGTGGAATGTTTAAATGGTTTAAATAAATCTCTGATCAGAGTATGCTTTTAGAAATGTATTTATCCTGAAACAGGTGCTTGGAAACAGGGACAGGTTTTAGAGTAAATTGTTTTGATTGTTGAATGTTTCTGTTTTTACTTGGGATCCGAAACATTATTTTTCATAATGTCTTTTATTTTGAATACATGCATTGGGGTAAAGGCCCATTTAGAGCCCCTTTTGGGTCGGGTCTTTACACACAGGAATCCCTTGCTGACACTACTGGCTCTTCTTTCAATCAGTGGTTTGGATCCGTTCCTACTATGGATTGCCCATCTGTTCATATGCATACCTTACCACAGGTTTCTATCCTGCCAGGAAACCAGCTTGCATCCTTTTTGCCTGCTCCATCACAAGATCAAGCTTCACTATCTCCTCATGCACATCACTCTCCCTCTCTTCGACGTGTCACATTGCCGCCTACCTTGATGTTTGCTCAGCCGACTCCGTCCTTATCTATCCCTAGTGCAGATGCTTCCGTGGGGGTGTCGCCCGAATCTCCCAGTCAGCTTCCGTCTGCTACTTCTAGTCATCCAATGATTACCCGGTCCAAAAATGGGATATTTAAACCCAAGATCTGGGTTTCTGCTATTGAGCTGGATACCTCCAACTGGGATAACACAGAACCCACTCGTATTTCTGATGCTCTCAAGACTCCGGTGTGGAAATACGAGAAGGACCAGGAATTTCATGCTCTTCTTCAAAATGAAACATGGCGCTTGTCCCCACATGAGCCGTCTCAGAATGTTATTGGATGTAAGTGGGTTTTCAAGATTAAGAGGCATCCTGATGGGTCTATTCAACGATATAAAGCTCGCCTTGTTGCTAAGGGGTTTCATCAGAACCCTGGCATTGATTACTTTGATACCTTCAGCCCTATAGTCAAACCATCCACTATTCGTGTCGTGCTCACTCTTGCGTTATCCAAGAGTTGGTCTGTTAAGCATCTCGACTTTAACAATGCGTTTCTCAACGGAACTCTTGATGAAGACGTTTATATGGCACATCTTCAGGATATGCAGATTCCTTGTTTCATAGTTATGTTTGCAAACTCAAGAAGGCGGTGTATGGCCTCAAACAGGCTCCACGTGCATGGAATAATGCACTAAAGTCTGCTTTACTCTCGTTTGGTTTTGTTCATAGTCAGTCTGACTCTTCTCTTTTCATCTACAATCGTGGCATGGTCACGACGTTTCTGCTTGTGTATGTGGATGACGTTTTTCTTACTGGGAATAGTCCTGCCTTCATCACCACCTTGGTTTCTTTCTTACATCAGCAGTTTGCTCTTAAGGATCTTGGTCCACTCCGTTATTTTTTAGGGATTCAAGTTTCCAATATGTAGTCGGGTATGCTCCTCACCCAGATAAAATATATTGATGATATATTGCTTAAGTTCAACATGTCTACAGCCAAACTGGCCCCGTCACAGTCTGTCACTGGCAAAACGTTATCTCTCACTGAGGGTCAGCCGCTTGATGATCCATTTGTCTATCGAAGTGTTGTCGGTGCGTTTCAATATCTCACTAACACTAGCCCTGACATTGCCTATATTCTCAATCACTTAAGCCAGTTCCTGCAATGTCCAACTGATTGTCATTGGTAGGCTGTCAAACGGGTTCTCAGTTATCTGTCTGGCACTAAACACCTTGGACTTCTTCTCCAACCTGTTGATGATTGGACGTTGTCTGCTTTCTCTGATGCTGACTGGGGGAAATACCTGGATGATCGACGATCTGTTGCTGCCTACTGTATCTACTTTTGAAACTCTCTTGTTTCTTGGTCGTCCAAAAAGCAAACTGCGGTCGCCCGCTCTGGCATTGAATCTGAGTACCGCGCTCTTGCCCATGCTACAGCAGAAATCCTCTAGCTTCGGAAACTGTTGACTGAGTTGGGTTTCTCTCTCTCCTCTTCTCCTATCCTGTGGTGTGATAACATTAGTGCTGGGTCATTGGGCGCCAATCCTGTGTTTCATGCTCGCACCAAGCACATCGAGATTGATGTCCACTTCATTCGTGATCACATTCTACATCGCCTCTTGGAAGTTCGCTATATTCCTTCGCCTGATCAGCCGGCGGACTGTCTGACCAAGTCATTGTCACATACTCAATTTTCCTATCTTTGTTCCAAACTCGGTGTCGTGGAACTCCCTTCTCGTTTGAGGGGGGATGTGAAGATATGATCCAATATCTAGTTATTATAAGATATTCTTGTTGTATTTTGGTTGTTAGACAATTACTCTAGAAGGTTCTTATTGTTAGGATCTCTGTATTTATTTTACTATTTTATATATTCCTTCCCTAGTATATAAAGGGTATGAGATGTGCGTAGTTTCATTATGAAATATACATAACATTTTTCCTCTTAGTTCTCAAATCTTTTCTATAGATACATATTCGAATTACAAGATAGTGCAAATGGAACAACCAGAAGCCAGGATGAGCGTTCTTAAGTTGCTAACATATCACGTTACAAAGATGAGACAAAAAAAGGTAAGTTTTTTTTTTTGACAAAGAAAAAGGTAAGGTTACAACTCTAAAAGAGGATTGTGATGTAAAATAATTGTACAATAGATTTGTGAACGTAGTCAATGGTATTTATCAGGCGTCAAGTTTCAAAGATAGTGATGGTGCTCATAGTCAATCTTTTTTGTGTAAATGGAGGATGAGTATATATTTTGTTCAAACAAATGAAAGATCTCTTCAGCTTCCCATTTTAAAACATGAGTATTAAAGCTTCACACAACAAATTCAAGATGTAAAGTGAATGTACAACGAGCCGCAAATGTAATTGGTGGTGTTTATCTGACACCAAGTTTCAACGGAAGTGATGGTGCTCATAGTCAATCTCTTGTTTATAAACGAGGGATAGATGTATGTTTTTTTTAAGAAAATTAAAGATATCTTCACCTTTCCATTATGATGTACAATAGATGTACAATGGGTTTGCAAACATAATTGGTGGTATTTATGTGACGTTGATGGTACTCGTAGTCAATCTCTGGTGTGTAAACAAGGGTATGAGTATATGTTTTGTTCAAGAAAGTTAAAGATCTCTTTCCCTTCCCATCTTCAGAAATTTGTACTTAAAGCTTCCCTCACAAACTCAAGCTTGAATAATGACACAAGATAACTTCAGGTGACTTCTTCATTTTATATTTTAATTTAATTTTTAAGTACATGCACACAAATCACATTAACCCATAAGTTATATATGGGTTAAGGAAGACGATGCTAGTGAAGAACTCTAAAAAAATTAGGCAAAGATTTTTAAATTTTAAAGAATTTCTTCCAGCTTTTTTTTTACTTATTTTCGAAACGATGAATCAAAATATTTAATTATATTAGACAAAGATATTTAATTATTATTTTTTTGAATTCTTATAGATTCTTAAGAGTAGTTATAAAAAATAAAATTTTCGAATTAAGTAGAAAATTAAAAATGTCAAAATCTCTTCTTTCACGATTTTGTGTCATTGATTATTTAGTTTTGATATTTAATTATGTTTAAGTAAAATATTTTATTACTATTTAGTTTGCTTTTGAATCGTTCTAGGTAGTTACAAAAAAATCTATTTTAAAATGGATTAAAAAAAATTGAGATGAAATATAGGAAGGGTAGAATTGTCCATTATTTTTAATAATAAAATTTAATTAAAATTCGAAATTAAAATAAGACATAAATGTAAAGTCTAAATATCATTAGTCATCTTCCTAATTAATTTTTAAATTCTAGTCATTTCCCTAGTTATCCCATATACAAATCCATCTCTATAAGAACAATTTTTAGTTATGCCAAGACATTGTTCTAAATTTTTATATCACTTATGTGATTCAATTTGGGCCCAATTCTATTTTTCTTTATTATTTCCCCATTTTCTTAGATTTAAAATAAAATAGAATAGGACCCAAATTAACCGCTTGAAAGAGACCTAACCTAAACTTTTCTCTCTATAAAATATGTTCTCAAAGAAAAATGAGAGAAAAGAAAAAGTGATGTTTACATCACTAATTTATATAAAAGTTCGAAGAAACAGAGGAAAAGCAATAGGTTTTGCACAAAATGTTTTAGGTTGGAAAAGCAAAGAAATTATAAGAAGCATCCAAGAAGGTATTAAGGAAGAATGCCATTGCAAACAATGACCTTAATTTTATGTATGAACAAAAACAAAGAGAAGAGGCAGCAATACTAAAATGAGAGGCAAAAGCAAAAGGAATGGCAAATAAATTAAAAGCACAAAGAGAGGCTGATGGAAAATGAAATGAGGAGAAGGCATACTCATTAAGGTGGGGCTCAAAAGTAGAAACAAACCCACCATTGTGTCTAGTGTTAGGGTTTATTTTTTTTCCTTTAAATATATATTATTTAAAACCAAAGTCTATCATATCACCAATGGAAACAACATCATCACCTCTACATCTCTTTGTTGAAGAATAAGCAAGCCTACCCAAGAAAGAGATGAAAAAAGAGAAAAGCAAATGGATTAAATTACATATATACATGCATTTATATGTGTGTATTGAAAAAAGAAAGAAGAGGGAAACTTTTTAATTTTTCTTGTTTGTTAAAAAATTATATTTATAATGTTCTAACTTTTTTGTGCTAAGCTGACCAATATCTCAATGGATACAAATGTATGTTCATAATTAAAAATATATATATATAGATTTAAATCTTCTACCCAACACTTGTTGAATTCAAATAAAAAAAAAGTTTAATTTTATATAAATAAATTCACGAACGTTACATTTTTTTTTTTTTAGAAATAAGGGAGCACTATTCATTTCCAAATTCAAGTTACTTTTTTTTTGAGAAAGCCAAATTCAAATTCAAGTTACTTAACATGGTGATATGGTATACAATTTTTTGTTTAGTTTGATGTGTCATAGATGTCGAACGATAAAGACAAAATTTAGGTTTATATATGAATCAAAGTGAAATTACAAATTTTTAAATTATAATACAATATTTTATTCCAAAAAACTAGGTAGTATCTATCTCACTATGAAGCTAATGAACCTTATCCTTCTATCTATCAACAACAATTTACAATTTTTTATGATCTTAAATCTTCGCAATTGGTACAACCTAATTAAGATCTTCTACTTTTGTGATGCGTACCAAGAACTTCCTTGCATAATATTTTGTATATTTAAAATTAATTCTTAACTTTGGTCTTCTCCAATCCATAATCTGTCATTTAAAAAGTAATAATAATACTGCTTGGTTCTGTCTTACATAGAATAAGAGATTTTATCATTTTAATTTTTTTTAAAAGGCAAAACTATTTTGGTATGTTTGAAGTTTTGTTTTATTGAAAGAGGGGAGGATTCAAATTTATGATATTAAATTAGATACTATTGGTGCTATGTTCGTATTGATTGTTTGAGGTAATAGTTGAGATATTATAAAGAGTAAATTTTTATAATCAGTAGATCGATTACAATAAGATTATAATTAATGAGGTGCAAGTTATACAAGATATTATATATATATATGGAATATATTATTATAACATATGATTAATTAGAGTTTTAGTATAAATGAATTATTATAGCTCAGCTAAAAATTAGTGACTCAAAATCAAATACTAGGTTGAGTTATTATAACTTTAAGTTCCTACTTTTCTCTCCTCGCCTTTACCTAAAACTAGTGCAAATGCTACGTTTCCTAATTTATTAATTTAGAGGGATGTTATGAAACGGTTTCCGGAGAAAAAAAGGTAAATTGGAAACAAATAAATTGTACGTGTGTGTTTTTTATCTCTCTCTCTGATACACATTTGGTATTTTGTCCTGACTGGTTTAAAACTGCAAAAGTTTTGTCTTCATTTGTTTCATTTAATTGGTTTCAAGAAAGATGGATTTTAATTTTTAAACGCTTTGGTTTCATTGTCGGCACTCATTCCAAATTCCAACCCCATCAACTTTGTAAGAGATTCATTTCTTTTCTTTTCTTTTTTCTTACAAGGAAATTTTGCTTTAAAGGTTTTTTTTTCCTTTCATATAATTGATGGGTCTCGGTATAATTGGTTGACAAAGTGTACGTAAAAGTAAAAACATTCTCCTCGTCTTAACAATTTAATGCATAAGAATAAAAAGGATATCTCGTAGAATCCACATACTATCGACCCTCTTGATGAGGTGTAATGACCCAGGTTTTCATCCCGATTCTCCAAGTATGTTTCTCTTTCGTTTCAGTTGTTTCATTGGACGTTAGAGCAGTCTAGCCTTCAGGGTATTTTGGTCATTTTGGCCCTAAGGTCAGTTTGATAATTTGTTGAGGTTCAGGGTATCATGGTTATTTCTGCAATTTGGGAGGTTTGGAGGATGTTTTGGCTTAAAAGGGGATTTGGTTTTAAAGTGGTTTTTAATTAAATTAAAAAGAAGGAAAAGGAAAAGTGGATTTTTCGATCAGCTAGCCTCTTCTCCCCCTTGCCAATCTCTTCATCTTCTCCTTCTCATCTCCCTTGCCGCTGAGCCTCCCTATAAGCACCACCGACCCATCGCCGCACAGCCCCGTGGTCGCGGTTCCTCTCCTACCCTTGCCGAGCCAGCAAGCCAGCCCTTGCGCACACATCCTCGCCATGATCGCCGAGCCTCGCACTAGCCGCTCCGTACACCCATGCACCAGCGATCGCAGCCCCACGTCGCATCACTGCCTAGCCATCGCTGATTGTAAAGACCCGACTCTAAATGGTCATAAATGGTCTTTACTCAGACAATGCATTTAAATTCACATGGTTTTAAACATAAATAATTCAAAACATGAATTTCATTAAACCATTCAAAACCTTAAAGTATATAAATTTAAAATTAGGGAAACCATTCACCCTCTGGATAGAGTATACAAAACATTACAAAAGTTTCCACAATAAAACATCCCAACTAGAAAGTCTGTAAAATGTAAAGCAAGTGCATGCAGCAGACTCTCCCATGATCATCCAGCTCCTTCTCTAGCCACCTCGATGTTGTGTCAAGTTACCTGGTGGAAAAACCACAGAAAAGGGTGAGTACAATTGCACTCAGTAAGGATTCCCCAACCGGGGTACAATACGCAAGACAAATCATCTAGCATCCTAGCATACAAGCATAAAAACAATACAGTAAGGTTGTCTCATACGTAACTGACATCAAGTGTCAAGCAGGATCAGCACGCCACTAGGCTGACTAAACAGGAGGGCAACCTAAGTGACCTCGGTCTCGGGGTGTCTAACTATAAGAAAGACTGGGTTAGCACGCCACTAGGCTAACCTGGACAACACACAACTGGGCTTGTCCTAAACATGCTCGGGTAGCACACAACTGGGATAACCCTAGTAACAGCTCACAACTGGTTGTCTATAGACTACACACCACTGGGCTAGTCTGGAGCATACTTGGGTGACACGCCACTGGGCCAACCCTGGATCGACAACTCCACTGGCCGATCTTGGACCGCACGCAGCTGGGCGAGTCTTGAAAAGAGGCTCGGGTAGCACGCCACTGGGCTAACCCTAGATCTACTCACATCTGGGAGATCATAGACTGCATGCAACTAGGATAGTTTTGGACCGCATGCAACTGGGTGAGTCTCGAGCCAAACTGAGTCAGCATACAACTAGGCCAAACCCAGGACATCCCTAATAGGCTCTATACACTGGAACAATCTAAAGCTAATAGGGTTCAACATCAAACCGGCATATGCATAGTAGAGTATCACAAACATACTGAACAGTTAAATGAATATGAGAGTGCATTCATCAGTGCACAGTATTCTACATGCCAAGTCTTAGCAAACATACTGGAAATAGAGCAGACATTAAGATTACAACATCTAGACAACCTGCACGAACCTAGTCCACTAACATATATGTTAGCCAGCATAGCAATTATAAGATATTTACTATGCAAACATATCAAACAGGTCAAACAACTAGGAGATATCAAAGTCGTGGGTAGGGTCCACGACAAGGAACCCTTACCTAAAAATAGAGAAAGACAATCAATGGAATAGTGCTCTCGAGCTGCAGGATTAATAGAGACAACCTAGAAGAGCAAACAAGGCTCGGGATTTAGGGTTTTACCCAAAACTGAGAAGAGCTTAAAGCTCTCGGCAGCAAGGGCTCAGCAGATGCGGCAAGCTCGGCGAAGGGTGTGCGGTAGGGACCTGCAGCGGGCAAGATGGCTTGACAATGGTGCAGCAACAAGAGCGAGGACGTGCGCGAGGGACTACGGTAGGGGGTGTGCGGCAGGGGATGGGCGAGTCAGCATGCGGATGCGGTAGGACGAGCGGGCATGAGCAACGGGAGCATGGGGGTGGGTGTGCAGATGCGGCTTGGCTGGTGGGCCTGCTCAGCGATGCTTGCTGTGGGGACCGTGTGCGTGCGCGGACTGGCTGCAGGCGTGAGGCCTCGGATGCGATGGGCGTTGGGGCTGCTTGCGGCTGTGCTAGGAGACGAGGGCTTGGTAGCTTGGGCTTGCTATGGAGGGGCTAGTTCGGCCAAGGGAGAAAGAGAGGAAGAAGAAGAAAATGAAGAAGATGGAGAAGAGAGGGAGTGGGGGTCGGCTAGGGCTTGAGGGAGAAGGCAAAAAAGTTTATTCTTCTTATTTTCTTTTCTTTTAATTCACTTAAAACGCTCCAAATGCCACATGTCAAAAGTGGTTCCTCCTTCGAGTCCTGGCAAACACTCAATTAATCTTTTATTTTTTGTTTTAAACCGAACGACCTCCAAACATCTAAACAGCAACTCTCGGACCTGGAACCTAAAACCGTAACATAAACACCAACTCAACACAAGTCTGGAAACAAACCAAAACCCTGGAAAAATACCAAAACTACCCCTGAAGGCCAAATGACCAAAATGCCCTTGAAGGCTCAAACTGCCCTAACGACCAAACTAGACAACCGAATGTACCTGGAGAATCGGAATGGAAACCTGGGCCATTACACTAATCCCTATCGCACACGCTGCTGCGCACGCCCTCGCTCGCACGTCGTGCCTATTGCAACTACAGCTCTTCGTGCGAGCCCGTGTGCCTTACCGAGTCCTATTGTAACGGCCCAGGTTTTCGTCCCAGTCTTCCAGGTATGCCCTAGGGGTATTTTAGTAATTTGGTCGGGCCGTCAGGGCCGTTTATGTCTTTTTCCAGTTGCTAAAATTATTGGATGGATTTATGAAGGTTTTTGAGGCTTTGTGGTTTGGTTTGAGCATGGGTAGATGCAAAAGTAAAAATAAAGGAATTTGTGTTGCAGCTGGGATTCGAACCCGGGCCTCCGGAAAAGCCTGTGAGGATGCGTGCCAGTTGAGCTATGGAGAGCTCTTGTTACTCTTTCCGCGTCATATCTTAGATACCCTTGGATCTTTGGAGTTTTGTGATTTTGGTTAAATGAAAAGAAATTAGGTTTATTCCATCTTCTTCTCCAAATCACCTCTTGGCCGCACAAGCTTTCCCTCCCAAGCTCCAAGCCGATTTTCATCCCCTTTGCACTCGTGGTTCGATCGTCTTTCCGGTAAGTTTCTTCGTCTCTTCGTCTTCTCCGATTTGAGTTCTTGCTGGCCGAATGTAAATAGAAGAGTGTGGTTGTGTGTGTATGTTTGTTTGCAGCCTGCCGAGAGGAGCCCCACCAAGCGATTTCACCGTCGCAAATTTCCCGGCCGGCGGATCGCACCAAAGAAGAAGCCCAGATCGCCGAGTCGCCCGGCTCCATCGCCCTGCGGTGCCATCGAGCGGCTGTCGCTCGGCGGCCGAAAATGAGGCAGACGCCGCGACCTGTCGCGGCCAGCAAAGAGACGCTCGAGCGGCCCGCATCGCGGCCAATGACGCCAGAGATACCCAGCCGGCCCTGCGCGGCCAGATCTCGCCAGCGGATGCGCCTGCCGAGCCCCTGCGCAGCAGCAGAATCGCGCGTCGAGGCGTCAGACGCTCAGCCGCGCCAGCGCCCGTCGTCGCAGCCCAGCGCCGTTGTCGCGCCAGCGCGCGCCGTCGTCGCAGCGCGCCCGTCGTCGCAGCGCGCTCGCGCGTGTCCGTCCGCTTCCAGCTTGTCGCGCCGTGCGCTGCGCGCGCCGCCGTCCGTCGCGCAGCAGCGCGCCAGCTCTGCCGCCCATCTGCGCTGCTCGGCGCCAGCGCGCCCGACCCTGCGCCCCATCAGCGCCCATCAGCGCCAGCGAAGCCCGAGCCTCGCCATCTTTATCTGCCCGTCCGCGTGTCAGCCGCGCCGCGTGAGTTACTCCCGAGCCAAGCCTTGTTTATTTTATTATGTTTAGGCCTATGGATTGTGATTATTATTGTGTTTGTTAGGTTCTCGTTAGCTAGCTCGGGATCGATCGCAGCTTAGGATTTTTGTGTGTAGTTGCCTCCCGGCCAGGTAAGGATTTCTTACCGGAGTTGTGTGGACCCTGCGATGTTCTATGTGATTGTTGTTTGTATGTTTGTTTGTGATTATCAGCATGTATAGTTTAGGTGCTCTGCTTACAATTCCTCGACTAGCATGACTTCGTATGTTGTTCTCTCATGTTAGCCCATGCTAGGTTGTTCCGTTCTAGCATGCTCATATCTGTTCTTGCTTCGTAGTACCATGCTAGGTTCGTTGTATCTGTTGAGCACGTTTTGGATTGTATTGGATTGTATGTTATTGATATGATAGGTTAAAGTGTAGGTAGGTAGCATCATCCGGGCCTGATGCATAAAGTATCTTGCATCCATGGCAGGGACGTCGAGACAGTTCTCCGTCCCTGGACCCCGTTAGGGTTTAGCTAACCCGACCGGTAGGCCCTGCAATCTTGGGTGAGGGTGGCAGACTGTTAAATGCCCCAACGGTCGGGATGATGACTTGGCATTGCCTCGTCCCCGACAGTCGGCACGTCCTCAGCGTGTTCGGCCGTAGCCCTTGATTGCCACCTGTTAGGGCAAGGACCGCTTCCTGGTGTAAGCCTACCACGACCGGTTCCTTAGCCTCAGGTGCGGTGGTTCAGGCTGACATAGTCCACGTGTCCAGTCTCTCACACCTATGTCGGTGACACCGATCCGTAGATTTAGTTAGGCGTGGTGGTGGATCGGACATGGGCGCTTTTGCCACTAGACCCGCACCCCCATAGTTGCGCAGTAGCACGCGGTGCATGCTTACGCTCATTACAAAGCCGACCGGAGAGCTCCTCGGGATCTTGAGCTAGTGCACCTTTCGTGACGGCGAGATAGGCTGAGGCCGAGACTTGGTTCTCGTATAGGGCGTATTGTGTGGTGTGGATTATTCCGGACTAAGACCCTGAGTTGGCATCCGAGGTCCAAGTGTGGACTTAGCTATGTGCTCTATTATGTGTTTATGTTCATAGCTTGCATACACTCATCTAGATGACCATGTGCATCGTATTGTACCCCGGTTGGGGATTCTTACTGAGTAATTCGTTACTCACCCTTACTTATCTTTCAGGTAACCATGGCGCGAGGCAGGATGGCTGAAGGAGGAGCTATGATCATGGGAACGTGCTGTCGTCTCTGACTTTTTATTTCTATGACTCTTGTCTTTCATTTTCCCCTGAATGCATGTAGCCGGGCACGAAGCCCTAGGATGTTTTCTGAATGATTTTGTGGATTCCCGCTTTATTGAATTTGAGGATGTTTCAAATGTTTTAATAAATCTCTGATCAGAGTGTACGTTTTGGAAATGTATTTGCCTTGAAACAGGTGCTTGGAGACAGGGACGAGTTTCAAAGAAACTATATTGATTTCTGATTGAACCTTGATTGTTTTGTTTTAATTGGGAATCTGAAAACTTATTTGCATATTATCCTTTCCTTTGAATGCATGCATTGGGGTAAAGGCCTATTTAGAGCCCCTTTTGGGTCGGGTCTTTACAGTTGGTATCAGAGCTCAGAGTCATAGATTCTGTAGACTGACCTTTTGTTGTAGGTCGTTTTCCATGATCACCGGCACTCCGACAGTCATCAGGTACGCCTAAGTTTTCTGTTTTTAGAAAAGGGTTAAGAATTTACAATACCTTTCATCTAGTGTATGCCTTGTGTAGTGTTGTGGAGCGGAGACGAGCAGGTTCTGACTCGTTGTTGGTTTGGGCTTAGTGAGCCATCATGCCAACTTTCCCGCAGTGCGAGCAGTTTGTTTGGCAGCTTGTTGAGGTATCCAGATAGATTCGGATGCCCTGGAACATCGTTCCAGAGGGAGGCAGAGCTTAGACTCCCGTTGGCCATTTGTGGCCTAGTTGCTGCTTTTCCCCTAGTGAGAGGGTGGTGGTGCTTCGTGCAGATTGCCAGTATGTTGATCGCACCTTGAGGAGCAGGGCGCTTGGCATGTCCGACCGAGGAGTTGGACAGATCATGTTGATGTTGAGGCCGCGCCCAGGGTTGTTAGGCCCGCATGCCAGATTTGGCCCCGGCAGTTGAGTTGCCTAGAGGAGGGGGTAGAGGCTAGCAGCGCCTCAGAGTGAGACTCCTTGAGCAGAGTGTGCTCCAGCCATGAGAGATTTGATGGCAGGTCTTTAGCTATCAGAGAGCGGAGACCCAGGCGCAGTTTGTAGCGCGTAGTGAGGAGTTCGGGCACAGTTAGCCCAGCTGACAGAGTTTGTTTCAGCATTTTTCCCCCAGTAGCTCTTGTAGCCCCGGAGGTTCTCGGGAGGGCATGATCAGCAGGTTTATTCAGATGAGTTTGTTGGCGTTGTTGGAGACGCCCAGGTTGGCAAATGGATGCCTGTAGAGCTCGATGTTTTAGTAAGTCCTACTGCTAGTAGTAAGGTAGATGGCCAGGTTTGAGTTTAGCATCCGTGTGTGGGATGCCCTGCTGTTCAAAGGCCGAGGTGTGCCGTTCTGTCTTTATTTGGTTCATCGGATGGTGGTGGAAATCCCTTGTGAGAGGTGGTCTAGCGAGTCTCCACCACGCCTGATTGTTTGGCAAGTTGCCGTGTTAGTGGCTTGAGGCAGATGAAGGGTCATCTTTGCCCCCTTGCGAGCCTGTTGTTGTTTAACAGCCCCGCTTCCTCAGATGTGGATTTGGTAGTAGTAGCACTTGAGGTGCATTGGTTGGTGTGCCACTTTGGCACTAAGTCTGGTTCAGGCTTGAGTTTGGCTTGGCATAGCAGATGGTTCTATGCCGTCCGGAGTTCAGCACACTTCTTTAGCCATTGAATCCATTTATGGAAAATGCACTTGTTTAGGTCGTGCAAGAGGGCTAGTTCAGTGGTAGTTGAAGGACCACAAGTGAAAGGATGTTCGAGAGGAGCTGAGCCTCTTCCCAAAGTGTTCTTGGGGTCGAGTAAGTCACAGGTTGGCGGGTGGTAAGTGTTAGTGCGTGTGAGTCTCACGCTAGTGCTAAGGCTAAGAGATCTTTGTGGTTGGTAGTGCGGTCCACTACCTTCGGGTGCCTAAACTCGAGTTGAGTGAGCATTGTAGATGCGAGTTCGGTCCAAAGAGGGGAACCATGAGTTGGATGCCCGTGAGATGAGTTGGATGCTCTCGAGATGAGTTGGATGCTTATGAGATGAGTTGGATGCCTATGAGATGAGTAGGACGCCTTATGTGTAAGCGCACTTGGTAGAGTCTTGGTATAAAGTAAGTTCGGTTTGGCGTCGTTATGTTTTAGCAGAGCAAGGTTGCCAACGCTTTGAGTATCGTGTGAAGATGGAACTTTTGGTGTTCCTTGGATTGTTTGTATCATTGCCAGAGTTATCGTTGCTTTGTGGAAAAGCTCTTGTTAGTCTTGGATCTCTAAAGGAAGGTTGGGAGTTGTGCACACAAGTGTGTTTTTGTGTGGTTCGTTCCGTGGCGAGAGTTTCGAGATCCATGTAGGGTTTGCTTTGGAGATCTCGTGCTCAGTGCCTTGAGAAGTTGGACTCCAGGTGGTTGTTGTAAGGCTTGGGTTGAGGTGGTAAGGATACAGTGCTCGTGGTATCAAGTTGTTGCTTAGGCAAGATTTGTTAAGTTGGGCCTAAGCTTGGTTGGCGGATCTTCTTGTTGATCGTTGGTTGGAGTTCGGTTGGAAACTGAACAAGAGCGGTGGTAGCTAAGCCGCGTGGTTTCTGATCGGCATGGCTAAGAGAGTTGTTCGGATCCTTCCTTGGGTAGAAGTTATGTTGTGGCCGATGCTTTGAGTAGGAGGATGACGCATTCTGTAGCGTTTCGGGTCCTCTAGGTTCCCAAGGAGTTGGAGTTGGCCAGCATGGTTGGGATGCTGGAAATTGGAGTTGTTTGTTCAGGTAGTTGGTTGTTAGACCGTTAGACGACAGTGTGTGTCGAGGGTTGTCGAAGAGCCCTAGGTTGTGGAGAGCCTCTCCAGAGCTCGATCGAGCCCAAATAGTGAGTTTCATTGGCTAGCCGGAGGCGTGTAGTTTGTAGCCTCGGTGGAGTTGCTAGCAGTCTTGGTAGACTAGCAAGCTAGTGTTTATTTGGAGTAAAGTCCGGAGTGGTTTCGGTGTGGTGGCAAGTTGATGCTTGGTGTTGACCAAGTGTGGATTGAAGTTGCTAGAGTTTAGTTTTGCTCGTGGGGGGCGAGTGGTTTGTGCCATGTTGGTTGTTTTTCCTGTTTCGGGATGTTGAGTTGCCCCGTTTGGCATTTGGAGGTTCATGCAGAGTTGGACCCTTGTTGTGCCCCCGTGAGATTAGATGTTGTTGCTCTGGTGGAGCAAGACAGGTGGCGTATGTGGAGTTCTCTCGTCCGTTGGTTGTCCGCTTGTAGGAGCCGCTTTCCTTCGGGAGTTGTCGTTTACTCCCTTGGTCTTGGAGTTAATGGTGGAAGCGCTAGCTTGAAGGAAAAGTTTGTTGGCTGCTTGGAAGTAGTCGTTTGTCCAGTTAAGCGGATTCTTGGAGGGTGTTCTAGAGGCTGCAGTAAAGGTTGTCCTGCCTCTTATGAGTGTTTGGCCTAGTTGGTTAAGATTTTGTGTGTTGGCATGGAAGATGTTGCACCTTTGTAGTGGAAGATCTCCTTTGTATCAGTTGTGGGTTGAGGTTGCACCATTGTGGCTGGATTAGGGTCTGGACTTATCGAGGGATCCTTGCTGGCTAGTGTAGCTTGCACTCTGCCAGCCATTGTTGGTATTCTTGTTCTTGGTAGTTGGTGTTGACCAGGTAGTGGAGTTCCGTTATGAAGTTTCGGTGGGAAGGTGCATTAAGCCTAAGCTTGAGGGTTAAGCTTTGTATGTGTTATCGTTTGGACTTGTGAGATGTGTTTCATATTTGAGGCGAGCTTTGTTCCGTTGTTTGCATGGAGGTAAGTTTAGTGGATGGAGCCCTCTGGGGGCGGTTGTTTGCAAGTTGTCTTGCCCACTAGTGATTTGAGTCGAGCTAGAGATGAGTGGATTGGCATAGCTATGCGATTTGTAGTTGTTTGAGCTTCCTAGTTCGTAGCACTCAAGTTGTTGAATTGTAAGTTTCCGTGTGGGAGCTGTCAGCTAGTTGAGGTTGTTGTGTGAGTTCGGATTTTTGGAGTATTGACTTCAGTAGCTAGAGCTCGCACCACGGTTGGTGTGCAGATGCCATTTCTATGGAGTAGAGGCATGTCGATTTGAGTTGGAGATGTTGCCATTAGGGTGTGGCAACAAAGGTTTGTTCTAGGCGAAGCGTGGGTGAACCGTGATTCAGGAGAGTGTCTTAGAGGCTTATGAGCCGAGTGCAGTTTCTGTAGTGTTTTCACCCTTTTTGTCCGATGGTCTTTTGGGAGGAGTGAGCCAGATCCTTCGGAGCTTGTTGCGAGTTGGTGTTTCCGTGATTAGGCAGCGGGAGACCAGTGTGGTTTTAGGAGGTTGCCTTGGGTAGCAGTTCTCAGCGGTCAGTTCTTGTGGTTCCATTGAGGCATTGTATGGTAAGTGTTGCAGGTCTCTAGTGCTGTGAGGAAAGGTTGGTGGCCGTCAGTGTTGTTTTGGGTCCTGTGTTGCTGCAGTTGACCAGAGGTGTTGTGCAGGAGGTTGAGCTCGTTTGTGGTTAGCTCAGAGCAGGCATGAAAGTTTCGCCGATGTTCGGCGTCGAGTTTTAGAGTTTGAGGTTGGACAGTGCGTGCTTTTAAGGTTGTGCCGTTGTGAGTTGTGTTGAGGTTTGGTAAGCGGGAGAAGTGGAGTCTCCTGTTGTTGAACCATTTGAGATTCTCGAGAGGATTGGCAGAGTTGCATATCGGTTAGCTTTTTCTGTCATTGTCAGCCGTGTGCAGTGTTCTCATGTATCGGTGTGAGGCAGTATGTGTCGGACCCATTGCTCATTGTGGACTTTGAGCCTTTGCAGCTGATTGAGGTTTGAACTTCAAGGGGAAGCCTGTGAGTATTCTGGTCTTTGAGACGTAGACGTTGCATAATCGTGGGATCCGTTTGGTGAAAGTTCAGTGGAGGAGTCAGAGTTCTGAGGAGGCCGCTTGTGAGCGGGGAAGACGGGATGAGATTGCAGATCCCGTCTTTGTTTGATCTTAAGGACTTTCGAGGACGAAAGTCATAAAAAGGAGGGAATATTGTAACGGCCCGTGTTTTCGTCCCGCCTCTTCGTATGCCCTAGGGGTATTTTAGTAATTTGGTCGGGCCGTCAGGGCCGTTTATGTCTTTTTCCAGTTGCTAAAATTATTGGATGGATTTATGAAGGTTTTTGAGGCTTTGTGGTTTGGTTTGAGCATGGGTAGATGCAAAAGTAAAAATAAAGGAATTTGTGTTGCAGCTGGGATTCGAACCTGGCCTCGGAAAAGCTGTGAGGATGCGTGCAGGGTTGAGCTATGGAGAGCTCTTGTTACTCTTTCCGCGTCATATCTTAGATACCCTTGGATCTTTGGAGTTTTGTGATTTTGGTTAAATGAAAAGAAATTAGGTTTATTCCATCTTCTTCTCCAAATCACCTCTTGGCCGCACAAGCTTTCCCCTCCCAAGCTCCAAGCCGATTTTCATCCCCTTTGCACTCAGTGGTTCGATCGTCTTTCCGGGTAAGTTTCTTCGTCTCTTCGTCTTCTCCGATTTGAGTTCTTGCCGGCCGAATGTAAATAGAAGAGTGTGGTTGTGTGTGTATGTTTGTTTGCGGCTGCCGAGAGGAGCCCCAACCAGAAAATTTCCACCGTCGCGGCCCCGGTAGGCGGATCGCACAGCGGCAAAGCCCAGATCGCCCGAGTCGCGCCAGCTCCATCGCCCTGCGGTGCCATCGAGCGACTGTCGCTCAAGCGGCCAGGCAGACGCCGATTCTCGGAGCAGCCCTTCGCGGCCAGATACCTTCGCCGCAGCCTGTCGCGGCCAGAGACGCCAGAGCGGCCCCTGCCGCGGCCAGATCTCGCCAGCCAGAATGCGCCTGCCGAGCCCCCTCAGGCAGAGAATCGCGCGTCGAGACGCTCGTCGTCAGCCAGCGCGCGCCGTCGCCGCCAGCGCGCGCCGTTGTCGCAGCCGCGCCCGTCGTCGCAGCCAGCGCCCGTCGTCGCAGCAGCGCTTCGCTACAGCGTGTCCGTCCGCTTCCGGCTTGTTCGCGCTTGCGCCCGTGCGCTGCGCCCGGCCGGCCGTCCGCCATGCGCGCGCGTCGCCAGCTCTGCCGCCCATCTGCGCTGCTCGGCGCCAGCGCCCGACCCCTACCGCCATCATCGCCCATCCGGCGCCAATACGGCTTCTCGCCATGCTTCGTCTGCCGTCCGCGTGTCGGCCGCGCGCGCGCGTGAGTTACTCGAGCCAAGCCTTGTTTATTTTATTATGTTTAGGCCTATGGATTGTGATTATTATTGTGTTTGTTAGGTTCTCGTTAGCTAGCTCGGGATCGATCGCGGCTTAGGATTTTTGTGTGTAGTTGCTCTCCGGCTGGTAAGGATTTCTTACCGGAGTTGTGTGTGACCTGCGATGTTCTATGTGATTGTTGTTTGTATGTTTGTTTGTGATTATCAGCATGTATAGTTTAGGTGCTCGTTTCAATTCTGACTAGCATGACTTCGTATGTTGTTCTCTCATGTTAGCCCATGCTAGGTTGTTCCGTTCTAGCATGCTCATATCTGCTCTTGCTTCGTAGTACCATGCTAGGTTCGTTGTATCTGTTGAGCACGTTTTGGATTGTATTGGATTGTATGTTATTGATATGATAGGTTAAAGTGTAGGTAGGTAGCATCATCCGGGCTGATGCATAAAGTATCTTGCATCCATGGCGTGGACGTCGAGACGCTTCTCCGTCCCGACCCCGTTAGGGTTTAGCTAACCCGACCGGTAGGCCCCGCAATCTTGGGTGAGGGTGGCGATCGTTAAATGCCCCAACGGTCGGGATGATGACTTGGCATTGCCTCGTCCTCGACAACCGGCACGTCCTCGGCGTGTTCGGCCGTAGCCCTTGATTGCCACTGTTAGGGCAAGGACCGCTTCACGGTGTAAGCCTACCACGACCGGTTCCTTAGCCTCAAAGCGGTGGTTCAGCCGACATAGTTCACGTGTCCAGTCTCTCACACCCCTATGTCGGTGACACCGATCCGGAGATTTAGTTAGCGCGTGGTGATCGGACATGGGCGCTTTGCCACTAGACCCGCACCTTCATAGTTCGCAGTGCGAGCACGCGTGCATGCTTACGCTCATTACAACGCCGACCGGAGAGCTCCTCGGGATCTTGAGCTAGTGCACCTTTCGTATCGACGATGAGATAGGCCGAGGCCGAGACTTGGTTCTCGTATAGGGCGTATTGTGTGGTGTGGATTATTCCGGACTAAGACCACGAGTTGGCATCCGAGGTCCAAGTGTGGACTTAGCTATGTGCTCTATTATGTGTTTATGTTCATAGCTTGCATACACTCATCTAGATGACCATGTGCATCGTATTGTACCCCTGGTTGGGGATTCTTCTTGAGTAATTCGTTACTCACCCTTACTTATCTTTCAGTAACCATGGCGCGAGGCGGGATGGTGAAGGAGGAGCTATGATCATGGGAACGTCTTTGTCGTCTCGACTTTTTATTTCTATGACTCTTGTCTTTCATTTTCCCCCAGATGCATGTAGCAAGACACGAAGCCCTAGGATGTTTTCTGAATGATTTTGTGGATTCCCGCTTTATTGAATTTGAGGATGTTTCAAATGTTTTAATAAATCTCTGATCAGAGTGTACGTTTTGGAAATGTATTTGCCTTGAAACAGTGCTTGGAGACAGGGACGAGTTTCAAAAAACTATATTGATTTCTGATTGAACCTTGATTGTTTTGTTTTAATTGGGAATCTGAAAACTTATTTGCATATTATCCTTTCCTTTGAATGCATGCATTGGGGTAAAGGCCTATTTAGAGCCCCTTTTGGGTCGGGTCTTTACACCTATCTCTTCTCAGTTTGGGTAACCTTGCTTCTCGAGCCTTGTTGTTTGATGCCTAGTTTATTGTAACTGTTTAGTTGGCTGATTGTTATTCTTTATTACCATTATTTTTCTAGGGTGCATATTCTTGCGTAGTTGGTTCTGCAACTCTCGGAGCAAGTGTTCGTTGTTTGTCTAGTTTCGGTTTTCAGGTAAGGGTTCCTTGCTAGGGTTGTGTGGACCCTGCACTTGCCACCTATGGCTTTCTGGTTGTGTGTTACCATTTTTCGTGTATGTTAGTGGATAGAAGATTGAATGTTTATCCATGTTTGTTGATATACATGTTAGTGAATAGGCTTACTTGTTTATTACCTGCACGATATGCATGTTAGTGGATAGGATTTCCTGGTTATTGCCTGTTTTTTATCTATGTTAGTGGATAGGCTTTTTGCAGGTTATCTGTTATATGAACTTTATAGTGGATAGGGTTGTATGGCTTGCCTGATAGGACTTGACATGTAGAATGTTGTACCCTGGATTGCACTTGTCTGTTTACATGACTCCTTGATTATGACTATTGGCATTCTTTCTATATTTGTGCAATGATATTGATGTTGAACTCTGTTAGATCTAGGGTGCTTCATCTTAGTTAGATCCTGTTAGGTTGTCATCATCCAAAGGCTGAGAGTGGACTAACGTACGAGTTCCCACCGGTCGGGCTGTGAGGATAGATTCCTTACCCTCGACAGCCGGGTGTCGAGTAGCTACCACCCCGACATAAACCTAGTCTGGGGCCTGCTAGAGCGGGGTCCTTTCCTTGGTGCAAGCCTTCCTTTGGACGACCTTTAGCTTCAGGCGTTGGGTGTGAACAGGCTACCACATTAGGGTGCCAAGGGCCTCCCGCCTATTGTGGATCAGTGGACACCTTTCAGAGTCATAGGCAAGGGCACCTTGGACCAGCATAGTTTGTGTAGGCCTACATTTATCCAGTTTGCAGGAGCATGCGGTGTGCGCGTATGTGCATTAGATGCCAGGAAGTGTATCAGTACACCATCCATTCTGTCTAGACCCCGGCACTTGTGTACTCTCCCAAGTGTCTAGGATCATCATATTGAGCTAATCATGTTAGCCGAGAGTTAGAGACTCTCGAGATTCTGGGGGTTACATTGGTAACCCATTTGGAGATCACAGAGGATCCTTTAGTCGAGAGTTAGAGACTCTTGATGATTGAGCATGTTGTTGATTGAGATTGAGTTGAGACTTCTTGTTTGATGCTTGGTTTGCTAGGATGCTAGATGATGTGACTTGCGTACTGTACCCCGATTGGGAATTCTTACTGAGTGCTTTTGTACTCACCCTTTTCTGTGGTTTTTCCACCAGGTAAATTGGGACAATACCGGGGTGGCTAGAGGAAGAGCTAGATGATCATGGGAGTCCGTCGCATTGTCCTTTTTCATTGTTTTACAGATTCAGCATGATAGATTGTTTTAAGAATTTGATTTAGAACTATTTTGAATAATCTCTGGCCAGAGGCTTAAACCATGGTTTAAGTTATTTTACTGGATTTTGTTTTCTGTTTAAATTAATGAAGTTTTCAATTTTACAGTTGATTCCTAGTTGTAACTGTATTTATATTCATGCATGCTGAGTAAAGACTCTTTAAGACTGTTCTAGAGTCGGGTCTTTACATGAGAGCACTAGACGATATAATTTTGATACTTAGTCCAACAATAAAAATTTTAATAATAGAATTTGATTTGAGTTTACCTTTACAAATCTCCATAATAATTTTGACTGTCCAAACGATTGTCCTCATTGCCACAGTCGAAAGGAGCTAAATAAAATTGAAACATTAATTAGAATGATAAAGTAAAATAATTATGAACGTTATTAACACATAACTCTTATATAGAAACTTATGTATTTACAAGGTTTTTTTGTAAAACTTTATCTATTTCCTTAGTTTCTAGGGAATTTAGAATGTTTACCATATTTTCCGATGACACAACTTTAACAAACATTTTAATTATTTATGTATATAAGAGAAATTATCGTTGCATGAACTAAATTATAAAACATATACTCGGTGTTGTTGGGAAATACTACTCATTGATTCATGTTAGTAATCATATTTAGCTTGTTTGCTAAATTCTTACACCTTTCTTATTATTTCCCTTGATAACACGTAAAAGTAGTATGGTCACATACGAGATAATTATTAAGAACATGATGATCGTATGTTTCCCATATATACCTATAAATAATTTCAAGAAATTTTATTGAATAGAACAAACAACATAAAATTATTAGATAAATTGAGTTACTTACTGTAAAGACCCGACCCGAAAGAGGTCCTAAACTAGGCCTTTACCTCAATGCATGCTTTTAAAACTTAAAACTAATATGCAAGATCGTTTTTTCCAGATTCTGAATGAAAACAAAAACTTGTAAACATCCATCCAAAAATCAAATATAAAATGACCTGAAACTTGTCCCTGTTTCCAAGCACCTGTTCCAAGCTAAATATAGTTTAAAAACATACTCTGATCAGAGATTTATTCAAAACATTCAAGAATCCCAAAAAGTTTACAACAGTGCCAGAATCCAGAAACAATCAGAAAACGTCCTACGGGCACCGTGCCCAACTACATGCATTCAGAGGACAAACTAAAAACACAAATATAAACTCAGAGTTTAAAACAGCAGTTATTCCATGATCCACAACTCCTCCATCAGCCATCCTGTCTCGCGCCCTGATTACCTGTGGAAAACCACAAAATAAGGGTGAGTAACGAATTACTCAGTAAGAATCCCCAACCGGGGTACAATACGATATAACTGGTCATCTAGCAGAAAGTATGCACGCTATGAATATAAACACAGAAGAGAGCACATCACTTTAATCCATACATAAATACCACGGATGCCATCTTCTGGTCTTACTCCGGAAAACTACAACGCATCTCGATACTCTACGAGAAACTAATCTCGACCTCAGCTTCCCTACTACTGTCGATACGAAAGGTGCACTGAACTCAAGATCCCGAGGAGCTCTCCAGTTGGGGATGTAATGAGCGTGTGCGCGCACCGCATGCTGCTGCAAACCAGGGAGGTGCTAGGTCTAGAGCATGCTGCCCTGGTCTAGTACGCATGCCTAAAAGAATCTCTGGATCGGTGTCACTGTAACGACCCAGTTTTCTATCCCGATTCTCGAGAAGCTTTCGGTTCAGATTCAGTAGTTTGGTTGGGCCGTTAGAGCTGTTTTGACCCTTAGGGGTATTTTGGTCTTTTTGCTCCCCAGGAAGGATTTGTGGATTTTCAGAGCTTCGAGGCAGCTCTTGCCTTTGTTGAGGCTTGTTTGTTGTGGGCTGCGAGTCCCGAGATGTTTGGCTATTCGTTTGGGAGTTCGGTTGTGATTTGGGTTTTGGGCAAAGTGATGGTTGTTTGGGTGTTTCCTTTGGGGATTCGAGCCCGGGCCTTTAGTGTTGATTTGGGAGGCTGATCTAAGTGAGATTTGTTGATTGGAAAAGGTTGCTTCAGTCGGGTCTCGAAGGAGGAAGCCGGGAAATGGGATCTAAGGATTTTAAGGATTTTTGGAAAATTGGAAAAAATGGATACGTTTGGATTTTGGATAAGGATAAATTAAAAGAGAAAAAGGAAATTTCTTTTTTTTTAAAAAAATCCCCAAAATCCCCATTTTCCCACATTTTTCCTTTTTCCCCCATTTTTCCCCTTTCTCTCTCCACTCGACCACCCCCACTTCCTGGTCGCCTGTATAGCCCAGTGCATGAGCCTGGGCCTTGACCGCACGCCCGAGCCCCAACTCGCCCAAATTTCAGCCGCCTAATCCGTCCCCGCGTCGCCCAGCTCCCAGGCCGCCCGACTGAGTCGCTCAGCCCTCGCCCAGGCCCCGCGTCGCCCAGGTCCGTGCCGCCCGCACTATGCTGAGTCCGTGCGCCCTGTAGCTCTACGTTCCATCCAGAGCGTCCCCGAGCCCGTCGCGTCGCGTCACCTCGCGCGCGCGCCCCTGTGCTTGCCGAGCTCGCGCCTGCTCGCCGTTCCCTGTGCCGAGCCGCGCCGCGCGCCAGCTCCTGGCCAGCTGCTCTCTCGCGCCCTCGCCTCGCCCCAGCCCGCGCCCGCGTGCAGCTTCGCGCCCTTGCGTCGCCCCAGCTCCCCTGCGCCTGCGCCCCAGCGTGCCCCTGCGCCCGTGTCCGAGCCCTAGCGCGCCCAGTGCCTGCGCCCAGCCTGCTTGTTGTGTGTTGGCTTGGCCCGAGCCTTGTGGCTTCTCGTATGGTATTTCCTGAGTCTTTTCTTCGTTGGGCCTGGATTTATTGGCTGCTGGTTATGGATTTATTGGTCTGTTTTATGTATTTGATTTGGGTGCTTTATTTGATGTTCAGGCTGTTCGGGATCGATTAGTGGCTCGAGGGTCGTTCGTTGATTTATTATAATTATTGTTTTTCTGCTTGTTCCAGGTAAGGATTTCTTACCGTGGTTGTGTGGACCCTGCGATATATCATGATATGCCTTGTATGATTGTTTGCTGTTATGAACGTGATATTGTTGGGCAGCTTTGATTGACCTCTTGCTAGCATGTTTGCCTGATTTTACATGTTAGTGCCATGCTAGGTTTGTTCTGCCAGCATGCATATGATTCCTGCTTAAGTTGTAGTATCATGCTAGGTAATGTGATTTATGTCGGTCATTGCTTGCTAGCCAGGAATCATTGATTTTGCTTTGTATTCTTAGATAGAGTTGTAGGGTTTGTCATCATCCAGAGGCTGAGAGCGGACATAAAGTACCTTGTCCCCACCGGTCGGGAGTAAAGCGAAGCGTTGCTTTAGGGGTTGAGAGCGAACATAACGTACTTTGTCCCTAGTGGTCAGATATAGAGCAAAGCATAACGTACATTGCTTTTTCTCCCCCCTCTCGGCAGCCAATGAGACTTAGCAACCTCATTGGCGTATGCCTAGTCTGTAGCCTGCTAGAGTGGAACCCTGCCAACGGTGTAAGCCTACCTTGGCCGGTTCTTAGCTTCAGGTCGGTGGATCAGGCTGCACAGATGAGCGCCGAGGGCCTCGCGCTACTGTGATCAGTAACACCGCTTCCGAGTCATAGGCATGCGTACCTGGCCCGCGTAATTTGCCCTTAGGCCCCCGCATTTATGCCGATTGCAGAGAGCATGCGGTGTGCGCGCACACGCAGCGTTGCCTGCGGTTCGAGAACTCCCCGGGCTAATGTTCGTGAGTACACCATTCCTTCCGCTTAGAGCCCCACTTGGGTACTCTCCGTAAGTCCAGCTTTAGTGCAAGGGCAAGGAGGCCCTTGAGGACATTCTAGAGATCGGTGTACTCCCCGAGTGACAGATACCTCGGTGATGTCGAGATTGGTCGATGTATCAATCCCTAGTAGAAGTAAGAGACTTCCGATGACTCCAGATCTTGTTTTATGAGCTCGTTGAGCTATGATCTGTGTTGATAGTTGTTTGCTTGCATGTTGAGGTGCTAGATGAGTGATGTATCGTATTGTACCCCGGTTGGGAATTCTTACTGAGTATGTTTATACTCACCCTTATTTATCTTTCAAGTAGCTTGGGACAACACCAGGAGGGCTAGCAAAGGGAGCTGATTGATCATGGGGAGCCGCCGACACTCTGTCATTTATTATTGCATTGTTTATTCAGCATGTAGATGGACATGAGTCCTAGGGGAACATTGTTTAAAACGTGGTTTAAATTGTATTGTATATTTTTATAAATACTGGCCAGGTTGTTTTTACTTCGTTGGATTGTTTAAATGAAAATTGATGGTTATGTTTTAAGGGTTAAATATGATAACAAGCGGTTTAGTGCTCATATTTAAAAACCTTTCAAAACATATGAGAAGGGGGAACCCTTCAAACATAACCAACAGTTTTCATTTAAACAATCCAACGGTAAAACAACAACTCGCCGATTTATAAAAATATACAATACAATTTAAACAACGCTTTAAACAATTTTCCCCTAGGACTCTCGTCCCATCTACATGCCGAATAAACAATGCAATAATAAATGACAGAGTGTCGTGGCTCCCAAGATCAATCGGCTCCCTCCGCTAGCCATCCCGGTGTTGTCCCAAGATACCCGAAAGATAAATAAGGGTGAGTATAAACATACTCGATGAAGAATCCCCAACCGGGTACAATACGATACATCGATCATCTAGCACCTCAACATGCAAGCAAACAAATATCAACACGCATCATAGCTCAACGAGCTCATAATGCAAGATCCGAGTCATCGAAAGTCTCCTACTTCCACCTTAATGATTGGTTACCCCGACCAATCTCGGGACATCACCGAGGTATCTTTCACTCGGGGGATGTTCACTCAAAAATCGATCCCAAAGATGTCCTCAAGGGCCTCTTGCCCTTGCTAACTCTGGACTTACGGAGAGTACCCAAGTCCGGCTCTAAATCGAAGGAATGGTGTACTCACGACATTAGCCTGGGAGCTCTCGAACCGGTGACTAACGCGTGTCGCGCACACACCGCATGTTCTTTGCAACGGCGTAAATGTGGGGGCCCAAGGACAAACTACTCGGGCCACGTGCGCATGCCTATGACTCGAAGCGTGTCATCCGATCACGATGAGTGCGAGGCCCTCGGCACTCATCTGTGCGGCTGACCGAGCCACCGACCAAGCTAAGAACCGCCAAGGTAGGCTTACACCGCTAAGCGTGGTTCCGCTCTAGCAGTTACAAACTAGGCATACGCCAATGAGGTAGCTAAGTCTCATTGGCTGCTGCGAGGGGGGAGAAAAAGCAATGTACGTTATGCTTTGCTCTATTTTCGACCACTGGGGACAAAGTACGTTATGTCCGCTCTCAACCCTTGAAGTAATGCTTTGCTTTACTCCCGACCGATGGGGACAAAGTACTTTATGTCCGCTCTAAGCCTCTGGATGATGACAAACCCTACAACTCTATCTAAGAGGACAGAGCAAATAAATGATTCCTGGCTAGCAAACAATGACCGACATCAATCACATTTACCTAGCATGATACTACGAACTTAAGCAGGAATCATAAGCATGCTGGAAGAACAATCCTAACATGGCACTAACATGTAAAATCAGGCAAACATGCTAGCAAGAAATCAATCAAAGCTGCCCTATCAATATCATGTTCATAACAACAAACAAGCATACAAGGCATATCGTGATAATATTGCAGGGTCCACACAACCACGGTAAGAAATCCTTACTTGGAACAAGCAGAAAACAATAATAATTACAAATCAACGAGCGATCCTCGAGCCTCTAATCGAACCCGAACAGCCTAAACATCAAATAAAACACCCAAATCAAATACATAAAACACCCCAATTAAATCAATAACCAGCAGCCAACAAATCAGGGCCCAACGAAGAAAAGACTCGAGAAATACCATCTGAGAAGCCACAAGGCTCGGGCCAACCAACACACAACAGACAGGCTGTCGGCAGGGGCTGGGCGCTGGGCGCAGGCGCAGGCGCTGGGACGCGGAGGCTGCGCGCGGGTGAGCTGGGGCAAGGCAAGGGCCCGCGGGCACGGGCTTGAGCTACGATGGGCGACGACGTGCGGCGCGGCTCGGCACAGGGGACGGCGGGCACGGGCGCGAGCGACACGAAGTGCTACAGGAACGCGCGCGCGGGGCGACGGGACGCGACGGGCTCAGGGCGCTAGGGATGGCACGACAAGCTACAGGGGCGAGCAACTCGGTGCGGCTAGGCACAGGGCAGGGCGTCACGGACCTGGGCGACGCGGCTGGCGAAGCTGGCGACGCACCTGGCGACAACAGGCGACGCGACGGGCAGGGCGGTAGGCGAGTAGGCGGACTCGACGACGCTTGCACGGCATCAGCACGGCTCTGGCTGAGGCTCGGCTGCTCGGCGTGGGCGAGCCGGGCGGCAGAGGGGCTCTGGGGCTAAGCTAGTGGGTGACCAAGGGGGGCTTGGGTCGGGCTGGAGGAGAGAGAAAGGGAAGAAAATGGAAAAAAGGAAAAATGGGGGAAAAATGGGAAAAAAGGGATTTTTATTTTCTTTTTCTCTTTTATTTTATCCTTATCCAAAATCCAAACTTATCCAATTTTCCAATTTCTAAAAATCCTTAAAATCCTTAAATCCCATTTCCTGGCTTCCTCCTTCGAGACCCGACTGAAGCAACCTTTTCCAATCAATAAATCTCACTT
Organism: Sicyos edulis; assembly: GCA_036507275.1. Classification (NCBI taxonomy): domain Eukaryota; kingdom Viridiplantae; phylum Streptophyta; class Magnoliopsida; order Cucurbitales; family Cucurbitaceae; genus Sicyos; species Sicyos edulis. Next base: position 25,171,461 of record CM071852.1, read on the forward strand.
AAATCAACCTCCCAAATCAACACTAAGGCCCTGGGCTCGAATCCCAAAGGAAACACCCAAACAACCATAACTTTTCCCAAAACCCAAATCACAACCGAACTCCCAAACGAATAGCCCAAACATCTCGGGACTCGCAGCCACCAACAAACAAGCCTCAACAAAGGCAGGAGCGGCCTCGAAGCCCTGAAAATCCACAAATCCTGCCCGGGGAGCAAAAAGACCAAAATACCCCTAAGGGTCAAAACAGCTCTAACGGCCCAACCGAACCACTGAATCTGAACCGGAAGCACCTCAAAAACCGGAATAGAAAACTGGGCCGTTACAATTAGACATTCGTCTGGTTTTTTTTTTAAACAAATCCTATGGATCAATTTGGTTCTCAGTTTGGCCTTAAACCAAAGAAAAGAGAACCAATATTACCCTTAACCTCAAATTCAAGTTTTGTATGAGTCAACATAGGGATTGGAATCTATTTTACATTTAAAAAAAACAATAGCAATAAATTCCAAAATTTGAGGCACATTATCTTACTTTCATGTAATAAATAGTATAAAAATATTAGTTAGTTCACTTCTACCAACATAAAATAACAAATTACAAAATTTAGGAGTGTTTAGGGTTTTGTAAAAGCCGCAATGACTAATAAGACAAATATTTCTCATGTTTGATTTAATATTAAATACTAATTATTTTATTGACAAATTTTTTACTTTCGTTAAATATGACCGTATAAAATATAAGAAAATAGTCTCTTTTTAATAAAAATAAAAATAAAATTTGTTATCATTATTTAAATATAAAGACTAATTTCAACAAACAGTTTCTGATTTAGAACAATTGGAGGAAGGAGATTCGAACCCGTGACCTTTTAATCAACGAGTATACACAGATGCCACTAAGATACTACTATTATTGGTCTCACTTCTCTCATCTTATCCCATCTTAAAAAAAGTAAATAATTTGTTACCCTCTCTAAAAAAAACCTACATTTACAAAGAATTAGATGCTCTGTACCCGTGGGCCGTAGCGGCTCACTATTAAGGAGTGTGGTTAAAACGACTGTGTTTTTTATTTTCTTTATCTTTCTCTCCTCTTCTGAAACGATGTCATTCTGTTTGTTGTTGTATATTGTTTGCTTGCGTATACGTGTCTTTTATTGATTGGCCTTGTGTGCCATTACCCTTCTGTACAGATTCTATTTAACAGTGAATCCACGGTAGGAATAATCACTGAGAATTATTCTTGCTTCCTCTCATCTGGTCTTCTTCCTTGAGCTGTCTTTTTCTTCAGTCTTAATTTCTAAGTTGGTATCAGAGCCAACAATGGTTGAAAGTCCTCAGGGTTCCTCTAGTAGTAATTCCATGGTAGCTTCAATTGGAGCTACACCCACTGTCCCAGGTCTTATTAACTCTTCTGTTGGCATCCACTCAGTTCAGTCCTCACAATGAAATTGGATGACAAGAACTACCTATTATGAAGGGGAATGGTGTTGGCGATCTTACGAGGTCAGAAGGTTGATGGTTTTGTTCTTGGCACTAAGGAACAACCAGCAGAACAAGTATGAGACTTGATTGATTTGCCTAATGGAGTGACACCTATTGGTTGCAGTTTTCAAAGCAAGGCTAGTGGCAAAAGGTTTTAGACAGATTCATGGTATAGACTATAATGAAACCTTTTCACCAGTAGCAATGATGCAATCCATAATGATACTCCTTGCGATTGCTGCCCATCATGATTATGAAATATGGCAGATGGATGTTAAAACCGCTTTCTTGAATAGGTTCTTGAAAGAGGATGTGTATATGACACAACCTGAAGGTTTTCAAGATCCAGCCAATCCTGGGAGAGTATGCAAGCTTCAGAAATCTATTTATGGATTGAAGCAAGCATCTAGGAGTTGGAACCTCAGATTTGATGAGGCAATCAATAAGTTTGGTTTCCTTAAAAATGAAGAGGAATCTTGTGTATACAAGAAGTTAAGTGGGAGCAGTGTTACCTTCCTTGTTATGTATGTGGATGACATACTACTCATAGGAAATGATATAACCATGCTTGAATCAGTCAAGGATTGGCTTAAAAATTGTTTCTCTATGAAAGACATTGGAGAGGTTGAGTACATTCTGGGAATAAGAATCTATAGAGATAGATCCAAGATAATGATTGGACTTAGTCAAGAAACTTATATTGATAAGGTTCTTACTAAGTTCAACATGGACAACTCTAAGAGAGGTTTCATTCCCATGCAACATGGCATATCGATTAGCAAGACTTAGTGTCCTACAAGTCCCGATGAGGCTAAGCGTATGAGTACTATTCTTTATGCTTCGCAATAGGTTCAATCATGTATGCCATGATTTGTACTTGACCTGACGTTGCTCATACTTTAAGCATATGTAGCAGATACTAGTCTAATCCAGGTGATACACACTGGATAGCAGCGAAGAATATCCTTAAGTACTTGAGAAGAACTAAGGATGATTTTCTGGTTTATGGTGGAGATAATGAGTTGGTTGTTACTGGATACACTGATGCGAGCTTCCAAAGTGACAAAGATGACTTCCGATCACAATCTGGTTTCATGTTTTGTCTCAACGAAGGAGCAATGAGCTGGAAAAGTTCAAAGCAAAGCACAATCGCAGATTCTTTAACAGAAGCAGAGTACATTGCGGCATGTGATGCTGCAAAGGAAGCAGTTTGGATTAAGAAGTTCATTAGTGAACTTGGTGTAGTTCCTAGCATTGAGAATGGTGTTGATTTGTATTGTGATAATAATTGTGCCATTGCTGAATCAAAGGAACCTAGGTCACACCACAAATCCAAACATGTACTTAGAAAATTTCATCTCATTCGAGAGATCGTGGCAGGAGAGGATGTAAGGGTTTGCAAGGTTCATACTGATGCAAACGTCACAGATCCACTGACTAAACCATTGCCGCAGCCCAAACATGAGAGCCATACTAGGGCTATGGGTATTAGAAATGTGGGAGAATGGATTTAGATTGTACACTAGATGTTAGCAATTGTAAAACCATCGAACATGTTATTCAAATGTTTATCAATAAAAATTATTTCATATTTAATATCGTAGTATTAAATAAAATGTCTAAATGATTTGTGTTTTTGCATAGGATTATCAAAACTGTTTTGATAATTGGAACCCTATAAGGTGAACTAAATACACACCACATTAAATGTTCCTAGTCTAAATCACTAAGTTGGACATAAGTGATTAGCTTGAAAGACTAGCGTATAATTGATTGATAGCGCAGTTCCATGGGCTATGGGGACATGGAGATGTCTAGTCCTTTATATGGATATATGTGATATATTGAAACATGACCTAACAAAGTTCTAATAGTAGAATCATTATTTTGTATTTAGTGGATTCATTAGACATGAGTATAACATTACAACCATGATAAGATTGATTTGACTTTGCCACTGTTAAATGCCGTGCTGTAAAAGGAGGTTATAAAATAATAGAATTTGAGAAAGAATTGAAAAATGCATGGCCATGCTCTATGGATTAAGAAGTTAATCTATGTTTTAACAATTCGAACTCGGATATCAAATAATAGAATTTGAGAAACATCATGGATTGCATCAGATGTTAATCATGTTGTCAAATTATGGTATTAAGAGATTTAAGGAATTTAGTATTGCTAGCTTGTCTACGGACAAGTGGAAGATTGAAGGAATTGTGTCCTAAGACAAATCCCAGCAATTACTAAATATAAATAGGAATTATTATGGAGATAATAATTAGTATATTTTAGTAATTAATAATTACTTGCTAGAGAATAATTATTATAGTTAGACTAATTAGATTGGGCTAACAACTAAAATATCTAATTCCTAAGAGGTCACACATAAAACAATGGGCTGAACTAAATATAAAGCCCAAAAGGTTTTATATTGGATGGCAAATTAAGAATACGTGGTTTTTTGGTTTTCTCTATTGAACTAACCCTAAATATATATGGGGTCAGGAGAGATGAGAAATATACGACAGATTGATTTTTCCATCGGAGAAAAAACTCTAACCCCAATTTCTTATTGTGCCTCCACATCCCAATAAAAGTAAGATAGGGAAACAGTTCCCTGCCTTTCGTACTAGCATGCGTGGGATCATTCCATTGCTGGTGGACCAATTGGAGGGGTTGCAGTTGGAGCTTTAACATCTCCTGGCAGCAGCAGCGTTCTTGCTTCGGAATCACGCATCAAAGGTTGTAACTCTTTACCCCTATTTAATTCGTATAATTATTATGCATGCAATTCTCTGATAGATGTTAGGAAATTGTTTCCTGAAATTCTGCTTTTTGCATCAATATTTTCCTACACAAACCTAGCATGGCACTAACATGTACAAACAAACAAACATGCTAGCAAGAAGTCAAACTGTAACAGCCCAGTTTCCTATTCCAGTTTTCGAGGTGCCTTCGGGTCAAGATTCGGTTGTTTGGTTGGGTCATTAGAGCGATTTTGACCCTTGGGGGATTTTGGTCTTTTGGCTCTGTAAAGACCCGACCCAAAAGGGGCTCTAAATGGGCCTTTACCCCAATGCATGTATTCAAAATAAAAGACATTATGAAAAATAAGTTTCGGATCCCAAGTAAAAACAGAAACATTCAACAATCAAAACATACATTTCTAAAAGCATACTCTGATCAGAGGTTTATTTAAACCATTTAAACATTCCACAAGTACAAATATGCTGGAATCCATAAAACGTAAGAAAACATCCTAGGGCTCCGTGCCCCGCCTACATGCATTCGTGGGAAATAACAAAAGTCAAGAGTCATGATATAATAAAATGGTCGAGAGATGACAGCAGGATTCCATGATCACGCTCCTCCTTCACCATCCTGTCTCGCGCTTGGTTACCCGTGGAAAACCACGAATAAGGGTGAGTAACGAATTACTCAAGAAGAATCCCCAACCGGTACAATACGATATACATGATCATCTAGAAGAATGTATGCAAGCTATGAGTATAAACACGAATAGAGCACATAGCTTAAGTCCACACTTGGACCTCGGATGCCAACTCGTGGTCTTAGTCCGGAAATAAATCCACCACACAATACGCCCTATACGAAAACGAGTCCCGGCCTCGGCTTCATCGCTTCGTCGTCGAAAGGTGCACTAGCTCAAGATCCCGAGGAGCTCTCCGGTCGGCGCCAGAATGAGCGTAAGCGCGCCATCGCGTGCTCTCGCAGACTATGGGGTGCCGGGTCTAGTGGCAAGCCGCCCATGTCCATCCACCACGCCTAACTAAATCTATAGATCGGTGTCACCGACATAGGGTGTGAGACTGACACGTGAACTATGTCACCTGAACCACCGCACTGAGGCTAAGGAATCGGTCGTGGTAGGCTTACACCGAGAAGCCGCCCTTGCCCTATCGGTGGCAATCAAGGGCTACGGCCAACACGCCGAGGACGTGTCGATCGCCGGGATGAGGCAATGCCAAGTCATCATCCCGACCGTTGGGGCATTTAATGACCGCCACCCTCACCCAAGATTGCGGGGCCACCGTTAGGGTTAGCTAAACCCTAACGGGATCGGGACGAGTACCATCTCGTCACGTCCTGTCGGGGATGCAAGTTTCGTTATGCATCCGCCCGATGATGCTACCTACCGAACTCTAAACCGTAACAATAATAACAATTCATTCAATGCGGTCCAATACGTGCTCAACGATACAAGGAACCTAGCATGATACTACGAAGCAAGAATGAGATATCGAACATGCCGAATGGAACAACCTAGCATGGGCTAACATGAAAACAATACAAGAGTTCATGCCATCGAGAATTGAACAGAGCACCTAGGGCTAAACATGCTAATAATCATACACGAGCATACAAAACAACAATCACAAATATACCGCAGAGGCCCACACAACTCCTGTAAGAAATCCTTACCTTGGTCCGGGAGAGCTTCTACACACAAATCCTAAGTCATGAACAAACCCGAGCTAGCTACGAGAACCTAACAAAACAATGATAATCATAATCCATAAGCCTAAATATAATAAAATAAACAAGGCTCGCTCTCAAGAGCAACTCACGCGCTCGGCTACGACACGCTGACGGGCGGCAGCGGCCAGACGGCGAAGTCTGCTGCTGGCGCCGACGCAGCGCGAAGGCGGGGCTGATGGGCGCGCAGGACCGCACACTGGCGCCGACGGGCGGCGAGGCGGCCGGCTGCGCGCGCGCGATGGCCGGCTGGCCGGGCGCAGCGCACGCGCGCGCGAGCAAGCGAGACGAGACGAGCGCGCTGGCGCGAGGCGCGACGATCACGCGCGACGGGCGCAGTGAGGAGGCGGGCGCGCGCGCGCGCGCGTAGCGCGCGCTGCTCGGCCGCCACCGGTGTGCGCGCGACGGCCGCGACGGCCGGGCGGTCTGGGCTGCTGCTCGTGCTCGCTGCTGCGCGATCTGGGCAAACTGGGCTTGCTTTGCTAGGCGATATGGGCGGCTCGGGCTTGCTCTTTGGCAGATCTGGGCATGTTTGGGCGACCGCTACAAACACACACACACACAAGCTCTTCTCCTTACCTTCGCCAACAAGAACACCCAATCGAGAAGATGAAGAGGATGAAGACTTACCCTTAATGATGATGAACGATCCAAGGGAGCCGCAAGGATGAAGAATCGGTAAGGAGAGTTTGGGAGAAAGCTTGGGCGGCCACAACTCTTTTGGAGAAGAAAACACAACAAACCTAATTTCTATTTCATTTAACCAAATGCACCAAACACCAAAGATCCAAGGTTAACTAAGATGTGATGCGTAAAGAGCAACAAGAGCACCTAATGGCTCAATTGGCACACATCTCTACAAGCTTCCCAAGAGACTCGGGTTCAAACCCCATTTGCAAAGACAATTTCCTTTATTTTTACTTTTGCACCAAACCTTGCTCAAACCAAACCACAAATCCTTCCAAAACCTACATAAATCCATCCAATAATTTTAGCAACTGGAAAAAGATATAAACGGCCCGACGGCCCGACCAAATTACTAAAATACCCCTAGGGCATACCGGAAGACCGGGATGAAAACCAGGTCGTTACAATATTCCTCCTTTTTATGACTTTCGTCCTCGAAAGTCCTTAAGACTCAAACAACACAGATACTGCATTCTCATCCCGTCCTTCCCGCTCACGAGCGACCTCCTCCGAACTCGCACTCCTTCACTAAACTTTTACCAACGGATCTCACTTCTCTACGCAACGCCTTCGACTCAAGACCAGAATACTCATAGGCTTCTCCTCGAAGCCCTAAACCCTCAATCACCGCAAGGGCTCAAAGTCTACAATGAGCAATGGGTCCGGCACATGCCGCCCCAACATCGATACATAAAAACACGTGCACACAAATGTCAACAAACAAACTCAACCCTACAACAAAATCAAGCAAACAACCGAACCTTCCAGATTCCAAAACTAAACGGCCTACTCTTACTTCACAAGAGACCAACAAACCTCAAACCTTGACTACACCTTAACGAGATACAAACGAACCACCAATCGGCGATCGATCCAAAAAGACAAACTTCTCCAACTAGAACACGACCACAACACTTAAGCAACCATCTTAAGGAGAAAATCGCCAGCAAGGAACATCCAACATTCCTCTCAAGGAAAACTCGGGAAGCAAGGACTAAACCATCACGCAGCCTATCTGCGACACAACACCTTGAGGAAAACAAACTCAACAACACCAACCAATGCCACGGCACCTCTGTGCCAACTCACTCAAACGCGGCTCGCTAACGCCAACCGGGAACTCACAACAACTAGGAACAAAGCCCGAGAAGGGCTTGCTCAGAACTCAACCCAAACTTATAACGAGCAACGCCGCCTCCAAGCTACTACTCAACTCTTAAAATCCAACCGGCTACTCAAAGGACTTCCCTTTAAGCCTAAGCCTAACTCATCTTCCAACCGTAAGCTCCACTCCCAAAACCTCACAAGGAAAACGGATAACGACAACCTCAAAGCTTACGGATCCCGAGCCACACGAATCCGCAAGACTACCTCGCAAGCTATCACTCGAGGTCGGCATCCAAGGAGCAACTCAACCACCACAGAGGCTAGAGGGAAAGGAAATCTTCAATCCCCAAAGAACCAACAACTTGCGAGAACAACTCAACTCTTCTTGGCCGCCTCCGCCCTTGCGGGAACAAACAACTCTTGCTTGCTAACAACACAAAGCAGGGGACCCTCTCATTGGGGTGACCACGCGCGCTACTCGATCGACTACACAACTCGGGAGCTAAGCGGACTCCGCCAAACGGGAAACGACTTCCCAGCAGCAAACCTGGAAGGGCAAATAACTCCACACACGCTCGACTTGCTCAAACCCAAGGCAACAAGAACCAACTCTCTTGGAAGCAACACCCAAGAGAAAACTCAATCAATCGGACCACCAAACCGAAACAAACAAAGACTTGCTCAATCATGCCGAGGAGGGGTCAACTCCCAAAACTTACTCGACTAGGAACAAGACCTCGTGGCAACGCCCTCCAGGCTAGAACGGAACTAGCTCTCGAAACAACAAACGAACCAAATCTTGGCCAAACACTCACAAGAGGCGAGAACAACCTTTCTCGCAAATTCTAGAACACCATCCAAGAATCCGCTTAATCGACAAACGACTACTTCCAAGCAAACCAACAAACTTTTCCTTCAAGCTAGCGCTTCCACCATTAACTCCAAGACCAAGGGAGTAACTCCGACAACTCCCCAAGGAAACGGCTCTTACAAGCGGACAACCAACGGACAGAGAACTCCACATACGCTCACCGCCTTGCTCCACCAGAGCAATAACATCTAATCTCACGGGGCACAACAAGGGTCCATCTCGCATCAACCTCCAAATGCCAAACGGGGCAACTCAACATCCTAGAAACAGGAAAAACAACCAACATGGCACAAACCACTCGCCCCCACGAGCAAAACTAAACTCTAGCAACTCCAATCCACACCTTGGTCAACACCAAGCATCAACTTGCCACCACACCAAAACCACTCCGGACTTTACTCCAAACAAACACTAGCTTGCTAGTCTACCAAGATCTGCTAACAACTCCACCGAGGCTACAAACTACACGCCTTCGCCTAGCCAACCGAAACTCACTAGGCTGGCCTCGACCGAGCTCTGAGAGGCTCTCCACAACCTAGGGTTCTTCGGCAACCCTCGACACACACACTTGCAAGCATACGATCTAACAGACAACCGCTCGAACAAACAACTCCAATTTCCAAATCCCAACCATGCCGCCCAACTCCAACTTCTTGGGAACCTAGAGGACCCGAAACGCTACAGAATCGTCATCCTCCTACTCAAAACATCGGCCACAACATAACTTCTACCCAAGGAAGGATCCGAACAACTCTCTTAGCCATGACGATCGTAAACCCGCGCGCTTAGCTACCATCGCTCTTGTTCGGGTTCCAACCGAACTCCAACCAACGATCAACAAGAAGATCCGCCAACCAAGCTTAGGCCCAACTTAACAAATCTTGCCTAAGCAACAACTTGATACCACGAGCACGGTATCCTTACCACCTCAACCAAAGCCTTACAACAACCACCGAGTCCAACTTCTCAAGGAACCGAGCACGAGATCTCCAAAGCAAACCCTACATGGATCTCAAAACTCTCGCCACGGAACGAACCACACAAAACACACTTGTGTGCACAACTCCCAACCTTCCTTTAGAGATCCAAGACTAACAAGCGCTTTTCCACAAAGCAACGTTAACTCCCGGCAAATGATACAAACAATCCAAGGAACACCAAAAGTCCCATCTCCACACGATACTCGAAGCCGAGGCAACCTTGCTCTACCAAAGCATAATCATGCCAAACCAAACTTACTTTGTACCAAGCCTCTACCAAGGGTGCTTACCCCCAAGGCATCCAAAACCTCTCGCAAGGCATCACTCATCTCGCCTCAAAAGCATCCAACTCGCCTCATAGGCATCCAAATCATCCGATAAGCATCCAACTCATGGTCCTCACTGGACCAAACTCGCATCTACAATGCTCAACTCTCCTCGGTTTAGGAACTCGAAGGTAGTGGACCGCACTACCAACCACAAGGAAAATCTCTTGGCCTTAACACTAGCGCGAGACTCACGCGCACCAACATTTACCAACCGGCAACCTCGCCGACTTACTCAACCTCCAAAGAACACTAGGAAGAGGCTCCGGCTCCTCTCGAGCATCCTTTCGCTTGTAGTCCATCGACTACCACCGAACTAGCCCTCCGCACGACCTAAACGGGTGCAACCGCCATAAAGCAGATCCAAGGCTAAAGGAGTACGCTGAACTCCGAACGGCATAGAACCATCTGCTATGCCCAAGCCAAACTCAAGCTCGAACTGGACTTAGTGCCAAAGTGGCACACCAACCAATGCACCTCAAGTGCTACTACTACCAAATCCACATCTCGAGGAAGTGGGGTCATTAAACAACAAAGAAGGCTTGCAAGGGGCAAAGATGACCCTTCATCCGCCTCAAGCCACTAACACGGCAACTTGCCAAACAATCGGGCCATCGGTGGAGACTCGCTAGTCCACCTCTCACAAGGGACTTCCACCACCATCCGATGAACCAAACAAAGACAGAACGGCACACCTCGGCCTCTGAGCAAAGCAGGGGCATCCCACACACGGATGCTAAACTCAAACTGGCCAACTACTTTACTACTAGCGAGGGACTTACTAAAACATCGAGCTCTCTGAGGCATCCATTTGCCAACCCGGCGTCTCCATCAACGCCAACAAACTCATCTGAATAAACTCTGCTGATCATGCCCTCCCGGAACCTCCGGGCTACAAGAGCTACCGGGGAAAAATGCTGAAACAAACTCATCACCGGGCTATCTGTGCCGGGACTCCTCACTACGCGCTACAAATCTGCGCTGGTCTCCGCTCTCGATAGCTAAAGACCTGCCATCAAATCTCTCATGGCCGGAGCACACTCTGCTCAAGGAGTCTCACTGAGGCGCCGCTAGCCTCTACCCCTCCTCTAGGCAACTCAATCGCCGGGCCAAATCTGTAATGCGGGCCTAACAACCACGACGCGGCCTCAACATCAACACGATCGGTCCAACTCCTCGGTCGGACATGCCAAGCGCCCTACTCCTCTCGGGTGCGATCAACATACCGGCGATCCGCACGAAGCACCACCACCCTCTCACTAGGGGAAAAGCGACAAGAATCGGGCCACAAATGGCCAACGGGAGTCTAAGCTCGCCTCCCTGCTCGAACGATGTCCCGGGGGCATCCGAATCTATCTCGATACCTCAACAAGCCGCTAAACAAACCGCTGCTCGCAAGCGCGGAAGTTGGCATGATGGCTCACTAAGCCCAAACCAACAACGAGTCGAACTCGCTTCGCTCTCGCTCCACAACACTACACAAGGCATACACAAGATGACAGGTATTGTAAATTCTTAACCCTTTTTCAACAACAAATAGTAAACTTAGGCGTGCTGATGATATCCGCTTGAGTCTTGATGATCATGGAAAAACGACCTACAACAAAAGGTCGGGCCTACGTAATCTATGACTCGAGCTCGATACCAATCAGAAAGACCCGACCCAAAAGGGGCTCTAAATGGGCCTTTGCCCCAATGCATGTATTCAAAATAAAAGACATTATGAAAAATAAGTTTCGGATCCCAAGTAAAAACAAAAACATTCAACAATCAAAATATACATTTCTAAAAGCATACTCGATCGAGGTTTATTTAAACCATTTAAACATTCCACAAGTACAAATATGCTGGAATCCATAAAACGTAAGAAAACATCCTAGGGCTCCGTGCCCGTCTACACATGCATTCGGGAAAATAACAAAAGTCAAGAGTCATGATATAATAAAATGGTCGGAGATGACAAAGAGATTCCATGATCACGCCTCCTCCTTCACCATCCTGTCTCGCGCTTTGGTTACCCGTGGAAAACCACGAATAAGGGTGAGTAACGAATTACTCAAGAAGAATCCCCAACCGGGTACAATACGATATACATGATCATCTAGAAGAATGTATGCAAGCTATGAGTATAAACACGAGAATAGAGCACATAGCTTAAGTCCACACTTGGACCTCGGATGCCAACTCGTGGTCTTAGTCCGGAAATAAATCCACCACACAATACGCCCTATACGAAACGAGTCCCGGCCTCGGCCTTGTCTCTTGTCGATCACGAAAGGTGCACTAGCTCAAGATCACGAGGAGCTCTCCGGCCGGGCGCTGTAATGAGCGTAAGCGCGCCGCCTGCGTGCTCTCGCAGACTATGGGGTGCCGGTCTAGTGGCAAGTCGCCCATGTCGATCCACAACGCCTAACTAAATCTCTGGATCGGTGTCACCGACATAGGGGTGTGAGACTCGACACGTGAACTATGTCACCAACCACCGCACTGAGGCTAAGGAATCGGTCGTGGTAGGCTTACACCGTAGAAGCCGCCCTTGCCCTATCGGTGGCAATCAAGGGCTACGGCCGAACACGCCGAGGACGTGTCGATCGCCGGGGATGAGGCAATGCCAAGTCATCATCCCGACCGCTTGGGGCATTTAACGATCCGCCACCCTCACCCAAGATTGCGGGGCCACCGTTAGGGTTAGCTAAACCCTAACGGATCGTGACTCGAGTACCATCTCGCACGTCCCCCGCTTGGGATGTAAGTTTCGTTATGCATCCGGCCCGGATGATGCTACCTACCCGAACTCTAAACCGTAACAATAATAACAATTCATTCAATGCGGTCCAATACGTGCTCAATGATACAAGGAACCTAGCATGATACTACGAAGCAAGAACAGATATCGAACATGCCGTATGGAACAACCTAGCATGGGCTAACATGAGAAACAATACAAGAGTTCATGCCACAGAATTCGAATTGAGAGCACCTAGGGCTAAACATGCTAATAATCATACACGAGCATACAAAACAACAATCACAAATATACCGCAGGCCCACACAACTCCTGTAAGAAATTCTTACCTTGGTGGAGAGGCTTCTACACACAAATCCTAAGTCATGAACAAACCCGAGCTAGCTACCGAGAACCTAACAAAATAATGATAATCATAATCCATAAGCCTAAATATAATAAAATAAACAAGGCTCGGCTCGGAGCAACTCACGCGGCTCGGGCGACCGACACGGGACGGGCGGCGAAGACGGTGGGGGCTTCTGCTGGCGCGCTGACGGAGAGCGTATGGGCCGATGGGCGGCGGGACCGCACACTGGCGCCGACGGCGCGCGGGCGGCGGCAGCGCTTGCGCGCTGGGCGACGGCCAGCTAGGCGCAGCGCACGGGCGCGAGCAAGCGGACGAGACGAGCGCAGCCGGCGCGAGAGGCGCGACGCGATCGCGCGCGACGGCGCAGCGCGAGAGCGCGCGCGCGCGGCCGCCACCGGTGCGCGCGACGGCCGCGACTGGCCGGGCGGTCCGCTGCTGCTGTGCTCGCTGCTTGCTGCGCGATCCGGGCGACTGGGCTTGCCGCTAGGGCGATCCGGGCGGCTCGGGCTTGCTTCTTTGGGCGGATCTCGGCATGTTTGGGCGACTGCTACAAACACACACACACAAGCTCTTCTCCTTACCTTCGCCAACAAGAACACCCAATCGAGAAGATGAAGAGGATGAAGACTTACCCGAACGATGATGAACGATCCAAGGGAGTGCAAGGATGAAGAATCGGCAAGTAGAGCTTGGGAGAAAGCTTGGGCGGCCACAACTCTTTTGGAGAAGAAAACACAACAAACCTAATTTCTATTTCATTTAACCAAATGCACCAAACACCAAAGATCCAAGGTTAACTAAGATGTGATGCAGAAAGAGCAACAAGAGCACCTAATGGCTCAATTGACACACATCTCTACAAGCTTCCCAGGAGACTCGGGTTCAAACCCCACGCTGCAAAAGACAATTTCCTTTATTTTTACTTTTGCACCAAACCTTGCTCAAACCAAACCACAAATCCTTCCAAAAACCTACATAAATCCATCCAATAATTTTAGCAACTGGAAAAAGACATAAACGGCCCTGACGGCCCGACCAAATTACTAAAATACCCCTAGGGCATACCTGGAAGACCGGGATGAAAACTCAGGTCGTTCTGAGTGCTCCCGGGCAGATTTGTGGATTATCGTGGCTTCGAGGTAGCTCCCGCGCTTTGTCGAGGCTTGTTTGTTGTTGGTCATGAGTCCCAAGGTGTCCAGGCTAGTCGGTTGGATGCTCGGTTGTGGTTTGGGCTTTGGCAAAGTGATGGTTGGTTGTGTGCTTCCTTTGGGATTCGAGCCCGGGCCCTTAGTGTTGATTTGGGAGTTGGATTTAAGTGAGTTTTATTTATTGGAAAAGATTGCTTCGGTCGGGTCTCGAAGGAGGAAGCCGGGAAATGGAATTTTAAGGATTTTAAGGTTTAAAAAGTGGATAAGGATGGATAAAATGGATAAAATCCCATTATTTTCCTTTTATTCCCATATTTCTTTTATTTTCTCTTTTTTTTTTCTCTCTCTCTCTCTCTCTCCCCGAGCCCCCCACCTAGCCCGAGCCAGCCCCCTTGGTCGCCCAGCCTGCCCGAGCCAAGCCCCTGCTCGCCCAAGCCCCAGCTCGAGCCCCAGCTCGCATCGCCCAGAGCCGTGTCGCGTCGCCTGAGCCCCTACCGCATAGTATCGCGTCACCCAGCCCTAGCCGCGCACAGTGCCAGGCCGCCCAGCCTTCGCGTCGCCCGTGTCGTCCGCGCCCGTGTCAGCCAGATCGCGCGTTCTGTAGCCCGTGGCGTCGTGTCGCTGCATCCGAAGCCGGGCGCGCACTGCCGCTCACCGAGCTCGCGCCCGTCACAGCAGCAGCCAGAGCCGAGCGGCCGCGCCAGGCCAACACTTTTTAGCCTCGCCGCCTGCGGCAAACGCTCAATCGCGTGTCAGCCGCGCCTCGTGATTTGCTCCCGAGCCGAGCCCTGTTTATTTTATTGTATTTAGGCCTATTTGTATGATTATTGATGTGTTTGTTTGGCTCGCTATAAGTTGCTCGGGTTCGATCGCAGTTAATTTTATTGTGTGTTGTTGCCTTCCGACTGTAAGGGATTTCTTACCGAGTTGTGTGGGCCTGCGATATTTTCATGATATGCCTTGTATGTTTGCTTTGTTCATTATGAGCATGATAATAATAGAGCGACTTTGATTGATTTCTTGCTAGCATGTTTGCCTGATTTTACATGTTAGTGCCATGCTAGGTTTGTTCTGCCAGCATGCTTATGATTCCTGCTTAAGCTCGTAGTATCGTGCTAGGTAAATGTGATTGTTGTCGGTCATTGTTTGCTAGCTAGGAATCATTGATTTTACTCTGTACTCTTAGATAGAGTTGTAGGGTTTGTCATCATCCAGAGGCTGAGAGCGGACATAACGTACTTTGTCCCCACTGGTCGGGAGTAAAGTGTGAGCAGCATAAAGTATCTTGCTTGCCCCCCCGATCGCCGGTTGTGGATTTAGCTACCCACTTCGGCATATGCCTAATTTGTAACCCGCTAGAGCGGAACTGTAAGAACCCGACCCAAAATACGGTCCTAAACCTAGGTTCTCACTCAACATGCAAGTTAAATACTTCATCAAGCGGTTTAGTGCTCATATTTAAAACCTTTCAAAACATTTAAAAGCGGGGACACTTAAAACATAAACAACAACCTTCATTTAAGCAAACCACAAAGTAAAACAAGCCTGGCTAGTGTTTATGAAATCATACAATACAATTTAAACAACTTTTAAAAACATCCCCCTAAGACTCCTGTCCGTCTACATGCTGAACAAATTATGCAAACAATAAAAGACAGAGTGCCGGCGGCTCCCATGATCAATCAGCTCCCTCCGCTAGCCGTCCCGGTGCTGTCCCAAGTTACCTGGTGGAAAAACCACAGAAATAAGGGTGAGTATAAACATACTCAGTAAGAATCCCCAACCGAGGTACAATATGATACATCAATCATCTGGCACCCTAGTATACATGCAAACAGTTACCAACACAGATCATAGCTCAACGAGCTTACAAGGCAGAATCTGGCATCCTCGAAAGTCTCCTACTTCCGGCCTAATGATTGGTTCTCATAACCAATCCCGGGACATCTCCGAGGGTCTTTCTCCCTCGGCCAATTGATCAGCTCAAAAACCGATCCCAAAGATGTTCGACACCCTCGAGGGTCTTTCTACCTCGACCATATGATTAGCTCAAAAACCAATCACAATGGGTCTCCTCAAGGGCCTCTTACCCTCGCCAACAAATCTGGACTATTGGGAGAGTACCCGAAGTCTGGCTCTAAACTGGAAGAAACTGGTGTACTCACGAACGTTAGCCCGGGGGAGATCTCCGAACCGGCGACTAACGTGTGTGCGCGCACACCGCATGCTGCTGCAACCGGCATAAATGTGGGGGCCTAGGTACAAACTACGCGGGCCAGGTACTCATGCCTAAAGACTCGGAAACGGTGTCACTGAACACAGTAGTGCGAGGCCCTCGACACTCATCTGTGCAGCCTGTACCACCGACCTGAAGCTAAGAACCGGCCAAGGCAGGCTTGCACTGCTGATGTGGTTCCGCTCTAGCAGGCTACAAACTAGGCTTATGCCGATGTGGTAGCTAAATCCACATCGGCTGCCGGGGAAAAGCAATGTACGTTATGCTTCGCTCTACTCCCGACCAGTGGGGACAAAGTACGTTATGTCCGCTCTCAGCCTCTGGATGATGACAAACTCTACTATACTAGCTAAAAGTACAAAATAACTGATTCCTAGCTAGACATACATATCAACATCAATCACACGTAACCTAGCATGATACTACGAACTTAAAGCAGGAATCTCAAGCATGCTGGAAGAACAATCCTAGCATGGCACTAACATGTACAAACAGCAAACATGCTAGCAAGAATGCAATCACAAGTCATCCTATCCACTAATCATGTTCATAGAAGTAAACATGCATATAAGGCACAATCAAGAAAGCATCGCAGGGTCCACACAACCACGGTAAGAAATCCTTACCTGGAAACAAGTGGAAAATAACTATCGCGAATCAGATAACGACCCTCGAGCTTAAAGCGAACCCGAGCAACCTAGGCATATGATAAAAACATCCTAAATAAATAAACAACAGCCAACAGCTTAAAATCTAAAAGGGGAAAGGCTCGGGAATTACCAACCGAGAAGACATGCGGTCTTGGCAAAGAAAAAGGGCGAGAATAGGCGCTGCTTGGTGCGGCAGGGCGCTGCGCGGCGAGCAGCAGCATCGCTCGGCCGCAAGGGCAAGGCGAGCGTAAGCGCTGAGCGGCGCGCGCGAGCGACGAGACGTCGGGTCCGCGCGAGGATGGCGCGCGGTGACACGTCTCAAATTTCTTTGGCGTCACGACGGTTGGGACGACGCACGAGAGGGGCATCTGGGCGGCTGGGTCGACGCACGGGAGACATTGGGCGGCAGCGTGCCGCGCGTCTGGGCAGCCTGGGCGGAGCGGCTGGGTAGACTGGGCTGGGTGGTGCGGCTGGCCATTGGCTGAGCGATCTGCGCGTGGTGTGTGTCAGTGGTGGTCAGCGGGCGGCTGCGCGTCTTGGTCTGGGCCGAGCAGCGGTGAGCGGCCTGGTGCGAGGTGCGGCTAGGGTGTGGTGGCTCGGCCGGGTTGGTGCAGATGAAATTTGGGCATGGTGCGGCTAGGGTTTATAGAGAGAGAGAGAGAGAGAGAGAGAGAGAGAGAGAGAGAGAGAGTCTTGCAAAACAAGGGGGAAAGGGATTTTTCTTGATTTCTTTCCTTTTCCTAATTTAAATGGGTCTAAAATCCCTTCCCAAAGTTTCCTCTTTCAAAACTCGGCCCAAGCAAACTTTTCTTTTTAATAAAACTCTTTTTCCTACAGACTCCCAAAACCATTTAGGGCAAGGGTTCAAATCCCAAAGGAAGCACTAAAAAACCCATTAATTTTGCCAATAACTAAAATACCTCCAAACTCCCAAACAACTTGCCCAAACCTCTTGGGTCTTGCAACCGAAAACCAGGAGAACCGGAAACACTACAGGATGCGTCATCCTCCTACTCAAGCATCAGCCACAACATACCTTCTGCCCAAGGTAAGGATCCGATCAGCTCTCTTAGCCATGACGATCAGAAATTGCGCGGCTTTGCTACCACCGCTCTTGTTCAGTTCCAACTGAACTCTGACCAGGCAAGGACCAACTATCAAAACTTGCTTAAACAACAACTCGGCTACGAGCACGGCATCCTTACAACCAAAGCTAAGGCAGTTGCCAAGGACTAAAGCCTTGACAACTCAAAGACTGAGCACTGGCTCCTCAACACGAACCTCTCGTGGTTCCTGAAACATAACCACGAAACGAGCTACACAAAAGTACACCGGCGTGTACAGCTCCATCTTGGTTCCTTAAGATCCAAACTCAACAAGTACTCTCACACAAGGCAACTTTTGCCTCCCAATAGAGCCACAACTAGCAAAGGAGCAACAAGAGTTCAAACCACTCGGGGTCAACTCACCACGAAAAGCTACATTGGTCAACTCACTCTTACAAGAGCATAACTACACCAAGCTGACATACCTCATACCAATGTGCCCACTAAATGCTCCACTCAACCATCCAACTCATGGCTCTAACACTGGATCAACCACACATCCTCGATGCCAACTCTACCCATATTAGGGTAACTCCAAGGGTAGTCAAAACACACTACCATCAAGCTGGCTCACAAGCCCACACACAAGCGCGAGAACTCGGACGCGCTAGCCCTCACCAACCTACAACATCCTTTGCACCCAACTCTCGGTGACCCTGAAAAGCTCCTACTTTTCCCTCGAACGACCTCACACTTGTAGTTCTCTGACTACCACCGAGCTAGATCTCTTAAGCAATCCAACAGATGCAACTTCAGAAAAACGGGTACAAGGCTGGTGGGGATGCTATACACTGGGCGGGCATGGAACCATCTGCACCAAAAGTGCCAACTGGCCCAAATCTAGGCCTCCTCTCAAAGCTTGGTGCCAACAGGCACAACATCCTTTACAACACAAATCAGTCCAAAACAAGCTTTATGCCCCTCTGAGGATAGGGAAGGTCACACTCCAAGTGACGAGGAAAAGGCACTCAACACAAGAGTCCAAACACTCGAGCAACCTAATCTCTGGCATCTCGCCTAACAGACATGCCACGACCTACTCCTGCATCCCACTCGATGCTCAACAATAGCTTAGGCCAACTCCTGCATCCCACTCGATGCTCAACAAAAGCTCAGGCCAACTCCTCGGGTGGCAGCACCTAGCTCCACATCTGGAACATGCCAACACAAGGTGCTTCTCTCTACTAGCCAACTAGAATCCACGGATGGGTTAAGTCCTGACAAGCAAACTCCACACTACACCCTGGCTACGAGGGTACTAAAGAACTGGCTGCAAAACGACTGCAGGCTTGCAGGAGGACAAGATGTCTCTACATCTTCCTCAAAAGCTACTAACCTAGCAGCTTGCCAATCGACCGAGTGGCTGGTGGAGACTCTGTTGGTCCGCCTCTCATAGGAGACTTCCACCACCACACTGCTGCATCAAACAACACCAGAATGGCACGCCTCGACCTCTGAACATCAGGTCATCGGCCTCTGAACACCAGGTCATCCCAACACTTGGATGATAAACTCGATCCTGGCCAACCACCTAGCTGCCAGCAGTAAGCCTAAAAAACATCCAGCTCTACAGGCTCCCACTTCCCATACTTGGCGGCTCGATCAACGCCAACTATCTTATCAGCATAAACCTGCTGATCAAGCCCTCCCGAGAACCTCCGGGGCTACTGGAGCTACTAGGAGGGGTGACTCCTAAATAAACTCTGCCAGCTGGGCTCTCTGTGCCCAAGACTCCTCACTACGCGCTACAAATTGCGCCTGGGTCTCCGCTCTCTCTTAGCTAAAAGACCTGCCATCAACTCCCTCATGGCTGGAGCACACTCTGCTCAAGGAGTCTCACTCTGAGGCGTGCTAGCCTCGACCCCCCCTACTCTTGGCAACTCATCTGCCAGGGCCAAAGGTGGCCTACGGGTCTAGACAACCCTGGACGCGGTCTCATCATCAACATGAACAGTCCAACTCCTCGGTTGGAAATACCAAACGTCCCTGCTACTCTATGTGAAATCAACATACTAGCGATCTACACAAAGCATAAAAGCTAGCCCACGCTGGGGCTCTCACTGCCAAACAAGGGTAACACATGTATACTAGATGCAGTATTGTAAAATAAAACCCTTAGCTTAAAGAACTCGCAGACAAACTGACGGCCATGAGTCTTGATGATCATGGGGGAAACAACCTACAAAGCGAGTTAGTCTACGAGAATCTATGACTCGTGCTCACGATACCAACCTGTAAGAACCCGACCCAAAATACGGTCCTAAACCTAGGTTCTCACTCAAAGATGCAAGTTAAATACTTCATCAAGCGGTTTAGTGCTCATATTTAAAACCTTTCAAAACATTTAAAAGCGGGGACACTTAAAACATAAACAACAACCATCATTTAAGCAAACCACAAAGTAAAACAAGCCTGGCCAGTGTTTATGAAATCATACAATACAATTTAAACAACTTTTAAAAACATCCCCAGACTCCCGTCCGCTACATGCTTCAACAAATTATGCAAACAATAAAGATGAGTGCCACGGCTCCCATGATCAATCGGCTCCTCCGCTAGCCGTCCCGATGTTGTCCTAAGTTACCGTGGAAAAACCACGAGAAATAAGGGTGAGTATAAACATACTCAAGAAGAATCCCCAACCGGGGTACAATACGATACATCAATCATCCGCACCCTAGTATACATGCAAACGAGCTACTAACATGCATCATAGCTCAACGAGCTTACAAGGCGAGAATCGCATCCTCGAAAGTCTCCTACTTCCGGCCTAATGATTGGTTCTCATAACCAATCCCGGGACATCTCCGAGGGTCTTTCTCCCTCAGCCAATTGATCAGCTCAAAAACCGATCCCAAAGATGTTCGACACCCTCGAGGGTCTTTCTCCCTCGACCATATGATTAGCTCAAAAACCAATCCCAATGGGTGTCCTCAACGGCCTCTTACCCTCGCCAACAAATCTGGACTATCGGGAGAGTACCCGAAGTCTGGCTCTAAACTGGAAGGAACTGGTGTACTCACGAACGTTAGCCCGGGGGAGCTCTCTGAATCGGCGACTAAAGTGTGTGCGCGCACACCGCATTCTGCTGCAACCGGCGTAAATTCCAAAGTTTGCCCAAAATAGTATAACTAAAGATGCTCATTAGGTCCCTGTGAACCCTTTGGGTTATGCTTTTCGCATTTCTGCTCAGGTGTTTACTCATATCGCAAGGGCTCATTCACACTTATTGTAGTGACAGTGGAGTAATAGGAATCCTCTGACTTATACTACCATTAATGTTGCATCTTTTCTCACATTGTTTTGAGAAATTCCCCCCCTTTTTTATAACAAAATACTCGATTTTGCATACTTGCTTTATATTTGCACAGCACTGCATGGAATGTGCATTCCTTAACCTCACCCCTTAACTTAAAATCTTCATTGTCCCCAATGAAGGTGATGCTTAATTCCCCCAAACTTATTTAAATCTTAAGATTGACTTCCTTACCTTGAGCTTTCAGAATTACCTCCTAAAATGCCCAATCTCTCTTCCTACTCATAGCATCCGCTATTGCAAATACTTCGCTTTACTAGAAAACTTGCTCTCTTGGTACTTGTGATCTACCTAATCTCGTTTTGGTTATAAAATCAGTAATCATGGATTGCACATTTCGAAGTAGTGAAATATTAAACCAGAGTAAGTATGTACGCAGGCTTAGGCAAGTAAATAATAGTTTTAAATTGTAGGAAAATAATTAGTGCAAGTTACCCAAAAGAGACAGATATTTCCCTGTACTGAAACTGCATTCGGTTCCCAACCCCTTTTATCGAGCTCTCCAAAAGGGAGTTGTCAACCTAGGATCTCTATCTGAAACAATCTTAATTGGTACCCTATGGTACCTCACTACTTGGTCAAGGAACAACTGTGCCCATTTCTCTACGGAGTAAGTGATCCTCCTTGGCACGAAATGTGCACTCTTGGTCAATCTATCCACTATCACCCAAATCATCGTATAACCTGTCATGATGCTTGGCAAGCTTGTTATAAAATCCATCGAAATCTCTTCCTATTTCCACTGCGGTACACTCAAAGGCTGTAACAAGCCTGCTAGTTTTTTCCTAGGTGCCTTCACTTGCTGATAAGTGAACCACTTAAACAAACTCAGCTATCTCCCTCTTCATAGTAATCCACCAAAACATCTATTTCAAGTCCTCATACATCTCAGTACCTCCAGGATGCCAAGAAAATGGGGAACTATGAGCTTCAGACAACGATTCAACTCTTATTCCCGAGCCTGTTGGCACTCAAAGGTGCCATCTATACAAAAAACTCCCATCTGAAAAACTACAAAGTCTGGGTCACCAACTGTCTGAATTCGGGTCACAATGCTAGCTACTCTAGAGCACTCGACTGCCCCTCAACAATCCTCTGCCTGATAGACGGCTGAACTGTCAACTATGCTACCCTTGCGGTAACCTGGTCCACTATCAATACAATATTGGCCTGCTGCACATCTCTAATCAACAAGGGTCGTTCAATCCACATTATTGTCGAGTGTGACGTCTTCCTACTAAGAGCATATGCCACGACATTGGCCTTAACCAATGCTAACCATCTTCTTTGTCTCATATTCAACTCTTTTTGTTTGAAGAAATACTTAAGACTCTTATAATTTATAAATATCTTAATTTTCTCTTCATACAAGTAGTTCCTTCAGACTTTCAACAAGTGAACCACTACTGTTAATTCTAAGTCGTGCACTGGGTAGTTCAACTCGTAAGGCCTCAATTGACGCGAAGCGTTGGCGACCACCTTCTCGTTCTGCATCAAAACACACCCTATTCCCTTCTGTGAAGCATCGTTGAACACTGTAAATTCTGTTGTTTCATCTGAAACTGTTAAGACTGGCACTGTAGTCAAGGCTTCTATTAACTTTGTGAAACTCTCCTTACAAGCATTATCCTAGACGAACTTATAACCTCTCCATGTCAACTGTGTCAAGGGTCCCACTATCTTGGGAAAGTTGAACACAAATCGTTTGTAGTAGCCAGACAAATCGAGAAAGCTGTGAATCTCTACGACTAATGTCGATTGTGCTCAATAACTTACTACTTCAAAATTTTGGCACGATCAACTGAAATACTTTCTTGAGAAACCACGTGACCTAAGAAGGCCACCTGCTCTAGCCAAAACTCATACTTGGAGAAATTTGCATACAATTTATTCTCTCTCAAAGCGTCAATACTAACCTCAAATGATTGTCATGGTCCTCCTTAATCTGAGAATAAACCAAAATGTCGTCGATGAACACAATGACGAAGTTGTCCATAAATGGTTTGAACACATGGTCCATCATGTCCATGTATGTCGCTGGTGCATTGGTGAAGCCAAATGACATCACCACAAACTCATAATGACTATATCGTGTCTAGAATGTTGTCTTCGGGATATCTAAATCCCTGATTCTTATCTAGTAATCTATCTTAGAGAACACTAACGCTCCTCGAAGTTGATCAAACAATTCATCTATGCGAGGCAAAATATATCTATTCTTTATTGTATCCTTGTCAATAGATATGCCCAGCATCCAGCTCCTTGTAGTTAGTGCAAAGATGCATCAATCCGTTCTTCTTCTTCACAAATAACACTGGTGATCCCAAGGGTACACACTAGGATGAATGAAACCATTATCCAACAACTCTTGCAGTTAAACCTACAACTCTTTTAACTCAGTTGGCGCCATCCGATACGAAGCTTTCGAGATAGGGAAAGTCCCTTGTAACGGCCCAGGTTTTCATCTCGGTCTTCTAGGTAGGTCCTAAGGGTATTTTGGTAATTTGGTCGGGTCGTTAGGGCCGTTTTTGTCTTTCTCAGCTAATATTATTCTTGGATGGTCAAATGTAGGGTTTGGTTGCTTTGTGGTTGTGTTTGGGCATGGAAAGATGCATTTTTAAATTAGAGGTTTAATAGTGCTGTTGTGGGGTTTCGAACCCGGGTTGCCAGGGAGTCAGAGGAGTGGTGTTGCCGGTTGTGCCACAAGTCATTTTTTATGCTCATTCCGCGGTTCGTCTTGGTTTGCTTTGGTTTTTGGGATTTAGGTGAGTCTGGTTAAAAGAAGAGAAAAATAGGTTTTTTATTCTTTTGTTTCTCCAAATCCCCTAGCCGTCCAACCCATTCTCTCAAGCTTATTGCCGTGTGTTTTCTCCCAAGCTTCGTCGTCTCGTTCTTCCCAGGTAGGTGTTCTCGATCTCTCTTTCTCTCTTTCGTTTTTGGTGTTGATCTTGCTAGCCAAGATAAGAGATATGAGTTTTGGTTTTGTTGCAGCTAGCCGGGAAGACCAGCAGCCCCTGCAGCGTAGTCGCACGCCCATCACCCAACAGCAGATCGCGTCGCATGCCCATCGCCTGCAGCAGTAGATCGCGTCGCACACCCAGCCCCCCAGCAGTTCACGTGCCATCGCAGCCCAGCCGCATCGCAGCCTCGCGCGCCCGCGTCTCTCGATCCCGTCCCGGCGCAGCCCAGCGTCCGTGTCGCGTCGCCCAACTCCAGCGCGAGCCCGTCCGTGCGCAGCCACCTGCCGCACCAGCAGGCCCCCAGCGCCGTGCAGCTGCCCGTCCGCGCGCATAGCCTTGCCGCACCAGCACGCCAGTGCAATCTTGGGTGAGGGTGGCAGACTGTTAAATGCCCGAACGATCGGGGGAATGATGAGGCATTGCCTTGTCCCCGGCAGTCGACACGTCCTCAGCGTGTCGACAGTACCCCTTGATTGCCACCTGATAGGGCAAGGACCGGTTCCTGGTGTAAGCCTACTACAGCCGGTTTCTTAGCCTCAGGTGCGGTGGTACAAGCTGACATAGTCATAGTGTCCTGGTCTCACACCACTATGTTCAGTGACACCGATCCAGAGATTTGTTAGGCATGCGTACTGGACCAGGGCAGCATGCCCTAGACCCAGCACCTCCTTGATTTGCAGCAGCATGCGGTGCGCGCACACGCTCATTACAGCGCCGACTGGAGAGCTCCTCGGGATCTTGAGTCCAGTGCACCTTTCGTATCGACAGTAGAAAGGCTGAGGCCGAGACTAGTTTCTCGTATAGTATCGTATCGCGTTGTAGTTTTCCGGAGTAAGACCGTATGATGGCATCCGAGGTTATGTATGGAGTAAAGTGATGTGCTCTCTTCTGTGTTTATATTCATAGCTTGCATACATTCTGCTAGATGACCAGTTATATCGTATTGTACCCCGGTTGGGGATTCTTACTAAGTAATTCGTTACTCACCCTTATTATGTGGTTTTCCACAGGTAACCATGGTGCGAGAAAGAATGGCTGAAGGAGGGGCTGATGATCATGGAAACCAGCTGTTAAAAATCTGAGTCTTATGTTTATGTTTCTTTATGTTTTAATGTCCTCTGAATGCATGTAGTTGGGCACGGAGCCCTTAGGTTGTTTTCTGGTTGTTTTCTGGATTCTGACACTGATGTAAACAGTTTTGGGATTTTGAATGCTTGAATTAAATCTCTGATCAGAGTATGTTTTAAATTGTCTTTAGCTTGGAACAGGTACTTGGAAACAGGGACAGGTTTCAGGAAAATTATATTTGACTTTTGAATGGATGTTTTCTATTTTTTGTTTTCATCAGAATCTGGCATACAATCTTGCATATTGTCTTTAAGTTTTAAAAGCATGCATTGAGGTAAAGGCCTTGTTTAGAACCCTTTCGGGTCGGGTCTTTACATCCCTAACTCGAGCTCAATGGTAAAGTCAATCATCCTCAGCGGGGCTAAGCCTAGCAACTCCTCAGGGAACACATCCACAAACTCCTGAACCCCTGGAACGCGATCCACGGACAACACTGGACGACTATCAGCTGTCAACTTGGCTAGATAACGCCAAGCTCCTCGAGATATTAAACGACTAGCTTTCTCTCTCAAAATTATCTGTGGACAACATCCACTTTTAACACCTCGAAACTGCCAACATGAGGAATTGCTCAACGGCACTAGTGTATGCCCAATGACCAGAGGTCTTGGGTTCGAGTCCCCCCACCCCCCAATTGTTATAATCTAAAAAAAAAACAACTCAAAGCTTGATGCTTTACTTCTCGGGCAGACTGAACATGACTTTTTTCTGGCGGCAATCATTTACAGCGTGGTTATCAACATACCCAATATCACATCGAACCCACTCATATGCAAAACTATGAGGGTAGCAGCTAAAAGCTCTCTTGATACCATGACCTGACCATCCTTCACCTTCTCTGAGGCGAACATACTGACTCCGGATGGTGTTGCAACACATAGCTCGAACCCCAAGGGTTCCAACTCCAAGCAAGTTTATCTCACAAAGGATGCAAAAATAAAAGAGTGGGTTGAACCTGAATGAAACAACACAAATGCGCAATAGTCTAAAACTAGTAAGGTACCTACAACTGCGGCATCGATCTTGTTTGCCTCATGACGAGTGGTGGCAAACACATGGCCCTGCTGCTAGGCCTGACCTACTCCTCCCTAGGTACATTCTCGGGCAAGATGCCCCTCTTTGAAACAGTTGTAGCATGCTCTTGGATAAGCCCCACAAATACCAAAGTGGTACTTGTTGCACTGTCTGAACTGTGACGATTGTCTGCCCGTACCCTTCTGTCTAAACTACTGGGGTCGCTTGTCTCGACCATAGTACTGACCTAAACGGCGTTGTTGGCTTATTGATCCAGTTGACCTAGAAGCCTTAAACTTCTTTTTTTGTCTTGTGCAGGAAGTAGTTCCTTCCTTGATTGGCTACTGCGGGTACTTTCCACTATAGATCAGTGAAAACTCTATGGCATCATCGTACTTCTTCAGTCTCTATGCTCGAATGTCATGGCGAACCTCTCTCTTAAGTCCAGTCACAAAGGCTTTGATTTTGAGCTCCTCGATCCAAATCAAATGCGGTGCAAAATAACCGAGCTCTCAAATATTTTCTCATACTCAGTCACGGACATGTCTCCTTGCTTCAGATTCATAAAGGCGGCTATCTTCTCTTGCTGGGCCTCCTCGGTGATATATTTCTTCATGAACTTTGTTTTGAAGAACTCCCACATAGCTGAGGGCGAACCTAACTGTTTGGCTGTATTGGTAGACTCCCACCACCACATAGCTGTTTTTGTAAGCACATAAGAAGCATATCTCGGCCTCTGCTTATTCGGGCATCCCATATTTTGGAATATGGTCTCCAAACGAGCTACCTACTTTTGAGCATCCTTCAAGTCCTCAAACTTTGCATCGAACTCCCAAGGATTCCATTTTGAAAACTCCTTGATCCACTTCCTTGCTTCCACAACTTCATCTTTCACTACTGGCGCCTGGCCACTAGGGCTAAAGGTACAAACAAGGCAGGTGGGGTGGTGGTGATGCTACTGGCACTCCCTGCTACTAGAGCATCGCTGCAAACTGCGTGAACTGCGCCTATGTCTCATCCCTCTGTGTGGCGAGCATGGTCAAAACCATCTCCTGAAAAGTTGTTGTCGAAACCCCTCCGGCAGCTAGTAGAGGTGTCTAACCAGCCGGTTGCTGCTACTGAACTCTAGGTCTAGCAGAGGACGATGGAACATTCATCGTCACTATGGCTGCTATGTGGCCATCATCTGTCGCTGCTACGTTTGCCTGACTCTTGGTGTTCAGTCTTGACATGGCTCAAAATCTGCACTTGAAAATAACAACTTGTTAGTCCACGCACAAGACTAACCATACAAAGTTAACAAACTACTAAGATTGTTGGATGGTATAAGGTTGGTACTTTCCTTTTTCGATTCTACCTATGGTGAAAGAACCCATAATTTCTAACTACGATTCTTAACTCATGCTGACTCAAATTTAGTTAGAAATATGCATGGTTTTTAAATGCTCAAATTCGAAATGAAAGATAACAGCTCATGTGGAATTTTATTTCAAATAATAGAATAAATAGCAAGCCATTGGCCAAGGTGTTTACAAACATGTTTAAAATAGATAGATAATAAAATACAGACAAAGGCATACATGCTAGTGATTAACATAAATAACAGGAGTTTGAAACATAACATGCTACCAAGAGAAAGAAAGACTTCTATTCTAACAATAGCTTAGAGAACAATGCAGTGGCTCCACCCATGATCTCTTCGACTCCTCCTAGCTAACCGTCTCGGTGGTGTCATCTGTTTGCCTGTGGAAAGAAAATAACCCTAGAAAGGGTGAGTATAAAAGAATACTCAGTAAGAACTCCCCAACAGGGGTACAATGCACAAAGTAGAACTCAACATGCTAGCAATACATAATTATTCTCATCTCCACATAGCTTACTAACTGACCATGAGTTTTGTTACATGTCTTTCTCGATCAATCGACTTACTCTCAGCTCATCTTATCTTTTACTTGGTCATGAGATTCGTTACATGACAATTCCTTGTGAGGCCTTAAGACACTCACCTAAACTTAACAATACAACTGATTATGAAGTACGTTACACAACTCTCTTGTGAGGCCCTTGAGACACTCACCTAAATGCAGGAAAAATCAGGTTATGAAATTCGTTGCATAACTCTCTTATGAGGCCCTTGAGGCACTCACCTGTTCTAGATAATATGACTGGTCATGAGGTTCGTTACACGACTATCTAGCTTAAACTCAACTTTTCTCTACTGGTGTACTAACGATACCGGTTCAGGTGAGCCATCTACCTGACAACCAGTACTTGTACACATACACCGCATGGTGCTGGAAACCAGCCAGGTGTAGGCCTACAAAGTACTGACCTGGTCCAGGTCGATATGCCTAACGACTCGAAGAAAGGTGTCCACTGAGTCACGGTCCTGGAGGCCCTCACCAGCGATCCGAGTCAGCCTGCTCACACCTATCGCCCCAAGCTAAGACCGTCCCATAGCAGGTGTACACTATGGTCAGGGCCCGCCTATAGGACCACAAACTAGGCATCGCCGGGGGCGGCATGTTACATCACATCCCCGGCAATCGGGCACGAGATTAAAATTTTCAACGACACCGACCCAATGAGACAACAGTACGTCGTGTCTCTACAGCCTCTAGATGATGACAACTGAAAGTTCTATTACAAATGTTTATCAACTCAGTCCCAACAGATCACCAAACCTGCTTGATTATTCTCATTTAGTCATCCTAGCAGGATTCTATTCTTTACATGATCAGGACTAGCTACATACCACACACGTCATCACTAACCCACATACATACCAAGAGGAACAGAAAACATGCAATAGAGGTAACAACACACTAGAACCCCATAATCCTAGCATGTTTGCAAGAGAAATACATAGAAACAATTAACATACAAGATAGCACTCCAGGACCCCATAATCTCGAAGTACAAGACAAACATAACATACATCTAAGCAGCACACGAAGTGGCACCTCAGGACCCCATAATCCCGAAGCACAATAACATATAAAACGTAATTAACATTTAAGCACATACATCTCAAACCAACACTTGCACCAGCATACATCTCAAATCAACATTTAACACGAACACCCACCCTCAAATCGACAGTATACATAGTGGCAGCATTATAAGTTTCGCCCTGTGCAGGGTCAACACAACCCGAGTAGAAAATCCTTACCCGATTGACGGTACAGAACGCACTCCTTCGTATACCATAGAACAATGCTTAACAATTCCGCCTATACAATTAACTACGGTCAGAACCTAAAACCATTGATTTATTATCATAGAGACCATAGCAAAATCCTTACCCAAAACCGGAACATGGCTGTCCAACACTTGGCGAAACACAAAATCAATCGGAACCTATAACACAGCTTCTCAAGATTCAAACGAACAATGCTTCACAAAAAAAACCAAAACAAAACCTTAGACAAACAACCTAACATCTCACATTAAAAACAACCCAAAGACAGTAGCAAGGCGCGACGGTGTAAATTGAGGCTGCTAGAACGAGAACACGGCTAGGGCAAGACGCAAGGCGCAGGACCCTGGTGGTATGCTCGCGCGCAAACATGGGCTATGCGCGGCCGTGGCATTGAGACGACGTGGGCCTGACTGGTGCGAGTTGCGCACCGGCGCTGCGAGGGGTTGCGTTGACGAACTGTCGCAGTTGGAGGCTGCTGCTCACGAATCTGAGGTGCTGCAGGGCGCGGGTTCGCGTGCGATAGGACTCACGAATGGAAGGGGAGGTGTTGCGGCTAGTGGCAAACGGTGCCGAGCAAGGGCGCGCGTGACACGAGCGAGGGCGGTGAACAGCGGCGTGGCGCGGGCATGGGTGGAACAGGGGTTGCGTGCGCGACGAAGCGGGCAAGCTGTGACGGACGGGATTCACCTCTCCTACGGCTGGGTTGCGACGACGGCACTTCAGTGGGTGGTCTGCGACGGCGGCGAGCAGCTAAGCGGCGATAGGGTTAGGCGGCGGCTAGGGTTTGTGGGTGGGGAAGGTGAAGATGAAGAATAGATGAAACTTAGGGATTTTAACTTCCTTTGACCATCCTTATTTTTCTTTTTCTTTTTCTTTCTTTTTTTTTATACTTAAATGAGCTATGTATTGTTTTTATTATTAAAACTCATTTCCAGCCCTTTATTTCTTTTCTTTTTAAATGAGACTTTTGTTTGTCGTTTTTTAAAAAATGCTTCTAAATAAAACTCCTTTTTAAAACCCTTTTCTTTTCTTTTTCTTTCTCTTCTCTTTCTTTTTCCTTTAATCCCTCAAATGATTTAACCTCTCCCTTATTTCTAAAAAAACTAGAAATACAAATTCTTTCATACATTCTTTTAAACTAAAACTTGGAATAGAATAAAATCCTTTCAGAATTCCACATAACCCATTTCTCCAATGCCTCAACGAAATCCAGAAATTACAAATAAGCCAACCATTAATCAATAACAGTAAAAATGCTCTTAGGGGTAAAATTATCAAAATACCCTTATAACAAACTTCGAAACTAACCCAAAATGTGGGGCATTACATATTGTCTCCCCTTAATGCTTATAAAGAACCTACAATTCCTTGTTATGGAGGATGGATTATGTAACAACCCAGTTTTCTATTCCAGTTTTCGAGGTGCCTTCGGTTCAAGATTCGGTTGTTCGGTTGGGTCGTTAGAGCTGTTTTGACCCTTAGGGGTATTTTGGTCTTTTGGCTCCCCGGGCAGGATTTATGGATTTTCAAGACTTCAAGGTAGCTCCGGCCTTTGTCGAGGCTTGTTTGTTGTTGGTTGCCACAGGTAACCATGGTGCGAGACAGGATGGCTGGAGGAGGAGCTGTGATCATGAAAACCCGTTGTTCAAACTCTGAGTCTTGTATTTATGTTTTGATGTTTTAAATGTCCTCTAAATGCATGTAGTTGGGCACGGAGCCCTAGGTTGTTTTCTGAATGTATTTCCGGATTCTAGCACTGTTGTAACTATTGGAAAGTTTGAATGTTTTAAATAAATCTCTGATCAGAGTAAGTTTTGGAAATATATTTGTCTTGGAACAGGTGCTTGGAAACAGGGACAGGTTTCAGGAAATTATGTTGACTTTTAAATGGATGTTTTTATGTTTTAGTTTTTACTTAGAATCTGAAACACCATTTTGCATTTTGACTATAGTTTTGATTGCATGCATTGAGGTAAAGGCCTATTTTAGAACCCCATTCGGGTCGGGTCTTTACAGTTGGTATCAGAGCTCAGAGTCATAGATTTTGTAGACTGACCTTTTGTTGTAGGTCGTTTTTCCATGATTATCAGCACCCCGAAAATCATCAGGTACGCCTAAGTTTACTGTTTTTAAAGAAAGGGTTAAGAATTTACAATACTTTTCATCTAGGTATGCCTTGTGTAGTGTGGTGGAGCGGAGACAAGCAGGTTCTGACTCGTTGTTGGTTTGGGTTTAGAGCGCCATCATGCCAACTTCCCGTAGTGTGTGATGTATGTTGTGGCTTGTTGAGGTATCCAGATAGATTCGGATGCCGCTGGGACATCGTTCCAGAGGGAGGACTCTCGTAGGCCACTTGTGGCCCAGTTGTTGGTTTTCCCCTAGAGAGAGGGTGGAGGTGATTTGCCTTGGAGTACCACTCCAAGAGAGGAGTTAGTTATGGCTTTGTTTATGTTGATGCTTGGGGAGCAGGTCCTAGTGTGGACTAGCCTGGGTAGCTCAAGTGTTGATCTTGAGCCTTAGCAGATTGTTTGATTGCCCAGAGAGTGGCTGCAGAGTTAGTAGCCTTCGTGGAGGTTGATGAGGCATCTTTGTGCTCTTGATTAGTGTTGTTGTTTTGCAGCCAGTAAGCCGGAACCCTGTGGTTAAGGGTGCAGTGAGCAGTGTTCCCATCGGACTTGATCCGTTGGTGGTTTCCTCAGTTGTCTAGCAGAGTTGAGCACTCTTCTTTTGGTGAGCCCTAGAGTAGGGCTAGCTGCTGCATGTTGAGAGAGCCGGCCAGAGTTTTGTTGAGCATCATGTGGAGATGCATGAGTAGGCCGTGAGCCTTCAGTTAGATGAGATGCCATAGTCAGGGTTGTTTGAGTTTTTGAGCCCTTGTATGCCTAGCCAGAGTTTTTGTCACTTGAGGTTGTGACCTTGCTGGCCCCATTTGTAGTAAGATGTGGATTTGGTAGTAGTGGCACTTGAGGTGCATTGGTTGGTGTGCCACTTTGGCACTAAGTCTGGTTCAGGCCTGAGTTTGGCATGGTTATGCTTTAGTAGAGCAAGGTTGCCTCAGCTTCGAGTATCGTGTGGAGATGGAACTTTTGGTGTTCCTATGGTTGATTGTATCTCTGCCAGAAGTTAGTGTTGTCGTTTGGAAAAGCGCCAGTTAGTCTTGGATCTCTAAAGGAAGGTTGAGAGTTGTGCACACAAGTGTGTTTTGTGTGGTTCGTTCTGTGGCGAGAGTTTCAGAACCATGTAGGGTTCGCTTTAGAGAACTAGTGCTCAGTTCTTGGAGAAGTTGGACTCCAGGTGGATGTTGTAAGGCTTTAGTTGAGGTGGTAAGGATACCGTGCTCGTGGTATCAGGTTGTTGCTTAGGCAAGTTTTGTTGGGTTATACCTAAGCTTGGTTGGCGGATCTTCTTGTTGATCGTCGGTTAGAGTTCAGTTGGAACTGAACAAGAGCGGTGGTAGCAAAGCCGCGCAGTTTCTGATCGTCATGGCTAAGAGAGTTGTTCGGATCCCTTCCTTGGGTAGAAGTTATGTTGTGGTTGATGCTTTGAGTACGAGGATGACTGTAAAGACCCGACCCAAAAGGGGCTCTAAATGGGCCTTTACCCCAATGCATGTAGTGAAAATAAAAGACATTATGAAAAATACATTTCGGATTCCAAGTAAAAACAGAAACATTCAACAACCAAAACATACATTTCTAAAAGCACACTCACGATCGAGATTTATTTAAACCATTAAAACAATCCACAAGTACCAATATCTTTGGAATCCATAAAACGTAAGAAAACATCCGGGGCTCTGTGCCCGTCTACATGCATTCGGGAAATAATAAAAAGTGAAGAGTCATGATAATTAAAATAAAACAATCGAGATGATGAAGAGGATTCCATGATCACAGCTTCCCCTTCAAATGACCATCCTGTCTCCCGCCTTGATTACACCGTGGAAAACCACGAGAATAAGGGTGAGTAACGAATTACCCAGTAAGAATCCCCAACCGGGGTACAATACGATATACATGATCATCTAGAAGAATGTATGCAAGCTATGAGTACAAACACAGAGCGGAGCACATAGCTAAGTCCACACTTGGACCTCGGATGCCATCTCGTGGTCTTAGTCCGAAAAATACCACAACACACTAAACGCGCTATCATACGGAACAAGTCCCGGCCTCGGCTGTCTCACGTCGTCACGAAAGGTGCACGGCTCAAGATCCCGAGGAGCTCTCCATCGTGGCGCCAGTAATGAGCGTAAGCGCGCACCGCATGCTCCGCAAACTCGGGGGTGCCGGGTCTAGTGGCAAGCCGCCCGAGTTCGATCCACCATGCCTAACTAAATCTCCGGATCGGTGTCACTAACATAGGGTGTGAGACACGACACGTGAACTATGTCGGCTGTACCACCGCACTTTGAGGCTAAGGAACCGGGTCGTGGTAGGCTTACACCGAGAAGCGGTCCTTGCCCTAACAGTGGCAATCAAGGGCTACGGCCGAACACGCCGAGGCGTGTCGATCGCCGGGGGCGAGGCAATGCCAAGTCATCATCCCGACCGTTGGGGCATTTAACGATCGCCACCTCACCCAAGATTGTAGGGCCTACAGGTTGGGATAGCTAATCCCTCACGGGGTCCAAGGACGGAGAATCGTCTCGAACGTCCTTGCCATAGATGCAAGATACTTTATGCATCGGGCCCGGATGATGCTATCTACCCGAATTCTAAACCTTAACAATAATAATAATAACAATTCAATCAATGCGGTCAATACGTGCTCAATGAGATACAAGGAGCCTAGCATGATACTACGAAGCAAGAACAGATATCGAACATGCTAGAATAGAACAACCTAGCATGGGCTAACATGAGAAACAATACAAGAGTTCATGCCAATCGAGAATTGAAACAGAGCACCTAGGCTAAACATGCTAGTAAACATACACAGCATACAAAACAACAATCACAAATATACCGCGAGTCCACACAACCCCTGGTAAGAAATCCTTACCTTGGTCGGAAGACTTTTACACACAAATCCTAAGTCTGCGAACAATCCCGAGCTAGCGAGCGGGAACCTAGCAAACCAACAATAATCGGCATCTAAAATATCTAAACAACAATAGAACAGCAAGCTCGGCTCGGGGAACTCACGCGGCGCGACGACACGAGCTTGGGGTCGCTTGCAAGCCGGCACGGCAAGGACGCTGGCTAGGCTGGCTGCGCTGCTGCTGTACCGGCCACGCTGCAACAAGCAAGACGCGCGCGCGCGCGCGTCTCGGCAAGGCTGGCGCGCGCGCGAGCGCGTCGGGCGGCGGCGCGCGGCGAAGCGCTCGGGAGAAGGCGCGCGGCGCTGGCGTGGCGATGCGACACGGCGAGCGGCTTCGGCGGACGAGGCGCGCGCGCGCGAACGTCTGGCGAAGCGCGCGCGGCGGCGGCGGCTCGGCAAGCGAACCGCGCGAGGGCGTCGCGGCGATCGGCGGGCGTCTTGGGCGCTGGCGAGACCTCTGGCGTCTGGCGATCGGGCGATCTGCTTCTGGGCGAACGGCGAGCTGCTTCTGCTGAGATGAGATCTGGGCGTCTGAAGCGATCGGCCGGACGAACGGCGAGCCGCTGCTACCGACGATTCTGGGCGTCGCGACGACGGGGGCTGCCGTTGTGACGGAGCTGGCCGATGCGATGAGCTCGGT
The DNA here is from genome assembly GCA_036507275.1 of Sicyos edulis. NCBI lineage: Eukaryota > Viridiplantae > Streptophyta > Magnoliopsida > Cucurbitales > Cucurbitaceae > Sicyos > Sicyos edulis. The sequence continues at coordinate 25,206,951 of CM071852.1, forward strand.
CTTTGGACCTCCTCGGTGGGTGCACAACACACACACACACAAACCCCTTTTTCTTACATTCGGCCAAAAACACCCAAATGAGAAGATGAAGAAGACGAAGACTTACCCGGAATGATGATGATCGAACCCAAGGAGATGCAAGGATGAAGAATCGGCAAGGCTATGGAGATGGAGAGCTTGGGCGGCCAAGAGGTGTTTTGGAGAAGAAGATGGAATAACCTAATTCTATTTCATTTAACCAAATGCACCAAAACTCCAAAATCCAAGGTTAACTAAGATGTGATGCAGAAAGAGCAACAAGAGCACCTAATGGCTCAATTGGCACACCTCTCTACAAGCTTCCCAAGAGACCCGGTTCAAACCCTACTGCAAAGACAATTCCTTTATTTTTACTTTTGCATCAAACCTTGCTCAAACCAAACCTCAAACTCCTCCAAAAAACCTACATAAAACCATCCAATAATTTTAGTAGCTGGAAAAGACATAAACGACCATGACGGCCCGACCAAATTACCAAATTACCCCTAGGGCATACCTGGAAGACCGGGAAGAAAAACCTGGGTCGTTAAAATGACGCATTCTGTAGCGTTTCGGGTCCTCTTGGTTTCCAAGGAGTTGGAGTTGGCCAGCATAGTTGAGATGTCGTAGAGAGTTGTGCCCGTGTAGCCAGTTGTTTGTTAGATCGTTTGTCGACAGTGTGCGTCGAGGGCTGTCGGAGAACCCTAGGTTATGGAGAGCCTCTCCAGAGCTCATTCAGACCCAGGTAGTGAGTTTCAGTTGGCAAGCTGGAGTCGTGTAGTTTGTAGCCTCGGGTGAGTTGCCGGCAGTCTTGGTAGACTAGCAAGCTAGTGTTTGTTTGGAGTAGAGTCCGGATTGGTTCCGGTGTGGTGGCAAGTTGGTGTTTGGCGTTGACCAAGGTGTAGATTGGAGTTGCTAGAAGTTAGTTTTGCGAGGTGCCTTCAGTTCAAGATTCGGTTGTTCGGTTGGGTCGTTAGAGTTGTTTTGACCCTTAGGGGTATTTTGGTCTTTCGGCTCCCCGGGCAAGATTTATGGATTTACAGGACTTCAAGGTAGCTCCTGCCTTTGTCGAGGCTTGTTTTTTGTTGGTTGCACGACCCAAGATGTTTGGGTTAGTCGTTTGGAAGTTCGGGAGTGATTTGGGTTTTGGCAAAATTATGGTTGGTTGAGTGCTTCCTTTGGGATTCGAGCCCTGGCCCTTAATGTCGATTTGGGAGTTCGATTTAAGTGAGTTTTATTTATTGGAAAAGTTTGCTTCAGTCGGGTCTCGAAGGAGGAAGCCGGGGAATGGGATTTTAGGGATTTTAGGGATTTTAAGGTTTTTACAAGTGGATAAGGTTGGAAAATAAAGAGAAAAATCCCATTTTCCCTTTTGTTTCTCTCTCTCTCTCTCTCTCTCTCTCTCTCTCTCTCTCTCTCTCTCTCTCTCTCTCTCTCTCTCTCTCTCCCCGAGCCCAGCCCTAGCCCTAGCCGCCCAGCCGTGACCCAGAGCCCCTAGCCTTGACTCACCGAGCCCACCCCTGCTCGCCCGACCTGCTCGCATCACCAAGCCTGATGTCGCGTCACCCAGCCCCGAGTCGCCCAGCAGAGTGCCGCGTCGCTCATCCCCACGCCAGGCTGTTCCGTCCGCGCCCGAGTCGCCTAGATCCGAGCCACCCCGTGCCAGATCGTGCGTCCCTGTAGCTGTCGCGTCACCCCGCGCGCGTCCCTGTAGCTCGTCGCGTCGCCAGCTAGAGCGCCGTCCCTAGGCCGAGCCGCGCCGCACGCCTTCGCCCAGCCAAGCTCGCGCCCGCGCCCGCTCGCCCTTGTGTCCCCCAACGCTTGTCCGCGTGTAGCTGAGCGCCCCAACCAGACGTGCGGTAGCCGAGCCTCTGCGCCATCGCCGCCAGCGCCAGGCCCGACCTCATCATGCGATGCTGCTCGTTCGCGTGTCAGCCGCACCTCGTGAGTTGCTCCCGAGCCGAGCCCTATTTATTTTATTATATTTAGGCCTATGGATTGTGATTATTGTTGTGTTTGTTAGGTTCTCGTTAGCTAGCTCGGGTTCGATCGCAGCTTAGGTTTCTTGTGTGTAGTTGCCTTCCGGCCAGGTAAGGATTCCTTACCCGGGGTTGTGTGGACCCTGCGAATACTTGATAGCATGCCATGTCTTGTGATTGTATGAATTTCCTAGTGGATAGGTTGCATGCTCTTTCTTGCTTCCAGATGGTGTTGTACTTGTATTCATGATTTATTATATTAGTTCCATGCTAGGGGTTTGATTATCTTGGCATACCTTGTCCTATTTTATCCTGTTAGTTCCATGCTAGGGGTAGGCGGGTGAGGTATAGTGTAGAAGACTGTAGGGGTAACTAGTTTAGGTCCCGCTCGGGTAAGACCCCGATGGACATCTGGAGGTGTAAGGCCCTGATGGGCATCCTAGGTGTGTAAGGCCCCACTGGGCATCACTGATTTTGGAGGTGTAAGGCCCCGATGGGCATCCTAGGTGTGTAAGGCCCCACTGGGCATCACTGATTCTGGAGGTGTACGGCCCCGATCAGCATCCTAGGTGTGTAAGGCCCCACTGGGCATCACTGAGTCCTAGGTTGTGTAAGGCCCGAAGGGCATCCAAGTGTAGAACCTAGGTTAGGCTGTTAGATGAAAGCCCTTGAATAGGCTCGCTCTAGAAGTAGCTCATAGCCTAAACCAACCGTTCTGCTCTAAGTCATTGTATGGTTGCATGTCGGTGTGCTAAATGAGATGTTTTCGTATTGTACCCCGGTTGGGGATTCTTACTGAGTAATTCGTTACTCGCCCTTATTTTGTGGTTTTCCACAGGTAACCATGGTGCGAGACAGGATGGCTGGAGAAGAAGCTGTGATCATGGAAACCCGTTGTTCAAACTCTAAGTCTTGTATTTATGTTTTGATGTTTTAAACGTCCTCTGAATGCATGTAGTTGGGCACGGAGCCCTAGGTTGTTTTCTGAATGTATTTTCGGATTCTAACACTGTTGTAACTATTGGAAAGTTTGAATGTTTTAAATAAATCTCTGATCAGAGTAAGTTTTGGAAATGTATTTGTCTTGGAACAGGTGCTTGGAAACAGGGACAGGTTTCAGGAAATTATGTTGACTTTTAAATTGATGTTTTTATGTTTTAGTTTTTACTTAGAATCCGAAACACCATTTTGCATTTTGACTATAGTTTTGATTGCATGCATTGAGGTAAAGGCCTATTTTAGAACCCCATTCGGGTCGGGTCTTTACAGATTAAGATTCGTAATCTTCCTATATAACCATGGTCACTTGATATATTTAAATTTATTCGAGATTGTTGTGGAGGCTTCATTGAGATATCTGGAAAAATACTGACGAGGCTCGAGATGATGGAAGCTAGCATTCGTGTTCATAAAAACCCATATGGTTTTCTCCCCACATGGATTTCGTTGCTCTTACCTGAGTTGGGGCTTTCAGTGATTAGAATCGACCTTTTCTTCACGGCTGAACGCCATATCTACTACAAGAAAGCAATCCATGGTAATTTCAAATCGAAATCCACTATTTCAGCTATGTTGAATAGCCCACGCGCTGGTGATAATTCCCCAGCGCGTTGAGGTAAAGGCCTATTTTAGAACCTCATTCGAGTCGGGTCTTTACAGATTAAGATTCGTAATCTTCCTATGTAACCATGGTCACTTGATATATTTAAATTTATTGGAGATTGTTGTGGAGGCTTCATTGAGATATATGGAAAAATACTGACGAGGCTCGAGATGATGGAAGCTAGCATTCGTGTTCATAGAAACCCATATGGTTTTCTCCCCACATGGATTTCGTTGCTCTTACCTGAGTTGGGGCTTTCAGTGATTAGAATCGACCTTTTCTTCATGGCTGAACGCCATATCTATTACAAGAAAGCAATCCATGGTAATTTCAAATCGGAATCCACTATTTCAGCTATGTTGAATAGCCCACGCTACCGTGATAATTCCCCCCCCCCCCCCCCCATTGATCAACATAAAACAATCCATCAGTAATAAAAATGGCAATACTTTTCTGAAGTCTTGTACATATGCATAATGTTCACTTTCAGTGGGAATAGATGAAGTTTTGCATTGTAACAGCCCAGTTTCCTATTCCAGTTTTCGAGGTGCCTTCGGGTCAAGATTCGGTTGTTGGTTGGGTCATTAGAGCGGTTTTGACCATTGGGGGTATTTTGGTCTTTTGGCTCCCCGGGCAGGATTTGAGGATTTTCAGGGCTTTGAGGTCGCTCCTGCCTTTGTCGAGGCTTGTTTGTTGGTGGCTGCGAGTTTCGAGGTGTTTGGGCTAGTCGGTTGGATGCTCGGTTGTGGTTTGGGCTTTGGCAAAGTGATGGTTGGTTGTGTGCTTCCTTTGGGATTCGAGCCCGAGCCCTTAGTGTTGCTTTGGGAGTTGGATTTAAGTGAGTTTTATTTATTGGAAAAGATTGCTTCGGTCGGGTCTCGAAGGAGGAAGCCGGGAAATGGGATTTTAAGGATTTAAAAGTGGATAAGGATGGATTTTGGATAAAAATCCCATTTATTCCCTTTTTCCCATTTTTTTTTTATTTTCCCTTTTATTTTCTAAATTCCCATTTTTTTCTTTTATTTTTCCTTTTCTTTTCAAAATTCCCATTTCTCTCTCTCTCTCTCTCTCTCTCTCTCTCTCTCTCTCTCTCTCTCTCTCTCTCTCTCTCTCTCCAGGCCCCCACCTAGTCCAGGCAGACCCTAGCCCGAGCAGCCCCAGCCCGAGCCTAGCCCAACCCCAGCTCGCCCAGATCGCCCAGCCCAGCGTCGCCAGCCCCAGCCTTGAGCCGCGTCGCCCAGTGCCGAGCCCAGCCCGAGTCACGCGTTCCAACGCCAGATCGCGCGTCCCCGCGCCCAAGTCACGTGTCCTCGCGCCAGATCGTTCGAGCCTAGGTCCGAGTCGCTCGTCCCAGCCCGTGTCGCGCGCCCTCGCCATGTAGCTTGCCGAGCCGCGCCGCTTCGCCAGCGCCCAGCTGCAGCCCCGCCGTGCAGCTTGCCCGTCCGAGTGTCAGCCGTGCCTCGTGAGTTGCTCCCGAGCCGAGCCCTATTTATTTTATTATTATTTAGGCCTATTATGTGATTATTGATTTGTTTGTTTGGCTCGTTATAGGTTGCTCGGGTTTGATCGCAGTTAATTTTATTTTGTGTTGTTGCCTTCCGACCAGGTAAGGATTTCTTACTGGAGTTGTGTGGGCCCAGCGATATTTTCATGATATGCCTTGCTTGTTTGCTGACTGTTATGAGCATGTTAGAGATAGAGTTGTTTGATTGAATTCTTGCTAGCATGTTTGCTTGATTTTACATGTTAGTGCCATGCTAGGTTTGTTCTGCCAGCATGCTTATGATTCCTGCTTAAGCTCGTAGTATCATGCTAGGTAAATGTGTTTGATGTCGGTCATTGTTTGCTAGCCAGGAATCATTGATTTTACTATGTACTCTTAGATTGAGTTGTAGGGTTTGTCATCATCCAGAGGCTGAGCGGACATAACGTACTTTGTCCCCACTGATCGGGAGTAAAGTGTGCGTAGCATAACGTATCTTAATTCCCCCCCCGGGTCGCCAAGGTGGATTTAACTATGGTCGGGAGTAAAGTGTGCGCAGCATAACGTATCTTGCTTCTTCCCCCCCCCCCCCGACCCGCCGGTTGTGGAATTAGCTACCCACTTCGGCATAGCCTAGTTTGTAGCCTGCTAGAGCAGAACCCTGCCATCGGTGTAAGCCTGCCCTGGCCGGTTCTTAGCTTCAGGTCGGTGGATCAGCCGCATGGATGAGCGCCGAGGGCCTCGCGCTCATCGTGATCGGTGACACCGCTTCGAGTCATAGGCATGCGTACCTGGCCCACGTAGTTTGCCCTTAGGCCCCCGCATTTACGCCGGTTGCAGAGAGCATGCGGTGTGCGCGCACACGCTTTAGTTGCCGGTTCGGAGAGCTCCCCCGGGCTAATGTCGTGAGTACACCATTACTTCCGTTAGAGCCTGACTTCGGGTACTCTCCCATAAGTCCAGTTTAGTGCAAGGGCAAGGAGGCCCTTGAGGACATTTTAGGGATCAGTGTATTCTCCCTGAGTGCCAGATACCTCGGTGATGTCTAGGATTGGTCAGTGTATCCAATCTCTAGGCCGGAAGAAATAGACTTCTGATGACTACAGATCTTTCTTTGTAAGCGCGTTGAGCTATGATCTGTGTTGGTAGCTGTTTGCTTGCATGCTTTGGTACTAGATGACTGATTATATCGTATTGTACCCCAGTTGGGGATTCTTACTGAGTAATTCGTTACTCACCCTTATTTTTGTGGTTTTTCCACAGGTAACCATGGTGCGAGACAGGATGGCTGGAGGAGGAGCTGTGATCATGGAAACCCGTTGTTCAAGTCTGAGTTTTATGTTTATGATTTAAATGTTCTTTGAATGCATGTAGTTGGGCACGGAGCCCTAGGGTGTTTTCTGAATGTATTTCCGGATTCTAGCATTGTTGTAACTATTGTAAAGTTTGTATGTTTTAAATAAATCTCTGATCAGAGTAAGTTTTGTAAATGTATTTGTCTTGGAACAGGTGCTTGGCATGTCCGACCGAGGAGTTGGACTGATCGTGTTGATGTTGAGGTCGCGTCCAGGGTTGTTAGGCTCGTTGGCCTGAGTTGGCCCTGGCAGTTGAGTTGCCTAGTGGAGGGGGTAGAGGCTAGCACGCCTCAGAGTGTGACTCCTTGAGCAGAGTGTGCTCCAGCCATGAGAGATTTGATGGCAGATCTTTAGCTATTAGAGAGCGGAGACCCAGGCGCACTTCGTAGCGCGTAGTGAGGAGTCTTGGGCACAGATAGCCCAGCTGACATAGATTGTTTCAGCATTTCCCCCCAGTAGCTCTTGTAGCCCCGGAGGTTCCCGGGAGGGCATGATCAGCAGGTTTATTCAGATGAGATTGTTGGTGATGATGGAGCCGCCCAATTTGGCAAGTGGATGCCTGTACAGCTCGATGTTTTAGAAAGTCCTGCTGCTAGTAGTAAAGCGGTGGGCCAGGTTTGAGTTAGCATCCGTGTGTTGGGATGCCCTGCTGTTCAGAGGCCGAGGTGTGCCGTTTCTATGCTGTTTGGTACAGCAGTTGGTGGTGGAAGTCCTTTGAGAGAGGTGGACTAGCAGAGTCTCCACCAGTCGCCCGATTGATTGGCAAGTTGCCGTGTTAGTGGTTTGAGGCATATGTAGAGACATCTTTGCCCCCTTGCAAGCCTGCTGTTGTTTAACAGCCCAGTTTCCTCAGATGTTTGGTAGAGTTGAGCACTCTTCCTTAGTGAGCTCCCAGAGTTTTGTTGAGCATCATGTGGAGATGCAAGTGTAGGCTGTGAGCCTTCGGTTTGATGAGATGCCATAGGCATGGTTGTTTGAGTTGAGCCCTTGTATGCCTAGCCAGAGTTGTTGTCACTTGAGGTAGTGACCTTGCTGGCCCCATCTGTAGTAAGATGTGGATTTGGTAGTGGTAGCACTTGAGGTGCATTTGTTGGTGTGCCACTTTGGCACCAAGTCTGGTTTGGCTTGAGTTTGGTTTGGGCATAGCAGATGGTTCTATGCCGTCCGGAGTTCAGCGCACTTCTTTAGCCCTTGGATCCGTTTATGGCAGTTGCACCTGTTTAGGTCGTGCCAAAGGCTAGTTCAGTGGTAGTCGATGGACTACAAGCGAAAGGATGCTCGAGAGGAGCCGGATCCTCTTCCCAGTGTTTCTAGAGGTTGAGTAAGTCAGCAAATTTGCGGTTGGTAAGTGTTGGTGCGCGTGAGTCTCGCGCTAGCGTTAAGGCCAAGAGTTTCCTTGTGGTTGGTAGTGCGGTCAACTACCTTCGAGTGCCTTAATCTGAGGAGAGTTGTGCATCGTAGATGCGAGTTTGGTCCAGCAGAGGGACCCTGAGTTGGATGCTCATGAGATGAGCTGGATGCCTATGAGGCGAGTTGGATGCCTATGAGGCGAGATGAGTTGATGCCTTGCGAGAGGATTTGGATGCCTTATGGGTAAGCACCCTTGGTAGAGGCTTGGTATAAAGTAAGATTCAATTTGGCATGGTTATGCTTTTGTAAAGCAAGGTTGCCTCAGCTTTGAGCATCGTGTGGAGAAGGAACTTTTGGTGTTCCTTTGGTTGGAGTTCAGTTGGAAACTGAACAAGTGCGGTGGTAGCAAAGCCGCGCAGTTTCTGTTCGCCTTGGCTAAGAGAGTTGTTCGGATCCTTTCCTTGGGTAGAAGCCTTGTTGTGGCTGATGTTTGAGTAGGAGGACGACGCATTCGGTAGCGTTTCGGGTCCTCTTGGTTCCCAAGGAGTTGGAGTTGGCCAGCATGGTTGAGATGCTGGAGAGAGTTGTGCCTGTTCAAGCAGTTGGTTGTTAGCTCGTTTGTCGACAGTGTGTGTCGAGGGTTGCCGTAGAACCCTAGGTTGAGGAGAGCCTCTCTAGAGCTTAGTCAGGCCCAGCTAGTGAGTTTCAGTTGGCTAGCTGGAGGCGTGCAGTTTGTAGCCTCGGTTGAGTTGCTAGCAGTCTTGGTAGACTAGCAAGCCAGTGGTTGTTTGGATTAGAGTCCGGATAGGTTCCGGTGCGGTGGCAAGTTGATGCTTGGTGTTGACCAAGGTGTGGTTTGGAGCTGCTAGAGATTAGTTTTGCTCGTGGGGCGAGTGGTTCGTGCCCTGTTGGTGGCTTTCCTGTTTCCAGGATGTTGAGTTGCCCCGTTTGGGATTTGGAGGTTCAGTCTGAGGTGGACCCCTGTTGTAACGGCCCAGTTTTCTATTCCAGTTCTCGAGGTGCTTCCGGTTCAGATTCAGTGGTTCGGTTGGGCCGTTAGAGCTGTTTTGACCCTTAGGGGTATTTTGGTCTTTTGCTCCCGGGCGGGATTTGTGGATTTTAGGGCTTGAGGCGGCTCTCGCTTTTGTTGAGGCTTGTATGTTGGTGGCTGCGAGTCCCGAGATGTTTGGGGTATTCGTTTGGGAGTTCGGTTGTGATTTGGGTTTTGGGCAAAGTGATCTTTGTTTGGGTGTTTTCTTTGGGATTCGAGCCCAGGCCCTTAGAGATGATTTGGGAGTTTGTTTTAAGTGAGAGTTATTGTTTGGAAAAGGTTTGTAACGACCCGACCCGAATGGGGTTCTAAATAGGCCGTCACCTCAATGCATGCATTCAAATCTACAGAAAATTTGCAAGGTGGTGTTTGGATTCTAAGTAAAACTAAAACATGAAAACATCCATTTAAAAATCAACATAAAATCCTGAAACCTGTCCCTGTTTCCAAGCACCTGTTCCAAGACAAATTCATTTCCAAAACATACTCTGATCAGAGATTTATTTAAAACATACAAACTTTACAACAATGCTAGAATCCGAAAATACATTCAGAAAACACCCTAGGGCTCCGTGCCCAACTACATGCATTCAGAGGACACTTAAATCATGAACATAAACATAAGACTCAGAGTTGAACAACGGGTTCCATGATCACAGCCTCCTCCTCGACCATCTGTCTCGCACCATGGTTACACGTGGAAAACCACATAATAAGGGTGAGTAACGAATTACTCAAGAAGAATCCCCAACCGGGGTACAATACGATACACATGGTCATCTAGCCGAAAGATAAGCAAGCTATGAATATAAACACAGATAGAGCACATAGCTTAGCCCACACTTGGGCCTCGGATGCCAACTCAGGGTCTTAGTCCGGAAATCAATCACCACACAACACATCACACAAGTCGCCCTATACGAGAAACAAGTCTCGGCCTCGGCTTTCATCTGTCATCGAAAAGGTACACTGGCTCACAATCCCGAGGAGCTCTCGATCGCTATTTGTAATGAGCGTAAGCATGCACCGCGTGCTCTGCAGAACTATGGGGGTTGCTGTGGTGCGAAGGCAAGCTACCCATATCCGGTCCACCACGCCTAACTAAATCTTTGGATCGGTGTCACCGACATAGGGTGTGAGACACGACACGTAAACTATGTCGGCTGAACCACCGCACTTTGGGGGCCAAGAAACGGTCGTGGTAGGCTTACACCAGAAGCCGTCCTTGCCTTAACAGTGGCAATCGGGGCTCGCCAAACATGCCGAGGACATGCTTGCCGCCGGGGGCGAGGCAATGCCAAGTCATCATCCCGACCGTTGGGGCATTTAACGATGCGCCACCCTCACCCAAGATTGCGGGGCCTACCGCTTGGGTTAGCTAATCCCCTCACGGGGTCGGGGACGGAATGACTTGCTCGGCGTCCCCGCCATGGATGCAAGGTACTTTATGCATCGGGCCCGATGATGCTATCTACTGCGCACTTCTAACACGCCTAGCAAACGACAAACAATTCCATAAAATCCAATACGTGCTCAAAGAGAATACAACGAGCCTAGCATGATACTACGAAGCAAGGAATGATCACGAGCATGCGAGAAAGGAACAACCTAGCATGGATTAACATGAGAATTAACCAGAAAGTCATGCTAATCGGGAATTCAGATTAGAGCACTTATCACCAAACATGTCAATAAACACAAACAAGCATACAATCGGCAATCGCATAATATATCGCAGGTCCACACAACTCCGGTAAGAAATCCTTACAGCCTAAGACCTCTAAACACAAGAAACCTAAGAGCTGCGATCGAACCCGAGCTAGCTAGCGAGAACCTAACAAAAACAACAATAATTACAATCAAAAGGCCCAAAAATAATAAAACAAGCGGGGCTCACCGGGCACTCACGAGGCACTGTGACACTCGGACGGGCCATTTGCCTGAGCTAAGCGGCAGTGGGCGCAGACAGCGCTGTACTGGGCGCAGGTCAAGGCCTGGGCGCTGCCCAGCTCAGCTACCGGGCTGTGCCGACACGGCGCCGAGGCGCTACCTGGGCACGGCTGGTTGAGCAGCAGCGCGAACGCGCGCGCGCGGCAGCAGCGGCGCGCGCGCGCGGCGCGACGACGCTTCTGAAGGCAGCGAGACGAGCGACTTCGGCGAGCAACAAGGACGCCCGATCCGGTGCGGCTCGGCCACGAGGACGCCACGACGAGGGCGCGAGGATCTGCGATCTGGCCGGGCTCGGGCGGCGTTAGCGCGAATGAATGGCCGGGCACGCGCGCGCGACAATGACTGGCCGGGGCGAGGCGGACGCGTCTGCTCGGCACTGGCGGAACTGGCGCGCGCGAGGGCACGCACGCAAGACGGCAGCAGCTTTCGGGCCGGGAGAGGGTGCGGCTAGGTCGGGGAGAGAGAGAGAGAGAGAGAGAGAGAGAGAGAGAAAAAAGAAATGGATTTGGGGAAAATAAAAGAAAAAGAAAATAAAAAGGAAAATGGGAAAATAAAAGGAAAAATGGGATTTTAATTCCATTTTCCATCCTTATCCACTTAAAACCTCAAAATCCCATTTCCCGCTTCCTCCTTCGAGACCCGACCAAGCAATCTTTTCCAATAAATCAAACTCACTTAAATCCAACTCCCAAAGCAACACTAAAGGCCCGGCTCGAACCCCAAAGGAAGCACACAACCAACCATCACTTAGCAAAAATCCCAAATCACAACCGAACTCCCAAACGACTAGCCCAAACATCTCGGGACTCATCAGTCCAACCCAAACAAGCACGGCAAAGGCGGGAGCTGCCTCGAAGCCACTGAAAATCCACAAATCCTGCCCGGGGAGCAAAAGACCAAAATGCCCCTAAGGGACAAAATGCGACTTTAACGGCCCAACCGAACCATCGAATCGAACAAGCTCCTCGAGAACCGGGATAGAAAAGCTGGCCGTTACAATACTCCCTCCTTATAAGACTTTCGTCCTCGAAAGTCCTAAGACGAAACGGCTCTAGGAATACTCCACCGATTCCTAGCCAACCGAACTTCTCGGCCAACAACACCAACCTTCTTGAAAACCAAACCCTCTTGGGTTCTCAAAGGCTCAAGGCCACAATGCCATCCAGGTCGCCAAACACTAAACTCAAGGAAAACAAATGCGAAAATCCCGACGGCAAACCACATCCTCAACTCGCACCAACTCTCAACGGTGCTACTCACAAAGAAACTCGAGGGTAGCCACAAGCTCAAATTCTACACCACGCACTTGCAAAACTTTTCAAATGCCCACAACAGAACCTTCTAGATTCCAGAAACCAAACGGCCTACTCTTACTTCACATGAGGCCAGCGAACCACAAAGCTTGCCTAAAGCCTCAACGAAAAGCAAACAAATCACCCATCGCGATTGATCCAAAAAGGCAAACTTTTCCAACAAGCACAAGCTGAAACTTCAGCTACGGCCAACCCTAAATGGCCAAAACCAGGCACAGGCTCCACTCGGCCTAGCCAACAAACAGGAGCCTCTCAACGGCCGAACACAAACTTTTCCATGAAAACCTACTAGCAACAGGCCAAAGAGAACATTGCCAGGCAAGGAAACAACCAACGCTCCTCTCATGGAAATCTCGGCAGCAAGGACCAAACCCTCATAGGGCTACCAGCAACACAACAGCTTGAGGAGAACAGCCCAAAGGCTAATCAACCAATGCCACGGCAACTCTGTGCCAACTCTCTCAATCGAGGCTCATTAACGCCAATCTGCGAAAAGCACAACAACAAGAAGCAAAGCCCGAGAAGGAATTGCTCAGCAGAACTCAACTCAAGCTCATCGCGAGCAAAGCTCGCCTCCAAGCTACCACTCAACTCTTAAGATCCAACTGGCTACTTAGAGGACTTCTCCTTTAAGCTTAGGTCTAACTCAACCTCCAACCAGATCTCCACTCCCGAAACCTCACAAGGAAAACGGATGACGACAACCTCCAAGCTTACGGATCCTGAGCCACACGAATCCGCAAGACTACCTCGGAAGCTAACACTCGAGGCTGGCATCCATGGAGCAACTCAACCACCACAGAGGCTAGGGGGAAAAAAGAAATCTTCAATCCCCAAAGAACCAACAACTTGCCAGAACAACTCAACTCTTACTGGCTGGCCTCCGCCCTTGCGGGAACAAACAACTTTGCTTGCTAACAACACAAAGCGGGGACCCTCTCATTTGGGGTGACATTGCGCTACTCTGACCAACTACACAACTCAGGAGCTAAGCTGACTCCTGCCAAACGGGAAACGACTTCCCAGCAAGCAAACTCCAGAAGGGCAGCGAACTTCACACACGCTCGCTAACTTGCTCAAACCCAAGGCAACAGCAACCAACTCTCTTGGAAGCAACACCCAAGAGAAAACTCAACCAATCGGACCACCAAACCCAAAACAAGCGGCACTTGCTCAATCTGCGAGGAGGGGTCAACTCCCAAAACTTACGACTAGGAACAAGACCTCGAGGCAACGCCCTCCAGCTAGAACCGAACTAGCTCTCGAAACAACAAACGAACCAAATCTTGGCCAAACACTCACAAGAGGCGAGAACAACCTTTCTGCGCACCTCTAGAACACCATCCAAGAATCCGCTTAAGCGGACAAACGACTACTTCCAAGCGACCAACAAACTTTTCCTTCAAGCTAGCGCTTCCACCATTAACTCCAAGACCAAGGGAGTAACGACAACTCCCAAGGAAACGGCTCTTACAAGCGGACAACCAACGGACAGAGAACTCCACATACGCTCACTTTGTCTTGCTCCACGAGAGCAACAACATCTAATCTCACGGGCGCAACAAGGGTCCATCTCGGTGAACCTCCAAATGCCAAACGGGGCAACTCAACATCCCGAAACAGGAAAAACAACCAACATGGTACAAACCACTGCGCCCCCACGAGCAAAACTAAACTCTAACAACTCCAATCCACACCTTGGTCAACACCAAGCATCAACTTGCCACCACACCGAAACCACTCCGGACTTTACTCCAAACAAACACTAGCTTGCTAGTCTACCAAGATCGCTAGCAACTCCACCGAGGCTACAAACTACACGCCTCCAGCCTAGCCAATGAAACTCACTAGCTGGGCTCGACCGAGCTCTGGAGAGGCTCTCCACAACCTAGGGTTCTTCGGCAACCCTCGACACACACTTCTTGGCATACGATCTAACAGACAATGCTGAACAAACAACTCCAATTTCCAAAGATCCCAACCATGTGGCCAACTCCAACTCCTTGGGAACCTAGAGGACCCAACGCTACGAATCGCGTCATCCTCCTACTCAAAACATCGGCCACAACATAACTTCTACCCAAGGAAGGATCCGAACAACTCTCTTAGCCATGACGATCGAAAACCACGCGGCTTAGCTACCACGCTCTTGTTCGGTTTCCAATGAACTCCAACCAACGATCAACAAGAAGATCCGCCAACCAAGCTTAGGCCTAACTTAACAAATCTTGCCTAAGCAACAACTTGATACCACGAGCACGGTATCCTTACCACCTCAACCAAAGCCTTACAACAACCACCGAGTCCAACTTCTCAAGGAACCGAGCACGAGATCTCCAAAGCAAACCCTACATGGATCTCAAACTCTCGCCACTTTAACGAACCACACAAAACACACTTGTGTGCACAACTCCCAACCTTCCTTTAGAGATCCAAGACTAACAAGCGCTTTTCCACAAAGCAACGATAACTCCCGGCAATGATACAAACAATCCAAGGAACACCAAAAGTTCCATCTCTACACGATACTGAAGGTGAGGCAACCTTGCTCTACCAAAGCATAATCATGCCAAACCAAACTTACTTTGTACCAAGCCTCTACCAAGGGTGCTTACCCCTAAGGCAACCAAAACCTCTCGCAAGGCATCTGCTCATCTTGCCTCAAAAGCATCCAACTCGCCTCATAGGCATCCAAATCATCGATAAGCATCCAACTCATGGTCCCTCACCGGGACCAAACTCGCATCTACAATGCTCAACTCTCCTCGATTTAGGCACTCGAAGGTAGTTGACCGCACTACCAACCACAAGGAAAATCTCTTGGCCTTAACACTAGCGCGAGACTCACGCGCACCAATATTTACCAACCGGCAACCTGCTGACTTACTCAACCTCCAGAAACACTGGGAAGAGGCTCCGGCTCCTCTCGAGCATCTTTCGCTTGTAGTCCATTGACTACCACTGAACTAGCCCTCTGGCACGACCTAAACGGGTGCAACTGCCATAAACAGATCCAAGGCTAAAGGAGTTTATTTGAACTCAGAATGGCATAGAACCATCTGCTATGCCCAAGCCAAACTCAAGCCTGAACCAGACTTAGTGCCAAAGTGGCACACCAACCAATGCACCTCAAGTGCTACTACTACCAAATCCATATCTGAGGAAGCTGGGCTGTTAAACAACAGCAGGCTCGCAAGGGGGAAAAGATGACCCTTCATCTGCCTCAAGCCACTAACACGGCAACTTGCCAAACAATCGGGCGACTGGTGGAGACTCTGCTAGTCCACCTCTCACAAGGGACTTCCACCACCAACTGATGAACCCAAACAAAGACAGAACGGCACACCTCGGCCTCACGAGCAGTGGGGCATCCCACACACGGATGCTAAACTCAAACTGGCCAACTACTTTACTACTAGCGGTGAGGACTTACTAAAACATCGAGCTCTACAGGGCATCCATTTGCCAACACAGGCGTCTCCATCAACGCCAACAAACTCATCTGAATAATCCTGCTGATCATGCCCTCCCGGAACCTCCGGGCTACAAGAGCTCTTGGGGAAAAATGCTTTGAAACAAACTCACATCCGGGCTATCTGTGCCGGGACTCCTCACTACGCGCTACAAATCTGCGCTGGTCTCCGCTCTCGATAGCTAAAGACACGCCATCAAATCTCTCATGGCCGGAGCACACTCTGCTCAAGGAGTCTCACTCGAGGCGCCGCTAGCCTCTACCCCCTCCTCTAGGCAACTCAATCTGCCGGGCCAAATCGGCATGCGGGCCTAACAACCACAGGACGCGGCCTCAACATCAACACGATCGGTCCAACTCCTCGGTCGGACATGCCAAGCGCCACTGCTCCTGCGGGTGCGATCAACATCTTGGCGATCTGCACGAAGCACCACCACCCTCTCACTGGGGAAAAGCGACAAGAATCGCCACAAATGGCCAACGGAGTCTAAGCTCTGCCTCCCTCTGGGCGATGTCCCGGGGCATCCGAATCTATCTGGATACCTCAACAAGCTGCTAAACAAACGCTCGCCTTTGCAGAAAGTTGGCATGATGGCTCACTAAGCCCAAACCAACAACGAGAACAACTTTCTCGTCTCCGCTCCACAACACTACACAAGGCATACACAAGATGACAGTATTGTAAATTCTTAACCCTTTTTCAACAACAAATAGTAAACTTAGGCGTGCACGATGACCGCCGGAGTGCCGGTGATCATGGAAAAACGACCTACAACAAAAGGTCATCTACGAGAATCTATGACTCTGAGCTTTGATACCAAGCATAACGACCCGACCGAATGGGGTTCTAAATAGGCCGTCACCTCAATGCATGCATTCAAATCTCTGAAAAATTTGCAAGGTGGTGTTTGGATTCTAAGTAAAACTAAAACATGAAAACATCCATTTAAAAATCAACATAAAATCACTCAAACTCATCCCCTGTTTCCAAGCACTGCTCCAAGACAAATTCATTTCCAAAACATACTCTGATCGATCGAGATTTATTTAAAACATACAAACTTTACAACAATGCTAGAATCCGAAAATACATTGAGAAAAAACACCCTAGGGCTCCGTGCCCAACTACATGCATTCGAGAGGACACTTAAATCATGAACATAAACATAAGACTCGAGTTGAACAACGGGTTCCATGATCACGGCTCCTCCTCCTCGACCATCCTGTCTCGCACCATGGTTACACGTGGAAAACCACATAATAAGGGTGAGTAACGAATTACTCGAGAAGAATCCCCAACCGGGTACAATACGATACACATGGTCATCTAGCCGAAAGATAAGCAAGCTATGAATATAAACACGAGATAGAGCACATAGCTTAGCCCACACTTGGGCCTCGGATGCCAACTCGGGTCTTAGTCCGAAATCAATCACCACACAACACATCACACAAGTCGCCCTATACGAGAAACAAGTCTCGGCCTCGGCTGTCTCTCACTGTCGACGAAAGGTACACCGGCTCACAATCCCGAGGAGCTCTCCAGGTCGCGCGTAATGAGCGTAAGCATGCACCGCGTGCTCTTTGCGAGACTATGGGGGTTGCCAGTGCGAAAGGCAAGCTACCCATATCCAGTCCACCACGCCTAACTAAATCTTTGGATCGGTGTCACCGACATAGGGGTGTGAGACACGGACACGTAAACTATGTCGGCTGAACCACCGCACACGGGGCCAAGAAACGCGATCGTGGTAGGCTTACACCAGAAGCCGTCCTTGCCTTAACAGTGGCAATCGGGGGCTCTTGCCAAACATGCGAGGACATGCCGGCCGCCGGGGCGAGGCAATGCCAAGTCATCATCCCGGCCGTTGGGGCATTTAACGATCTGCCACCACCCTCACCCAAGATTGCGGGGCCTACCGCTTGGTTAGCTAATCCCTCACGGGGTCGGGGGCGGAATGACTTGCTCGGCGTCCCCGCCATGGATGCAAGGTACTTTATGCATCGGGCCCGATGATGCTATCTACTGCACTTCTAACTCGCCTAGCAAACGACAAACAATTCCATAAAATCCAATACGTGCTCAAAGAGAATACAACGAGCCTAGCATGATACTACGAAGCAAGGAAGATCACGAGCATGCGAGAAAAGGAACAACCTAGCATGGATTAACATGAGAATTAACCAGAAAGTCATGCTAATCGGGAATTCAGATTAGAGCACTTATCACCAAACATGTCAATAAACACAAACAAGCATACAATCAAGAATCGCATAATATATCGCGGGGTCCACACAACTCGGTAAGAAATCCTTACACGGCCTAAGACCTCTAAACACAAGAAACCTAAGCTGCGATCGAACCCGAGCTAGCTAGCGAGAACCTAACAAAAACAACAATAATTACAATCAAAAGGCCCAAAAATAATAAAACAAACGGGGCTCGGCTCGGGAGCACTCACGAGGCACACCGACACTCGACGGGCCGGCCAGACGCCTAGGCTAAGCGGCGGCGCAGACAGCGCACTGGGCGCAGTGGTCGGGCGCGGCGCTATGTGCTCGCTACTGGCAGGGGCGCTACCGACACGGCGCCGAGGCGCTGCTGGGCACGGCCAAGCCGCAGCAGCGCGAGCGCTTGCCACGCGCGAGCGCAGCGCAGGCGCGCGGGCGCGCGACGACCTTCGCTCTGACGCGCAGCGAGGACGAGCGACTTCGGCGAGCAACAAGGACGCCCGTCTGGTGCGGCTCGGCACGAGGGGACGCACGACGAGGCGCGAGGATCTGCGATCCGGCTGGCTCGGCCGGCGTTGGCGCGCGAGACGAGTGGCTGGGCACGCGGCGACAATGACTGGCTGGGCGAGGGCGACGCGTCTGCTCTCGCGGTGGCGACTGGGCGCGCGAGGGCACGCCCGCCCGGCACGGCAGCTCGGGCTGGGGGAGGGTGCGGCTAGGTCGGGGGAGAGAGAGAGAGAGAGAGAGAGAGAGAGAAAAGAAATGGATTTGGGGAAAAATAAAAAGAAAAAGAAAATAAAAAGGAAAATGGGAAAATAAAAGGGAAAAATGGGATTTTAATTCCATTTTCCATCCTATCCACTTAAAACCTCAAAATCCCATTTCCCTTTCCTCCTTGAGACCCGATCAAAGCAATCTTTTCCAATAAATCAAACTCACTTAAATCCAACTCCCAAAGCAACACTAAAGGCCCTGCTCGAACCCCAAAGGAAGCACACAACCAACCATCACTTAGCAAAAATCCCAAATCACAACCGAACTCCCAAACGACTAGCCCAAACATCTCGGGACTCGCAGTCCAACCCAAACAAGCCACGGCAAAGGCAGGAGCTGCCTCGAAGCCCTGAAAATCCACAAATCCTGCCCAGGGAGCAAAAGACCAAAATGCCCTAAGGGGACAAAATGACTTTAACGGCCCAACCGAACCATCGAATCTGAACCTAAGCTCCTCGAGAACCGGGATAAAAAACTGGGCCGTTACAAGGTTGCTTCAGCCGGGTCTCGAAGGAGGAAGCCGGGAAATGGGATTTAAGGACTTTAAGACTTATTTAAATTGGTTAAGGATGGAAAGGAGGATAAAATCCCATTTTCCTTTTAATTCCCTTTTTCCTTTTATTTTTCCCTTTTATTTTCCAAAATCCCCAAAATTCCTTTTTCTCTCCCTTTCTCTCTCCTCCATTGAGCTGCCTTGGTCGCCCATGCCCACTTCTAGTCGCACCATGTCCAGGTAGCCTGCGCTCGCTCCAGCCGCCCAGCTCGCCCATACCGCGCCGTGCTGAGCCACCCCAGCGCCGATCGCATCGCCTCGCCCAAATCGCGCCGAGCCCAGATCTGCATCGCCCGAGGCCATCTCCGTGTCGCCTTGGTCGCGCCGAGCCCAGATCAAGATCGCCGGTGCCGCCACCGTGTCGCCCGGTCCGTGTCGAGTCGCCCGAGCCCCGGCCGCACCGAAGTCGCTTCCCCATGTAGGTCGTCGTGCCTTCCCGAGCGCCCCAGAGCCCGTCGCGTCGCGTCGCCTCGCCTCGCGCTTCGCCGCGCGCGCCGTCCTCTGCCAAGCCGCGCAGTGTGTCGTCGCCCGGTAGAGCTCGAGCCCGCGCCCGTGCGCCTTGCCTGCTCGCCCAGTGCGCCGTGCTGCGCCAGCGCCACGCCTGCGCCCGGTGCCCAGCGCTGTGCCCAGCGCCCGACCAGTGCTCTTCTGCGCCCGACCGCACATTGTGTCTTTTGTTGGCTTGAGCCTTGTGGCTTCTCGGATGGTATTTCCAGTCTTTTCTTCGTTGGGCCCCGATTTGTTGGTTCTTTGTTTAGGGATTTATTTGGGCTGTTTTATGTATTTGATTTGGGCTTTTGCTTTATTTTATGTTTAGGTTGTTTGGGTTCGATTAGAGGCTCGAGGATTGCTTGGTTGATTTGTGATTATTTTCTCTTGTCCCGTAAGGATTTCTTCTGTGGTTGTGTGGACCTGCGATATATCTCGATTGTGCCTTGTATGTTTGCTTTGATTGTTATGAGCATGATAGTGATAGGCGGCTTTGTTTGATCTCTTGCTAGCATGTTTGTTGATTTTACATGTTAGTGCCATGCTAGGTTTGTTCTTCCAAAGATGCTTGTGATTCTGTTTAAGTTGTAGTATCATGCTAGGTAAACGTGATTGATGTCGGTCATTGCTTGCTAGCCAGGAATCATTGATTTACTCGGTATTCTTAGATAGCGTAGTAGGGTTTGTCATCATCCAGAGGCCGAGCGCGACATAACGTACTTTGTCCCCACCGGTCGGGAGTAGAGCGAAGCATAACGTACATTGCTTCCCCGGCGGCCGATGTGGATGTAGCTACCACATCGGCATAAGCCTAGTTTGTAGCTCGCTAGAGCGGAACCACGCCAGCGGTGCAAGCTTCGCTTGGCGGTTCTTAGCTTCGTGTCGGTGGTACAGTACGCACGCAGATGAGTGCCGAGGGCCTCGCACCATCGTGTTCGGTGACACCGCTCCGAGTCTTTAGGCATGCGTGCGACTCGCGTAGTTTGCCCTTAGGCCCCGCATTTACGCCGGTTTCGAGATGAGCATGCGGTGCGCGCCTGTACAACGTTAGTCGCCGGTTCGAGAGCTCCCGGGCTAATGTTCGTGAGTACACCAGTTCCTTCGATTTAGAGCCGATCTGCGGGTACTCTCCGATAGTCCAGTTGTTAGCGAGGGTAAGAGGCCCTTGAGGACACCCATTGGGATTGGCTTTTGAGCTAATCAATTGGTCGAGGAGAAAAGACCCTCGAGGTGTCGGACATCTTGGGATCGGTTTTTGGGCCGATCAATTGGCCGAGGAGAAAGACCCTCGGAGATGTCCCGGGATTGGTTATGAGAACCAATCATTAGGCCTAAGTAGGAGACTTCCGATGATTCCGGAAGTAAGAGACTTAGATGTTTCCAGATCTTGTTTTATGAGCTCGTTGAGCTATGATCCGTGTTGATAGTCGTTTGCTTGCATGTTGAGGTGCTAGATGACGATGTATCGTATTGTACCCCTGGTTGGGATTCTTCTTGAGTATGTTTATACTCACCCTTATTTATCTTTCGGGTAACTTGGGACAACACCGGGAGGGCTAGCGGAGGGAGCTGATTGATCATGGGGAACCGCCAGGCACTCTGTCTTTTATTATTGCATTGTATATTCAAAGATGTAGATGGACAGAGTCCTAGGGAACATTGTTTAAAACGTTGCTTAAATTGTATTGTACATTTTATTAAACACTGGCCAGGTTGTTTTACTTTGTTGGATTGTTTTAAATGAAAATTGTTGGTTATGTTTTAAGGGCTCCCCCTTCTCATAAGTTTTGAAAGGTTTTTAAATATGAGCTCTAAACCGCTTGTTATCATATTTAACTTGCATGCTGAGTGAGAACCCGTGTTTAGGACCATGTTTTGGGTCGGGTCCTTACAGTTGGTATCGAGCACGAGTCATAGATTCGTAGACTAACTCGCTTTGTAGGTTGTTGTTCCCATGATCATCAAGACTCCACGGCCACCAGGTTTGTCTGAGTTCAATTAAGTTAAGGGGTAAGAATTTACGATACTTTTCTTCTAGCTTTTATGCCCTGTGTAGAGTTGTGGAGCGGAGACGAGCAGGTTCTGACTCGTTGGGAGTTGGATTTAAGTGAGTTTTATTTGTTTGGAAAAGGTTGCTTCGGTCGGGTCTCGAAGGAGGAAGCCGGGAAATGGGATTTTGAGGTTTTAAGTGGATAAGGTTGGTTTAAATGGATAAAATCCCTTTTTTCCTTTTTATTTCCCATTTTCCTTTTCTTTTCTAAATTCCTTTTCTTTTCCTTTTATTTTTCTCTTTTTCTCTCTCTCTCTCTCTCTCTCTCTCTCTCCCCGAGCAGCCCCTTGGCTCGCCCATTGACCAGCGGCCCGGCCAGAGCCTGGCCCGAGCTAACCCGACCACGCGCGCCTCGCCCTCGCCCGACCAGTCGCCGCCTCGGCCGAAGCCGCCCGACCTCGCCCAGCCCGAGCATCGTGTCGCCCGAGCTCGCTTCGCCACGGTGCCTCTCGCCTGTCGCGCGCCTCGCCGCGAGCCGTCGCGTCGCCGGCCCGAGCTCGCCCGCCGCCGCTGGTCCGTGTCGCCAGTGCGCCTTGATCTTGCCGAGCCGCGCCACGGTGCGCGTCGCGTCGCCCGTGTTGTCGCACGTCCCAGCGCCAGATCGCGCGCCCCCGCGTCGTGTCGCTCGCACCGCGCGCCGACACCCAGCCGAGCAAGCGCCACATGTCGCGCCCAGCGTCTGTCATGCGCCCAGCCCCCCCCCCATGCGCCCCATCGCGCCCAACCAAATTTCTTTGCCTAGCCCGTCTGGCCGGCTCGTTCGCGTGTCAGCTGCGCCTCGTGAGTTGCTCTCGAGCTAAGCCCTGTTTATTTTATTATATTTAGGGCTATTTTATGATTATTGATGTGTTCGTTTGGCTCGATATAGGTTGCTCGGGTTCGATCGCAGTTATTTTATTGTGTGTTGTTGCCTTCCGACCAGGTAAGGATTTTTTACCGGAGTTGTGTGGGCCCTGCAATATTTTCATGATTATTCCTTGCTTGTTTGCTGACTGTTATGAGCATGATAATAATAGAGCAGCTTTGATTGATTTCTTGCTAGCATGTTTGCTTGATTTTACATGTTAGTGCCATGCTAGGTTTGTTCTGCCAGCATGCTTGTGATTCCTGCTTAAGCTCGTAGTATCATGCTAGGTAGTGTGATTGATGTCGGTCTTTGTTTGCTAGCCAGGAATCATTGCTTTTTCGTTGTACTCTTAGATAGAGTTGTAGGGTTTGTCATCATCCAGAGGCTGAGCGGACATAACGTACTTTGTCCCCAGTAGCTCAGGTCGGGAGTAAAGTGTGTGCAGCATAACGTATCTTGCTACCCCCCCGACCCGCTGGTTGTGGACTTAGCTACCCACTTCGTCATAGCCTAGTTTGTAGCCTGCTAGAGCGGAACCCTGCCAACGGTGTAAGCCTACCTTGGCCGGTTCTTAGCTTCAGGTCGGTGGATCAGGCTGCACAGATGAGCGCCGAGGGCCTCGCGCTACTGTGATCAGTGACACCGCTTCCTAGTCATAGGCATGCGTACTTGGCCCACGTAGTTTGCCCTTAGGCCCCCGCATTTACGCCGGTTGCAGAGAGCATGCGGTGTGCGAGCACACGCGTTAGTTGCCGGTTCGGAGAGCTCCCCCGGGCTAATGTCGTGAGTACACCATTCTTTCCGTTAGAGCCTGACTTCGGGTACTCTCCCGTAAGTCCAGATTAGTGCAAGGGCAAGGAGGCCCTTGAGGACATTCTAGGGATCAGTGTATTCCCCCGAGTGACGAGATACCTCGGTGATGTCCCGAGATTGGTCGATGTATCCAATCCCGTTAAATTGGAAGAAAGAGACTTCCGATGGCTCTAGATCTTGTTTTATGAGCTCGTTGAGCTATGATCTGTGTTGATAGCTGTTTGCTTGCATCTTGAGGTGCTAGATGACTGATGTATCATATTGTACCCCGGTTGGGGATTCTTACTGAGTAATTCGTTACTCACCCTTATTTTTGTGGTTTTTCCACAGGTAACCATGGTGCGAGACAGGATGGTTGGAGGAGGAGTTGTGATCATGGAAACCCGTTGTTCAACTCTGAGTCTTATGTTTATGTTATGATTTAAATGTTCTCTGAATGCATGTATTTGGGCACGAAGCCCTAGGGTGTTTTCTGAATGTATTTCCGGATTCTAGCATTGTTGTAAAGTTTGTATGTTTTAAATGAATCTCTTATCAGAGTAAGTTTTGTAAATGTATTTGACTTGGAACAGGTGCTTGGAAACAGGGACAGGTTCCAGGAATTGATGTTGATTTTAAATGGATGTTTTATGTTTTAGTTTTTACTTAGAATCCGAACACCGTCTTTCAAATTTTCTGTAGATTTGTAATGCATGCATTGAGGTAACGGCCTAGTTAGAACCCGTTTCGGGTCGGGTCGTTACAGGTTGGTATCAGAGCTCAGAGTCATAGATTCTGTAGACTGACCTTTGTTGTAGGTCATTTTTCCATGATCATCGGCAGACTGGCGTCATCAGTACGCCTAAGTTTATCGCTTTAAAGAAAGGGGTAAGAATTTACAATACTTTTCCGCAGATCACGAGTAGTTTGATGAGCGTGTGAGAGCCCCAGTGTGTGGGCGCGCTTGATGCTTTGTGCGGTCGCCAAGATATGTTGATCGCACACCGAGGAAGCAGAGATTTGACTCCCATAGGCCATTTATGGCCCATTTGTTGGTTTCTCCCCAGTGAGAGGGTGGAGGTGCCTTGTGCAGTCGCCGATATGTTGATTGCACTCGAGAGAAGCGGGGACGCTTGGCATGTCCGACCGAGGAGTTGGGTGATCGTGTCGATGTTGAGGCGCGTCCCGGGTTGTTTATCCCGCTGGCGAGTTGGCCCCGGCGATTGAGTTGCCTAGAGGAGGGTAGAGGCTAGCACGCCTCAGTATGACTCCTTGAGCGAGTGTGCTCCAACCATGAAAGGGTTGATGGCGGTCTTTAGCTATCGAGAGCAAAGACCAGCGCGATTGGTAGCGCGTAGTGAGGAGTCTCGGCACGAGATAGCCCAAATGACGAGTTTGTTTCACATTTTTCCCCAGCGGCTCTTGTAGCCCGAGGTTCCCGGAGGGCATGATCGGCAAGTTTATGCGATTGAGTTTGTTGGCGTTGATGGAGCCGCCCGATTTGGCAAGTGGATGCCTGTAGAGCTCGATGTATTAGAAAGTCCTACTGCTAGTAGTAAAGCGGTTGGCGAGTTTGAGTTTAGCATCCGTGTGTTGGGATGTCCTGCATTGCTCGAGGCCGAGGTGTGCCGTCCCCGTCTTTGTTTGGTACAAAGAGCTTGGTGGTGGTAGTCCCTTGAGAGAGGGGACTAGCGAGTCTCCACCATCGCCCGATTGATTGGCAAGTTGCCGTGTTAGTGGCTTGAGGCAGATGTAGAGACATCTGTGCCCCCTTGCAAGCATGCCGTTGTTGTGCAGCCAGTTCTTTTAGTGCCCTCGTAGCTGTGCGCGCTTGGGAGTTTGCTTGCCGGGTTTGATCCGTATGTGGATTTCAGCGGGCTAGTAGAGTGGAGCACTCTTTTTATTTGTATGTTCCCAGAGTGGAACTAGTTGACGCCACCCGAGGAGTTAGCCTGAGCTTTTTGTGAGCATCGAGTGGGATGCGGGAGTAGGCCTTGGCATATGCGTTGGGTCGAGAAGCCGAGATTAGGCCGCTCGAGTGTTTTATGTTAGTGCCATGCTAGGTTTGTTCTTCCAAAGATGCTTGTGATTCTGTTTAAGTTGTAGTATCATGCTAGGTAAACGTGATTGATGTCGGTCATTGCTTGCTAGCCAGAATCATTGATTTACTCGGTATTCTTAGATAGCGTAGTAGGGTTTGTCATCATCCGGGCCGAGAGCGGACATAACGTACTTTGTCCCCACCGGTCGGGAGTAGAGCGAAGCATAACGTACATTGCTTCCCCGGCACCGATGTGGATGTAGCTACCACATCGGCATAAGCCTAGTTTGTAGCTGCTAGAGCGGAACCACGCCAGCGGTGCAAGCCCGCCTTGGCGGTTCTTAGCTTCCGTGTCGGTGGTACAGTGCGCACAGATGAGTGCCGAGGGCCTCGCACTCTCGTGTTCGGTGACACCGCTTCCGAGTCTTTAGGCATGCGTGCACGCGACTCGCGTAGTTTGCCCTTAGGCCCCCGCATTTACGCCCGGTTGCGCAGATGAGCATGCGGTGTGCGCGCGCTGCACGCGTTAGTCGCCGGTCGGAGAGCTCCCGGGCTAATGTTCGTGAGTACACCGCCTTCGATTTAGAGCGGATCGGGTACTCTCCGATAGTCCAGTTGTTAGCGAGTAAGAGGCCCTTGAGGACACCCATTGGGATTGGCTTTTGAGCTAATCAATTGGTCGAGGAGAAAGACCCTCGAGGGTGTCGGACATCTTGGGATCGGTTTTGGGCTGATCAATTGGCCGAGGGAGAAAGACCCTCGGAGATGTCCCGGATTGGTTATGAGAACCAATCATTAGGCGGAAGTAGGAGACTTCCGATGATTCCGGAAGTAAGAGACTTCCGATGTTTCCGAGATCTTGTTTTATGAGCTCGTTGAGCTATGATCCGTGTTGATAGTTTGCTTGCTTGCATGTTGAGGTGCTAGATGACCGATGTATCGTATTGTACCCGGTTGAGGATTCTTACCGAGTATGTTTATACTCACCCTTATTTATCTTTCAAGTAACTTGGGACAACACCGGGAGGGCTAGCGGAGGGAGCTGATTGATCATGGGGACCGCCAGCACTCTGTCTTTTATTATTGCATTGTTTATTCAAATGTAGATGGACAGAGTCCTAGGGAACATTGTTTAAAACGTTGCTTAAATTGTATTGTACATTTTATTAAACATCGCGAGTTGTTTTACTTTGTTGGATTGTTTTAAATGAAAATTGTTGGTTATGTTTTAAGGGCTCCCCCTTCTCATATGTTTTGAAAGGTTTTTAAATATGAGCTCTAAACCGCTTGTTATCATATTTAACTTGCATGCTGAGTGAGAACCCAGGTTTAGGACCATGTTTTGGGTCGGGTTCTTACACCTGTTGTTGCCCCGTGAGATTTAGATGTTGTTGCTCTAGTGGAGCAAGACAGTGAGCGTATGTGGAGCTCTCTGTCCTTCGGTTGTCTGCTTGTAAGAGCCGTTCCTTCTGGGAGTTGCCAGATTTCTCCCGTAGCCATGAGTTGATGGTAGAGGTGCTAGCAAGAAGGAAGAGTTTGTTGGCTGCTTGGAAGCAGTTGTTTGTCGAGTTAAGCGGACTCTTGGATGGTGTTCTAGAGGCTGCAGTAAGGGTTGTTTTGCCTGTAACGGCCCAGGTTTTCATCCCGATCTTCCAGGAAGGCCCTAGGGGTATTTTGGTAATTTGGTCGGGCCGTCAGGGCCGTTTATATCTTTTCCAGTTGCAAAAAATTATTCGATGGATTTATGTAGGTTTTTTAGGCTTTGTGGATGAGTTTGAGCATGGGTAGATGCAAAAGTAAAAATGAAGGAGTTTTGTGTTGCAGCTGGGATTCGAACTCGGGTCTCCGGGAAAGCCTGTGGGGATGCATGCCAGTTGAGCTACGTCATATTATGGTTAGCCTTGGATCTTGGAGTTTTGCTGCATTTGGTTAAATGAAAAAGAAATTAGGTTTTTGTTCTTTCTTCTCCAAAACCCTCCTAGCAGTCCAAGCTTGTTCTCCCTAGCTCCCAAGCCGTTTTTCATCCCCTTTGTAGCCCCGAGGTTCGATCATCATTCCGGGTAAGTCTTCACCCTCTTCATCTTCTCGATTGGTTGTTTTTGCTGGCCGAAGGTAAGAGGAAGTGCTCGTGTGTGTGTGTGTGTTGTTGCAGGCTGCCCAGCATGCCCAAGTCTGCCCAGGCGCCCAAATCTGCCCACCAGTCGGCGGAGACGCTTGAGCGGCTCGCTCAGTCGCTGTCGCGCACGCCAGCCAGCGAGTGGTCCGTCGCTCCCTGTCGCGCGCAGCAGCAGGCGCCAGACGCCCAGATCGCGAGCGCGCGCCCTCGCCCGTGCCATCGCTCGTCCCACGCGCGTCCTCTCCCGAGCAGCTCGCCCGCGCGCGCTCGCGTCCGCGCCGCACGCCCAGCGCCCGTGCCGTGTCCCAGCGCCTGCCCAGCGCGCAGCCAGCTTCCCAGCGCTGCCCATCTGCGCCCGTCAGCACCCAGCGCCCGGCCCCTACTGCCCATCAGCGCCCGTCAGCGCCCAGCAGCAGCCCCGCCGTGCTGCCTGCCCGTCCACGTGTTAGCCGAGCCGCGTGAGTTGCTCCCGAGCCGAGCCTTGTTTATTTTATTATATTTAGGCATATGGATTGTGATTATCATTGTTTTTTGTTAGGTTCTCGGTAGCTAGCTCGAGTTCGATCGCAGCTTAGGTTTTTGTGTGTAGTTGCCTCCCGCGAGGTAAGGATTTCTTACCGGAGTTGTGTGGGCCCTGCGATATTATTTGTGATTGTTGTTTGTATGCCTGTTTTTGATTATCAGCATAGTTAGTGTTAGGTGCTCTGTTCTGAATTCCCGACTGGCATGATTTCTTATGTTGTTTCTCATGTTAGTCCATGCTAGGTTGTTCCGTTCTGGCATGCTCATATATGTTCTTGCTTCGTAGTACCATGCTAGGTTCGTTGTATCTGTTGAGCACGTTTTGGATTGTATTGGATTGTATGATATTGATATGATAGGTTAGAGTGTAGGTAGGTAGCATCATCCGGGCCCGATGCATAAAGTATCTTGCATCCATGGCAGGGACGTACGAGGTAGTACTCCGTCCCTGGACCCCGTGAGGGTTTAGCTAACCCAACCGGTAGGCCCTGCAATCTTGGGTGAGGGTGGCAGAATGTTAAATGCCCCAACGGTCGGGATGATGACTTGGCATTGCCTCGTCCCCTCGGCGATCGGCGTCCTCGGCGTGTTCGGCGTAGCCTCGATTTCCACTGTTAGGGCAAGGGCGGCTTCGGTGTAAGCCTACCACGATCGATTCCTTAGCCTCGGTGCGGTGGTTCAGTGACATAGTTCAAGTGTCTAGGTCTCACACCCCTATGTCGGTGTACACCGATCCGGAGATTTAGTTAGGCATGGTGATCGGACATGGGCGACTTGCCACTAGACCCGGCACCCCATGGTCTCGCAGTAGCATGCGGTGTGCGCTTACGCTCATTACAAAGACTGCCGGGAGAGCTCCTCGGGATCTTGAGCTAGTGCACCTTTCGTATCGGCGATGAGAGGCAGTGAGTCGGTCGAGACTTGTTTCTTGTATAGGGCATATTGTGTGGTGTGGATTTTCCGGACTAAGACCCTGAGTTGGCATCCGAAGATTATTTGTGGATTTAAGTTATGTGCTCTATTCTGTGTTTATATTCATAGCTTGCATACATTCATCTAGATGACCATGTATATCGTATTGTACCCCGGTTGGGGATTCTTACTGAGTAATTCGTTACTCACCCTTATTTTGTGGTTTTCCACAGGTAACCAAGGTGCGAGGCAGGATGGCTGAAGGAGAAGCTGTGATCATGGGAACCTGCTTTCATCTCTGACCTTTTCATATTATGACTTTTGTCTTTTTATTTCCCCTAAATGCATGTAGTCGGGCATGGAGCCCTAGGATGTTTTCTCAATGTTTTTGTGGATTCCAGCATTGTTGTATCTGAGAAGGTTTTGAATGATTTTAATAAATCTCTGATCAGACTAAACTTTGGAAATGTATTTGTCTTGAAACAGGTACTTGGAGACAGGAACAGGTTTCAGTAAACTGTTATGATTTCTGTTTGAATGTTGAATGTTTTAGGTTTTAATTGGAATTCGAACTCATATTTGCATATTGTTCCTTTACTTTGAATGCATGCATTGGGGTAAAGGCCCATTTAGAGCCCCTTTTGGGTCGGGTCTTTACATTGCCTCTTGTGAGTGTTGGGCCAAGGTTTGGTTCTCTTGTTGTTTTGATAGCTAGTTCGGTTCTAGCTGGAGGGCGTTGCCCTGAGGTCTTGTTCCTAGTCAGGAAGTTTTGGGAGTTGACCCCTCCCTCAGCAGTTGAGTAAGTGTTGTTAGTTCCGGATTGGTGATCCGATTGGTTGAGATTTCCCTTGGGTGTTGCTTCCAAGAGAGTTGGTTGCTGTTGCCTTGGGTTGTTGGCGATGATGGAGTCGCCCAGTTTGGCAAATGGATGCCTGTAGAGCTCGATGTTTTAGAAAGTCCTGCTGCTAGTAGTAAATCTGTTGGCCAGGTTTGAGTTTAGCATCCGTGTGTTGGGATGCTCTGCTGTTCAGAGGCCGAGGTGTGCCGTTCCTGTGCTGTTTGGTACAGCAGTTGGTGGTGGAAGTCCCTTGTGAGAGGTGGACTAGTAGAGTCTCCACCAGTCGCCCGATTGATTGGCAAGTTGCCGTGTTAGTGGCTTGAGGCAGATGTAGAGACATCTTTGCCCCTTGCAAGCCTGCTGTTGTTTAACAGCCCAGTTTCCTAAGATGTTTGGTAGAGTTGAGCACTCTTCCTTGGTGAGCTCCTAGAGTGGAGCTAGCTGCTGCTTGTTGAGAGATCCGGCCAGAGTTTTGTTGAGCATCATGAGGAGATGCAAGAGTAGGCTGTGAGCCTTCGGTTTGATGAGATGCCATAGGCATGGCTGTTTGAGTTGAGCCCTTGTATGCCTAGCCAAAGTTGTTGTCACTTGAGGTAGTGACCTTGCTGGCCCCATCTGTAGTAAGATGTGGATTTGTTAGTAGTAGCACTTGAGGTGCATTGGTTGGTGTGCCACTTTGGCACTAAGTCTGGTTCAGGCTTGAGTTTGGCTTGGGCATAGCAGATGGTTCTATGCCGTCCGGAGTTCAGCGCACTCCTTTAGCCTTGGATCCGTTAATGGCAGTTGCACCTATTTAGGTCGTGCCAGAGGGCTAGTTCAGTGGTAGTCGATGGACTACAAGTGAAAGGATGCTCGAGAGGAGCCGGAGCCTCTTCCCAGTGTTTCTGGAGGTTGAGTAAGTCAGCAGATTTGCGGTTGGCAAGTGTTGGTGCGCGTGAGTCTCGCGCTAGTGTTAAGGCCAAGAGTTCCTTGTGGTTGGTAGTGCGGTCAACTACCTTCGAGTGCCTTAATCTGAGGAGAGTTGAGCATCGTAGATGCGAGTTCGGTCCAGTAGAGGGACCCTGAGTTGGATGCTCATGAAATGAGCTGGATGCCTATGAGGCGAGTTGGATGCCATGAGGCGAGTTGGATGCCTTTGAGGCGAGATGAGCTGATGCCTTGCGAGAAGATTTGGATGCCTTATGGGTAAGCACCCTTAGTAGAGGCTTGGTATAAAGTAAGTTCGGTGTGGCATGGTTATGCCTTGGTAGAGCAAGGTTGCCTCAGCTTTTAGCATCGTGTGGAGAAGGAACTTTTGGTGTTCCTTCGGTTGGAGTTCAGTTGGAAACAGAACAAGTGCGGTGGTAGCAAAGCCGCGCAGTATCTGATCGCCTTGGCTAAGAGAGTTGTTTGGATCCTTTCCTTGGGTAGAAGCCTTGTTGAGGCTGATGTTTGAGTAGGAGGACGACGCATTCGGTTGCGTTTTGGGTCCTCTTGGTTCCCAAGGAGTTGGAGTTGGCCAGCATGGTTGAGATGCTGGAGTGAGTTGTGCCTGTTCAGGCAGTTGGCTGTTAGCTCGTTTGTGGACAGTGTGTGTCGAGGGTTGCCGTAGAACCCTAGGTTGAGGAGAGCCTCTCCAGAGCTCAGTCTGGCCCAGCTGGAGGCGTGTAGTTTGTAGCCTCGGTTGAGTTGCTGGCAGTCTTGGTAGACTAGCAAGCCAGTGTTTGTTTGGAGCAGAGTCCGGATTAGTTCCGGTGCGGTGGCAAGTTGATGCTTGGTGTTGACCAAGGTGTGGTTTGGAGCTACTAGAGATTAGCTTTGCTCGTGGGACGAATGGTTCGTGCCCAGTTGGTTGTTTTCCTGTTTCCAGGATGTTGAGTTGCCCCGTTTGGCATTTGGAGGTTCAGTCTGAGATGGACCCCTGTTGTTGCCCCGTGAGATTTAGATGTTGTTGCTCTGGTGGAGTAAGACAGTGAGCGTATGCGGAGCTCTCTGTCCTTCGGTTGTCTGCTTGTAAGAGTTGTTTCCTTCTGGGAGTTGTCAGATTTCTCCCATAACTATGAGTTGTTTGTACAGGTGCTAGCTAGAAGGAAAAGTTTGTTGGCTGCTTGGAAGCAGTTGTTTGTCCAGTTAGGTGGACTCTTGGATGGTGTTCTAGAGGCTGCAGTAAGGGTTGTTTTGCCTCTAGTGAGTGTTGGGCCAAGGTTTGGTCCTCTTGTTTCGAGAGCTAGTTCGGTTCTAGCTGGAGGGCGTTGCCTTGAGGTCTTGTTCCAAGTCAGGAAGTTTTGGGAGTTAACCCCTCCCTCGGCAGTTGAGCAAGTGCTGTTAGTTTCAGATTGGTGATCTGATTGGTTGAGCTTTCCCTTGGTTGTTGCTTCCAAGAGAGTTGGTTGCTGTCGCCTTGGGTTTGAGCAAGTCAGCGAGCGTGTGTGGAGTTCGCTGCCCTTCAGAGTTTGCTTGCTGGGAAAGTCGTTTCCCGTTTGGCAGGAGTCAGCTTAGCTCCTGAGTTGTGTAGTGGATCAGAGTAGCGCAGCAATCAACCCAGCGAGAGGGCCCCTGCATTGTGTTGTTAGCAAGCAAGTTGTTTGTCCCCGCAAGGGCGGTCGCCTGCCAGTAAGAGTTGTTTCTGGCAAGTTGTTGGTTCTTTGGGGATTGAAGATTTCCCTTTCCCGTAGTCTCTGTGGTGGTTGAGTTGCTCCCTGGATGTCAGCCTCGAGTGTTAGCTTTCGAGGTAGTCTTGCGGATTCGTGTGGCTCAGGATCCGTAAGCTTTGAGGTTGTCGTTATCCATTTTCCTCGTGAGGTTTCGGGAGTGGAGCTTCTGGTTGGAAGCTGAGTTACGCTTAAGCTTAAAGGAGAAGTCCTTTGAGTAGCCAGTTGGATTTTTAGAGTTGAGTAGTAGCTTGGAGGCGAGCGTTGCTCATTATAAGTTTGGGTTGAGTTTTGTTGAGCAAGCCCTTCTCGGGCTTTGCTCCTAGTTGTTGTGCGTTCGCAGTTGGCGTAGCAGAGCCGTTTGAGTGAGTTGGCACAGAGGTGCCGTGGCTTTGTTTGGTAAAGTCGTTGTGATGTTTTCCTCAAGGTGTTGTGCCGCAGAGAGCTGCGTGATGGTTTAGTCCTTGCAGCCCGATTTTCCTTGAGAGGAATTTTGGTGGTTTCCTGGCCTGGCAGTATTTACTTTGGCCAGTTGCTAGTAGGTTTGCATGGAAAAGTTTTCTTTCGGCCGTTGAGATGCTGCTGTTTGTTGGCCGTTTGGTTTCTGGAACCTCGGAGGTTCAGTTGTTTGGCTAGTTTGTTGTTGGGTTGAGGCTGTTTGTTAACAGCTGTGAGCTTCCAGAGGAGTTCGCCAGTGCGTGGCGTTGAGTTTCAGAGCTTGTGGCTCGTCCTCGAGTTTGCTGAGAGTAGCACCGTTTGAGAGTTGGTGCGAGTAGAGGATGTGGTTTGCCGTTTATTCCCTTTGGAGTTCAGTGTATGCCCAGTATGGATGGCATTGTGGCTTTGAGCCTTTAAGAACCCAAGAGGGTTTGGTTCTCGAGGAAGGGCTAGTGTTGTCTTGGCCGAGAAGTTCAGTTGGCTGGATCAGTGGAGTTTTCCTGGAGCTGTTTCGTCTTAGGACTTTCGAGGACGAAGGTCTTAAAAGGAGGGAGTATTGTAACAGCCCAGTTTCCTATTCCAGTTTTTGAGCCGTTTGGACCGTTGGGGGTATTTTGGTCTTTTGGCTCCCCGGGCAGGATTTGTGGTTTTCAGGGCTTCGAGGTAGCTCCTGCCTTTGTTGAGGCTTGTTTGTTGGTGGCTGTGAGTCCCGTGGTGTTTGGGCTTTTCGTTTGGATGCTCGGTTGTGGTTTGGGCTTTGGCAAAGTGTTGGTTGGTTGTGTGTTTCCTTTGGGATTCGAGCCCGAGCCCTTACTGTTGCTTGGGGAGTTGGATTTAAGTGAGTTTTATTTGTTTGGAAAAGGTTGCTTCGGTCGGGTCTCGAAGGAGGAAGCCGGGAAATGGGATTTTGAGGTTTTAAGTGGATAAGGTTGGATTAAATGGATAAAATCCCTTTTTTTCCTTTTTATTTCCCATTTTCCTTTTCTTTTCCAAATTCATTTTCTTTTCTTTTTATTTTTCTCTTTTTTCTCTCTCTCTCTCTCTCTCTCTCTCTCCCGAGCGGCCCCTTAGCTCCACTTGACCAAACGGCGAGCAAACCAAGCAAGCTAGCCCGAGCTTGCCCACCCACGCGCCTCGCCTCGCCCGATCCAGTCGCCTCGCCTCGGCCGAAGCCGCCCGGCCTCGCCCGGCTGGCGTCGTGTCGCCGAAGCTCGCTGCCGCAGGTGCCCTCACCTGTCGCGCCCTCGCCCAGGCCGTCGCGTCGCTAGCCCGAGCTCGCCCGCTTCGGTCGTGTCGCCGCCCAATCTGCGCCTTTGTCTTGAAGCCGCCAGATGCCGCATGGCGTCGCCGTGTTATCGCGCGTCCAGCGCCCAAGATCGTGCGCCCGCGTCGTGTCGCTCGCGCCGCTGCGCCCCATCAGACCGAGCGCGCGCACGCGCGCCGCCGCCAGCCGAAACAAGCTCCGCGCGCCCAATGTCGCCCAAATACCTTTGTCCACGCGTAGCCCAAAGACTCGTGCGCCACCAAACGGCCCAAGCTGCTGCCTAGCCCTTGCAGCCGGTTCGTTCGCGTGTCAGTCACCGCTACTCGTGAGTTGCTCCCGGAGCCGAGCCCTATTTATTTTATTATATTTAGGGCTATTTTATGATTATTGATGTGTTCGTTTGGCTCGATATAGGTTGCTCGGGTTCGATCGCAGTTATTTTATTGTGTGTTGTTGCCTTCCACTGGTAAGGATTTCTTACCGGAGTTGTGTGGGCCCGCGATATTTTCATGATTATGCCTTGCTTGTTTGTTTGATCATTATGAGCATGATAATAATAGAGCGGCTTTGATTGATTTCTTGCTATCATGTTTGCTTGATTTTACATGTTAGTGCCATGCTAGGTTTGTTCTGCCAGCATGCTTGTGATTCCTACTTAAGCTCGTAGTATCATGCTAGGTAGTGTGATTGATGTCGGTCTTTGTTTGCTAGCCAGGAATCATTGCTTTTTCTTTGTACTCTTAGATAGAGTTGTAGGGTTTGTCATCATCCGCAGGTGAGAGCGGACATAACGTACTTTGTCCCCGATGGCTCGTGTCGGGAGTAAAGTGTGTGCAGCATACGTATCTTGCTACCCCCCCCCCCCCCGACCCGCCGGTTGTGAACTTAGCTACCCACTTCGGCATAGCCTAGTTTGTAGCCTGCTAGAGCGGAACCCTACCAACGGTGTAAGCCTACCTTGGCCGGTTTTTAGCTTCAGGTCGGTGGATCAGGCTGCACAGATGAGCGTCGAGGGCCTCGCGCTACTATGATCGATCCACACCGCTTCGAGTCATAGGCATGTGCACTGCCCGCGTAGTTTGCCCTTAGGCCCCCGCATTTACGCCGGTTGCGAGAGGAGCATGCGGTGTGCGCGCCTGCGCACGCGTTAGTTGCCGGTTCGCAGCTCCCCTGGCTAATGTCGTGAGTACACTATTCCTTCCGTTAGAGCGACTTCGTACTCTCCGTAAGTCCAGATTAGTGCAAGGGCAAGGAGGCCCTTGAGGACATTCTAGGGATCGATGTATTCCCCGAGTGACAGATACCTCGGTGATGTCGAGATTGGTCGATGTATCCAATCCCAGCTAGGCCTAAGAAAGAGACTTCCGATGACTCCAGATCTTGTTTTATGAGCTCGTTGAGCTATGATCCGTGTTGGTAGTCGCTTTTGCTTGCATGCTTTGGTACTAGATGACTGATTATATCGTATTGTACCCCGGTTGGGGATTCTTACTGAGTAATTCGTTACTCACCCTTATTTCTGTGGTTTTTCCACAAGTAACTATGGTGCGAGACAGGATGGCTGGAGGAGGAGATGTGATCATGGAAACTCGTTGTTCAACTCTGAATCTTATGTTTATGTTATGATTTAAATGTTCTCTGAATGCATGTAGTTGGGCACGGAGCCCTAGGGCGTTTTCTGAATGTATTTCCGGATTCTAGCATTGTTGTAAAGTTTGTATGTTTTAAATGAATCTTTGATCAGAGTAAGTTTTGTAAATGTATTTGACTTGGAACAGGTGCTTGGAAACAGGGACAGGTTCCAGGAATTGATGTTGATTTTAAATGGATGTTTTATGTTTTAGTTTTTACTTAGAATCCGAACACCGTCTTGCAAATTTTCTGTAGATTTGTAATGCATGCATTGAGGTAACGGCCTAGTTAGAACCCGTTTCGGGTCGGGTCGTTACACTCACACTCAGTTGTTTCTCGTCTATGAGTTACTAAAAAGAGCTCTATCAAGTATAAATATGAATTAAAGAATCTCCAATCCTCTGTCACATATCCCAGCAAGAGCTCTATCAAGCATAGAATTGGGCCATCATCTTTTAGATGATTATTATTTCATGGAATGTTAGAGGCCTTAGTTGCTAGAAAAAAAGGGTCATCATAAAAGACTTCATCAAATCTCAGAACCCATCTATTCTTATCATCCAGGAAACTAAATTGGATGTGATGGATGTTGATGTTGTTGGATCATGTGGTGGTATTACTATTGTGTGGAAAGACTCCCTTAGGATCATCAATAATGTTGTTAAAGGTAATTCTCCCTTACTATATACATTAACTTGATGGATGGTTTCTCTTTCCATTTCACAAGGGTCTACAGTCCTCACTGAAACCAGTAGAGGAACTTATTTTAGAGAGAATCAAGCTCCATTAGATTATTTACAATGTGTAATTGGATAATTGAGGGTGATTTTAACATGATTAGTGATGGGTTGCGATTCCAATGATAATATACTGAATAGTAATTAATTTTAAGTTGACTTATGCTAAGTACACTCGGAATCACTTACGCGTAAGTATACGCGGTCGGGAATTGTAGCAAGTAATAAGTATATAAAATTTATCGATCCCACAAGGATTCATATCTAGAGCTAACACAGTTTAAGTCAGACTCATGCGGAAAAAAAAAATGTATATGTTATTTGAGTTGAGTGATTTTTGTTTTGTAAAAATGAAGTACATAAATAAAATGCTAATGCATGTAATGAGTAGTGTTAACTAATTAATCTTAAAAGATGCTAAGTGCGCAAACTAGCCAAAGACTGTCTTACTTCCCTAACAATTGTTACTTCCGTAACGAATGATTTATAGTCGAACCAGCTTCTGCTGCGAACTTCATACTTAGCGCAGGGTAACGTAAGCATTAGTGAGGTTATCCCTAACACCCTAAATAGTGAACATATGTTCACGTAACCTAAAGTAGCATATTGTGTCAACATGCGGTTCCTCTTCCGATTTACCACAAGGTACATGCTTGGGTAGCTAATCGAGGCATATATTTATATATAAATACGCAGTAGTGTAACATTATGTGACCTGCACTCTTAACACATTCTAATCATAAGTAACTAACATGCACTCCTAAAACGCAGTCATAGCAACAAACATAATATAGAAGTTTAAACCAGACGATATTATTACTACTATGAAATGATCAAAGTCTATAAATTACTCATAATAAAAATAGTAAAATGGAATTTCCACGGCTGAATATGTGTAGTCCCCTTTCATCAGCTCCCACACATCACTAATTGCTTCTCGCGCTTTGACGATCGGCTCATGGCCAACCGACCAGTTCATCGATTTCAGCTTCTTGCCTTAGTATTTATAGAATTGAATTCCTTGGCCAGCAAGTTGAGGTGAGCTGTGCAAATCTTCATAAATGTGGGATTCCATGATTTTTGTCTGGATTTATTTGATTGATGTCGTCTTTATTGCATGATTGATTCTTCGATTCTTTCCTTGTTGACGTGCCCTTTTTTGAATGTGTTTTCCTTTTTGAGTTGCGTGTCTTTACGCACTATCTGGTCACCATTTGCATTGTTGTCCTTTCCCGCGATGCTATGGATAATCCTACTAAAAACATTGATTAGGCACAGTTTATATATAACTTGTGCTAAAACGCGGATCCATGCTTCCGATGCTACTTTATGAATGCATGCTGATTTTCTAAGCTATTGATTCACATTCCTTCTACGAACACTTGTTTTCTCTCTTCTATTTATAAAATAAAGCAGACTAAGACAACCTTAAATATGTTCTATTTGCGAGTTATCAATTAGGTGGTCATATGAAACGTCTACCAGTGTGTTACCTGCCAGAGGTATATGAAAATTCAACCGTTTTATTGAATCTTATAGCTTGATTGACCCTCCTCTGACGAATGGGAAGTATACTTGGTCTAGCCTCAAAGAAAGCCCCACACTCACTTTGATTGATGAATTTCTTATCACTGATGCAATTGTGCAAATATTTGGTAGTACTAAGGTAAGAAGATTGGAAAGATTAACATTAGATCATTTCCCCATATGTTTGACACATAGAAAGGAAGCTTGGGGCCCTACTCCTTTTAGATTCATCAATGCATGGCTCTCCCATTCGAGTTTTCAAGAGTTCCTCAGATCTTGGTTGTAAGAACACGACTTCTAAAATAGTCATAAACCCGGTTCTTACTCACCATGTATGAATCCAATACAGTTATAACAGAAACAGTTGGAACAAGAAAACTTTTTTTTTATTTAAAATCATAAAAGGATCAACTGGAAACAAAACAGTTTAATTGAGTCTCTGGCCAAAGAATTATTAAAAACGGTTCAAATAATGAAAACTAATGGACTCAGTCCCTAATCCTACATGCTGAAACAAATAATGAATAAAAGAATAAACGAATTAAAAATAGCGGACTCCCATGTTCACCAGCTACTCCTCTAGCCGTCCCGGTGCTGTCCCAAGCTACCTAGTGGAAAAACCACAGAATAAGGGTGAGTACGAGGGTACTCAGTGAGAATCCCCAACCGGGGTGCATTA
Organism: Sicyos edulis; assembly: GCA_036507275.1. NCBI lineage: Eukaryota > Viridiplantae > Streptophyta > Magnoliopsida > Cucurbitales > Cucurbitaceae > Sicyos > Sicyos edulis. The sequence continues at coordinate 25,245,598 of CM071852.1, forward strand.
CACAAGTCAGCACATCATCTAGCATCCTAGCAATACATGCAACCGTTCAACTTCTTTCTATCTTGAGTTATCAACATAACTCCCAAGATCGAGATTTTGATGCCTCCCAACCTAACAATCAGCTCACCGGACTGATATGAACACTTGGGGGACGATCCAAGTGTTCGGCTCTAGACAACCACAAGGAAGGGTGTACTGACGAAATAGCCCGAGGGAGCCTTCCTCCCAACATCTAGTGCGTGCACCGCATGCTACTGGAACCAAGTAAATGCAGGCCTGCGCAGACTACACTGGTTCAGGTCCACATGCCTAACAAGACTCGAAATTGGTGTCCACTGATCCACAATTGGTGGGAGGCCCTCGACACCCTACTGTGGTAGCCAGTTGATAACTCTCAAGAATTGAGAGTTAAAGAAGCTTAAGAGAATATATTTTTATAGGAATTTGCTAATATTTAATATTGAATTTCGCCCCATCATGTTTAACTTTCGCTTAAACGAAACATCCTTTAGTTTTCTGATTAGGATGCATTTTCTGGGTTCGCTGCAGCGAAATATGCTTGAATGTGTGCCAAGTTTTAGGTTGTAAAAAGATTGATACTTTCTAGTTTGTCTTCAGCTTTCATGATGGAGCGAAGTGAAATTCCAACAAGAAGGTGTTCGCCAAAGCCAACATTTGCCCAGCCAAGCATGCCTTGAAGAGATTCAACACAGCAGCGGAGCTTAAGAAGTTACCAATTGCTTCGCCACAGCGAAGCTACCAACTAAAGAAGATGTTGTAAACTTAGCGAAGTCAAGATGCTTTGACAACAGACAATGTGGATCGTGGAGCAGAAATGTCAGATAAACCAGTCCTTCGTCTGAAATGCAATCGCAGAGCAGTCCAACATTGTCAGGATCGTGTAGCAGGCTTTGTCGCTTGGAGCTGGAGTATAAATAGAGTTGTTCACCTTCAGAGCAAGGGATCACCCAATTTTAGGTTCGGTCACCCATTTTGGGGCCGATCACCCATCTAGGGTCGATCACCATTCCAACGAGCATTTCCGACCACCATTTCCTTAGTTTTCTCGTTGTAGCTTAGCCGTAGTTTAGTTTTATTGCTTCCTTCTACTTCTGTTCTAGTGTAGTTTCGATGAACCTTTGTCTTGTTGTTTTTAATGAAGATTTTCTATTGCTTTTACTTCGCTTTGTTTTTATTTATCGACATGAGCAGCTAAATCTATCATTGGAAAGACATAGGCAAATAGGAGTATTTCGCCTAAGCGAAGCTTTAGCGAGATGATAAACTATTATGCATGTTGTGTTAATTCGAAATGCACTCTGTTTGATTCATTGTGTGTATGTCTTTATTTCGCTTCGAGAGAATAGAAATAGAGTGATCTTGCATGTATAACATTAGGTTCGCAAAGTTTACTTAGAGATGAGTTTACTTGCATCTAATTGGAATGCTTAGAGATAACGCTCGCCTAATGCTGTGTCGCTTCACCTTAGCATTGTTTTTGTTCAAGAGAACCAAGCCAAGAGCTCGAGAGAGCCAAACTCTAAGACTCGAAAGAGCGAAAGAGAAAGCTAGCGGTTGTTGCTTCTTTACTGTAAATGGTTTCGCTGAAGCGAAACTCTCCGAAATGTCTTATTCACTTCCGATGTATTTTATCAGTTCGATTTATCTTAAATTTACTTAGTTAGATTTACTTCGCCAAAACAAACTCCCCCACCACTCTGACTCTCGATTTCGCTTGAACATGACACTAATAACTATTCCCAATGGAGATGACTTTTACTTACTTTAAAACTTGCTACAACAAAGACTGTGTATACTTGCACAACCTTTGGGGATCACACATGCATTTCGCTTAATCCGAAGTAGAGACTTCGTTGTGGCAAAGTCCTGAACAAGCCACGTCATCATTATTCTAATTTATAATTTTCATTAATTTGAGTGTGTCGATCCGCCCCCAACACCTGTTCACACCCAACCCTTGAAGCTAAGGAAACTCTCATGGCAAGCTTACACCATGATCAGTATCCCGCTCTAGCAAGCCTCAAAACTAGGCTAAATTGGGGTGGCATGTTACTTCACGTCCTCTCAAAGCCTCTAGATGATGACAACCTATCATGATAAATATTTCTAAGAGTTTCTAAAAGCTCAGTTCCTTATCAAATATAACAACAGTAAATAGTAGTCAAGAGCCACAGAAACTAGAACAACATTCATGGAACTGAAACATGCTAGCACACATACAAAGGTTATCAACTCAACGATTCCTACCTAACATGCTGGAAAACAATAACACATAAGCAGGACACAATCAGTAAAGACAAATGCAGGGTCCACACAACCCCGGTAAGAAATCCTTACCTGATAACAATAATACAAAACAATCAGGGGATTTTATTCCTGGTAAGTAGCCAACAGATCAGTCGAATAAGTTGAAACGACCCAAAAATAAGACTTAGCACGGCTGTCCAAGGTAGTCGAAACACGAGGAACGATTTTGGACGTCGAACCCACGATACGAGCTATCAAAACTTCACAACAACAACCAATCTGAAGCACAAATCAACTAACCACATAAATCAGCCCATAATTTGACAAACAACACCAAATAAAACCCACAACAGCAAGAGGAGGCTTACCCATGACCAAGAGGTCGAGCACGGCGCGACGAGGCTGCTGGATCGAGATGAAAACACCTAGAAATTGCGGCTGCAGGCACGTGGAGACGTTGGTCGGAGTTCGTCGACAAACGTGAGGCTGCTGCGAGGTCAAATGGCAGCGGCAGGGGGCTGCGGCGTGACGACGGCGTCGAGGCGAGGGGTGACTGGGTGGTCACGCGCACGCGAGCATGGAGGAGGTCGCGCGCACGTAGGGTTGCTGCAGCGTGGGGGGGGTGCGTCACGCTAGGAGGGGAGCGGCCAGCGGTGGGTTCTGGGCGGAGTGGGGTCGTCGACAGTGGTGTGGCGGCGTGGTGATCGGCGGCGGGGGCTAGTGGTGTGGCTAGGGTTGGGATGGGGAAGAAGAAGGGAAAGAGGGTTTTTGTTTCCTTTTTTTTTTAATTTAAATACTCCTTTTTTTAACCAAACCCTTGTGGGCCTTATTTTTAAACCCATAAACAAATATATTCACAACTTAAAATAAAAAGAATGTTTAAAGAAAACCAATAATTACTAACTTTTTATTATTATTAAAAATTCTGATTCGTTACATTGGTGGTGTTCACATACTTATCTTGGATGGGCTGGCCATAGGCTCATCACAAAGCTTAAACATTTCAAAATTGATGTGAAGGCTTGGAATCATAGTATGTTTGGGAATATCAAAGACTCTAAGTATTCCCTGACTAAGGAGCTTGATCTTATTGATAACATAGAGGATTCTGGTGGTAAGAACCCGAAATGTTAAACTAGATTTCTTATTAACAAGCTACTCCAACGGTTACAAACAAATGCAATTTTCAAATTCAAACTTCAAATAACTTCCCCTATCGGTTTTATTTCGAAATAAAAAATAAATGAAAAGCCCTTGGTCAAGGTATTTCTAATACAGTTGAAACAAATAACGAATCAATAATAGAAAACAGCATCCATGCCACAATTAACAATTATGTTCAAGAATTAACAGGAGCCTTATTCTAGCATGTTGAACAAACGAATGATAGAAATTGCAACTATCCTACAATAGTACCAACGGACGCAACAAGCTTCGCATATGATTGCTTCAGCATCTCCTAGTTAACCGTCTCAGTGGTGTCCTTGTTTACCAAGTGGAAAAACCACAAAAGTGTGAGTATAAAATAATACTTAGTAAGAACTCCCCAACAGGGGTACAATGCACAAGGTAAAGTCTAACATGCTAGCAATACATAGCTATCCTCAAGTTCTCTTTCAACTTTATACTTGCTCATGAGATTTGTTACATAACTTGCTTGTGAGGTCTTTAAGACACTCACCTATTCTAGATAATATGATTGGTCGTGAAGTTCGTTACATGACTATCAAGCTCAACTCAACTTTTTTCTACTTGTGTACTGACGATACCAGTTCAGGTGAGCCATCTACCTAACAACCGGTACGTGTACGCATATACACCGCATGGTGCTGAAAACCAGCCAGGCGTAGGCCTACATAGACTGACCTAGACTAGGTCGACATGCTTAAAATACACGAAGAAAGGTGTCCACTGAGTCACTGTCATGGAGGCCCTCACCAGTGCACCGAGTCATCTTGCTCACACCTATCGCCCTAAGCTCATACCTTGTCATAGCAGGCATACACTATGATCAAGGTCCGCCTAAAGCATCACCGGGGGCGGCATGTTACATCACATCCCCGGCTATAGGGCTCAGGATAAAAATCCTCAACGACACCGACCCAATGAGAACAATTTACGTTGTGTTCTCTACAACCTTTAGATGATGACAGCTAACCAGTTCCCAAACAGGAAAATTTAATAGTTTAGTCCTAACAGATCACCAACATGCTCAACAACTCAACTAGCATCCTAGCAGGTTACTAACATACATGATTGTGACTAGCTATGATACAACATGTCATCACAACAAACATATCGAACAAGAAACAATAGAATATGAATTAGAAGAAATTCACTCACCAGGACTTCATAATCCTGGCGTGCTTACCGGAAACATGGTTTATAAGAATTAACATAGAAAGAGGAATAACACTTCGGGACCTCATAATCCTGAAGCACAACAGGCAAGCAAACATACAAGGTAACAAACAGTACAACACACACAAACACGTATAAATCAACACAAAAACTTCGCCCTAGGCAGGGTCCACACAACTTGGGTAGAGAATCCTTACCTATTTCAAAATACATAACTAATAAGGGAATTTTATCCTTGTGGTGCAGCCAACAGATCAACCAATACAGCTGAATCGTCCTAAACATATATCTAAAGTCATTCTCGTCATATTCAAACCACAACACAACGAACACCTTTAAAATCCATAAGAACAGCCAGAACACTTACACAAAACAAACTTTACGCGGTTGTCCAATCTAGCGAACCCGAAGGCAAGTCAAATAGAACATAATAGCGAGGAAAAATCACCACAAAAAAACCTATTAAGGCACCAATTGATCAAATCTCGAGGCTCGACTAATAATCAACAATCAACCACTAAAAACCATAGTTTAACCATGAGATCGACGTCGAAACGTACCTGCAAACATGAACAGATTTGGAGTCGAAGGGGCGAGGCACGTGGCTGCAAGGCGTCAGGATTGAGCTGCTGCGGCACTGGTCTCAGCTAGGCAAATGGCGACGACAACGAGGACGCGTGCACGGAACGGTGGCGGCGGCGTCGAATTGCAGCAACTCTGCGCGCGGGGTGTAGGCGCAAGCTTGTGTAGGCGTGCATGGACGTTGAGGTTGTATGCACGCGGTGCTGACGCAGATGGGAGTTTCTACAGATGCAGGTCGTGGTGGTGGGAGGTGAGCGGCATGTGGAGGGTGAAGATGGGCTAGGGTTTTCTTTGAGAGAGAGAAGAAGAAGAATGATAAAGGAAAAAAAAAAGGTGAAAATGAGTTTATTTTAAAACCAACTTAGAATGGGCCTTTTTTAAAACTCAACCCCTTTCCTTTATTTATTTATTTATTATTCTTTTTTTTTTCTCGAGGCATTACATTAGTCTTCTTAATACCTCTGATATTACCAGGAGGATATAGAGCTGAATTGCTATTGTTAAATGCCAAAGATGAGGCTTTGTGGAGGCAATCTTACAAAACCAGATGGTTGATTGACAGAGATGAAAACAATGGTTTTTTTCATAGATTGGTATTAGAGATGTCCACGGGGCGGGGCGGGAACGGGGATGGCTTTACCGCCCCCATCCCCGCTACTCATTTCAATCCCCATCCCCGTGAAATTCACCATAAATTTTTGCGGGGAACACGGCGGGGATTCACCGCGGGAAAATCACGGGGATCGGGTTCCCCACGGGGAATTATTCCCAATTTAACTTTTCATCTTTTCTTTTTTTATTCTTAATTTTTTTTCAACTTTTTTCAACTTTTAACTCAATTCACTAAATCTTAGATAATTTTTTCAATATTAAAACAAATGTTTATTGTTTTTTAATAAAATAATTAATTAAGGAAAATATTCATCTAAATAAGTATTTTTACTACTTTATGTATATAAGTATATTTAATATATATATACATATATGAGAGAAGTTTGGGTGCTAGCTAGGTAGCAAATATTTGTTGCTACCCAGCCACGTGGCATCTTTTCATTGGATCAATAATTTTCTTTTTAAAATAATTTTATTCAATTATTTTAAAAAAAATAATTATTGGTCCAATGAAAAGATGTCACGTGAATGAAGTAGCAACAAATATTACCAACTAACACCACACAAACATCTCTCTCTCTCTCTCTCTCTCTCTCTCTCTCTCTCTCTCTCTCTCTCTCTCTCTCTCTCTCTCTCTCTCTCTCTCTCTCTCTCTCTCTCTCTCTCTCTCTCTCTCTCTCTCTCTCTCTCTCTCTCTATATATATATATATATATATATATATATATATAATATGAACGGGGCGGGGAATGGGGAAACGGGGATGGGAAATTCATTTCCCGTCCCCATCGCCATTTAGCTCGCGAGGAATTTTTCATCCCCACTCACTCCCCATTCACCACCTATTCGGGGATTCACCGCCCCTATAGGGGGCGGGTCCCCACGGGGCCTCGACCCCGTGGGAAAAATTGACATCTCTAATTGGTATCATTGTTTTTAAAGCCAAGAACTTATCTCTATTGGCCAAATGGCACTGCAGATACTAAAAGGAAAGAACAATGTTATGGAAATGTTTTGTTGATGCTAAATATGGTTTGGGCAGTTCTCTTTTTAAATCCAGTAATAGAGAACTCCATAAATCTAGAGGCACATGGAAGGACATCTTTTCTACTTATTCCTTGATTAAGGATAACTCTCGATTGATTATTGGAGATGGCGCTAATATTTTCTTTTGGGATGATCACTGGATTGAAGAGACATGCCTTAAGGACACTTATAGATCCATTTATCATCTTTCTACAAACAAGAAAGGTATGGTTCTCGATCATTGGATTCCAATGGTTGATTCCTGGAACCTTTCCCTCATAAGGAATCTCACTGATGAGGAAATTATTGATTGGGCCGATCTTACTCAATTGTTGCCTAACTCATTATCGTCGACTGTTGAGGATTCATGGCATTGGAAATTGGAAAGTAGTGGCATCTTTTCTACTCGATCTCTCACTAAGAAACTGGTATCATCTAACTCGATTTTGCACAAAGATTTCTTTGTGGATCTTTGGAAGACAAAATGTCCCAAGAAGGTTAGGTTTTACATATGGGAAACTAGTCATGTACGCCTCAATACTCATGACATCATTCAGCATAAATGCCCAGACTTAGCCATCTTTCCTGGTTGGTGTTCAAATTGCAAAGTTAATCGTGAGGATCAAACTCATTTGTTCCATTTATGAATTGTTGCTTCTCCTCTTTGGGATTGGCTCCTCTCGACATTTGGTTGGTCCACCCCTTCACCCAGCAAGTCTATTGACCTCCTTATTTATTTGTGGTGTTGCCATCCTTTTGATGAGATAAATTAGCCCCTTGGCATAATTTTGTTGCTAATGTCTTTTAAAAATTATGGTTGGCTAAAAATGACTCAATCTTTAGTGATATGGAAGCATCGAGATACTCAATATTTGACTCTTTTTTGTATATAGCTTTATTTTGGAGCGAAAGATTACGACCTGATTATAATTATAGCCTTAGTTACTTGTTTGCTAATTGACATTATTTCCTACAATGCCCATCATTTGTAACTATTTTACACATCAATCAAATATTTTGTTTCCTATAAAATAAAATAATAAGAAAAAAGATATACATTTTTTTCAGAAGGTTTTTTTTTAATTTAATTCATTATTGTTTTTGGATTTCTTTTCATCATCTAAAACTCTTTAAAATAATTTTGGTAGTCTTTTGAATGTATCCTTTTTAATACAAATTGAAATTGGCTAATTTTAATTCAATATTGATTGTAGTTAAATAGTTGTTTAGCTATTTATATTATTTTTGGTCAAGACTGAAATTTAAATAAAAGTCAACCCAAATCAACCAATCAAATGTTTCAAACTTACATTATAATGGTTATTTGAGTCATAGAAACTTGCAACTCATATAATTGGATTGTGTTTAAAACCGAACTCTTAAAAGAAAAAAGTTAAAATTAAAATAATAATAATAATAATAATAATAATAATAATAATAATAATAATAATAAAAGCTTGTATACAATTCAATATCTTGTACACTTATAGTCAAATTAAGAAAAAAGAAGTTAATATAATTTCTTTGTAAAATACAATACTATAGTTCAAGAATAAGAGTTAAAATATGCATTTACCATCTAAAAATTAGACAAATATACATTTATGTATTAATTCTGTTTCAAAAAATGGAAATGTATGTATTATGTGGCACTCATTGAACTTGATATACAGCACTAATTTTTCCAAATTTTTTTAACTTTCCATTTCAAAAGGAAGAAATGGCATTTTTTTAATGGAATTATGATACACTTCCTCTAAATATCTACACATTGTGAACCGACCCCCATGAGAGCAATATCATCATCTTCTTCATAGAGGCTAAAAAAAACGTATATTACTTTTTACATAGTGATTTAGTGCCTCACAATTCAGCACATAAAAATGGAAGTATTTCGATAGAATCTCATACATGTCTGCTACAAACACGAGAAAACATCATTTGAAATATCAACTTATCCACAGAAGACCTGAAAATGTTATATACAAATATGAAGTCAGAGGTACAAGACCTTCATTGCTTGAATTCGTATTTACCTACAAGAAAAGTAAATTACATCACCAACATTGATGACTCATCTTTTAAATTGCAACTGAATACACAGTAGAATCATCCAACATTATCTTCCCAAATTGCATCACCCCTCCCCTCCAAGAGTTCTTTCATTTTTTTGGCTTTAATTAGATTGTCCTAAAAGGAATCTAGCTCATCTCTTGCCAGTTATTTTTTTTCACAGCCACTGAGACCCTCCGTCTGATTCTCGATAATATCAGAAGTCTTCAATCCATCTGCTATACAAAGCAAATTTCCATCCATGTTCAGCACCAAACAAACGAACGGAACGAGCTAATTATCATAGATTTCTTCTTCGTCAGGTATTATTACAGTCAATAAAGAAAACTTAACCTTAAGGGAGATCCTCCCCTTCTCCACCATGAGTCTTGCCCCAGAGACAACCCAATACCCAGGAGTTTCTTGGGGTCCTCTCTTCATTTCAGTGGTATCAACAAATTTCAGAAGCTTAGGAGCCTGTACAGGCACTGGTGGACCCCCTGGATACACCGCAGAGTTTATGTTCACATCAGCTGGTTTTGGAGGTGGTTTCTGAACTGCTGAGAAATGATGACTGATTAGTGTTGATATAAGCCCAGACTTGGCAGCCAATCCAGGTGAGCCTTCCCACTCTGCCTGCTTTACAACTGTAGCTCCCAAAACCGAAGAGAAGCACAGTCGCAAAAACAGAACGTTTCTCATGCCTTGATTTACGACCTGTAACTGTGCCCCAGTTACTATTGAGAGATCCTCATCGGCCTCAACGGGAGCAGTACACACATGAGAAAAGTACTTGGACTGAACTTTTTCAAGATATCTGCGATCGTATGGCTCCTGTCGGAAGTTGCCATTAGGATCCTCCGCAAGTTGAAAAATCTTGGGTAAAGAAGAGAGATGCTGCAAGTGGATGGATAAACAGTTGCTTCTTTTGCCTTCCAAATAAAGCCGGAGACCTGTAACTGGCCTCCTACCCACATCTACCTGTGATAATAGAAACGGTTGAATCAAAGGTCTTTCAGTTTTCTTTTTCTAAAGCTATGAAAAACTAAACTACCGAACCTGTAATATTGTTCTAATATTGTTCTATTATGTTAAATTAGATATTTAAAAGATTCTGCAATTCCATAACGAGAAAGTCAGTCTACTGGTTCTGTTTCTCTGAAATCTTCCCCAAACAAAATCGGAAAAGAAAATGCTTGGGCCAGGCCCAAACAAGTGGAAGGCTTTCGGACCCACACCGGGTAATGCTATGGTGCCCTACAAGGGGGGTTCAGGGGTCGCTCCGAGAGCCGTTGAGGCTAACCCGATTAGGACTATTTCCTTAGCCACACCTATCCGGCCCATGGGCCCATTTCCGCCAACTTACCCAGTCCAGCGGGATACGCAATTTAAACGGCTAACTGACTCGGAATTGCAAAACCAGAAGGAGAAGGGACTCTGTTTTAGATGTGAAGAGAAGTTCTACGTAGGCCATAAATGCAAAGCCAGGGAGTTAAAGCTATTAGTTGTAAGTGACGAGATCGAAGACGAGGAGGCGCACACAGCGGAGGAAGAACGAAACCCGGACACAGAACCTATGGAGATGGAAACGACTGCGGAGCTTTCCCTAAACACAGTGGTGGGTTTTTCGTCCCCGGGAACCATCAAGATGAAGGGGGCCATCGGGGGAGAGGAAGCGATCATCCTAGTAGACTGCGGGGCCACCCACAACTTCATATCTCCCAAGTTGATAACCCGAGCCAAGATTCCAGTCGCTAATGCACAACACTTCGGTGTCATACTCGGAACGGGGGAAGCCAAGCGAGGCCAGGGAGTGTGCAAGGAGGTACCGGTGCAGATCGCCGAGTTTCAGTTCAAACAGGATTTCCTACCCTTAGCACTGGGTAGTATAGACGTCATCCTCGGCATGCAATGGTTAAGGACCCTTGGAACGACCGAAGTAGACTGGACGGCCCTGAGGATGACCATCGGGACGGGAGAAGGGAGAATAGTGCTTTGCAAGGGACCCTCACCGACAAAGCGTAATATCATTGAAAAGGTGGCAAAACATGGCAAAGGCATGACGTAGGGTTCTTGGTGGAACTCAAGGTGATCGAAGCGGAGGTGTCGGATAATTTCGATGCAATGGAGGAAGAGGAGTTCGGAAATCCGAACGACCTGCGAGACGTGATAGCGGATTTCGGGGACATTTTTGTGTCAACCCAGAGTCTCCCACCACCTCGCGAGGTGGACCATGCAATACGACTCAAAGAAGGAACCGACCCGATCAATGTGCGGCCCTATAGGTATTCGTTTACCTAGAAAAATGAGATTGAAAGGTTGGTCAGTGAAATGCTGATGGCGGGAATAATTCGACCTAGCAAAAGCCCCTTCTCCAGCCCAGTATTACTAGTCAAGAAGAAGGACGGAAGTTGGAGATTTTGCGTGGATTACCGTGCATTGAACAGTGCGACGGTGGCCGACAAATTTCCCATTCCAGTCATCGAAGAACTATTAGATGAGTTGCAGGAAGCCAAATACTTCTCGAAATTGGATCTGAAATCAGGATATCACCAAATTCGCATGCAAGAAGACGACATCTATAATCTGGCATTAAAATGCATACGAAGGGCACTACGAGTTCATGGTCATGCCGTTCGGTTTGACGAATGCCCCGGCCACCTTCCAGGCTCTGATGAACCAGGTTTTTCGACCCTACTTAAGAAAATTTGTCTTAGTCTTTTTCGACGACATTCTAATTTACAGCCCGAACTGGGCCACACATCTAGAACACCTAAGGACAGTGTTTAGGACCATGCGCATCCACGCATTGGTGGCCAACCCCAAGAAGTGTACTTTCGGTCAAGAGAGGATTGAATACCTGGGACACTGGGTGTCGGGCCACGGGGTGGAAGCGGACCCTGAGAAGATAAGAGCGATGATCGAATGGCCGGAACCGAAGAACGTGAGAGAGCTAAGAGGATTCCTGGGACTGACGGGATATTACCGAAAATTCGTGGCTAATTATGGGACCATAGCTTTCCCTTTAACCCAACACACAAGGAAGGACGCGTTCGAGTGGAGTGGGGTGTCTTAAAGAGCCTTCGATGAACTAAAGAACGCCATGACAACGCTGCTTGTCCTAACCCTGCCTAACTTCGACGAACCCTTTGTTCTGGAAACAGACGCTTCGGGGATGGGATTGGGAGCCGTTCTCACTCAGAATAAGAGACCCATCGCCTACTTTAGCCACAACCTATCCCCCCGAGCACGCGCTACGTCGGTTTATGAAAGGGAACTCATGGCAGTAGTCATGGCCATACAGAAATGGAGGCCGTATTTGTTGGGACGAAGGTTCGTCGTCCGAACCGATCAGCAGGCTCTGCGTTACCTCGTCGAGCAACGCGAGGTCCAACCAGAATACCAGAAGTGGTTATACAAGCTACTAGGGTACGACTTCGAAATCCAGTATAAACCAGGCTTGGAGAACAAGGCGGCAGATGCCCTCTCCCGCATGCCCGAAGAAGTGTATCACTTGGCCCACCTGGAGAGCCCTCCCATGATTGACCTTGAGAGGATAAGGAGCGAGATAGACAACGACCCACACTTGCGGACGATTAGAAGAGATTTACTAAAGGACGAACATTCGAGACCCCCGTTCTCCTTGGTGGGCGGAAACCTACTTTACAAGTTCAGGTTGGCACTGCCAGACTCACCCTCAATTAAAACCGCGGTACTACATGCATACCATGATTCGGTCATGGGCGGGCATTCAGGCTTCCTAAGGACCTACAAGCGGATGGCGAGCGAATTCTATTGGGAAGGAATGAGAGGCGATGTGTTACCACATGTGGAAAGGTGTGAGGTATGTCAACGAAACAAGCATTCAACATTGAAGCCAACGGGGTTTCTTCAACCACTACCGATCCCAAATAGGATATGGGAAGACCTCTCGATGGACTTCATAGAAGGGTTGCCCAAATCCACCAGGAAGGACACCATCCTGGTCGTGGTGGATCGTTTGAGCAAGGCTGCCCATTTCATTGCCCTGTCTCACCCATATTACGCAAAGTCGGTAGCCAGCGAGTTTTTGCGTGAAATAGTCAGACTACACGGATTTCGCCGATCAATTGTGTCGGACAGAGATAAGATCTTCCTCAGCCACTTTTGGACGGAACTCTTCCGATCGCGAGGAACGCATCTCCACCGGCATCGCGTACCATCCACAGACGGATGGACAGACCGAAGTTGTCAATCGATGTTTGGAGACGTACCTACGTTGTTTCTACAGTGAAAACCCGCAGTCCTGGAACCACTGGCTGCACTGGCCAGGTAAGGATTTCTTACCGGAGTTGTGTGGGCCCTGCGATATATTATGTGATGATGTTTGTATGCTTGTTTGTGTTTATCAGCATGTTTAGTGATAGGTGCTCGCTTACAATTCCCGATGGCATGATTTCTTATGTTGTTTCTCATGTTAGTCCATGCTAGGTTGTTCCGCTTACGGCATGCTCGTGATTCATTCTTGCTTCGTAGTATCATGCTAGGTTCGTTGTATCTATTGAGCACGTATTGGATTGTTTTGGATTGTTTGTTTGTTGATATTATAGTTTAGAGTTCGTAGGTAGCATCATCCGGCGGATGCATAACGTATCTTGCATCCACTACGAGGACGTGCGAGGCGGTACTCGTCCCGATCCCGTTAGGGTTTAGCTAACCCTAACTACCGCCCCGCAATCTTGGGTGAGGTGGCGGTCGTTAAATGCCCCAACGGTCGGGATGATGACTTGGCATTGCCTCGTCCCGGCGATCGGCACGTCCTCGGCGTGTTCGGCCAGTAGCCCTTGATTGCCACGATAGGGCAAGGGCGGCTTCTGGTGTAAGCCTACCACGGCCGGTTCCTTAGCCTCAAAGCGGTGGTTCAGGTGACATAGTTCACGTGTCTAGGTCTCACACCCCTATGTCGGTGACAGATCCGGAGATTTTAGTTAGGCATGGTGATCGGGCACAGGCGGCTTGCCACTGACCCACCCCAGTAGTCTGCGTGGCATGTGGTGCGCGCTTACGCTCATTACGGCGGCGGCCGGAGAGCTCCTCGCGATCTTGAGCTAGTGCACCTTTCGTATCGACAGTAGACAGGCTGAGGCCGGGACTTGTTTCTCGTATAGGGCGTATTGTGTGGTGGATTTTTAGGACTAAGACCCTGAGTTGGCATCCGAGGTTTGTAAGTGGATTTAAGCTATGTGCTCTATTCTGTGTTTATATTCATAGCTTGCATATCTTTCGGCTAGATGACCATGTATATCGTATTGTACCTCGGTTGGGGATTCTTACTGGGTAATTCGTTACTCACCCTTATTTTGTGGTTTTCCACAGGTAACCATGGTGCGAGACAGGATGGCTGAAGGAGGAGCTGTGATCATGGAAACCCGTTGTTTCGAACTCTGAATTCCCGACTGGCATGATTTCTTATGTTGTTTCTCATGTTAGTCCATGCTAGGTTGTTCCGTTCTGGCATGCTCGTATCTGTTCTTGCTTCGTAGTATCATGATAGGTTCGTTGTATCTGTTGAGCACGTATTGGATTGTTTTGGATAGTTTGCTGTTGATATTATAGTTTAGAGTTCAGGTAGGTAGCATCATCCGGGCCGGATGCATAACGTAACTTGCATCCACGCGGGGGACGTCAGGCGGTACTCAGATCCGCCCGATCCTGTTAGGGTTTAGCTAACCCTAACGGCTGGCCCTGCAATCTTGGGTGAGGGTGGCAGACTGTTAAATGCCCCAACGATAGGAACCAGTTGTCAAACTCTGATTTTATGTTATGACTCTTTGTCTTTTTATTTCCTCTGAATGCTTGTAGCCGGGCACGGAGCCCTAGGTTGTTTCTGAATGTTTTTACGGATTCGATCTTCGTTGTAATCTTCTTGAAAGTTTTGAATGCTTTAAAAATCTCGATCGAGTAAACTTTTGGAAACGTATTTATCTTGAAACAGTGCTTGGAGACGTGGGGCGGTTTCAGAAATTGTTTTGACTTTGAATTGCATGTTTGAATGTTTTGGTTTTAATTGGAATCCGAAAGCCATTCCTGCATATTGATTTTAGTTTTGATTGCATGCATTGAGGTAAAGTCCCATTTAGAGCCCTTTTTGGGTCGGGTCTTTACAAAGTTCCTATCAAAACTTGGTTTATCTTTATTCTTTTATCTTTTGATATAATCTAGATCCTAGATCATATCAATTGGTATCAGAGCCGTTTCGATTCTTGGTTGTAGAGATGGATCAAGAAAATGTTCGCTTATTTCAAGAGATGTGGCAAAAATTTTACAATGACATGAAAAGTTATTTTAGAGAGATAAGAGAGGAAAGTGCAAGGGAGCAGGAACAAAGAAGATTAGAAAGGGAGGAGCAGTCCAAGGCAAGGGAACAATGGTACTCAGAGATGGAAGCTAGGATTCGAGGAAGAAGGGAGGTTGTGGAAGAAACAGTGACGGTTAGGGTTTTGACACCGCCACCTCCGCCGTCACCACCTCCACCACCACCATCGCCGCCACCACCGCTACCGCCATTGCCACCACCTCTAACATCGCCGCCGCCACCTCCGTCGCCACCACCTCCGCCACCAACGCCGCCGTTTCTGCCACCACCGACCGGCGCGCATTGCATGTCGCATTCTTGCTGCCAAAAAAAAAATAAATAAATAAAAAAGAAAAAAAAAAAAAAAGTTTTCATTTTTTATTTTTCTATTTTTGTGTATGCCCACCTTGAGGACAAGGTGCTTTAAAGGGGCGGGTATTGATAAGGTTGAGCCTAGGGCTCTATTTAGCTATTACTTGGAGAATAAGTTAGTATTTTTTTATAAATAGAGTGGGTTAGGTTAGGGTTTAGGCATCCAACTGAGGTGTGTAGACTTAAGAAATCCCTCTATGGCCTAAAGCAGTCTCCTCGGGCTTGGTTTGGGAGATTCGCAAACTTTATTCTCAATCTTGGGTACTCACGATTGTCGGTCGAGATCATACTTTGTTTGTCAAACGAAGATCCAAACCTCTCTTGCCCTTCTAATTGTATATGTGGATGATATTATCCTCTCTGGTAATGATGAAGTTGAGTTACGAGTCTTGAAGAAACGATTAGCTCAAGAGTTTGAAGTCAAAGACCTAGGAAATCTCAAATACTTCTTAGGAATGGAAGTTGCACGATCTAAGTCAGGAATAGTAGTTTCTCGGAGGAAATATGTGTTAGATCTCCTCAAAGAAACAGGTATGCTAGGATGTAAACCAAACAACGTCCCCTATGGATCCTCAACGAAACTCAAGTTTGACCGAAGCACACAATCCGTGGACGAGAGGGAGATATCAAAGACTAGTAGGACGCCTTATATATCTGTCTCACACTCGACTGGACATTAGTTTTGCAGGTGAGTATTGTTAGTCAATTCATGCATAGCCCAAATGAAGAGCACATGAAAGCCAGTATACGAATCCTCGGTATCTCGAAAATGACCCCGACAAGGATTGTTGTTTAAGAAGACTGGAAAGAGGAACATTGAGGTATATTCGATGCAGGTGGGCAAGCGATTACTCTGAGACATACGATCCACCTCAGGTTATTGCTCATTTGTGTGGGGCAATCTTGTCACTTGGAGGAGTAAGAAACAACCTGTGGTTGCACGTAGTAGTGTTGAGGCCGAATACAGGGCACTTGCTCATGGCATATGTGAAGGGATTTGGATCACCAGAGTTTTAAGTGAGTTAGGGAATTATTGTTTTTCACCGATTCGGATGATGTGTGACAACCAAGTCGCCATCGATGTTGCCAAGAATCCTGTCCATCATGATAGGACCAAGCATGTTGAGATTGATCGGCACTTCATCTATGAGAAAGTCAACCAAGAAGTCATTCAACTGATCTACGTGCCTACCAAACAACAGCTAGCAGATATTCTCACCAAACCATTACCACAGCCTAACTTTGGAGACCTGAAAAACAAGTTGGGGTTGTTTAATTTATACAATCCAACTTGAGGGGGAGTGTTGAAAGTTAGGATATTTAAGTAAGGATTTTGTAATTATTTAATTCCTTAATCAAGTTGGTTAGGGTTGTTGCTTAAATTTCTCATAATAAGTTATTTCCCATTGTATTTATACCTCTGATTCTTGGAAGGTGGTGAATAATAAAAGTGTACAAGTCTCTTTACAGTCATTAGAGATTTTGGCCAGAAAAAGAAGGTAAAAAATAATAATAATATGGCACTCAAAAGATGAATGAACAGAAAAAACGGAACAGGCCACTAGTTACCTGAGTAAGTTCAAAAACGATGGTGCAAAATTAGTCTTACGGTCGAGCAAGAATTCTTTTGTGGGCTCAGCCTTATGAAGGAACTACACAAGAATTTGCCAAATATGACTGAACGAAGGCAAGATCATGAGCAAAAGAGTGGAAGATAATAGTTGGAAGAAACTCAATATCTCAATACCCCTTGTCAAAAGAATTTTGCCGTAAGAACTTAATCGGCGGTTGAACAACACGGCAAGGTTGATTGGATAGGTTGCCACGAGTTTTTTCACTTGCGTGTTGATTGAAAGAGGATTCCATTTAACTATGGTAAATTTTGTTCGGAAGTGTTCCTGATCCAATTCAATCAGAGGTATGATAGATCAAGATCAATCATGGGAGACCTAAAATGATTGAGGGGAAGTCAATTGTTTTGAAGCATGGAAAAAAAAGAAGAAGACTGAGAATCACCTCCCTAAAATTGTGATATAAACCTGCTATGTTCGATCTTGACTGACCATCAATTGAGCAAAAAAAGGGTTGGTAATTCTGATCAAGTCAATGCCAAGAGGCTTCCTGTATCGTCGGGCGAAGGACAATACGAGACCACTAGACATGGCCACTGCGTTTCACGACTTTCCCCAAATGTGGCGCTGGTTGGTTGTTTAGCCGAGAATTTCGTGCAAATCTAGGCAAATTCTAGCATGGTCACAATCATTCATCAAGCATGGTTCATTTGGGAGTAAGGAACGAATTTGTTTGATTGTGGTAAAAGTAGATCTTGTGAAATCACGGAATAAAATATAGAGGAAGTCACAAAAATCCCTCTCCTAAAAAAGCCGAAACTACGTGTGCGACCTGTCTAAGCATACCCACTTCATAGCCGCATAATTGATATACATCTCATCTATTGGACCCAAACTTCTAAAAATAGGCTTTGTGGTGGGATTACATTGAAAATAAATTGAGTTTTTGGGTTTTTTTTTACTGATGTAGGGGTTTATGTAAAGTGATCACACCCTCAAAATGGTTGCATATCAACAGGCCGAATCTAAAAGCTCAATTAGCAAAAAGTGGAGAATATTTGGAATTTGGAGGTGTGGGCTCAATCAGTGTTTTAAAAAGCCCAATTAGGCGCGACAAGGCGCAAGTCGCACTTCCTACGCCTCTCCTTGCAAAGGCGAGGCACGTATCATTAGGCGCGCGCTTTTCCTCGCTTTTCTGTGAAGCCCAAGGCGCGGCTAGGCGCGCGCCTGCTGGGCTTTATTATAATTTTTTAAAATTTTCGAATTCGATGTCAAAACGACGTCGTTTTAATTTATTTTTTTTTTAAAGCGATTAAAATCCATGTGCGTTTAAATTTTTTTTTTTTTTTTTAGAAAAAAATCATAAAAAACCCTAAACTAAAGAATCGATCGTCACTCACGGCTTCGACCTTCCTTCGACATCTTCCATTCCAACCAGTTCCTTCGATTTCCCTCTCTTCCTAGGACGATTCTCGGCTGTAAGTAGAACACAAGTTTATTCTTTTTTTCTTTTTTTTTCATTCACATTTTCACAGTGATGTTGTTCTGAATGGTTGAACTTGAACACAAGTTCTTTTTCTTTTCTTTTTTTTATTCTTTGACATAACATAGCATGTTTGTTGAATCCTCTCCTTCAATCATTTGCACTAAAAAAAGTGAAAATGTGAACTTGGTTGTTGAGGTTTCGACTTAAGTCAGAATTGTAGCTGATTTTACTTTTCTAGTCAGATTGTCTACTATAAACTATGATTGAAGAAAGTCTGAGAAAAGATCCAGCTTGGAAGTATTCTAGATTGGTAAATGCCGAAGACCTTAATACTATGATATGCAGCTTTTGTTCTAAAGTAACAAAAGGAGGAGTGTATAGAATGAAACAACACCTAATCGAGGATTATAGAAATGCAACGGCATGTAAAAAATGTCCGGAACATGTAAAAGACGAACTTCAAGCATATATGTCAAAGAGAAAGGAGGTGAAAGAACAAAGAAATGTGTTCATTCCTGAAACTGTACATTTGAAGAAGATGAAGATGAGGATATTATTTATTGTTCTTCTGGTAACAAGAGGTCGTCGATGTCACGAACATCATCAACAGGCTCATCCATTCAAAAGAAGGCGAAGCAAAAGGGTCCGATGGATTCCTATTTTGCTAGAAATCCAAAAATTGTGATTGATAAGGATGAAAGCGGTAAACAAACAACATTAAATGCAGCTTACAACAAGGAGATGAGGGAGAATGCCATCCAAAAAATTTCTCGATGGTTTTATGATTCTGGAATACCCTTGAATGCTTGTAATTATAGTAGTTTTGGACCTATGATTGAAGCGATAGGTCAATTTGGCCCTGGATTGAAGCCGTCTACATATCATGAACTAAGAGTGCCATGCTTGAAAAAGGAGTTGGAAATAACAAACAATTTGATGAAAGATCACAAGGAAGAGTGGAAGAAAGTTGGATACACAATCATGACTGATGGATGGACAGATCGAAGAAATAGGACTTTACTTAACTTCTTAGTTAATAGTCTCGAATATAAGAAGAACATTGAAAAGAGCAATGGAGGTTAGCAATTTTATGTACGGTCGTCCTGGGTTGCTAAACATGATGAGGCAATTCACTAATAACAAAGAGTTGATAAGACCGGCCAAGACTCATTTTGCAACTGCATGTATTACTTTGTCAAGTATGCGTAGAGTTAAATGCAATCTGAGGACGATGTTTACATCAGAAGATTGGAGAGGTAGCAAATGGAGTAAAGAACAACAAGGGAAAAGAGTTGTTCAAACAATCTTGATGCCTAACTTTTGGAACACTATCACATTTGCCCTCAAAGTCTCATGTCCTCTGGTAAAAGTTCTTCGGTTGGTCGATAACGAAAAAAAGCCTGTCATGGGGTATATTTATGAAGCAATGGATAGAGCTAAGGAAGCCATAGCAAATAGCTTCAACAATGAAGACAAATACAAGGAGGTATTTGCCATCATCGATAAAATATGGGATCATCAGTTGCATCGACCTTTGCATGCAGCTGGAATTTTTCTGAACCCAGAATTTTATTATTCATATCCCAAGATTGCAAGTAGTGTTGAAATTTCAAGTGGGTTTCTTTCTTGCATGGAAAGAATGACTCCTTCTATAGAGTTGCAAGACAAAATCCTTGTTAAACTTACAACCTATAAGAAAGCCGAAGGATCATTTGGAAGCACATTGGCTATTAGACAAAGAAATAAAAGATCTCCAGGTAAATACCTTAAATTCTAAATTTCAATATGAGTGTCTTATGATTTGAAAGCTAAAGAGACTTATACTCTTTTATTATTCACCACCTTCCAAGAATCAGAGGTATAAATACAATGGAAAATAACTTATTATGAGAAATTTAAGCAACAACCCTAACCAACTTGATTATAACTTATTATGAAAAATTTAAGCAACAACCCTAACCAACTTGATTGAGGAATTAAATAATTACAAAATCCTTACTTAAATATCCTAACTTTCAATTCTCCCCCTCAAGTTGGATTGTATAAATTAAACAACCCCAACTTGTTATTCAGGTCTCCAAAGTTAGGTTGTGGTAATGGTTTGGTGAGAATATTTGCTAGCTGTTGTTTGGTAGGCACGTAGATCAGTTGAATGACTTCTTGGTTGACTTTCTCATAGTTGAAGTGCCGATCAATCTCAACATGTTTGGTCCTATCATGATGGACAGGATTCTTGGCAATACTGATGGCAGCTTGGTTGTCACACATCATCTGAATCGGTGAAAAACAATAATTCCCTAACTCGCTTAAAACTCTGGTGATCCAAATCCCTTCACATATGTCATGAGCAAGTGCCATGTATTCGGCCTCAGCACTACTACGTGCAACCACAGGTTGTTTCTTACTCCTCCAAGTGACAAGATTGCCCCACACAAATGAGCAATAACCTGAGGTGGATCGTCTATCTCAGAGCACTCGCTTGCCTGGGCCTGCATCGAATATACCTCAATGTTCCTCTTTCCAGTCTTCTTAAACAACAATCCTTGTCCGGGGTCATTTTCGAGATACCGAGGATTACGTATACGGCTTTCATGTGCTCTTCATTTGGGCTATGCATGAATTGACTAACAATACTCACCGCAAAAAACTAATGTCCGTCGAGTGTGAGATGATATATATAAGGCGTCCTACCAGTCTTTGATATCTCCCTCTGTCCACGGGATTGTGCTCCTGGTCAAACTTGAGTTTCTGTTGAGGATCCATAGGGGACGCTGCTGGTTTACATCCTAGCATACTTGTTTCTTTGAGGAGATCTAACACATATTTCCTCTGAGAAACTACTATTCCTGACTTAGATCGTGCAACTTCCATTCCTAAGAAGTATTTGAGATTTCCTAGGTCTTTGACTTCAAACTCTTGAGTTAATCGTTTCTTCAAGACTCGTAACTCAACTTCATCATTACCAGAGAGGATAATATCATCCACATATACAATTAGAAGGGCAAGAGAGGTTTCAGATCTTCGTTTGACAAACAAAGTATGATCTGACTGACACTGTGAGTACCCAAGACTGAGAATAAAGTTTGCGAATCTCCCAAACCAAGCCCGAAGAGATTGCTTTAGGCAATAGAGGGATTTCTTAAGTCTGCACACCTCAGTTGGTTTGGCATTTGTCCCATATCCAGGAGGGATTTCCATGTAGACTTCTTCCAGTCTCCATTTAGAAAGCATTTTTTATGTCTAGTTGTTGGAGGCCCCAATCAAGGTTGACTGCTATAGATAGGATAATTCTTATGGTGTTTAATTTTGCAACAGTGCAAAAGTTTCACAGTAATCAATCCCATAAGATCACGTAAACCCCTTAGCTACCACGGCTTTCAATCTCTCAATACTTCCATCCGCATTGTGTTTTCTCGTGAAATATCCATTTACATCCAACGGTCTGTTTCCCACTAGGAGATCTGTCACTACCCACGTGTCATTCTTTTCAAGCGCTCCAAGTTCATCTTGCACGGCTTTCCTCCAACCAGAATGTTTCAAGGCTTCATCAACATTATGTGGAATTTGAACATCGTCAAGGATGGAGACAAAGGCACGATATGGCTTAGACAGTTTGCCATATGATACATGGTTGCTTATAGGATGCTTGGTGCAACTCCTGACTCCTTTCCTTACAGCAATTGGCAAGTGTAAATCATGAACTTCACCTTCTGGAACTCCAACCTCAACGGTATCCTCATTCACTGTTTGTTCCGGATGTAGAGTCGGTTCAGGCGCTTGGGCGACTTGATCCATTCCAGCATCTATACTCTCAACTTGCCTATTTCTCCTTGTACAAGTGAGGAGTCTGTCTCTGGCAATTGGCACAGGTGAAGATGGAGTAGAATTAACATGAATTATATCAGGAATAACAGGAATCATATCAGAAGGACTCGACTGCGGACTGGGAGAAGATGACTCGAGAATAGGAGTTGTCTTGAGAATAGAGGACCCAAGCCGTGCAGTATCGCACATCTCCCCACGATGACGTGCTTTAGAGTAAAAGGGAGAGTTTCTAGGAACGTGACATCCATAGTGATATAGAATCTTCTTGTATCGGAGAGTAAACTTTGTACCCTTTTTGTGTTGGTGAATATCCCACAAAGATGCATTTATGAGCTCGGGGATCTAACTTTGTACGGTTGTGGGAATAAATATGGACAAAGGCACTACACCCAAACACTTTCGGAGCCAAATCACAAGAAGGAGTTCAAGATGTGGGAATGATTGAAGAAATACTTGACGAGGGTGTAGAAGTTAAGCACCCGAGAAGGCATTCGATTAATCAAGTAGGTGGCAGTGAGAACGGCTTCACCCCAATAAAATTTAGGGACATGGGCAGAGAACATCAGACATCGAGTTACTTCGAGGAGATGTCGATTTTTTCGCTCAGCTACCCCATTTTGTTGAGGAGTTTCAACACACGAGCTTAAATGAAGTATCCCTTCGGTGGATAAGTAATTTTTCAGACAAGAGCTAAAGAATTCTTTTGCATTGTGCTGCTTTAAGTACTCGAATTTTAGTTTGATATTGAGTCTGGATCATGGTACTAAAATTTTTGAACACTTGGTACACTTCGGATTTTTCTTTCATAAGGAAGACCCACGTGATCCGAGTATGATCATCAATGAAGGACACAAACCATCGTGCCCCAGAAATGGCCTTTGTTTTCGAAGGGCCCCATACGTCACTATGTATTAAAGAGAAAGGACTAGATGGTTTATAAGTAATCCCAGAATATGAACTTCGAGTATGCTTGGCGATTTGACAAATTTCACAAGAGAATAATGATGGATTTTTATTACGAAAGAGACTTGGGAACAATCTAGAAAGATATAAGAAATTAGGGTGACCTAATTGATAGTGTAACAACATGACATCACTATCTTTATTACGAGAAGAAAAAAATGAAGACTTGTCTATAATTGCCAGAGAACCTTGAGCAAGAGTGAGAATGTAGAGTCCGGACGAGTTCAAGATCGCCAATCGTCTTCCCGATTCCAAATCTGAAAAACACATGAAGTAGGATAGAATTTAGCTATGCAGCTTAAGATCTCGTGTCAATTTACTCATTTGAAAATAGGTTGCGCTTTATATCGTGGACATGCAAAACATTTTTAAGAGATATGTGCTTAGTGATACCAACGTAACTGCTCTCTTACGTTGGATTTGGATCCATCTGCAATTCTTACTGATGAGCTGGAAGCGTCAATCTGATAGCCCTGAAATAACGACCTATCTCCGATCATATGGTCGGATGCTCCGATGTCAATGATCCGTATCGTCTTGTTTCGTGTTAGCTTTCGGGGCCAAAGAGGTTACTTTTTGAGCTACAAGGCTCGTTCCCTGACCTGTGTGTCCGAGGATCTTGTGCAGGGCGTCGATCTGTTCTTTGGTAAACGGGAAGGATTCTGTACCGGTGACATTTTCTGGAGTAGTGTTGGCCACATAGCCTCGACTATCACGCTCATTCCGATGCATGGGTTTCCAATCGGTAGGTTTTCCATGAATCTTCCAACACGTTTCCTTTATATGACTCGGTTTCTTGCGGTGTTCACACCAAGGTCTTTCTCGCTTCTGCTTAAGTTCTCCGTGCCTTTGTTGAATTAAGGCTCAGAGACGAGTGCGGATGCTTTCTGCAATTAGAGGGACCGACTCTGTCTTCCCCATCACAATATTTTTTCTGCTTTCTTCTCTTCTTACCTCGGAAAAAGCTTCTCAGAGCGATGGCAAAGGCTTGGTTCCCATGATTCTTCCTCGAACTTCATCCAGACAGCTTATTTAGACCAAAAAGAAATTTGAATGTCCTTTTTGTTCCATAATTTTCATGTATTGAGCAAGATCGCCAAGACACACTTCCATGTATGGACCTCAAACATATCTAATTGTTGCCAATGACGTGAGAGATTATTAAAGTAATCGATTCTGATCGATCACCTTGGCGTAAATCATGGAGAACCGATTCGATGCGAAACAATTCGTATGTTCTCTTTGCTAGAGTACATTTCTTTGTGACCTCCCAAATTTCTTGAGCGGTGCTATATAAGAGAAATGTCTCGCCAACTTCATTAGTCATAGAATTTATTAACCATGACATAACCATATTATTTTCAATTTTCCATTTTTTGAATCCCGAATCAGTTGCCTTAGGTTGTACGTTTTCCTTATCTAAGTATTCATCTTTGCCCCTCCCACATATAAACATCAAGACAGATTGTGACCATTGAACATAGTTTCGGCCATTTAATTTGTGTCCCGTGATATATGTGGGTGTTGAATCAGGTAGATCAATTTCTTTGGAAGTCATAATAAAAACAAATTGACCCAAATAAAGCAAAGGAAATAATTTGCAAACCTACTGATGTCCTTGAAGGAACCAAAAAAAATATTGATCTGGCCACGTAGTAGCAGAAACCCACACATGCGAGAGAAGGAAACAAGACTTTTGCACGGGACTGCCAGAGATCTCCAACAACAGTGATGGAGAGAATCGATGGAAGGAAACCCACTTCTGACAGGAATCGATCGTTCGCCTGAGATGAGATTGCACACAACGAAGGAACCTCGGAGATTATTGGGGCGATGATTGTCGATTATCTGAAGTGGAAAAATGGGTTTCCTTTTGTTCTTATTTTTATATTTTTCCTAAGCTCTGATACCATAAAGAGACTTATACTCTTTTATTATTCACCACCTTCCAAGAATCAGAGGTATAAATACAATGGGAAATAACTTATTATGAGAAATTGAAGCAACAACTAACCAACTTGATTATAACTTATTATGAGAAATTTAAGCAACAACCCTAACCAACTTGATTAAGGAATTAAATAATTACAAAATCCTAACTTAAATATCCTAACTTTCAACAAAAGCTATTAACATAATTTTAAATCTTAATCTACTTAGTGGAATGGTGGGATGATTTGGGCAATTCAAGTCCAAACTTGCAAAAGTTTGCAATAAGAGTTTTAGGTCTTACATGTAGTGCTTCTGGATGCGAGCGCAATTGGAGTGTTTTTTAACAGGTTGGATTATTAATTGAATTCTCCTTGAATATCTTGTTTAAGGTTTAAAATCTAGGACTAAACCTTGAACTGTGATGGAACTTTCATTATGCAGCTTCATAGCAAAAGGAGGAATAGACTTGATCAACGTCATCTCAATGATTTGGTGTTCATAAAATACAACAGAGCATTGAAACGTCGATTTAACATTAAAGATGTTGCATATCCCATCTCTTTAAATGAAATTGATGAAAGTAAATGAGTGGTTGATCGGAAGATTGGATGATGATTCCGACGAGGATAGAGATCTTGTATTTAACGATGAGGACGACGCACTAACATGGGGTGATGTTTCAAGAGCATGTGGTTTAAAAGTGTAGTCAAGAGTAATTGGACTAAAAACAGTCTATTTTATTCATCGATAGTCAATGCCTTTATATAGGGATTACAACGGGCCTAACGGGCTTCATACTAATAGTATAATAAACTATACAAATATACATTTATATTCTAATACTCCCCCTCAAGCTAGAGCAAATATATCTATCATGCCCAGCTTGTTACAGAGATAACTTATCCGAGCGTCATTTAATGCTTTGGTGAAGATGTCACCCAACTGTTCTCCTGTCTTCACATAACCTGTCGAAATCAATCTTTGTTGTATCTTTTCGCGAATAAAATGACAATCCACTTCAATATGCTTAGTTCTCTTGTGAAACACCGGGTTAGAGGCGATATGGATTGCTGCTTGATTATCACACCATAGCTTAACAGGTATCGCGGCTTTCATTCCAATTCCGACAACAAGTTGGGTCAGCCATACTATCTCACATGTCACCTGTGACATAGCTCTATATTCTGATTCGGCACTCGAACGAGACACCACGTTTTGTTTCTTACTTCTCCAAGAAACCAAATTACCCCCCATAAATACACAGTAACCCGAGGTTGACCGTCTGTCCTCTTTAGACCCTGCCCAATCAGCATCTGAGAAACACTCAATATTTGAATGACCATGGTTCTCATACAACTTCCCAAGAGCAAACTTAAGATAGCCTAGAATTTGTTCAACAGCTGTCCAATGTTCGACTGTGGGAGATGACATGAATTGACTCACGATACTCACAGAATAGGCAATATCCGGTCTCGTAACAGTCAAGTAATTTAGCTTTCCAACCATCTTCTTGTATCTCTCAGGATCAGGGAACGATGCACCCTCCTTAACAAGTTGTTGATTTGGTACCATTGGGGTACTACATGGTTTCATTCCTAGCTTTCCAATTTCAGTCAACAAATCAAGAACATACTTCCTTTGTGACAGGAAAATTCCCTTCTTGCTTCTCATTACTTCGATGCCCATAAAATATTTTAGAGTCCCGAGATCTTTAGTACTAAATTGACTATGAAGGAATGCCTTTAATGAGGACATCCTCGAATCATCGCTTCCAAGAATCACGATGTCATCAACATATACCACCAAAGCAACACAACCCCATGTTGGATCGACGGAAAAATACGTAATGATCGAATGAGCACTTTTTCATCCCAAACTTCTCAAGAACTTGACTAAACTTCCCAAACCATGCACGAGGGCTTTGTTTTAAGCCATATAACGATTTTCGGAGGCGACAGACCTTGGCATTCTCCCCCTGAGCAACAAAACCAGGTGGTTGCTCCATTTAAACTTCTTCTAGAAGATCACCGTGCGCGAACGCATTCTTAACATCAAGTCGATACAATGGCCAATCATTCATGGCTGCCAGAGAAACAAACAGGCGAATTGACGACATCTTCGCAACAGGAGAGAACGTCTCACTATAATCAACCCCATAAGTCTGAGCATACCCCTTTGCAACCAAGCGAGCTTTGAGACGACCAACCGACCCGTCAGCATTCATCTTGACCACAAATACCCACTTACATCCTATGGTTTGTTTTCCCGCGGGACAAGTTACTAGTTCCCAAGTGTCATTCGCATCCAACGCAGCCACCTCCTCCACCATGGCCTGGTGCCATCCTGGATGTGACAAGGCTTCACGAGTTTTCTGAGGAACTTTCATAGAATCAAGTGAAGTAAGAAACGAAAAAGAAGAAGGAGACAGCCGACAATATGACACACATGAAGAGATAGGATATGTACAAGAACGTTTACCTTTGCGAAGGGCAATGGGCAAGTCTAGATCATTACTGGCCTGCGAATCAGATGACGAAGAATCCACAGGTACGGGGCATGTCTCCGAGGTTCGTGGACGCCGGGTATAGACCTGAGTAAGAGAAGGTCCCGACGGAACAGGTGGCAGTTGAGGAGGTGGGTCGGGAGAAGACACGACTTCATATATGAGCAAATCATCTTCCATAGGTGGAGAATGTTCCCCAGAACGAAACGGAGTATCCTAAAAAAAGGTGACATCAGAGGAAACGACATAAAGGTTTGTGCTTGGGCAATAACACCGATAACCCTTCTGGACACAAGAATACCCCAAGAAAATACATTTCAGAGACTTAGGATCCAACTTAGTCCTGTGAGGACGAACATCGCGAACAAAAGACGTACACCCAAAGATCTTAGGCGGAAGAGGAAACATTTCCTTAGAAGGACACAAGACCCGGAAAGGGATCTTATTTTCAAGAATGGACGACGGCATTCGATTTATGAGAAAGCACGCAGTAGACACGACATCAACCCAAAAATGTCGTGGAACATGCATCTGGAATGACAAAGCTCGAGCGGTTTCCAGAAGATGTCTGTTCTTACGCTCAGCCACACCATTTTGAGATGGTGTATCTGCACAAGAAGATTGGTGAATAATACCTTTTTCACGAAGGTAGGAACTAAGGTTACCCGAAAAATATTCACCCCCATTATCAGTGCGCAAAATTTTGATGGACGCATTAAATTGATTACGGACTTCAAAGATTAAAGGCACAAAAATGAGAAAATAACTCGTAACGCGATTCTTCATTAAATAAACCCAAGTGTATCCGGAAAAATCATCAACAAAAGTAACAAAGTAACGAAATCTGTTTTAGACGTGACGGGACTCTAACCCCATACATCGTAATGAACTAACTCGAAAGGAGCATCCGCTCGTTTATTGATCCTAGGACTAGAACTCAATCTATGAAGCTTAGCAAACTGACATGACTCACAATTTAAAGATGAAACTTTACTGAATTCAGGAAATAATTTCTTCAAAACAGACAAACAGGGATGACCCATCCGGCAATGAATCTCAAACAAGGATGCAGAACTTGCACAAGCTACCGCTGGAACTGGCAGTTGGTCCAAGATATAGAGACCCCCTTCTACATGCCCCCTACCAATAGTCTTCTTCGTCAAATGATCTTGAAACAAGCAATAATCAGGGAAAAAGGAAACAAAGCAACGTAAGTCTCGGGATATCTGACTAACAGAAATTAAGTTATACGAGAATGTAGGGAGACACAAAATTGAAGACAATGACAAGGTGGAGGTAAGAGTGACTGATCCCTCCCCTTGGACAGGAGACAAAGATCCATCAGCCAAGGTAACACTAGGAAAATGATCAGACGACAACGGAGTAGAAAACAAATTGTTGTTACCTGTCATATGAGCAATCGCCCCAGAATCAATGACCCACTTCGTAGACGACGAAAGAAGACAGTGATTGTTACTTGTTTCAGCGATGGTCTCAGCAGGCGGGAATTCGAAGGACAGTGGCTGTGATGAAGTAGAAGACACACGGAGTTTAGCAAACTCATCAACATTGGCTTTCTCATTAGATACAACATTGGCTTTCTGATGCTTCTGATCAATGTTTTAAAAGGCGTGAGGCGGCCTCGAGGCGTTTTCTTTGGAAGAGGCGAGGCGTAAGCCTCATTTAAAAATTTAAAGAAACATATTTTAATAAAAATAGATATCTTTTTTTATTTAAACTAGGTAATACTCCTTAAAACTACACAAAAAACTTAATATAGATGTCGCTATAAAAACATCTAACTAGTCGATCAATATTGTGTTCTAAAGATCATCCAAAAAATCATTATCATTTTCACTATTACTAATGGGATCATCCATAGAGTCATCATCATATCGAATATTTTCATGCTCGTTGTCGTGGTCACTCTCTATATCCACCCATTCCTCTTCCTCTTCATCCAATGTCATTGGCCTCTTCCCCTTGTCTGTTTACAAAATAAATTTTGAAAATAAAAGTTAAAAGAAAGCTATCTTAATTTAGTAAACTTGTAACACTTTAATTTGAAATCACATACCTTTATTTCTAATGTTACTACTCCTTTGTTGAGTACTACTTCCTTCTCCTAACTCACCAACATTAATGTTGAAGTCATCATCAGTCTCAACAAAGGAATTAGCTCTATCTTCAATATTTTGATCCACAATCCATTCATCATCAGATGGCATATCATCGACTATCAATGGATCTTCTTCTTCTTGAAGACTATTTTGTTTCAAGTGCCTATCCTTCAATCTTTTGTTGTACATGATGTAAACAATGTCGTTTAACTTAGATGCACTCAAACGATTTCTTTTCTTTGTATGAACCTATCCATGGAACATACAATTTATCACTTCTTGTATTTATGCAAGCAAGTTCTGGTGTTCCATCACCAAATTGAATCCACCAATCAACTACATTGTCATATCACAATTCACAACAAGTAAGAAAATTAAGAAGTAAATAATGAAATTATATCATCTTTATGATATCTTTATGATGCTAACCTGGAGATCGTTTTTTGCAAGATAAAATAGTTTGTTTGAATCCAAAAAAGCCTTCCTTCTTTCAAAATGAATCTATCTGAAGATCAGCCATTGCCCTCTCATTTTCATCCGCTATCAGTTTATCCATACATGTATACAATCCCAATTTGATCTCCGAATGAGTGGAGAAATTATCATCATATTGAAAATGTGGGTTCAAAAAGTATGCTGCAGCATGTAAATGTCTGTGTAGTTGAAATTCCCACTTTTCGTCAATGATATTCCAAATCTCTTTATAATTGGCTTCTTCTCCTCCTAGATTTTTAGCAATTTCCTCTTTTTCCGAATCCATGGCACCATATATAAATCCCATAGCCGGGATTTTTTCAGAATCAGTCAATCTTACAACACTCACTAGAGGTTTTGTGGTCTTAATTGCATAGGCAATCGAGCCCAAAAGTTCTCATCACTTAAAATTATCTTTTTCACTTCCTTTCCTTCAGACTTTTTTGCCCAAACACTATCCGACCATTGTTTTGAAGTAAACATTGATTGTAATGGTTGTTTTGATTGATAAACACTTTGCAATGTCAAGTAAGCGGTAGCAAATCTAGTTGTGGTTGGACGAACAAGCTCTTTCTTCGTAAAAGTCCTCATTAATGCCAAAACCCATCCATGATTGTAGATGAAATTACTAACCTTCTTTGCCTTTATCAACGCATTCTTATGTTGAGGCAATTCACCAAGCTTTTCAAGCATTAAATCGAGACAATCTGCTGCACAGGGAGTCAAATACAAATGCTTCCTCTTTTCCATTAATTTTTTCCCAGCCGATTTGTAGTTGGATGCATTGTCCGTCACAACTTGAACTACAAGATCCTCTCCAATTTCCTCTACTATATTGTCAAGAAGTTGAAACATTAAATTTGCATCTTTTACTGCATCAGATGCGTCAATAGATTTCAAAAAAACAGTTCCACTTGGCGAGTTTACAAGAAAGTTAATTAAACTTCTTCCCCTCATATCCTTCCAACCATCAGATAGGATAAAAACTCCAGTTTGTGCCCATGTCTTGCGTATATCATTAACGATGTGCTTTGTAGTTGTCATCTCTTCTTTCAAAATCCATGTACTTAGTTCATGCATGGATGGTGGTTTCAAGCCTCGACCATATAAACCAATGGATCGACACATGTTCACAAATGAAGGACTTTTAGCCACGTTAAATGTTGTACCATTTTCAAAGAAAAACCGCCCAATATCCATACAAACAGCATTACGAGCTTCTTTTGCACTTTTGGGATTTACTTCAGGTTGAGTCTTGTCAACACCACTAACATCGCTAGCATCAACAACTAGAAATCGATCCATTGGTCCTCGAATTCCTCTTGTAGAGATATCATTACTTGAAGCTTCACCTTGATAGTATGCACCATTGTCCATCATATCTTCAAATTGTTTCTGATTAGATAACTTTGACATTTCACCTTTTTTTAGATAATCTATCATTTCTTGTTTCACTTCATCAAGGACTTTATTACATGCTACAACATTTTTACGAGTTTGTCCAAGATGTTCTTTCATTCTCTTAACACCTCTCTTAACAACTTTGATACAAAAATTACATTTTAGATAAATGTAACCTTTCCCCACTCTTCCTTCTTGCACTTCAGTACCATACTTCCAAGCAGGGTCTTTCCTAGCACCTTTGGTTGTTTTTGTAGCATTTCCAACCATCTTTATGAAATAGAAAATGAAAAGATAAAAATTTAAATTACTAAATATGTTTTTTTTAAAAAAAATTAACACATTTCATTTGAGAGAAAATAAGCATAGGTCACCTTAGGAAACAATAAAAAAACAAATGTTAAAAAACACTGGTAAAACAAATATATAAAAAGAAATAATTGTGTTTAAAAAACTAAATGAAGAAAAAGAAAAAAAACAAAGAATTCAAAATAAGCCATAGCCATGAGGAAAAATAGAAAGGGAAATAAAACTGTGTACACATCCATTTAGCAAAAAAAAGAGGATATAATAGTCACTAGGAAATCCAAATAAAAAAGAAATAAAACTTTGTACACATCCATTTAGCAAAAAGTAGTAATAATAATAAAATACAGTAACTTTTAACTTAACAGAGATAAAAAGAAAAGAAAAATGAAAAAAAACATAAACAACCTTAAGTTGAACGGTGGAAAAGAGTCAAACGAAAAAAAAAAAAAAAAATAATGACAAAAATAGAAAGAAAGATGGACAGTTTTTTTTTAAAAAAAAAAATTTTAACCCATTTTTAAGTTGAATGGTGGAGAAGATGATTTAAAAAAAAAAAAAAAGAAGAAGAAGAAAGTTGGAGAAGACAAAAAAGAAGGATGAAAGAAAGATGGACAAAAAAGAAAGTGCTAGTTGAACAGTGAAAAAAAAAGTTTAAGAAAGATGTAAACAGGAATATTGTGAAAAAGAAAAAAAAAACCCCACACGTTGGGAAAAAAACCCACAAATAAAAAGAAGAATGAAAGGAATAAAAAAAAGCTTACCTTGAAGTTGTGTTGATGTTGATGATGTTGCAGAGAAAGAGACACTTTTTGTCTTCTTTGAGATGTAGTTGTCGAAGGAATGGGGAGGAAGGAAAGTTTGAGATTTTATTTTGACCTTTTGTCTTCAACCATAGGTCATTTTGCTTTTAGGTCAACCACTAAATAATTTTTAAAATGTAATTTGGGCTTATTTTAAATGGCCCACTATTTAGATAAAAAAAAATTTAATTTAATTTAAACCTCCAACCCTAATTTGAAAACAAAAAGCAATAGATGGAGAGGCGTACGCCTTTCGCCTCTGAGGCGTACGCCTTTCTCGTATGAGGCGTCCGCCTCAGTTTTCCCTTGTGAGGCTTAAGCCTCGAGGCGTTTTCTCTCCGCCTCAAACGATTTTTGAAACATTGCTTCTGATTATCATATTGCAGTTTCCTGCAATCCCGTTTTAAGTGACCTGGTTTCTGACAATAATAACAGGTCACTCCCACTCGAGAATCCAGACGCCGGTTGTCACTACTAGAATCTTGGCGTCCGATCGTAACCGTGTTTCAATACGGGAGTACTCATATTTCTCCCACCACGGAGGTCACTTCTCCCAAGCAAAGCACTATTGGACTGCTCAATCAAATTCACCTCTGCTCGTTGTAGTCGATTTAAACACATCATCCAATGATGGTAGTTCGGGCCTGCATGCAAATTTGAGACTTGGCATTCTCATATTCCGACCCGCACCACGTAGGAAGTCGATAACTCCCATCTTTTCTCTCTCATCGTTGAACCGCAATATCGGCACCGGCAGATCGAAAGGCATAAGAGAATTTAACTCAAGACTATTCCGCTTGTGCTTCGTGTAGTAGGGCCATCAATGTCTCACCATTCGATCGGCATGAAAGTAGGGCGAACAAACATCATACGTCCTCGTTACTTGTTCCTTCCCGAGTACGTAAAACTCCACATACGTCATAAGTTGTTTCTTCAGAGTGCAATGACTAACAAGATCCACAATTTCGTCATTCATCGAGTTAGTAATCTGATTATACAGACGTGCATCAACCCGATCCCACTTTTTCTTATCAACTTCTTCTTTAGGCGGTTCATCATCCATGTGTCCTTCTAATTCATTACTCAACAGGTGATTGTGAATCGTCCGATTCCAATCTAGATAATTAGTGTCATTTAACTTCCTTTTCGTGATTTCCATCGAATGCGAAATCACACTTGTTTGCTTAAAATCAGCCATGTATACTCAACGAAAAGGTAGAACAAACAGCCCAAAACAGTCTCAAAACAGCCCTTCAAGCAGTGAAATTTTTAAAAAAAACAGCTCCTTAAAACAGTAAAGCAAAACAAACCCGAGAGGTTTCCGAGCAATCCCACCGTTGGATCGAGTTGAAACCTGGACAGACTTAAACTACTCCTCGGCGCGAGCAAAACCCACCGAAAAAATTCTCGATCGGAGCGTCGACGGCCCGTGCGACGGCAGCGGCAATTTTCGGCTGGCAGAGGGTTTCGGCGGCGCGTGCAGCTTCGTTTTGGACCAAACGAAGTCGCGGCTTCCACGACCGTGTAGATCGGCGGCTGGGTTGCGATTTCCTGGTGGCGGTGACGGTCAACGGCAGCAGTCAACGACGGCGGCGGCGGAGGTCAACCCGAAAAAAAAAACCTAAAAAAAAATCTCAACCTAACTGTGCTCTGATACCATGTAGTCAAGAGTAATTGGACTAAAAACAGTCTATTTTATTCATCGATAGTCAATGCTTTTATATAGGGATTACAACGGGCCTAACGGGCTTCATACTAATAGTATCATAAACTATATAAATATACATTTATATTCTAATAAAAAGAACCTTCTTATTATTCTAGAGCCACCTCAAAAAATAAGGATAAAGCTCCATGTTCGTCAACGTCATCTACACAACCAATATCACGATCACGAGTCCCCCCTCTTCCACCACGAGCACGACCCGCACCTATACCACTAGCCTTGCATGATTTGGATACCGACAATGATGAAGAAGAAGATCCAAGTGTAGAGGCCGAGATGGATGAAATATTTAGTGATGATGAAGATGGAGATTTTGATCTTTAGAATCATGACTTTAGAATCTTATGCTTTTAGTTTTTAGTTTTTAGTTTTAGTGTTGGTTGTTAACTACTGTTGTTTGTTGCATGCATCTTTTAAGTTGTTTTGATTTTTGAAGCATCATGTATGTATTGAAATTTTACTTAAGTTATTTCTATATGTAATGTTTTAATCTTTGATATTACTCTATACAATTGGACTTGTTAAAGCTTCATTTATTGTCATAAAACTCTTTTTATTGTCAATTTGTGCATATAAACTCATATTACATACACATATACATACAATTTTTTTTTTTTTTTTTTTTTTTGATATAGTGCGCCTTATATAAAAAAGTTCGCGCCTTAAGGTGCGCCATGCGCCTCAGGCCCCTGAGGGTCGTTGCACCTTAGTGTGCCTTGGGCTTTTTAAAACATTGGGCTCAATGGACTTGATAAAAAAAGGGGCTCAATTTTAGTTATTATTTTTGCTTACCTATGTAGCCTATTATGATTTATGCTTATGAGGGAATATGGATCAAATAAGTATGGTCATATACCTAATTAGGGAAAAACATTACCAGAATTGGACCTTACCCATTTTTTTATGGGCAGCTAGAACATTGGACCAGGCGAACTAAATAGGAAGAGGTGGGCCACTAATTAATTAGGCTCAGCCTAAATGAGCCCATTATTAACATTAAGAATCAAGTCAAGAAGTTTCAAGGATGGTTCAACCCTACTTACATCACCGGCCTTGAGCCACCGCCAACTCTAGTCACTCACTGCCACTTCTGTGGTTGCCTCTGGTCACTGAAAAATTTTTGTGCTTATTTTTGTTTCTTGTTATTCATTTGTAATCAACACCTTGAGGACAGTGATTTTTTGGGACCCAGTAATGATAGGACACCTTACCCTTGGGTTAGTAGTTATCATGGTTAAAAGTAGTTTGAATTGAGTCATTGTTTGAGGGGGACCTTGAGATATAGTTAGACTCTATCTTGCATCAAAAGATGCAACGAGGGCGTCAGAAGATGTGATGTTCAAGAAGAAACATTTGGTTGAAGAAGAGAAACACAAGAAATCCTCATGTATTATTGACCAAGTAATCCGAGAGTTTTAGAGTTCTCACTCTTCAAACCTTTACACAATGATTTACACATATCTAGTCGCATTCCGCTGAAGGTATTAATAACAAAGGGGCCAAAGGCTAGTAGCTCTGTCATAACTAACTCACTAAGCAACCGTCTGAGACCTAACCTTATTTTTTCTCTTATACACAAACCATATAGATCACATGACGGTAGGGTTTCCACGAAGAAAAATGTGTTAAAACTACGACACCAAAGAGAAATAAAAATGCAAAACGCTATGCCAAAGGTGGAAAAAAGAGGCACCAAAAAGAAGATGGATGTAATGAAGAAAATCTCAGTCAAATATAAAGAGAATCATGGTGAAAGTGGAGGAAAATCTTTGGGATAAGCCCGATGATAGAGAAACACAATGTAGTGTAGTAGTGGTTAAAAAACATGATGCCAGTAAGGATATGCAGCGCGACTAGCCGACAATAATGGCCATAGGGAAAGTGTCGGAGGAGATGCAGTTTGAGGAGGGAAACCTTTCCACCTCTCTAGCGTCAGGGAGGAAGAAAGACGCTTCAACCAGCGCTATAGAGTTTTTTAGATAAGTTTTAGAGAGAAGAGGCTTGTTGATATACCTTACTGTTTTACACTACAAGAACCCATGAGATGTCTGCATTTGAAATGTTAGATTTGATTTCGTGAAGCCCATAACAGGCCACAACCCTCGAGTAAACTATTTGCAAATTTCAAGATCAAACTCCTATAAGTTATGAACAATAAAAGAAGATCAAGCATGCAGATTATTCATCATATAATGCAGTAGGCAGAAGATAAAAACTTGAGCAAGGAA
Source organism: Sicyos edulis (assembly GCA_036507275.1). Taxonomy (NCBI): domain Eukaryota; kingdom Viridiplantae; phylum Streptophyta; class Magnoliopsida; order Cucurbitales; family Cucurbitaceae; genus Sicyos; species Sicyos edulis. Next base: position 25,282,542 of record CM071852.1, read on the forward strand.
ACCATACTGGAGTAGTATTCACATAAAGCTTTGGTCCCATAAGGCTAAACTGTAGAGATGCCATGTTGCGTTGTTTCCTCTGTGGACCAAGTGGAAGCTCACTGAATATTGGCGCCCATTGCCTTGGGAGCTGAAACTCTAAAAATTGATGAAGCTCTTCAATTGGTGGTTTGTCTGCAATAATCAGTAGGTGAATGAGCGTAATGCAATGATCAAGGAGAGCCACAAGAATAAAAATTTGTTTCTTTCAAAGCCAAATTATGGTGTATGGGTTTCCCAATTAAAGCAGAGCATTTCACTTTATCTTGAAAACTATTTAGTAACAAGATTAGTAGAGCATTTCACTTCATCTTGAAAACTATTTAGTAACAAGATTAGTATTTTTATTGATGTAGTGAGAAGTTACCGTTGAATTATGTTAAACCATCAATCAACCCAAAAGCTTAAGCTGACTTGAGGTAAATTTTAATTGCATCAACCAATAGGAGTTCACAAAAAACACCTAAGTTAAGTAACTTACAAATGGAGATAGAGTGAACAAGCACCGTATAAGGCTTTGGCATGACCGAAGATCCATTTTACTAGATCCAGTCTTTGTTATGCATTTTTTATCATAATTTCTTACAATGCATGTGCCCCCAATAAATTCCCTTTATAACAAGACCTCAAAATAAAAGTTCAATACAAATGAATTTTTGAAAATCAATCGCCAAAATTAGTATAGATTAATCCAAACTGGATTAGTCTCCAAAAAAGTAAGATTACATGGATGGTCAGATTTCATGCCTCTTCAGGATAATAATAATTATTGGTTGTCTTCACTCTCAATCACTAGAGCCCCTTTTTATAGTTCCTTCATACAAGGGCTCATTTTGTAGTCAACTTTTCTTCTATTACGTTCTTTTTTATTGCCTTATGCATTACTTCATTTGGCTTGACATAAGCGAGATATAATATATACACATATAAATGAGGCAAAGACAGGACTATCCATTTGGACTTTGCTAGCTGGATACTTTACTCACATCGCAAATAAAGATTTATTGCATGGCTCAAGAATCCACTTCCTGGAACACCATTCAATAAAGAAGTAATTGGGATAAAGGACACCGAGATCACGTCTGGCTCCAACTGAACAGTCTGCAACCACTCATGATGAGGGAGGTTATTACTGTCACTTCCACCTCTTCTCTTGTAAATGGTTACAATATCCTGGCAAGCAAATTGGTTTACTAGAAAATATGTCAAAATAATCCCAAGTTTCTCATCATTTGCGACAATATAATAATTAGTATAAGAACAAGCATGGTAGAGATATCCAATAACGCTCTCAACAAATAACTCAACGAATCTGACCTCCTTCAGTGCAGAAACTGTAGAGCTAGAATCCGCAAACCTCAAATGCTGCTCCCTAATATCAAACTGAAACAAAATATTATTAGATTTCGATGAAACTTTTCAATGGAATGGCACGAATTTTTAACAAGCTCACAGATAACTATGGGCCATGTTTATGGATTATCAGATTGATGCCTTCAAGTTCAAAGGAACAGCAACTAAATACTAAAATCATTTGTGTTCAAAAAAAAAAAAAATACTAAAATCATTAACAATCATGGAAAGCAAACTGATACTTACTCTTGATGGGATGTCTGTTACTTTTAAATCAAATTCAATTACAAAGAAGAAAGTCGGTATCGTTTATCTTCTATCAGTTTTTTTTTAAACTGGAAAATTGTAGTTTCACTCCACTATATCCAGGGTAACGGCCAATCATCAGGAGACATCGAAGGAATGAAAACATGGAAGGTGTCTACAAATTAATATCATAGGTGAGTCTCGAACCTGAGACTTTGAGGGGAGCACACCTTCACAGCTCAAGCCTTCGACCACCGTGCCACTCATTGGGGACTACCTTCCATCAGTTATTGGATGGATAATTAAATCTGACTTTAACGAGTGGAACACACTAATAACAAACCATTTAATCCAGGAATAATCAAATGTACAAAGAATGTTATTATTGAGTAAATTAGCAAACAAAAAGAGTATCATTGTTTTTTCTTTTTTTTCTTATTTTATAAGAAGTGTATTTTTTATTAATAAAACTAATCTAGCTAAGAATGAGATAAAATCACATACACGAATCCAATTAAGCTTAGAGGTGAATGCATGAAATAGAAGGAATAATACAAATATAATCAAACATCGTTTTCCATAGAAAATTAAGCAATCATAAGTAAGTCGAACATTATTTTGTTCTCAAAAACTAAAATATTATTTGAGAAAATATGATGCTCAAATATTAAACCTTATCATTGTTGTAAATCCGTTCAGAACCCACTCCATATGGTCCAATGGTCTCTGCAAACCTTTTATCTGCCATGTCCTTCAATCTCTTCTGCACTTCAGAAGGTTGAAGAGTAGATGAATGCTGCTGCTTCATATATATTACATCCTTTCCTCCCATCTTTAAGCCAACAATAATGTGGGTGCCGAAGGTTTCAATAAACCTATGACAATAAGTAGGCAATGTCATTAATTCTGCTTCCCAAACCAATATAAGGTGAAAAACACAATTCATTTTTCAACATAAATGTTCCGAGGAAAAGTCAATCCTAACATTTACTGTGGCTGTAATATAAGAAAATAAATATGCATTCATAATGAGACATAAAACGAAGCTAAATTAAAGAATGGAACAAAGAAAAAGGATACAATTAATCATTCGCTGGATTCATATTATTAGAATCTGTTGGTAGCAGGACATAAGACTTCCCAAAAACAATTATGGAGACCAATTGGCAGAACAGTGTAAGGACCTCAATTCCTATAAATGTTCTAGAAAGGGAAAATTAGGTAATTCCCTAAATAGGTTATTTTATTGAGGGGAAAGAGGGAAGCTCTTGGAATATAAATATTGTAAAGAGGGGTTTAGAGTAGAGAGTCTTATTTTGTGGAGGCTAGGTCTAAAGACTTGGAGGAGGGATTCCAGTGCTCTCGAATACACCGTTCAGCTTATCGTTTTCTTTATTATCTTGTCTTGTTATTTCCATTAAGTTTGTACTGAAGTAAGTGTTGGATTGGATTACTAATGATGTATGAAATATAGCGTGGTTTCTATTGTTATTTCTAGCTATTTGGTTGTTGGTATTGTTCAGTGTATAATCTAGAACCTGGTAAGGTATTAGATACCTTATAGACAGTTATAGGCTTAAATACTAAGAGAAGAGCGGAGAGCATAAAATGAAAATTATTCTGATTATTTTACCGCATAAAAATGACATACAAAATCAGTTTTTTTCTATATTTGAGAGTGTCTAAGTCAACTTATGGGCAACTCGACTATTCTCACGAGACAAACGTCTAATACTACTACATTTAGTTATTAATGTAACTCGTAGTCGTAGGAAATTAATTTCTAGGTAGATGGCCACCATGAATTGAATTCATAACTTTTCAACACTTTATTCTTTACTAGGCCCTTATTTGACTATGTCCAACAAAATCAGTTATCGTTGTTCTTTACTAGGCCCTTATTTGACTAAGCCCTTATTCTTTACAACCCATGATGATTCATACAAAATCAGTTATCGTTGTTCTTTTTCTCTTATCTTCTTTGCTCCTGTTTTATTTAGACCAGGTCCAAAGAGAGATATAACCTGTGTAATGTTGCAAGCCTCCTTACAAAACCTCTCTACACCCCCTAACAACTCTCTTATTTCTTCAAATAAAAAAGTCAGATTGATTAGTATCTTGATCAATGATAACTCAAGGAAATTCCATTGTTCTCTGCTTATCTTGTAGAACTAAAACAAATTATAGGAGTGTGAACTAAAAGGAATAAGACCCAAAATTTCCCATGGAAAAAAAAAACTAGTTCCATATCTTGTGAAAGAATACACCTTGCAAGTGCAGCAGGGTCCCAAGATTGATTAGTATCTTGATCAATGATAACTCAAGGAAATTCCATTGTTCTCTGCTTATCTTGTAGAACTAAAACAAATTATAGGAGTGTGAACTAAAAATTCCATTGTTCTCTGCTTATCTTGTAGAACTAAAACAAATTATAGGAGTGTGAACTAAAAGGAATAAGACCCAAAATTTCCCATGGAAAAAAAAAACTAGTTCCATATCTTGTGAAAGAATACACCTTGCAAGTGCAGCAGGGTCCCAAGATTGATTAGTATCTTGATCAATGATAACTCAAGGAAATTCCATTGTTCTCTGCTTATCTTGTAGAACTAAAACAAATTATAGGAGTGTGAACTAAAAATTTCATTGTTCTCTGCTTATCTTGTAGAACTAAAACAAATTATAGGAGTGTGAACTAAAAGGAATAAGACCCAAAATTTCCCATGGAAAAAAAAACTAGTTCCATATCTTGTGAAAGAATACACCTTGCAAGTGCAGCAGGGTCCCAAGATTGATTAGTATCTTGATCAATGATAACTCAAGGAAATTCCATTGTTCTCTGCTTATCTTGTAGAACTAAAACAAATTATAGGAGTGTGAACTAAAAATTCCATTGTTCTCTGCTTATCTTGTAGAACTAAAACAAATTATAGGAGTGTGAACTAAAAGGAATAAGACCCAAAATTTCCCATGGAAAAAAAAACTAGTTCCATATCTTGTGAAAGAATACACCTTGCAAGTGCAGCAGGGTCCCAAGATTGATTAGTATCTTGATCAATGATAACTCAAGGAAATTCCATTGTTCTCTGCTTATCTTGTAGAACTAAAACAAATTATAGGAGTGTGAACTAAAAATTCCATTGTTCTCTGCTTATCTTGTAGAACTAAAACAAATTATAGGAGTGTGAACTAAAAGGAATAAGACCCAAAATTTCCCATGGAAAAAAACTAGTTCCATATCTTGTGAAAGAATACACCTTGCAAGTGCAGCAGGGTCCCAAGATTGATTAGTATCTTGATCAATGATAACTCAAGGAAATTCCATTGTTCTCTGCTTATCTTGTAGAACTAAAACAAATTATAGGAGTGTGAACTAAAAATTCCATTGTTCTCTGCTTATCTTGTAGAACTAAAACAAATTATAGGAGTGTGAACTAAAAGGAATAAGACCCAAAATTTCCCATGGAAAAAAAAAACTAGTTCCATATCTTGTGAAAGAATACACCTTGCAAGTGCAGCAGGGTCCCAAGATGATGGCACAGCTTTCCTTACGTGATCACAGAGTACCATCTGTGATTTTTCCAAAGCAACTGTATACAGGGTAATGAAGACCCCATCAAAAGCTAGGTTCTTTGTATTGGATGCATCTTTCTGCCAACATCCTGAATACTCAAACATTGTGTTGAAGTGACCTGAAGGAATTTTACCAGTCAGACTCATCTCCTGATTAAACTGCTCTGACATCTGCATTTAATTTTTAATGCCAGATGATTAGTACACATTGAGAAAACACAAGAGCATAGAACTGTATGGTTTTGCACCATTGCATTGCAATTGTATTTGTCACTCATTTATCAATAAGCAGGTTTGTAAAAATATATATAGATATCAATTTGTATAACCATCATCAATTGGTGGCCTAGTGGTCAAAAGAGCTTTGAAAACTAGGAGGGAAAGGATTCAATTCATGGGAGCCACCTACCTAGAATTTAATATCCTTCATGACTTTTGTCAACCAAATGTAGTAAATTCAAGAGGTTGCCGTAAGGTATCCAATTACGAGTTCCAGATATCAACAGAAACAATAACAAACACCACAATTATAGAAATGGCAATAAGACTTCACTATATTTCATATAATATATTCAGATCCAAGATAACCTCATTCAGTGTTTTAAAAGTCGCGCCCAGGCGCGCCTAGGCGCAAGTCGGCATCTTTGCGCCTAATATTGGCCAGTCGAGGCGAGAATGATTAGGCGCGCGCCTAACTGCGCCTTACATGAAAGCCTTGGGCGCAGAAAGGCGCGCGCCCCTGGGGCTTAAATTTTTTTTTTTTTTTTCGTTATTCTTACTCAAAACGACGTCGTTTTGTTTTCTTTTTTTTTTTAAATTTCGAATATTAAAAATACATTAAAAAAACCCTAAAATTCTTCTCCTCTCTTCTCCAGACGATTTCTTCTTCTCTCTACCCCTCTTCCTCACGATTTCTTCTCCTCTCTGCTTCTCTTCTCACGATTTCTTCTCCTCTCTTCCTCACGACCAAAATCGCACGCATTCCTTCGATTTTCTTCTCAAAACTTGTTGTTGATTGTATCAATTTTCCGCTCGGCATTCATTCGCTCTCACAATTCCGAAGTTTGTTGTTGATTTCTCTTGCCATTCGAATCTAGGCGGGTAAGTAACAGTGAAGCTAGTTGATTATATGATTTTTTTTTTCTTTCATTTACAGTGAGCCTTATTGTTGAGGTTGGAATGTTGGATTGTTGAAAACAAGTTCAAAATGTTTGTTTTCCTCTTTTTCTTTGCTCATTGAGTGTTGATTCCGTGTCCATTCCTGTTCCTACAAGTTCAAAAATTTTCTTTCCTCTTTTTTTTTTTTAATCTCATATTCTCATTAGCATTTAGTAATGAAAATGTGAGGTTTGTGGCTGATTTTATATTTCTAGTCAGATTTTGTATTATGGCTGAGGAACGAAGTCAGAGAAAAGATCCGGCTTGGAAGTATTCTCGTTTGGTAAAGCCCGAAGACCTAAATACTTTCCATATGTAGTTTTTGTGATAAAGTAACAAAAGGAGGAGTGTATAGAATGAAACAACACCTAGTCGGGGGTCATAGAAATGTAACGGCATGTAGAAAATGCCCAGAACATATAAAGAAAGAACTTCAAGCATATATATCAAATAGAAAGGAGTTGAAAGAACAAAAAAATTTGATCATTCCTGAAAGCGATTATACACTTGAAGAAGAAGAAGATGAAGAAGATGAAGATAGTATTTATTGTTCTTCTGCAAATAAGAGATCGTCGGCGTCATCAACAAATTCAACCGCCGTAAAGAAGGTGAAACAAAAGGGTCCGATGGATTCTTTTTTTGCTCGAAATCCAAAAATTGAGATTCAAAAGGATGAAAAAGGAAAGCAAACAACATTAAATGCCGCTTACAACAAGGAAATGAGGGAGAAAGCCATCCAAAAAATTGCTAGATGGTTTTATGATTCTGGAATACCATTGAATGCTTGTAATAGTAGTAGTTTCGGACCTATGATTGAAGCAATAGGCCAATTTGGTCCTGGATTGAAGCCGCCTACATATCATGAATTACGAGTTCCGTGCTTGAAAAAGGAGTTGAAAATAACAAATGATTTGATGAAAGATCATAAGGAAGAATGGAAGAAAGTTGGATGTACCATCATGACGGATGGATGGACAGATCGAAGAAATAGGACTTTGCTAAACTTTTTAGTTAATAGTCCTAAAGGAACAATGTTCGTTGAATCCATTGATGCATCTTCGTATGTAAAGGATGGGTTGAAAATGTTTCAATGGTTAGATGATTTTGTTGAACAGATTGGAGAAGAATATGTAATACAAGTTGTTACAGACAGTGCCTCTGCAAATGTGATGGCAGGTAAGAATTTGACTAACAAGAATTTCACTAACGTACTCTTCTCTTCTTGAAAGTTGATTAATATATTTAATATTTTTCAATTTTATAAACATGTGCTTTGTTTATTATCTATTAGGGAGATTATTAGAAGCAAAACGACCGCACTTGTTTTGGTCACCATGTGCTGCTCATTGCTTGGATTTGATGTTGGAAGATATCTTCAAGATCTCGAATATTCGAAGAACACTAAAAAGAGCAATAGAGGTTAGCAATTTTATTTATGGTCGTCCTGGGTTGTTGAACAGAAAGGGGGATAAGGTGTAACCTTGCCGAAGGCCTCTAGATGCGTGGACTTTTCCTCTAGGTCTACCATTAATAATGGTAGAAAAATTGGTGGCTGATACATCCTCTTATCCACTTTCGCCATCTAACACCAAATCCTTTGATGGAAAGAATGTTACCATAAAATGTTAATCAATTGGGTCAAAAGCCTTTTCAATGTCAAGCTTTATGATGACTCCCTTCTTCTTTTTACAATACCACTCATAAATCAATTCATTCGCAATAAGCATAAGATCAAGAATCTATCTTCCCTCCATAAAGGTTGATTGGTACTCGAATACGGTGAAAGGTAGAACCTTCTTGAGCCTCTGAGATAGAACTCTAGCAATAATTTTATACATACACGAGGTGAAACTGATAGGGCAGAAATTGTTGACCCCTCTAGCATCCACTTACTTGGGAATCAAACAAATGTAGGTCTCATTAAGGCTTGCATTGATAATACCATTCTTAAAAAACGTTTGGAACACTCTCAATATATTAGGCTTAAGAGTGTCCCATGATTTTTTATAGAATTCCGCAGTGAAGCCATCTGGCCAGGTGTCTTAAAAGACCACCGGTTGCAAACTGCCTCCCAAATTTCAGCCTCTATAAAAGGGACCTCCATAGAAATTGCTTGATCATTGTGATCAAACTCCAATCTAGCTATAATGGGAAAGAACAAACCTTCAACTGTTTGGTATAGAGCTTTTCATAGAATGTGATAAATTCTTTCTCAATATCAAAATCAGATGTAAGGCTATCACCACTGGATGAGAGAATTTCAATATCGAGCTTTTCCTCCTTCTAGCAGCAACAATTCGGTGGAAAAGTTTAGAATTTTCATCCCCTTGTTCAAGCCAGATATTCTTACAACTTTGCTTCCACATAGATTCTTCTTTAATAGCAATAGATAGGAGTTATGATTTGATGGATGTTCTTTGTTGAGCTTGGACCGGAAGGAGATGACCGGTTTCTTCAATATCGTCCAGAATAGCCAATTATTCTAAAGCCAGCTAATCCTTCTTGTCAGATATATTACCAAAGGATTTTTGGTTCCATTCCTTGATTAGTATTTTAATACTTTTAAGCTTCTGTATAATACCATGGCCTAGCCACCCAAATAAGGAAGTATTGGACCACCAATCAAGCAGCATAGGCTGAAAATCTTTGTGTTGTAACCACATGTTTAGAAAACGAAAAGGTGTAAGGCCCCATCTCTATCTGCTAATGGATAGTATAGTGGATAATGATCAAATGTATGCCTCAATTCTTTTACCCTTAAGATCCTTGAATTGTTCATAGTAATCCGACGTAACCAAGAATCTATCCAAGAGTTGGTGGTGATTTGAAGTCTGACCAGGTGAAAATGCCATTGGTAAGAGGGAAATCAATCAGCTCGAAATCGTTTATGAATACATTAACACTCCTCATGTCTGGAGTGGTTAATCCATTGTTGGATCTTTCAAGAACCCATCTGATTGCATTAAAATCACCATAAAGAATCCAATATTCCTCAATCCTCTGCTAATTTTTTAAGTTCTTCCCAAAAATACGGAGATGGATCCGTAGCAAATGGGCCATAAATACTTGATAGCCAATAATGGTAACCATCAGCCATAGAAATATGTATAGATAGCAAGTACATACCTTTTTTAATATCATTAACCATGATAGAAGGATCGTTCCACATGATCAATTGTCCCCCAGATGCTCCAATCGAATCAATAGTCGTCCAAGCCACATCCCTCGCACTCCATATAGACTTGATAAAGTCACGATCAATGTCTTTTGATTTAGTTTCTTGAAGAAGAACCATTGTGGGGTTGTGTTTCAGAATTGTGCTTTTAATAATTGCCATTTTCCCTTTACATCCAAGACCCCTAACATTCCATGTGACGTAAATTATGAAGAGTCAATCGACCCACCCTGTTATGTTTCCTTACATGAATATTCATAATTCACAATAAGACGTAAATTATGAAGAGTCAATCGACCCACCCTGTTATGTTTCCTTACATGAATATTCATAATTCACAATAAACGAAAGATTAAGTATCTCTCTGTAGACATTGTTCTTCTTTTGAGCTTCTCTCATTTGTTTGGTCAACTTGGTCGAAAAAGGAAGAATGCTTACCCATGGTTGTCCACCATGGAATGGTCACCCCCAAATAAGCATATGGATGTACATTGGGATCGGACTTGATACGGAATCGCTTATTGTACTTTTTAGTATCATTCAGTGTTTTAAAAAACCAAGGTGCCAAAGACGCAAGGACTCCCGTGGAGCCTGTGGCGCAAGGCACAAAAAAGGCACGGGCTTTATTTTACGAGGCGCACCATATATAGAATAGTGTGTATATATATATATTTACCACCAATCATATAAATTAATCTCTTTCCAAATATATTTACCATAAAATAATCATAAATTATAAATCTATCTAATGTTTTCAAGAGAACAATTAGATAATCTAATTTATAATAGATGATATAAGCATATTATCTAGTTTCAAAGATAGTATGATAAATAAAAATACATACAACATTTAATAATAAAAACTTGACCAATAGAAATCAATAAGGATTAAATAAAAAAGAAGCAATAAAGTGTACTATTATGAGATATCTCAAAAGCATCTTGAACTAAACTACGTGATAGACATAATGCAAAATTAAAACTCAACAAATAAAAATAATATGAATTGTGGAAAAGCAATAAATTTGTACTATTTTGAAGACTCTCAAAAGTCATCTTCAGCCACGTGATGGACAACTAAAAAATAAAACTACAATTACCATAATTATTTCTACTTGTTTTTTCCAATTTTCAATGTACTAGACCTTTCATTTTCCTCTTTCTTTTCTTCATTTTCTTTCCTTTAATTGCAGTGTCTTTTCATTTACAACAAATCTTTTTTCTTCATCCTTTCACTAATACAGAGCTTTCTAATGTTTTTTTCTTCTTCTCATGGACTTTTCTTCTTCTCCAAACACATCACAGGTTAATCATTTTCTTCCCTGGGTGTTTTTATTTTTTTTTTCAATCTCAAGATGGTAGAACGAAAAAATAAAAGAAAAAAATAAATCCCTCGAGGCGCGCGCCCGAGGGCCTCATACGGAAGCCGCGTAAAGCACGCGCCTTCCTCAAGCGAAGTGCCAAGGCCATGCCTTGCACCTTTGTGCGCTTGGAGAGCCTTTTAAAACATTGTATCATTCATGGTGAATGAGTCCCTATTCTCGGTAGGGTAAGCAATCCGTAAAGGGGAGGGTTCAGGTAGATCCGAGCGAGTTTGGGATGGAGAAGAGGGGTAAAGGGAGGATAAGTATTTAGTGTCGGTAATGGCAAGGATGGGAGGATTGGTCGATGATTTAGTTCCGGGAACGAAAATGCCTGGTTTGTGGTTTAGAAATGGGTTTGTTTGGTTTTTTGAAAAGAGAGGATGGTTTAAGCAAAGAAAGATTGATGGGTAGTTGATAAGAGTAAGATAGGCCAAGATCAGATGAATGTCCAGTGGGTAAAGGATTTGCAATTTGGGTAGATAAGAAGAGGGGCTCGGTTAAAGGGAGGAATTTATTGGAGATCAGTAAAGTAGGTCCCATCCTATCACAAATCGTACCTTTCCCATGAAACCAGTGGAGTGTGTGTCTCGATGCTACAGGGGGTTGTGCATAGTGAATAGCAGGCTCTTCAAACAACGTTCCTCTGTCAACGATCGTCGGCGATCCTACGGCAAAAAACCGGTCGGAGAGTGACCAAACTCGACAGATAAGAACGAGTCAGAACCTTCTGGAGAGTAAATTCTCTTAACGTTGCTGGATGGATCCATGGCCTCCTTTGGAAGAGTTCTGATAGAATCTACCACAATATTATATTAAACTACGATAAATCTCTCGAGAGAATCTCTCAAAGAGTCCAGAGTACAAAGACGATAATTCAATGAATGAATAACAAAGACCTATCATCTCCTATTTATAACCCTAAACCCTAATTAAATAAAAGACTAATAATAGGCCCAAGCCCAATACAATTAAAATAGCAATTAACTAATAAATACTAATACTAATATTCCAAGGTCCGAATCGTATCAATACTTTCCCCCCCAAGAGCCACCTTGTCCTCAAGGTGTTCCATCTCCGATGCCATCTTCTGCAGCTCCGTCTTCTGGCAAAAAGTCTGTCACATCAACATCTTGGTAATCGTGCGCATCTCGAACAACCCACACATCCAAATTCTGGAGCTCTTTCTTCTGACAACGATGTCCCGGGACAAATCGTTCATCACAACGGAAGCATAACCCTTTGTCCGTCCTTGCTCGAATTTCGACTTCAGTGAGTTTTTTACAAGGCGCCGGGTGAATGGTTGTAGTCCTGTGAGAAAGGGTCTTTGTGCTTCAAGTTCCCGATGCAATCGTTCCTGCTTTAGCCTTGACCGTTGCAGAAGTACTTCCCTCATTTTGGGCAGCCTGAAAAGCAAAATCATCCTCAATCACCTGTGCCATAAACTTCTTATCTTGAATCCCAACAGATCGCAGTTTCCTCATTTCACTTCTAATTTCTGCCTTCAACCCGCTTTCCCATTTCCCTTCTAATGCACTTGCACTAATATCACGCATTCCCTTTGCATACTTCTCAAACGATCGTCGATACTCTTTAATCGTTCCAACTTTGTTGTAAGCTCATCAAATTGGCGTACTTGTTGTCATTAATCGTTGGTTGGAAGTGGTGCAACATGAGTTCTCGAATTCTTCCCAAGAACCGATCGGGGATCGATCTTCCCCATCTTTGCAACCATTCCAAAGCCTCACCCTCCATACACGTAGTGCGGCATCGACCGTTCTGTCCTTCCAGTAGGTTTACCCAAAAGTATCGTTCTACTCGACACAACCATCCGTCCGAATCCTCATCGGTAAGCCCTTTGAATACCGGCATCTCGAGTTTTCGTAATCTCCTGTCTAACACCGACCCTTCTCTACCTCCTCTTCTCAGTCTTCCTCGTTCATCACGATCCTCCCACTCCCTCCAATCCTCTCGGTCTCCTTCTCGAAATTGATTATCCCATCCCCGATCGTTCCAACCGTCACGCGCTATCGGCCTATCATAACCGATGCGCACCCTCCTCTCCTCCGTAAACTCGTTGCCTCGACCATCGACCTTTGGTTCTCCCTTTCGGTCGAATCCCAGTCCCCACAAATCGAAACGGCTCTCTCTCTGGTCCCACCCGACTGGCCCAGACCGACCCGGCCCCCCTAGGCCGCTGCCGTGCCACACGCCACCCGACCCGGCGCTTGACCCAAGCCCACTGCCCCGGCCTCGCTCGGCCCCTACTCCGCACACCCCCACGCCCGCGCCCCAGCCCGAAGCCTCAGCGCCGCCTACGCCCGAGCCCCAACCCGAGCCTCGACCTCGCTCGCGCTCACCCACGAACCCCCACGGGCCCGCTTGGTGCACGGGGCCTCAACGCCACCACGGCTCGCGCGCCGCCCCCCACCCTCCGCGGCGCGCCATCTCGCCCAGCCCGACGCTCCCCGCGCTTGGGCCCCAGCCCCCACGTCCGGGCCTCTGCCCGACGCGCCACCCCCCGCACAAGCCCTTCCGCTGCGCGCCGTCACCGATCCGCCGGCCGCTTCCTCTCGACCGACCCGCGCGCCCGCTCGCATCGCGTCGCCGCCGCCGTCGCCCGGCCGTCCGCCCACACCTCGACCACACCACACCCGCCTCGCCCAACCCCATCAGAACCCCCATCGCGCCCACCTCCTCTCCGGACGTCCCTCCTCCGCGCCCGACCCATGCTCCCTGCTCGCTCGCCGCCCAGCCGCAGCCGCCAGCACGCACTGGAGGGCTTTGCACACCTCCCTCGCCGCGACCTCAATCGCCAACCCCTTCCCTTTGTCTCCTTGCTTGATTCCATTAACACACCGCAAGCTCGGTTGATCATCTCAAACTTCGCATCCTGCTTGTTCAATTTCAAATCCATCTTTTTCCCCAAACGTTCTTCAATCGATTCCATCCTTGCTTCTACATCCGTCGACCTCCTTGCTAATTCCATGACCCTTCTTCACACTCTTGCATCCTTGTTTCCATTTTAGTACTCACCATTCCCGGATCGGTAAATGGCTCTGATACCAAAATGATAGAATCTACCACAATATTATATTAAACTACGATAAATCTCTCGAGAGAATCTCTCAAAGAGTCCAGAGTACAAAGACGATAATTCAATGAATGAATAGCAAAGACCTATCATCTCCTATTTATAACCCTAAACCCTAATTAAATAAAAGACTAATAATAGGCCCAAGCCCAATACAATTAAAATAGCAATTAACTAATAAATAATAAATACTAATACTAATATTCCAAGGTCTGGATCGTATCAAGTTCTTTTGCCCTCCTTCAGGCAATAAACCAGTGTTTTTTTCTTCACGGTCACACTAGGAACAGAGGACCCCACATAGTTGGGAGGGATCTTGTAAAGCTGAGAAGACTTTCGAGGCAGAGCATGATGGACATTCAATCTATTTTTTCCTTTAGTAAGAGCATTGATATAGGAGGGCCTCTGTAGTCCATCCATCTTGCCATTAATATCCAAACGAATTTCCTCAATTTTCTCCTCTGTATTCTTAATAAATGTTTCCTCATTAATGGTAGATGGAGCACGGGTTGGGAGTAATGGCTCTGTATTGTAGTTTTTCGTCTAACTTAGTACCAACTAGTGGGGTAGAGCCATCAATGAGGGTATGAAATGCACGCCATCCCCATCTATCATCACCAATAGGAATCACCAATTTATTATGCCTACCATTATTGTCAATCTTAGTAATATCAGCAAAATACCTTTTTCTATTGTTAATCTTTTCAACCCAGATGGTATAGTCATCAGCTCGAGAACGAATGAAATATTTGTGGTTCAAGTTCACATTTAGTAGGCCACTGAAGCATTTGACGAGCCATTGCAGGGTGGGCCATTGAATAGACAAGAAAAAAGCTCTCTCTAGTTGTCTCTTTGATTTTGATTCTACTTCCTCTATAATGCTAGTCAACCTCCACAAAATGTTCTTTGCTCTCTATCGTAGAAATACGGATTGGCATAGTTAAAAGCATAGGAGTTCATTGGAGAAGAAAAAGGAGAAGAGTATTGGGGCTAGAGAGAGGCGAGTGAGATTAGGAGAGAGAAGCCATTTCTCTTTAGTCCTCAAACTTATTCTACCACCCTGAGTCCTGACCCAGCAAAAAACTCCCCCACCTTACCCACAAACATGTATATATGTATATATAATATTCCTAGTGCCTCTATGAAAAAAAAAGCCCATGTCGATCCTTCCTTTCCGAGGAATTCCCCCTTCCGTTCCTCCTTCAGAGTCGAAATGCCTTGATGAACTCCCTGGCTAGGATTTTCTTTTCCCCATGCATTCCTAATTTCCTAGTATTTGTCGCCAATGAACGACTTTTTGAGTCACTATCATCTAAGAATCAGACCTTCATCCTTTTCAATCTATCTGATTGACTAACATAGGCCAAAGCCAACCCTCCTCGCATATGAAACAATTTCCCGACTCCCTCAATCGTCGATATTCTCTAGTTATAAGGTTTCAATCCCTAGTGTGGATATATATCCCCATTGTTTGTTATAGTTGATCCCAGTGATTTGACGCCATTGAATACTTCATAATTCATCAATAATTCTTGCTCATGCAAGTGTCAACAATGCTCTAAAAGCTAAAGGCAGTGTCAAGGCGGTATAAGGCGTAAGCCACAATTTTAATTAAAAACATTATATAAATTCTAAATTTGTGTAAATGTGAATGTTAAAACATAATACTTACATAAAAATCAATAAAACATCACACCAACAGGTAACACTATAGGTGCTCAGACATTGATGAATGAAACATAATTGAATTCTCTCAGCACCTATAGTGAATACAACAAAAAACTCCAAAAAGAAGATGCAAAAGAAGAAATAAGCTAGTATTTCTATCAAAAGAATCCATAAGAGAAAATTTGTGACCTAAATGGATGACAAAAGCAATGTCTGAGAATGAGATCATGAACCAAGTCCTCTCAGGTTCCACAACTTATATTAACAATGAACTAATTATATGTTTGAGTTATTTTATAAAACATTGAAGACTAAAAAATTTATGTTATTAAATTATTCTATATTTTTTTTTATAGGAAACAAAACATTTCATTGATGTGTGAAATAGTTACAAAAAGGGCGAGACCTCTAAATGAAATAAAGCCAATTAGCAAAAAGATAGCTAAGGCTAAAATTACAATAAGGATGAGATCTTTTGCTCCAAAATAAGGCTAAATGCAAGATGGAGTCACTTAAGAGATATCTCAAATCTTCCCTGCCGTTAAATGATAAGGCATTCCTAGTCATCCAGATTTTCCAAAAGATAGCCGCAATGATATTGTGCCAAAGAACAGTTTTTTCCTCTTCAAAAGGATGGCCGCACCACATGCATAGAAGAAGATCTGTAGAGTTACGAGGGAGGGGAGTGGACCAATGAAAAGGCCGAGAGGGCCCAATCCCATAGCGAGGAAGCAATAGGGCAGAGATGAAAAAGATGAGGTTGATCTTCATTGTCAGCTTTTCCATTAACACACCAACTAGGAGAGATGGCCATACTGGAACATTTACGTTGCAGTATGTCTTGTGTATTGAGACGGCCGTGACTAGCTTCCCATAGAAAAAATCTACCTTTCTCTAGAGCCCCATATGTCTTTGATGGTATTGATATCCATTAAATCCATTTTAGTCTCCTGTATGATAAGGATGGAAGGATTGTGATGTTTGATAAAATCTTTGATGATGGCCCTCTTTTTCCAGCACCCAAGGCCTCTAACATTCCAAGATATAATGATCATTTAAAACATGATGACCCGATTCTCTGTTTAGTGGAGGTTTTTCTGGGGTAATTAATGGATGATTGAAGGTTCTTCAGCTCACGCTTATATGATAAGGTTGGGCCTAGGGCTCGTTTGGGCCTAGGGCTCTATGTTAGCAATTACTTGGAGTTAGGATTTTGGTTATAAATAGAGTGGGTTAGGTTAGGGTTTAGGCATCCAAATTATTGAATGAGTTATTGAGTGATTTATTGTAGGGTTCAAGAGATTTTCTTGAGAGGGGAGGTTCCAAGACCTATCAAAACTTGGCTTATCTTTATTCTTTTACTTTTGATATAATCTAGATCCTGGATCATATCAATTGGTATCAGAGAAGTTTCGATTCCTGGTTGTAGAGATGGATCAGGAAGAGGTTCGTTTATTTCGAGAGGCGTTGCTAAGTTTGATGGCCTCGGTTGGTTCTCTAAAAAAAGAAAGCAAAGAAGGGGTAGCTTCAATGAAAGAAGATCTCAGAAAAATGAGGGAGGGCTGCAGTGACCTAAATAGTTCTCTTAGAGAGCTCAAAAAGGAAATTATTATGGAAGAAAAAGAAAAACAATCGGAGAAGATGAAGACAAATCAAGTTAAAGTGGCATCTAGGGTTTTGACCCCGCCACCACCGCCTCCTCCATTGCCGCCACCACCTCCACACCCACTGCTGCCGATGTCCCCCACCTCTGCCGCCGCCTCCTCCGCCATCACCAACCCCACATGCGGCGCTGCCGCCACCGCCACCACCACCGTCGTTGCCATCACCAACGCTGTTGTTTCCACCGCTGCCGCCACCAACATTGTCGTTTCCGCCACCGCCACCGCCGTCGTTGCCGTCACCAACGCTGCTATTTCCATCCCCGCCACCACCAACACTTCTGTTTCCGCCACCACCAACGCACCGCCGCTGCCGCCGAAAAATATATATATATATTTTATTTTATTTTTTGTATGCCCACCTTGAGGACAAGGTGCTTTAAAGGAGCGGGTATTGATAAGGTTGGGCCTAGGGCTCGTTTGGACCTAGGGCTCTATGTTAGCAATCACTTGGAGAGTAAGTTAGGATTTTGGTTATAAATAGAGTGGGTTAGGTTAGGGTTTAGGCATCCAAATTATTGAATGAGTTATTGAGTGATTTATTGTAGGGCTCAAGAGATTCTCTTGAGAGGGGAGGTTCCAAGACCTATAAAACTTGGCTTATCTTTATTCTTTTACTTTTGATATAATCTAGATCCTGGATCATATCATTATACTTCACAGAGATCTTAGTTGTAGCCGTGTGATTGTGTTGCGGATGCTGGAAAGCACCACCTTGGTAAGGGACAATATACATTCCATATCGTGCCATCCAAGAAAAAACAGAGGGAGCATCTCAATCACATCGTCTTCTCCACTATTTCTGGCCCCTTTATTGTCAATTAGTTCGTCGAGAGCTTCATTCAGTAAAGGGCTTTCATCTATCTGATGTGAAGAAAAATCAAGATCTGGCCCTTCAAGACAAAGGGGGACAGGTTTTGGTGAAGATGAGCTCTGTGTGAAGAAAGGTTCCAAGTCCAATATAGAAGAAACCTTGGTAAGCGATGATAATTTGTCAATACTCGGAGAGGTTGGAGCAGAGACAGATCTTGGTGAAGAAACATTTCCTTCTGAGTCCGAGTAGGAGTAAGGAACCAAGGATGAGAACTTTGTACCCGTAGAAAGAGTCGTCGTTGTGCAGTTAATAATCAAAGGATATCTATTTTTGCAATGGCTGGGATCGAGGAGAGAAAGGTTCAAAGAAGTCTGCTCTGTTCTTTTCAAAATCGGGGAAGTCAATGAAAAAATAGTAATCAAAGGATAACCTTGCTCTGTTCTTTGTAACCAATGTTTTTACTCTTTATGTGTAAATAGTAAAAGTAGTAATAATTTAAATTGTTATGGTTCAAACCCTAATATTTTAAAGAATGAAAAAATTAATACTATTCTTCTAATTATTCTACGAGGAGTAGGAACCTTGAGCTTCAATGCGTTATAATAGAGGCGTAAGCCTCTTATGAACCAAAAAAGGTGTAAGACTCGAGGCTAAAAGTTAGAGCCTCGCCTTGAGGCTTGCTTCAAGGAATGAGCCTCAATAGTCTTTCAAAACATTGAGTGTCAATACTTTTATATGGTAGTGTGGTCACCTCTAGTCTTGTACAAGATGATTTCTCCTCACATCACAACTTAGCTTATACGAGCTGCCATGGGATTGGCCACCCTATATCCCAAAGTTCAGCTTGATAAAGTATCTCTCCTGCCATAATATGTTCATAGTAGACTAATGTCTAATGCAAGAGTAGTTGTTTCGTTAACTGTCGTGTTCGCGGTATTTTATCTTGGTCTGTCGCTCCTCACTATTCAACATTTCATCGATTTCCTTCCATCTTCTTCTGCCAAAATATGTTTAATTTTTACAAATCTAAATTGAGCTTATGCCTCATACCGCCTCTAGACCATCTCTAGCCTTTTGGAACATTGGTCAAATTTGAGCAAGAGCTTTCTTACCTAACGAAAGCCTTCAAGTTATACCTCGTCAATAACATTGGTTCCTCTTTTTTTTTTAATACAAACCAAAATGTTAGTGGATGCAATTTAAGGCGTATATAAAATCGGATAAAATTCTACAACAAAATTCATCTCAACTTATCTCATCTAACCCAAAAATCTATATACATTCAACAGAGTCGAAAGACAAACTGATTTTACCAACTATAGGTCATGATGCAGAATCATGCACTACTCTACAGCATACTCTTGCTAGAACTTTTCAGAAGAAAATCATAGTATCCATAACTATCCAAGAATCAAAATATATATATATAGCTTCCAAACATTAAAATTAAGAGGGGTACCTGTTGGAAAGAGAGAACATCAGACCTAAACCTCGTTCTTTCCCCTTTGTCACATTTAATTGATTTGGGCACATTTGAGATCAAAATGCCACCAGGAAGAACAATCTCATGACCCAGGCCTTCATCAATTTCTATCAACCGAGAACCATGCAAATTCCCTTTACAGTACTTGAGTCTTAGATCTATTGTTATGTCATATCCACGACCAATAGACCCAATAGCTATCTCAGCTGCCTTGGAAGGATGAACTTTAAGTGCCATGACTCAAGCGCACATCACCCTTTACCTCAACCAAATGAACACTACACTGTAGCAGCAAATAAAAACAATGTAAATAGTATACTAATGTGAAACAAGAAGAAACTTCAAATATATATTAAGACCCAACATACGAGGCAAAGAACATATCCAACCCAAACAAATGAAGTAGATCCAAATCTCCATAAACACTTGAGCAAATCAAATCCCGTCCAAAACCATCACAAAAACATGACCCAACACATAAGCTATACAGTTCAGAAAATCATCACCGAATCCAAAACTTCAGTGGGGGTAATAGTAATTATAGTTCAGTTGACGTAGTCGATAAACAAAGCTAAATGACAATTCCAAAAAAGGGGCCAACAAGAGCTTAAATTCAAAAGCAAATAAAAATAAACTATACTGGAAATGTCAAGAGCTAGATTTCTAATTCTGCAGAAATGCGGAAGAAACCAAGTGCGACAAACAGAAAACAACAAGAACAACAGTAAATGTCACAATGCTTACAATAACAGAGCTCGAATTGAAGATTGAAGTTGCAGAGCGGATTTAGAGAGACAAAAGAAAAAAAAAACCCTAAGGCGAGATGGAGATTGAGAGGAAGAGAGGGGAAAGTGTGAAGGAAAGAGAAGGAAAGAGCGAGCCCTAGAAGCAAAGGAAATATCAAACATGGCGTTGTTTTCTTCCTTTTTTCAGAACGGAAAAAAGTTTTAAAAATAAATAAAAATAAAGTCTTTTTTGGAGGGTTTGACCGAAGTGGACACCTGACAGGGAAGCATGTACACGTCAAACTTTTTTTTTTTTTTTAGACTATAATAATTGAGAGGGGAAACTCGAACCTAAGACCTTTTTGGATATTTATAATTTTTCCAAATAGGATCATGCTATGCTAACTTCAGCAAGAATAGAAGCAGGTGAGAA
Organism: Sicyos edulis; assembly: GCA_036507275.1. NCBI lineage: Eukaryota > Viridiplantae > Streptophyta > Magnoliopsida > Cucurbitales > Cucurbitaceae > Sicyos > Sicyos edulis. The sequence goes on from CM071852.1 coordinate 25,303,322, forward strand.
AGGTGTAGAATGTAGATACTAGATGAAAAAAATGATATGCAAACAGTTCTTCATTTTTATTATTTAAAATAATTTTTCATTTCTAATCATTAATTTTTAATGTTAAGCTATAACTTTTTATTTCTTTTTTTTTTAAATATAATTTTTTATTTATAACTCCTCTTTATTAATTATTCATTTTTCCCTTTTCAAAATAATTTATTTTTAACTATTTACTTTTAATCATTTTTTTAATTATTCATTTTAAATTCGTATTTAAATAAATTATTGTGTACATTAAAATTATAACATTTTTTTATCAAAATAATTGCTCAAACTAACTACTCTCCAAAACTTCGGTCACACATCTCTATACATACTTATGGCTAAATTATATAAATATTCATTAGATATGTGTCTAACATTAACTTTAAACTTTTAAAAAAAAAATAAACTATTCTTGATTTAAAAATATTTAAAAAAGTATTAATTAAAAAACAACATTACATTTGGACGCAAAATAACCCACAAATTTCAAAAAAATTATACGTAAATATTTTTCTTTTATGTCTTCGATATTAATTAAATGCAATCGATTTTAATAGATGGGGAGTGCCCCAAAAATTTTGTACTAAGGTTTAGTATCATGTTTAATTTTTAATTATTTTGTTATGTCCTTAAATTTATTTTAGTTTTTATTAAGTAAATCAATTTTCTTTTTAGTATATAATCAATTTATTTATCGCTTAGTTTGAAAAAAAGTAATTTTTTGTCTTTTCCTAAACAAGAACTCTTAGGGGGTGTTGGCTACATGTGAGATGAGATGAAATATTGATAGCAGAAAATCTTGTTTGGGGTAAGATGAGATGACAGAAAAACTTGTTTGAGGTGAGATAAGATAAGATGAGATGACAGAAAAACCTTATTTAGGGTGGACAGAAAAGAGATGAGATGTTAAGATATGTTTAAAAAAAATGTGTTCTTATATTTTTTTTTAACAATAAAATTGTTCTTTTTCTTTTTTAAAAAAAAATAATTATTCTCAAATATTTAGCCATTAATATAATAACTATGTAAATATAACTACTATCATAAATAAAATGTAAGTGATATAAATTTAATATTAAGCACCATTAATCATATTAATGTTTTTATTAAAAAAACATAGTTTCAATGATATTATGTACGACATAATAACCATGAGGTAAAAAGTTTCTATCTTTCATACTTCAATATTGTTTAATTAACAAAAAATTATAAGAAAAAAAAATTTCACACCACCAAAATAAAGTTTGACTAATCTAAAATATTTATACATCGTTAATAATTTTTTTAAAAAGAATTGTTAGACTTAAATAATTAAAAAAAATTAAAAAATACCAAGATTCTATTTATTAAAAAATAAAAATAAAACCATTTGATTAAACTAGCCATTATAAAATCTTGATAGCAATTTTTATTTTATTTAAAAAAATTTAATTTCTTATACCTTTTATACATTCATATTCATATTCATAGTTACGGAAGGTCAAAAAATTGTTAATAAAATACACTAATTAGTAGGTAATAATAAATTAAATATATTTATCTTGTTAGTCATTGATACTTCTAAGGAACCATAGACACCCCTAAAAAAATTTATTTATTGTTTTTTTGTAGTTAAAAGAGAACTCAGTCACATTTTTATAATAATTATTACATGGAAGTAATAAAATATCCCTCAAATTTTGGATTTTTTTTTTATTAAGTAGAATAGATTTCAATCCCTGTGACTCATACAGGTCTTGAAATTTATAGTTATTTTTTTGTATATACAATCAAGACTCTCAAAATTATTTAAATTAATTTATCCTTTCAAAAAAAATGTATCCACTCAAAGTGCAACGCTGAATACAAGAGTATAAAATTTGAATCTCATTTTTTTAACAAACAAAATAAGTTTAATATTTTTAAATTTATTGAAAATAAGTTCATACTTTTAACTATATTGTAAACTACGGATAAAAATTCAATGGGTATAAATTATTTAAATTTAATTTTTATTTTAATAATAAATTGATATATTTGTTGTTAATATTAAAAATAAACACATACCTTTTCATTATTAATTTTTAAATATGATATTTATAGCTATCTCTAAACAATTGAAATTCTATAATTTTTTTTTGTTATCAAAGACGATTAAAAAATGAATAAAAATATGAAAATTTAACGTCATATATTCAGAGATAATATATATCTATTTATTTTAATTTTTAAAATTCTAATATATTTGATATAGTAATAGTATAATTATTATAATTATATAGTGATATATTAAAATAATATTATTATTATAAAAAAAATATCAAACATAAAATAATAAAATAAGTAAATATATATATATAAATAAAAAGATGAAAAAATTTTAAATTTAAAAAAAAAGAAAAAAAAATAGGAGGGAAAAGATGAGATGAGATGAGATGAAGTGAGGAACACCTTGGACCAAACAAGGTGTTGGGCTTCCAACACCTCACCTCATCTCATCTCATCTCATCTCATCTCCTCTTAAAATAAACACCTCCTTAATTGTCATAACTAAGTTAAAATATTATTTTAATCCCTAAATTATTATTTTGTTCCAATTTTTTCTCTGAACTTCGAATTCTCCATTTTCAATCCAACAACTTTCCATTAGGCTCCAAATTAGTTTTTGTCATTAATATGGTGTTAGTCTTCCCTTTAAAAAAGATGGAGTGGAATAAAAAATGACAAATACTATTCTAAAAATAAATAAATAAATAAATATTTGTCCCTTTAGTTGTATAAGTGGCCTCATTAGATGCCACAAATTTTTTTGGTCTTCTTTTTAATATTGTTCAAACAAAAGAAATTGTTTTTATAAAATAGAGAAATAGTAGAGAAAATCTTTTTTTAAAAAAAAAACCAACAGAAGCTTACAAACAACTCGAGCCACCCAATCAAGGAGACAACATTCCTCAATCACCACAAAGGTGACATGTGGGGGAAAATTCTTGTAATGCCCCGTATTTAGTTTGACACCCCAGGTGCAGTTATCCTCTTATTTGGGATTTTCGTTGTAATTATGTTTAGTTTTGAACTTTAGAGGTATTTTGGTGACTTTGTCCCTAGGGACCATTTTGCAAATATTAATTAATGTTGGGTGATTTTGTAATTTAAAGAACTTTTGGAATACGGTGGAATTGATTTAGGTTGAATTGTTAAGAAAATAAAATAAATAGAAAAGTTAGTGTTGTGTTTTAAAACTATATATAAGAGAAGAAAAAAAAGAAGTTTCATTTAATTGAAACAAAAGGGGCTGGAAATGAGTTTAATAATAATATGCGTACACGGCCGGTTGTCAGGTAGATGGCTCACCTGAATCAGTGTCATCAATACACCAGTAGAGAAAAGTTGTGTTTGAGCTAGATAGTCGTGTAACGAACCTCATGGCCAGTCATATTATCTAGAACAGGTGAGTGTCTCAAGGGCCTCACAAGAAAGTTATGTAACGAATCTCATAACCTGTTCTATTACTAAAGTTAGGTGAGTGTCTCAAGGGCCTTATAAGAGAGTTGTGTAACGTATTTCATAACCTATTGTATTGCTAAAGTTAGGTGAGCGTCTTAAGGGCCTCACAAGCGAGTCATGCAACGAACTTCATGACCAGGTAAAAAGCTAGGATGGGCCGAGAAAAGTGGGCTGATTGAGAAAGACATGTAACAAAACTCATGGCCAGCTAGTAAGTTATGTCGAGACGATAGTAGATATGTATTGCTAGCATGTTGAGTTCTACTTTGTGCATTGTACCCCTGTTGGGGGTTCTTACTGAGTATTCTTTTATACTCACCCTTTCTGTGGTTATTTTCTTTCCACAGGTATTCAAAGACACCACCGAGACGGTTAACTAGGAGATGTTCAAGTGATCATGGGTGGAGCTACTGCACCATCTTTAAGTTGTTGATAGGATAAATATTTCTTTCTTTAGTAGCATGCAAATGTTAAACTCCTGTTAATTTTGTATTTGGAAACATGTTGTTCACTGTCGGGCATAAATGTCGTTGTTTTATCTATGTAATTGAATTTGTTTAAAAACTACCTTGGCCAAGGGCATGTATCTATTTATTTATTATTTGAAATAAAATGTAACAGGAGCCGTTATCTTAAGTTTTGAATTTGAATTTTAAAATTTGTTGCATATTGGTAATTGAATTTTGAGATAAGAATCGTAGTTTCAAATTATGGGTTCTTACAATTCCCCTGCCTAAAAAACACAACCAAATCCTGATCATCAAGAGAATTTTTAAAAAAACAAATGCATCAAGTGTTGAGCGGGACAGAGCTTAGCTAACAAATCAACATCTCAATTACAACCCCTACTACAAAAAGAAAATGAAATGCCCCTAAATTGGGGGATCATATCCCTAATATCAACAACAATATGGCTAAACTCAGTAAAATCTTGGGAAAAGTCAGTAAATTGGGGGATCATATCCCTAATATCCCTAATATCAACAAATGATCACTCTAGAGTTTGATTCCACCAAGATTCTAAGAGGTAACTCAATACTGCAATCCAATGTGTGGCTAAGCCCTTCTCGAATGGCCAAACACTCCATCGTCATTTAATAACTCTCAAGAATTGAGAGTTTAAATAGCCAAAATTAAGATATTTATAAAAGGAAAATGACAAATTAAATCAATCAAGTTCAAAAGTTTGCATGTGCAGACTTAATTTAAGCGAAAGCAAAATATTAAGCAACATTTCGTCGGAAGGAAAATCAGATGTTAAATGTAGCAAATTTTAGGCGAAACCAAGTCAAATCAGTTAAATAGTTTTAAAAGAAATTGATACTCGTATGTTGTTGCAGGATGCTCCGATCAATCAAAAGCGGCGAAGGAAAGGATGTCTTATGCAAGCTTCGACACAACAAAGTTGAAGCTCTCTAAAATGTCCAAAGAAGGCCAACCCAAGTTCGCCTCATCAAAGCTACGTGAAAAAAACATACGAGATCAAGGAAAATATATTCTCAAAGGACTCGTGGCAACGATCCATGCTCTCAAAACTCATCGCAACCATTCATCTTGTCGGCCCTAACACAACCAATAAAGAAGATTGTAGAGCAACTTTTGGCAGATGAGTTCGTGGAGCAGAAATTGCAGCAAATTGTTAGGAGGCCTATATAAGGCAAGAGCTTCCTCAATTTTAGAGTCGTCGAACTTTCTATTCTCCGATTTTTTAGTGCTAAAATTTCTCCGTCTGACCAATCTTCATCGTTTTCCTTGTAGTTTTCAGCAGTCGGAGCAGTTTTGTCGGGCTTAGCTTAGTTTAGGTTGTTTGTCTTTCACGTTTTGTTCGTGTTCCTAGCAAGCACATTGTAATCAAAGTCTCAAGCTTACACAATCACAAACGTTTTCCATTTCTTTTAGCAGTTTATTGTCAACTATGAACGTTTAATTTAATTAAGAGCATGTTTCTGTTTTTTATTTCTCTAATGAGCATGAACATTGTTAATATGAGTAGCTAAACCTGTTGTCAGAAGGTTATGGGGAAGTAAGGGATTCGCCTAAGCAACAAAAGTGGCAAAGAGGCATAGTTATGAATGCTAAGCTTATTTTGTTTACATTGCATTCCTTAATCCTTTGATGAACTTCGTGGCATGTCGAGAGACTTTACGAAGAGCGACCCATCATGCATGACCTCAAGAATTATTAACAATTAGAGATAGTTCGCTTGAGACCAAGTTGTTTGAAAAAAGTATTTTGAATTCGAGAGAACCAAAAAAATAGCTCGAGAGAGCCGGTGGCCAAAGTCTGAGAGGATCCTTTGGGTTGTGTCAATTGCTCCCCTTCGCTAGTCCTTGCCCAAACGAATCCCTAAAAACCTTGACCCCTTCCGATGAATCACACTCTTATTATTATTATTCTCCTTGCAATTCTACGTTAACTAAGAATAATTTCTTTTAAACCCCCATTACATCCAACTCTCGTGGTAGTGAGCAACAAAACGTGAAAAATTCATGTGGAAATGACCTTTACTTACTAATTGAAACTTGCTGATGACTCTAAAATAGAGTCAGATTTTAGCCTAACTTAAGATCATTATCCATATTAAGCGTCCGCGAAGTCAAAATTACGCGTAAAAAGGTGTAATTCGCTAATGTTGTGCATTAGCGAAGTTGAATGCTAATTATCGGTTATCATGCTAAAAAGAAAGATAAAAGAAGTGTGTTAGCATAAGGTTCGCAGAAACTTATGACGATTTATGTTTCGCAGGATTAATGCTAGAACATTGCCGCAAATGGAATCAAGATGCACGAGAGCGAGTACTTAAGCTCGGAAGATCAAGGCCAGAAGCACTACAAGTAAATAAGGAAGGAAGAATCCGCCAACGAGAAGTTGACTAACCAGACAATTAAGAGACGGATTGCTGAAATCAGTAGATTCCTGCCTTAGACGAATCAAACACATATGGAAAAGAAATTAAAGGAGAGATCGCCACATAAATTGATTTCTACCATTCTGGAATGTTCGGAGGCTCGACGACCTAACTCTATAATAGGATGAGATGTATTAGAAAAAAGGCGAGCTGGATCTTTTCCCTGATCTTCTTTCTAGAGAAATTCAGAGACTCGATCTAAGCTACAATTTACTGTGTGTTTCTGTTCTGTTTTGTTACTTCGTATTGTTAAACTCATTTTAATTCAGTAATTGAAGGGCGATCCTGAAAGGACGCTGGGACCTGTATTACAAACGTGGTTATGATTAGTGTAAATCGATGCCACTACACACAAGTATACATGGTCTGTAGCAAGTAATAAGTAAATTATCGTTCTCCACAGGGACTGGAAAGTTATTTGAGGTAATGTTTAGAATTGAAATGTAAATTGCATGAATGGATATTGTTGATATGATTTTTGGTTTTGCAAGGAAAAGAAATAACTAAACGATAAAACCATTTTGATAAGTTAAGGCTAAACTAGGATACTTGTGAGTGCAGCAGCAATGTGATAACAAGAAATATATGGTAAGAGAATCTATCATACTACGCTTACAAACTAATGCTTCTGTTTTCGTTCAGCACCTATGATAAGCGCCAAACGTTGCTTGAATTTTACAAAGCTAGATGTTTTTCTAGGATCCTTGTAAAAACTCACAATGATAGCTAATTTAAATCACACTCAAAATCTAAAATGGTTACTCTTAGATCCTAAGACAACTCACTCCAGAATTAGTTTGATCAAGACTAATCCAATGAATTGATTTAACTTCAAACCTAAAGCAAGATTTGAAAGAAATGAAACCCCAAATGGGGTTCAAGAAAATACAAGTTTTTTTCAATCATAAATCTGTCCAAAATGATGTATTACAAGCCATTTTAAAGGCAAAAAATTCGTGCATGCCTTGGAATACAAAAAGACTCAAAAGTCAATTGCATGGCTTAAATGCTAGAATAAATGGTAGATATGCTTTAAATAGACTCAACCAACTCTTCTAGAAGGTCCCTTGCAATTATGAACATGATTGGCAAGCATTGAAATAAAAAAGTCCCAAAATAAGAAATTTGGAAATTTCTTTATTTAAAATTCTGCCATGTAATTGTTTTATAATCTTCATGAAATCTTCTTTTCTTGCTTCTTGTAACTGCTCCTTCATGTAAATACAATAAGTTGGTGGTTGAATTCATATCATCCCCTCTTTCTTTAAAAGGATTTGTCCTCAAATCAAAATCTTTATATCTTTTTTTAAACACTTTATGTTTGCTGCCATGGATGAACTTAGAAGCAAATTTGGGGCATTTCATCAAAATATACAAGTAGGCATTATGCTTGTTGTCATTCTTTACTTTAGAAGGAATCTTCGCTTTGAGATGTGTATAAGTTCTTTTGCTTCTTGTAAGAACTCAAAAGAAACAATAGACAAACATGGTTTGAGCTCACTCGTTAAATAACAAGTTCCTCTATATAAAAGTCTAAAAATATTTTGATTTGAAAACAAAATAGATTTAACCTCATTGACTCTTTCACACAAACTCACAATTTTGGCTTTTCTCTCATTTTTTTTGTATAGGCCATAAACAAATCTCATGCTTATCTCTCATACTCATTTTCTCACAAGATTCCTTTTCCATAAATTCATTTGCTTTTGTATTGGCCTTTTGTGTCTTTTTCCCTAACTCACCCACATCAATATGTACATCATTAAGAGTAGGTATTACAATAGTAGAAGGGATACAAGAAAATAAGTCCTTACAATCTAATCCCCTACTAATCTCATTAGCATGTGTGTCAACTAAACCATTAAGCCTTCCATTTTCAAATTTTCCACTTTCTACTTCAACCGTAGGCTGAACTTCATCACATAAACTATCATTTTCCAAAGACAATTGAATATTTGAAATTGGTTTAGGTTGAGTGTACCTTGAAGACATCTTTTTGCTATGTGCTCTTCTTTCTTCCATATCTTCTCTCATCATTTCTAACATATCTTTAAGAGCTTTAAGAACGGTACCAAAACCTGGTACATGTGTTTCCTTTTCTTCATTATGTGACATGTTGAAAAGATTTTTTACCTCTAGAGTCGGCCAAGGAATGTTGATGAAATGTTCTTATACCAAATGATAAGCGCCAAACGTTGCTTGAATTGTACAAAGCTAGAGGTCCTTCTAGGATCCTTATAAAAACTCACAATAATAGGCTAACTTAGATCACACTTAAAATCTAAAATAGTCACTCTTAGATCCTAAGACAACTCACTCAAGAATTAGTTTGATCAAGACTAATCCAATGAATTGATTTAACTTCAAACCTAAAGCAAGATTTGAAAAGAAAGACAACACCAAAAGGGGTCTAAGAAAACACAAGTTTTTCATTTAGAAAATCTGTCCAAAATGATGTATTACAAGCCATTTTAAAGGCCCAAAATTTGTGCATGCCCTAGAATACAAAAAAGACTAAAAAAGCTACTAAATGCATTTTGTAGAAAATAAGACATAAGAAGCCAAAAGTCAATTGCATGGCTTAAATGCTAGACAAAAGGGTAGGTATGCTTTAAATAGACTAAACCAACTCTTTTAGAAGGTCCCTTGCAATTATGAGCATGGTTGGAAAGCATTGAAATAATAATAAAAAAATCCCAAAATAAGAAATCTAGAAATTTCTTTATTTAAAATTCTGCATTGTAATTTTTATAATCCTCTTGGAATCTTCTTTTTCTTCTTCTTGTAATTGCTCCTTCATGTGAATACAATAAGTTGGTAGGTGAATTCATATCATCCCCCCTTTCTTTAAAAGGATTTGTCCTTGAATCAAAATCTTTATGTCTTTTTTTTTAACACTTTATGCTTACTGCCATGGATGAACTTAGAAGCAAATTTGGAGTATTTCATCATAATAAACAAGTTGGCATTGTGTTTCTTGTCATTCTTTACTTTAGAAGGAATCTTCGCTTCTAGTTGTTGTATAAGATCTTTCACTTCCTGTAAGGACTCAAAAGACACTAGACAAAAATGGTTTGAGCTCACCCATTGAATAACAAGTTCCTTTGTATAAAAGTATAAAAATATTTTGTTTTGAAAATAAAATAGATTTAATCTCATTGGCTCTTTCACACAAGCTCACAATTTTGGCTTTTCTCTCATTTTCTTGTATAGGTCATAAACTAATCTCATGCTTATCTCTCACACTCATTTTCTCACGAGATTATTTTTCCATAAATTAATTTGCTTTTGTTTTAGACTTTTGTGCCTTTTCCCCTAACTCACACACATCAATATGTATATCATTAAGCATAGGTTTTTAAATTGTAAAAGGGAACTAGAAAATAAGTCCTTACAATCTAATCCCTTACTAACCTCATTAGCATGTGTTGCAACTAAACCATCTAGCATTTCATTTTCAATTTTACCACTTTCTACTTCAACCATAGGCTGAACTTCATCACATGAATTATCATTTTCCAAAGACAATTGAGTATTTGAAATTGGTTTTGGATGAGTATACCTTGAAGACATCCTTTTGCGATGTGCTCTTCTTTCTTCCATATCTTCTCTCATCATTTCCAACATATCTTTAAGAGCTTCAAGAATGGTACTAAAACCTGGTACATGTGTTGCCTTTTCTTCATTATGTGCCATGTTACAAATGATAAGCGCCAAACGTTGCTTGAATTTTACAAAGCTAGAGGTCCTTCTAAGATCCTTGTAAAAACTCACAATGATAGCTAACTTAAATCACACTCAAAATCTAAAATGGTCACTCTTAGATCCTAAGACAACTCACTCCAGAATTAGTTTGATCAAGACTAATCCAATGAATTAATTTAACTTCAAACCTAAAGCAAGATTTGAAAGAAATGAAACACCAAATGGGGTTTAAGAAAACACAAGTTTTTTTCAATCATAAATCTGTCCAAAATGATGTATTACAAGCCATTTTAAAGGCCAAAAAATCGTGCATGCCTTGGAATACAAAAAGGACTAAAAAAGCCATTAAATGCATTTTTGTAAAAAATAAGACATAAGAAGCAAAAAGTCAATTGCATGGCTTAAATGCTAGACAAAAGGGTATATATGTTTTAAATAGACTCAACCAACTCTTCTAGAAGGTCCCTTGCAATTATGAGCATGGTTGGCAAGCATTGAAATAAAAAAGTCCCAAAATAAGAAATTTGGAAATTTCTTTATTTAAAATTCTGCCATGTAATTTTTTTATAATCTTCATGGAATCTTCTTTTCTTGCTTCTTGTAATTGCTCCTTCATGTAAATACAATAAGTTGGTGGTTGAATTCATATCAACCTAGCTCAGATTCCACTGCAACTAAATGTATTTAAAAACCGCACTGAGTATGTAATAGTTTCGCATTTATTCCTAAATTCCGATTTAAAATGTTACAACCGTAACATTACCTACTAAACATGTATGACAGACTTAGATCGTTTCCTCTTCTGATTTACAATCTATTAGCTTTTGTGGATGGCCGGTTGACAGTTACTATTTTGATGAAGTTTCTATCTTACATGCTCTATAAATTAAACCCTTCCAATTCCTTCCTACAACATGCTATTAAAACTCACGTTCCCCCTGTTTCACCTTACGAAAATTAGTTCATAATGACAATAGAGAACACAATGTACAATGTAGAAATAAGTCTAACAGTACGTCTTAATTCACTACTAGAAAAAGCACATTCCATGACTAAAATAAAGAGTCATTGTATCCGCTGTCACAGAAGATTCAACCATGACACTATAGTAAAAGGGTCATGCTAGAATCAATTATGACACTATATTATAGTCATCGCTGAACTATTGATATGAATTCAACCACCGACTTATTTTATTCACGTGAATGAGCAATTACAAGAAGCAAGAAAAGAAGATTCCAAAAAACTTATAAAAATTACAATGCAGAATTTTAAATAAAAGAATTTCAAGATTTCATATTTTGGGACTTTTTGATTTCAATGCTTGCCAACCATGCTCATAATTGCAAGGGACCTTCTAGAAGAGTTAGTTGGGTCTATTTAAAGCTTATCTACCATTTTGTTCAACATTTAAGCCTCTCAATTAATGTGCAATTGAGTTTTGGTTTCCTAGGCCTTATTTTCTACAAAAATGCATTTAATAGCTTTTTGAGTCCATTTTGTATTCCAAGGCATGCACGAATTTTTGGCCTTTAAAATGGCTTGTAATACATCTTTTTGGACAGATTTATGATTAAAAAAACTTGTGTTTTCTTGAACCCCATTCGGTGTTTCATTTCTTTTCAAATCTTGCTTTAGGTTTGAAGTTAAATTAATTCATTGGATTAGTCTTGATCAAGCTAATTGTGGAGTGAGTTGTCTTAGGATCGAAGAGTGACTATTTTATATTTTAAGTGTGATCTAAGTTAGCCTTCATTGTGAGTTTTTGCAAGGATCCTATAAGGACCTCTAGCTTTGTAAAATTCAAGCAACGATCGGCGCTTATCAATTATTAATGACATATATACAGAGTCAGTGATGAAGTAATAACGACAATTTGCAAGTGTCATCGTAAAACCAGTTATGACATTTTATTATAGTTACGGATGATCCATTAATGACACATATACATAGTCATGGTTGAGCTATTTGTGATATTTTATTTTAGTCATGATTGAACCATTGATGACACCTATATATAGGCATTGAAGAAGTTTTAAACGCTAATATTGTCATTATAACTTATATATTGATACTTTTTTATAGTCATCAATATATGTAATATGACTTTATTGATGTCAATTTATTAGTTTTCATGACACTTTTTTATGCATATTTACAACCTGTTTTGTTTGTGTCTTTACCTGTCAAGAAAGATTTATACTATGCAACTCACAAATCTTATTCAACAAATCTTATTTCATATATGACTAAATAATTTGAACATTACACTTGAAAAAAATAATAATATCAATATCAATAAATTTCTTATTCTTAAAATGTCTACAAAGAGTTTGGAAACTAGAAAGCTTACAATATAACAAAGAAGCATGGTCTGCTATCCCGTGTGCGAAGTATACGTAGATTGATAAGTTGCACGATAACTGTAGATGCAAGCTATCTTCACCTTGAACAAAGTACCTGCACAATGTAGTAATAAAGCTTTGAATTAGAAGTTGCAGCAGAGAATATAAAGTAACTTACATATCTAAACGGTCAAATACTTAACACTCACGTAGGCTCCTTGACTTTCCAAAGAGACTTATAAAATATCAATAAGACTCTAGAGTAAAATTGTTTCATGGATACTAGATTAGAACATTCATTCTTTTGATAGAAGAGTTCACAAGTTATTGATAAACTAAACACATACGGAAAACTCTTGAATGCAAACTAACAAAAAATACTTTGAGAAAAATAAAGAAAACTGTTAAATAAAAAATTGTTCACAAGTTACACTATTTAAACGAAAACCCAGAAGAGGCAGTAAAAGTTCTACAAAATTTAAATAAAAAAGGAAATCAACAATGGAAATATAGAGACAAACAAATCTTATCAACCAGATAATCATGATAGTTAAAAGGAGAACATAAAAATTTGGTGGCACTAAACTTGACATCCCTTGAAACTTTAGGGTTAATTTAACCTTGCATTGTTTCGACCGAATCTCTGTCTCTCCCTCAATGCCCTTGTTTGATTAACCCAAACCACACCACTCTTAATCGATAGCTTGGTTAAAATGAGAGTTAAAAGAAAGAAAACCTTCAAATTGACTTTGGGTTGCAGTTACAGAAAATGGTTTCCAGATCTAAAATATGAAGAATGAAGGGAAGAGTCTCACGCTCAAATGATCTAAAAAACATGAAATGACTTCCATTTCTAATGACCATCATAGCAATGATGTTATTGTCGATAACAATTTTTGCGACTATAGAAAGTATTCGTGGAGATTTAGAGAGGATATGTGGAAGCAAAAATGAGAGAAGAAGATTGATATATTTTTTTAATCGAGAAGAAGATAGGCATTAAATGAGTGGCAAGTGAAAAAGTGTAACTTTTATTTGTGCGGGAACTCAAAAAATAGAGAGAAAAAATCAAAGGGATTTTCCATAGCAGTTTTCATAAAATGCTATAACAAAACACAATTGAAAGGGTAATTTGTTGTATTGTATATTCTAAGCAGAATTATGTTTGAAATAACCACATCTTGCTCCAATTCCCAGCGATGATACACATCTAGTTTGCAATAACATCTGCATATATATATATACACACATATATATATATAAACGAAAACAAAAATGAAGAACACATATCAAACCTGGATTTCGGCAGCTCTTCGTTGTTCGGTAATAGCCACGACCGAATTTCTAGTCTTGTTTTCTCCAAAAATCTTGTAAGGCAGCAGATGAGGAAGGGCAGAGGACTTGTTGGAGGACCATGGAACACTAGACATATGCCCTAAAAACAAAACCCAAACTTGAATTGCAGACTAGAAGGAGAAAGAGATAACAGATAAAATTAGGGCCTGAGGGAGGCGAACTTCAGCTTGCAATTGAGAAAGAGGTTAAAGTTAGATTTTAAAAAAATATATTTACATGAAAATGCCTTATTTCAAGCTCGAACCCCAAATCCTCTTAAAGGAAAAATTGAATGACTCTAAAATATTGTCATAAATGCTATAACATAAGATTTTCCTTGTTTCCAGGAGAGAAATGTGAATTTTTATCTACAATGACACTTTTTTTCTTTTTCTCAAGTAAAATTGAAGAAAGCAAGTGTCATAATAGGTCATATTTCTAGTAGTGTAACAAAACAAAACAAATAAAATAAAACAACAATAAAATTGTAGCATAGATCAATTCTCTACAATTCTCCAAGAAGAAGAACAGGGCAAGGATCCAACTCCCTTTTCTTTATTACATCATGTCCCTTTTATAGAGCTAGGTCGTCGAGCCTTCAGAGGTTCCAGAATGGTAAGAATCAATGTGCACGAAGATTTCTCCTTTTAATTTCTTGCCATATGTGTGTGATTTTTCTAAGGCAGGAATCCCGTGATTTCAACAATCCATCTCTTAATTGTCTGGTTAGTCAACTTCTTGCTGGCGAATTCTTCCTTCCTTATTTACTTGTAGTGCAACATGCCTTGATCTTTCGAGCTTAAGTACTCGTGCTCGCGCGTCTTGATTTCCTTTGTGTCGATGCTTCCTTAGCACTAATCCTGCGAAATAGAAATAGTCATAAGTTTCTGCGAACTTTATGCTAACTGCGCTTCTTTTATCTTTATTTTGCATGATAACTGATATTTAGCATTCAACTCCGCTAATGCGCAACATTGGCGAATTACTCCATTTCGCGTGCACTTTTTGTCTTTGTGGATGCTTAATATGAATAATGATTCGAATTTAGGCTAAAATTTGACTCTATTCTAGAGTCATCAGTAATACAATTCTATGATGTTTTCTAAATCTTGCATTGTGTTCACTGTTTTCATTATAAACTAATTTTCGTAAGGTGAAACTGGGGGAATGTGAGTTTTAGTAGCATGTTGTAGGAAGGAGTTTGGAAGGGTTAAATCTAGAACATGTAAGATAGGTACTTCATCAAAACAGTAAGTGTCGACCGACCATCCACACAAGCAAATAGATTGTAAATCGGAAGAGGAAATGATCTAAGTCTATCATGCATGTTTAATAGGTTGGGTTACAACTGTTACATTTTAAATCGGAGTTTAGGAATTAACACGTAACTATTACATACTTAGCGTGATTCATAAAATATTTTTTTTTAGTAATAGATTCATTTGTCAACATTTCAGACTTACTAGTGCATGAATGCTTCTCTTGTATTTGATCCAGAACCCGAACGAACCCTTCAAAGGAGGATACGTGAGCGAAGAAGGAACACTCACAACGAGACAGATCTTATGGCACATCAACAACCTAGAATGATGAACCCACCAGCAGCTGCAGCAAGTGCGGAATGAGGAGCAAATGAAGATCCTAATATACCACCAGCATATGAGGTAGATGAGAGAGACAGAGTCATGTGAACGCAACAGAGAAACTTCACCTATTTGGCATATCCAGGTATGGATGAATTAAGAAGTTGAGGTAGACACCTTGTACTGACCAATAATATGTATAACATGCTAAAAATTAATGAACCGTTTAGAGGACTTCCATCGGAAGATCTGCATTAGCATTTATGGAATTTTTTAGGTGTTAGTGATGCTCACCTGGAAGTCAGAGTCTCTTTAGAAGACACTTGACTGTTTCTATTGCCATATTCTTTACAGGACAAGGCCAGATACTAGATAAATACATTACCAAGTAATTACACTTGGAGACAAATGGTAGATAGTTTTTTAGCAAAGTACTACCCGAGAGCGAGAAGTATGAACTCTAGTCATGAAATCACTAGCTTTACGTAAGAAACTGATGAAACTATAGGAGGAGCATGAGAAAGATACAAGGAGCTCATAGCGAAATGTCAGTACCATGGTCTGTCTTATATGCTTCAAATCGAACATTTCTATAATGGGCTAACCGAAGCAGAGAAAGCGATTCTTAACGCAATAGTAGGAGGATGTTTAATGGAAAGAACATACAATCAAGCTTATAAGATAATCAAAACAACCGCTAAGAATCACAACCCTAGGGAGCAAAGATTGCACCCAAGAAAAAGCAGGATGTAAATTCGAGCTAAGTGAAATAACCGCCATAAAAGCACAATTGGCTATGTTGATGAATACTATGAAGAACGTTAAGATGACTGCACCCCAGAACACATCAACAGTTGAGACATGAACTCCTGAATTTTGCGAACTCTACAGAGGTGATCATGTGTACGAGCTATGTAGTGACAATACAGTGTCGGTTAATTACATTGGAAATTCTAACTCACGCTAGAAATACAACCTCTACTCAAATACGTACAATGCCGGATGGAAGCAACACCCAAATTTCTCATGGGGAGGACATAATAGCAATGCTAATCAAGTGGGACAGTAGCTCACACCTCTGAGTGTGGGAAGCAACCATTACCAAACTATGCAAACAGACACAACACGTAAGGATTACATAGCAAAGAATGACATGGTCATGATGGAGCATTAAACTATGTTAAAGACTCAACAAGCAACACTTCGGGCGCTGGAACAACAATTGGGACAAATAGTAGCAAATTTAAAAACAAGACCACTAGGACAACTGTCGTCAGATACGGAAGGATCTAGGCAGAATGGTAAAGAACAAGTTCATGCGGTTGAGTTATGAAGTGGGAAACCATTAATGGACAGTGAGGAAATCAGGAATTCCCAAGGAACAAAGATCACAACAAACCCACCAACAGCAAAAGAGCTATCAAAGGATGTCAATGAGGTCATCACAACCAAAAAGGGAGGAGAGAGCGTGGAGAAAGCATTACCCATTTACCAACCACCACCACCGTACCCTCAAAGGCTTAAACGAAAAGGGAATGAGTCTAATTTTGAAAAATTCATGGACATTTTGAAACAAATCCACATTAACATTCCTCTGTCGATGCACTTCGACAGATGCCAAACTATATGAAATCCTTGAAGGGTGCACTTAAGGATAATGGCAAATTCGAGGAATTCAAGGTAGTAGCGTTGAATGAGGAATGTAATGAGATTATTCAAAATAAAATTTCTAAGAAAGAAGTCAACCTAGGGCAGTTTACCATTTCGGTAAAAATTGGTAGTCATCACATTGGGTGAGCACTTTGCTATTTAGGTGTTGACATAAATTTGATGCCTCTATCAATATACAAAAAATTTGGAAGAGGTGAAGCAAGACTGATCACCGTCACAATTCAACTTGCAGATAGGTCGATAACTCGTCCTAATGGCAAAATTGAAGACATATTGGTCCAAGTCGACAAGTTTGTCTTTTCAGCGGATTTTATCATTTTAGACTACGAAGCAGATCCTGAAGTTTCAATCATTTTGAGACGACCATTCTTGAGGACTGGGCACACATTAGTAGATGTTTAAGAAGGAACGATCACCTTAAGAATGAACGACCAGCAGATTCAGTACAATATATTCGACTCGATGAAGCAGCATGACATAGGAGATAATTTCAACGTCAGCCATCTAGAAGTACTACTGGAGAAAGAAATCATGTCTGAACAATAGCAAGAATGGCTGACTATTAAGGACAATATCAAGGAAGTAGAGGATTTGCAAGATAACGTAATGGAGGACACAACAAACAAAGTGCACTATTATGAAGCACTGATTGTTGGGACAACTGTAGTTCTCACATCAGCCTTCAACCGAAGAACCTCCTAAGCTAGATTTAATACCTCTCCTTGATCATTTAAAATATACCTACCTTGGAGAGAACGAGACATTACCAGTTGTCATATCTTCGCAATTAACCACGGAGCATGAGCAGTCGTTACTAGCACTCCTCGCGCAGCACAATAAGGCAATTGAATGGACTCTGGCAGATATAACGGGCATCAGTCCTACATTTTGTATGAACAAAGTCATTTTAGAGGACAATGCCGGGACATCAGTAGAACATCAAAGACGATTAAACCCTGCCATGAAGGAGGTAGTTAAAAAGGAAATTCTGAAATGGCTGGATGCTGGGATCATCTATCCCATATTAGACAGTCAGTGGGTTAGTCCAATCTAGTATGTACCTAAGAAAGGAGGCACCACCGTCGTTCGTAATGAGAAAAATGAGCTAATTGCCACAATAACAGTTATTGGATGGCGAGTATGCATGGACTACCGCAAGTTGAATAAAGCAACAAGGAAGGATCATTTTCCATTACCTTACATCGACCAAATGTTAGATCGTATCGCATGAAAGAAGTATTAATGTTTTATGGACGGATATTCAGGATACAACCAAATTATGATAGATCCAAAGACCAGGAGAAAACTATGTTCACTTGCCCCTATGGAACATTCGCCTTCAGAAGAATGTCATTTGGATTATGTAACACACCCACAAACTTCTAAAGATGTATGATTTCTATTTTCTCGGACATGCTCGAAGATGTTATGGAAGTCTTTATGGACGATTTTATAGTATTCGGACACACCTTCCATAATTGTTTAGCAAACCTCGATAAGGTGCTCAACCGATGCGAAGAAACGCACTTGGTGCTCAATTGGGAGAAGTGCCATTTTATGGTAAAGGAAGAAATTGTTCTTGAGCATAGAGCCTCTAAGAAATGAATGGAATTCGATTAAGCAATAGTGGAAGCAATAGAAAAGTTGGAGCCACCGCAAAACGTGAAACGTGTGTGCAGTTTCTTAGGCCACGCTGGGTTTTACAAGCCATTCAATAAGGATTTTTCAAAAATAGTGAAACCCATGTGCGAGCTTTTGGAAGCTTATCGAACCTTTAATTTTGACGCATGTTATCTTCAAGAATTTGAGCAATTAAAAAGAGTTCTAATTTATGCGCCCGTATTGATAACACCTTATTGAGAAAAACCATTCGAACTTATATGCGACACAAGTGACTATGCAATAGGAGCTATTCTGGGCCAGAAGGGAGAAAAGATAATCCATCCTATTTACTATGCGAGCAGAACCTTGATGGAAGCACAACAGAACTATACAACCACAGAGAAGGAGTTTCTGGCGGTAGTCTACGCATTAGAAAATTTTCGTTCCTACCTAGTCGGATCTAAGGTAGCGGTGTTCAATGACCATGCTGCTATAAGATATTTAATGAGCAAGGCTAACAAAAAATCAAGGCTGATTAGATGGATCTTCCTTCTGCAAGAGTTTGACATAGAAGTCAAGGATAAGAAAGGATATGAAAATGTTGTGGCAGATCACCTATCACGACTAGAGGTCACATATCCCGACACAATTATGCTCAATATATCAGAAAAATTTCCTGATGAGAAAGTTTTTGCGCTAACAATAGTAGAAGAAGGAATGCCCCTATGTTCGCGGACATTGCCAATTATGTAGCAAGCCATGTCATTCCATCTCATATGATGCAACAACAAGCAAAACGCTTCTTCCATGACGAAAAATTCTATTTCTGGGATGAGCCATTTCTCTACAGGAAAAGTGTTGCGGGATAATACGCTGATGCGTAGTAGAACATGAGAAAAATGAAATACTGGAGTCATGCCACACATCGCCATACGGAGGACATTTCGGAGGAATGAGAACTGCAACAAAGATTTTCCAATCTAGCTACTTTTGGCCAAGCATATTTAAGGATGTGGATCACTATTTGAAAAAGGGATGAAATTCCCCTGACTTCAATCTTAGAGGTTGTATTATTTGACGTCTGGGAATTGATTTCATGGGTCCATTTCCTCCTTCATGTGGATATTTGTATATTCTAGTAGCGGTTGATTAAGTGTCAAAGTGGATCAAAGTAGTGGCTACATCTAAGAATGATGCAAGGACTGTTAATTCCTTCACAAGAACATTTTTACAAGGTTTGGAATGCCACAAGCACTCATTAGTGATGAAGGGACACATTTCATAAACAGAGCAATATCGCACGTGTTACGCAAATACATCAAGCAACGCATTGCAACTCTTGATCATCTACAAACCAATGGCAAAGCCAAAATTTCAAACCGTGAAATTAAAGGTATTCTTGAAAAAGTTGTGGGACCTAATCGAAAGGATTGGTCCATGCGATTAGATGATGCACTCTGGGCTTATAGAACAATATTGAAAATGTCGCTGAACCTGTCACCTTATAGTATAGTGTATCGAAAAGCATGTCACTTACCAATCGAGCCAAAGCATAAAGCTTTATGGGTGTTAAAAAGACTAAATCTAGATCTTCAGAAAGCATGAGCAGTAAGGATGATGCAACTGTAAGGACCCGACCCAAAGAAACGGTCTCTATCCTAAAGTCCTTACTTAGCATGCATGATTAGGAATGTAAAACGTCGTTCAGAGTTTGAAATTTAAATCTTTGAAGTAAGCACATTCAAAACAAAGAAAATATAATTCCATTTAAAATAAACAGTAGATAATCGATCAAGACTTTCTTAAAAACAAATCAAGGGAAACGATGCGAGAAACATAAAATAGATTTTTGAGTGTTTTTCCTAGGGACCCAAGTCCCACTACAGGCTAAATCATCAAAGAAAACATTAAAAGAACGTGCAACTCGTAGTCGCCTATCCATAATCATCGAGCCGCCTCCTCCTAGCCATCCACCCTCTGTCCCCAAGTTACCCGGGAAAGCCACGAAAAAATAAGGGTGAGCAACAAGTTACTCAAAGAAGAATCCCCAATCGGGGTACAATACGAAATCATCCGATTTAGCACACTGACATGCAACCATACAAAGACTTAGAGCGAAAACGGTTGGTTAGGCTATGGGCTATTTCTAGGACGAGCCTATTCAAGGGCTCCCATCAACAATCACTCCTAGGTCCTACGCTTGGATGCCCTTCGGGCCTTACACAATCTAGGACTCAAAGTGATGCTCGGTGGGGCCTTACACACTTAGGACACGGTGATGCCCGGTGGGGCCTTACACACTTAGGATGCCCATCGGGCTTACACCTTCAAATGATCGGTGATGCCCAAAGGGCCTTACACACTTAGGATGCCCATAGGGCCTTACACCTCCGCAATCGATGATGCCCTGTGGGCCTAACACACCTAGGATGCCCATAGGGCCTTACACCTCCGACGTCCATCTGGGTCTTGCCCGGCGGGACCCCAAACTAGTTGCCTCTACGGTCCTCTATACTATACATCACACATCTAACCGTAACTTGGATCTAGCAAAGATACAAATGGCAAAATGGTTCTATCAAGATAGGAAAGCCTAACATGGAACTAACGGGATGTAAACATGTCACGAGCATGAATCAAAAGAAAACATGTAACCTATCACTAGAAACTCATATAATTACAGAATCGTGTGCTATCAACTATTCGCAGGTCCACACAACCCCGTAAGAATCCTTACCGGAAATAAGTGGAGGTTAACTATCCCGAATCAAATAACGACCCTCGAGCTTTTAAGCGAACCCGAGCAACCTAAGCAAGCAATAAAATATCCTAATTAATAAACAAAGATCTAAAATCGGGAAGTCCAAAGGGTGGAGGCTCGGGAATTTACTAACCGAGAAGGCACACGCGTCTCGGCAGCAAGCGCAAGGGCGAGGCGCGCTGCACAGCGAGGGCATCTCGCGGCCGCGCGCGGCGGTAGCCTGACACGCTGGCGGCGCGCCGCTTGGAGTTCGACGGCGCAGCAGCGCGGCGGGCGACTGGGCCGCGAGGTCGGGCGCGCGAACGAGCGACACAGCGGACGCGCGCGCGGCGAGTGAGTGGCGCGACGAGGTTTGGGCGCTGGGGGTCTTTGCTCGCGCGCGCGGCGGCGGGCTACACGACCGCAGTCGCAGGCGCGAGCGCAGGCTAGGCGGCAGCCGAGCAGCAAGCGAGCGAGTAGGGCGTATGGCAGTTGGGCGAGAGGGTTAGGTTTTGCGAGAGAGAGAAAGAGAGAGAGAGAGAGAGAGAGAGAGAGAGAGAGAGAGAGAGAGAGAGAGAGAGAGAGAGAGAGAGAGAGAGAGAGAGAGAGAGAGAGAGAGAGAGAGAGTTTTTTTTTTCTTCTCTTCCTTCCTTTAGTTAAATAGACTTGGGAATCTCAAATGACCTTCCCAAGACTCCCCCTTTGAGCCCTGGCCAACGCATTTATTTTCTTTTTTCTTTTTTTTTTTTTAATTCCAACTCCTATTTCTTTTTTTTTTTTAAACTATTTCCGTTTTGCTGAAAATCGGGCTGTTACAATACTCCCTCCTTAGAAGACTTCCGTCCCTAAGTCGCTGCTCCTAAAACAACTCGGGTAACTCCTCCTCATCTCCCTTCCAACTCCCAAGTAGCTTCCTCAACTCCCCGATTCTCGCCAACGCACTTTCACTAGGTCAATTGCCCGGTTCCTCAAAACCTTTTTCTCAAATGTCAGGATCTTTATGGGCTTCTCCTCAAAGCTCAGGTCATGGTTCAACTGTAAAGGCTCAAAATCTATGACGTGCGAAGGGTCTGTCACATACTGGCGGAGCATCGAAAAGTGGAACACACTATGCACTGCAGCCAAGGACGGCGGCAACGCTAACCGATAGGCCACAGCCCCAACCCTCTCAAGGACCTCGAAAGGTCCAACAAACCTGGGGCTCAGTTTCCCCTTTTTACCGAACCTCAGAACCCCACGCATCGGAGCTACCTTGAGGAAAACATGCTGGCCAACCTCGAACTCCAACTCTCTACGTCTGATATCGGCGTAGCTCTTACGCTGCTCTGCGGCGCTTAACATACGAGCTCGATCTTCGGGCTGACCTCATTGGTCAACTGGAGCAACTCGACCCGATGCACTGCTGTCTCTCAACCTCTTCCCAGAATACTGGGGATCTGCAGCGCTTACCATACAACGCTTCAAACGGTGCCATCTGTATGGTTGACTGAAAACTATTGTTGTAGGCAAACTCCATCAAATACAAGTTGTAACGACCCAGGTTTTCTTCCCGGTCTTCCAGGTATGCCCTAGGGGTAATTTGGTAATTTGGTCGGGCCGTCAGGGTCGTTTGTGTCTTTTCCAGCTACTAAAATTATTGGATGGTTTTATGTAGGTTTTTGGAGGAGTTTGAGGTTTGGTTTGAGCAAGGTTTGATGCAAAAGTAAAAATAAAAGGAATTTTTGCTGCAGCCGGGGTTTGAACCCGGTCTCTGGAAGCTTGTAGAGATGTGTGCCAATTGAGCCATTAGGTACTCTTGTTGCTCTTTCTGCATCACATCTTAGTTAACCTTGGATTTTGGAGTTTTGGTGCATTTGGTTAAATGAAATAGAATTAGGTCATTCCATCTTCTTCTCCAAAACACCTCTTGGCCGCCCAAGCTCTCCATCTCCATAGCCTTGCCGATTCTTCATCCTTGCATCTCCTTGGGTTCGATCATCATCATTCCGGTAAGTCTTCGTCTTCTTCATCTTCTCATTTGGGTGTTTCTTTGGCCGAATGTAAGAAAAAGGGGTTGTGTGTGTGTGTTGTGCACCAATAGAGGAAGTCCAAAGACCCGAGCTCGTCGCGTCGGCCCGGCTCAGATCAACGGCAGCCCACTGCCGTCGCATGCCTAGATCTGTCTGGCGCCTGCCGCCAGACGCTCGAGATCGCCCCAAGAGCCTTTGCCGCCGCCAAGCAGAGCGAGATCGCCGTCGCCGTCGCTTTCGCCGCCAGAGGTCCTCGCGCCGCGCGGACGCGTCAGCCGATCGCTCGACGCCGCCCTCGCGGTTACGCTTGCCGAAGCCGCGCTCGCCGCGCGCCCGTCCTGCCGAAGCCGCTCGCCGTGTCCCGCATCGCACGCTTAGCGCCGCCGCGCGCCGCCCAGACGCTGCTCGCCGCTTCGCCCAGCGCTTCGCCGCCGCGCGCACCGCCCCAGACGCTGCTCGCTGCGCGACGCCTCGCGTCCTGCCGTGCGTGCCGTGCCAGCGCGCAGCCGCAGCGCCGTCCTTGCCGTGCGCAAGCCAGCAATACGCGTCCTTGCCGTGCCGGCTTGCGGCGCACCCCAAGCTCGTGTCGTCGCGCCGCGTGAGTTCCCGAGCCGAGCTTGCTGCTCTATTGTTGTTTAGATATTTTAGATGCCGATTGTTGTTGGTTTGCTAGGTTCCCGCCGCTAGCTCGGGATTGTTCCGCAGCTTAGGATTTGTGTGTAGAAGTCTTCCACCAAGGTAAGGATTTCTTACCAGGGTTGTGTGGACCTCGCGGTATATTTGTGATTGTTGTTTTGTATGCCTGTATGATTACTAGCATGTTTAGCCTAGGTGCTCGTCAATTCTGATCGGCATGAACTCTTGTATTGTTTCTCATGTTAGCCCATGCTAGGTTGTTCTATTCTAGCATGTTCGATATCTGTTCTTGCTTCGTAGTATCATGCTAGGTTCCTTGTATCCATTGAGCACGTATTGGACCGCATTGATTGAATTGTTATTATTGTTAAGGTTTAGAATTCGTAGATAGCATCATCCGGCCGATGCATAAAGTATCTTGCATCTATGGCAAGGACGTTCGAGACAGTTCTCCGTCCTTGGACCCCGTGAGGGATTAGCTATCCCAACCGGTAGGCCCTGCAATCTTGGGTGAGGGTGGTAGTCTAAGCGATGCCCCAACGGTCGGGATGATGACTTGGCAATGCCTAGTCCCCGCAGCCGACGCGCGCCCGGCGTGTTCGGCAAAGAGCCCTTGATTGCCACTGTTAAGGTAAGGGCGGCTTCCTCGTGTAAGCCTACCATGACCTTCCTTAGCCTCAAAGTGTGGGTGGTGCCGTGACATAGTTCACGTGTCCGTGTCTCACACCCCTATGTCGCTGACACCGATCCGAGATTTAGTTAGGCGTGGTATCCGGATATGGGCAACTTGCCACTAGACCCGCACTCATAGTCTGTAGAAGCACGCGGTGCATCCTTACGCTCATTACAACGCACCGAGAGAGCTCCTCGGGATCTTGAGCTAGTGCACTTTTCGTGATCGACAGCGAGTCAGCCGAGGCCGGGACTTGTTCCCGTATAGTGCGTTTAGTGTGTTGTGGTATTTTCCGGACTAAGACCCCGAGATGGCATCCGAGGTCCAAGTGTGGACTTAACTATGTGCTCTCGCTCTGTGTTTGTACTCATAGCTTGCATGCATTCTTCTAGATGATCATGTATATCGTATTGTACCCGGTTGGGGATTCTTACTGGGTAATTCGTTACTCACCCTTATTCTCGTGGTTTTCCACAGGTAATCAAGGCGGGAGACAGGATGGTCAAGGGGGAAGTCGTGATCATGGAATCCTGCACACCTCCGATTATTTTATTTTAATTATCATGACTCTTCACTTTTTATTATTTCCCTGAATGCATGTAGACGCAGAGCACAGAGCCCGTGATGTTTTTCTCACGCTTTTATGGATTCCAAAGATATTTGTACTTGTGGATTGTTTTAATGGTTTAAATAAATCTCTGATCGTAGTATGCTTTTAGAAATGTATGTTTTGGTTGTTGAATGTTTCTGCTTTTACTTGGGATCCAAATGTATTTTTCATAATGTCTTTTATTTTCACTACATGCATTGGGGTAAAGGCCCATTTAGAGCCCCTTTTGGGTGGGTCTTCTGATTGGTATCGAGCTCGAGTCATAGATTCTCGTGGACCGACCTTTTGTTGTAGGTCGTTTTCCATGATCATCAAGATCTGATACCATCAGTGCGCCTAGATTTATTGTTTTAGAAAGGAAAAGGGTTAAGAATTTACAATACCTATCATCTAGTGTATGCCTTGTTTGGTGTTGTGGAATGGTGACAAAGTGTGTTTTGATTCGTTGTTGGTTTGGATGTAGATCGCCAAAGATGCTACCACCCGTCTCGGAGAGGAGGTTCGAGAGCGGTCGAGGTATCGTGGATCGGATCTCGACATCGCAGGACATCGTCCCAAGCCGACAATCGATGGCATTCCACCAAAGCCTCCTCTGTTACGCCTAGAGCGGGCGTTGAGGCGATCGAGCGCCGTGAGATCGCTCCCCGGAGCAGAGTTTGCCGAGTCTATGAGGGCTTTTATGGTCGCATGTTGAGTGACCAGAGGCGAGAGACCTGAGCCTTGTGGCGGCGTACAGCGATGGAAGAGTCCCGAGCCCAGATCGAGCAAACCACTCGATTGGTTCAAAGAGAGCTCAAGAGCACCTCCACCTCCACAGAGCAAGTAGCCCCAGAGGCGATATGGCGAGGGTGCCGAGGAATTGGGTAGGTGGTCAAGGATTTTGTGAAGTGGAAGCTCGAGAAGTTTGATGCCACCGGTGATGCGTTAGCGGCAGGCCAGTGTGGATTGCCCATTTGGAGTACACCTTCCCGATCATGGTGTGCCCCGATATTCAGAGGCCAAGATGTGCGGCTCATGTGCTAGGAGGCACAAATGAGATGGTGGTGGGAGTCCACCTTGAGCGAGAGACCACCGGGTCTCCACCCGCTACTTGGGAGTTCTTCAAGGCCGAGTTCAAAGTAAAGTTCATCGGTGATGAGGCTCAAGAGAAGATGGTGGAGCTCTTCCGAGAACCCGGCGGTTCTGATTCCATTGAGGAATATGAGCGCAAGTTCTCGAGTATGGATATTTTGCTCCTCGCTTGATTGCCACCCCGAGTGAAGATTCGGAAGTTCATTTCTGATTGAGGCGGTGGTGTTTCCCGTGATGTCGTGGCTCGTGCCCCCGACACTTATGCTAGGGTCAGTCCCAGCTTAGCCACGATCTATAATGGGAAGTATCCTGCTTGAGCGGGTTGTTGCCCGCTCCTGCTCGGCCCGCCTCTGTTCCACCGCAGCAAGGGGCGTAAGAGGAAGTTTGAGTTTAGGGGCGGCGGCGTGCGCCAAGGGCGCTTCCAAAACCGGGATCGGCATAGGGGCCCCGATCCGCTTTCGGCCTCGCGGCGAGGCGGTCCCGTGCGAGTTCCCGCTTGTGCTTCTTGCGGGAGGACCCACACCGGAGCTTGCGACAGCAGGCCCAGTGTGTTTTCGTTGTGGTAAAGAGGGTCATATGATCCGTTTCTGTCCTCACCAGTAGCGCAGCAGTCGGTGTTTGTTTGCTACGACCGTCAGAGGCCGAGCGTCACGGATGCCGCTGCGGCGGTGCACGCTTCTTGTTTTAGATCAACGCGCATTTGTCTTGTTTGATTCTCGTTCTACGCATTCATTTGTATCTCGTGTTGTTTGGCGAGCATGCTAAGTTGAGACTAGAGCCTCTAGGTTTTGAGTTATCTCATTGCAACTCCTTCGGGAGTTAGTATGTTGGCTAGAGATAAGATTAAGGATGGCCGGATCGAGATATCCTGAGAGTTGCTTGGGCCACGCTCATAGTTCTCGCCTATGAGCGGTTTTGATGTGATTCTTGGTATGGAGTGGTTAGTCGCTAACCACGCGTTGATTGACCGCCACCGGAAAGAAGTAGTGTTCAGGCGCCGTGTCGGCCCAAACTTTAAGTTTCGTGGAGTCCAGGGTGGAGTTTGCCCGCCGATGGTGTCACCGTGAAAGCTCGTCGCTTGCTAGCTCATGGAGCTTGGGGCTATCTAGCCAAGTTGTGCGGGAAGAGCCGCCTCGCCGCCTGCTTGATCAAAGTGCCGATGTGCAGAGTTCGCGGATGTGTTTCCCGAGGAGTTACCGGGTTGCCCCAAAGAGAGAGGTTGACTTCATTATTGAACTCGAGCCGTGGACCCTCCCTATCTCGAAGGCCCGTGACGCATGGCGCCAGTGAGTTAAAGGAATCAAGATTCAGCCAGCGGGAGATGTTAGATCGAGGGTTCATCCGCCCAAGTGTGTCCCCGTGGGAGCACCGATTCTGCTTTGTGAAAAAGAAGGATGGTTCGATGCGCTTATGTATTGATTACCGCGAGCTTAATAAGGTGACAAAGAAGAATAAGTATCCGTTGCCCCGTATCGATGATTTGTTCGATCGGCTTCAGGAGCTTCGTGTTCTCCAAGATAGATCTCGAGATCCGGTTACCATCGATTGCGGATCGGGGATGCCGACATTCCTAAGACAAACTTTCAGTCCGGATATGGTCACTATGAGTTTGTGGTTATGTCGTTTGATTGACCAATGCCCCACCGCGTTCATGGACATGATGGATAGGGTGTTCAAATCATTTTTGGACAACTTCACATCGTGTTCATTGACGACATATTCGATTTATTCGAGGTCTAAAGAAGACCATGCAGAGCATTTGAGGCGAGTATTGGCGGCTTTGAGGAAAACCACTTTATGCGAAGTTTTCCAAATGTGATTTCTGGTTGGAGCAGTGGCCTTCCTAGGCCACGTGGTTTCGAGAGATGGTATAGCCGTGTGTACCCCGCGAAGATTGAGGCCGTGAGTTCATGGGCCAAGCCGACTTCATTGCCGAGATTCGCAGCTTTCCGGGTTTGGCGTGTTACTACCGTTCGGTTCGTCAAGGACTTTTCGCTTTAGCCTCGCCTCTCACTCGTCCGGACGAGGAAGGGTGTCGAGTTTGTTTGGGACAAAGCAGTGATGAGAGCTTTGCCGTGCTCAAGCGTAGTTTGACTTCAAAGACTGATGTTGGCGATCCGAGGGGACAGTGGTTTCGTGGTCTACAAATGATGCTTCCAAGTTTGGTTTGGGTTGTGTGTTGATGCAAAGACGGGAAGGTCATTGCCTATGCTTCCGTCACCGGCCGTATGAGCAGAACTACCCGACTCATGATATGGAGTTGGCGGCGATGTGGTGTTTGCAATCAAGATTTGGAGGCATTACCGTATGGTGAGCTTGATTCGATGTTTACCGATCACCGAGCCTCAAGTATCTGTTTACTCGTAAGGAGTTGAATATGAGGCGAGAGGAGATGGTTAGAGTTGGTAAAGGATTATGATCATGAGATTTTGTACCATCCGGTAAAGCCAATGTAGTGGCCGATGCTTTGAGCAAGAAGACGTCGCACTCTGCGGCGTTGTTGAGTTCCCACCCAGTTTGCGAGAGAGTTCGAGCGGGCCGAGGTTGCGATGTTGTTGGGAGAGGTTACCGCCAGGTAGCTCGATTGGATCTGCTCACCCGCCGATTAGGCAAATGGATTATAGATGATACCCACTTAGGTGACCCCGCACTTAAGAGATTGGTTGATAGAGTTAGTGCCGACTTGTGACTTTGACTTTGTATATTCACCGCAGATGTGGGTTGACTTATAGAGGCCGGTTGTGTGTTCCGGACATTGCAGGTTTGCGAGCCGAGTTGCTCTCTGAGGCCCACGCCTTTTTGCTTGGCACCCTGGTACCAAGATGTATCGAGACCTTAAGCGCACCTTTCCGTGGATGGGAATGAAGAGAGATGTGGCGAGTTTGTCACCGGTGTCTCACTTGTCGCAAGTGAAGGCACCAGCAAAGGCCACCGGTTTGTTGCGACCTCCGAGTGTACCCAGCGGAAATGGGAAGAGATCTCTATGGACTTTATATCTCGGTTTGCCAAGGACTCAGAGGAAGTTCTCTCGATTTGGGTGATAGTCGACCGTTTGACCAAGAGCGCACACTTCATTCCCGGTAGAGACACTTATACCGTGGGAACAAAGGCGCACTGCTTTTGGAGCAGATCATCCGTTATCATGGTGTGCCGGTGAGGATTGTGTCCGATCGTGACTCGCGGTTCACTTCTCGCTTCGAGAGCGCCTGTAGAAGGGTTTGGGCACAGAGTGCGCCAAAGACACTTTTCACCCTCGCAGACGGATGGTCGATGAGAGAGTGAATCGATTCTCGAGGATATGTTGAGGGCTTGTGTGTTGGATTTCCCGTGCGCTTGGGACCAAATTCTGTATTTGATGGAGTTTGCCTATAACAATAGTTACCAATCGACGATCTGGATGGCTCCATTCGAGGCATTGTATGGTAAGCGTTGTCGGTCCCCCCGTGTTCGGGAAGAGGTTGGTGATAGACAGTTTTGGGTCCCGACTATCGCTGCGCTTGACCAATGGTGCAAAGGTCAGAAGATTAGAGCTCGTATGTTGACACTTCGCAGCGAGCAGTGAAGATTACGCCGATGTTCGGCGTCGAGATTTGGAGTTTGAAGTTGGTCAAGATGTGTTCCTTAAGGTTGCTCCGATGCGCGAGGTGTTCCGAGAGGTTTGGTAAGCGTGGGAAGTTGAGTCCCCATTTTGTTGGTCCATTTGAGATCCTAGAGAGGATTGGCAGAGTTGCTTACCTGGTAGCCCTACCTCCGCTCACTATCAGCGTGCATAGTGTTTTTCATGTATCGATGTTGAGGCAAGATGTGCCGGACCGTCGCACATTGTGGACTTTGAGCCTTTGCAAACAATGAGGATTTGAACTTTGAGGAGAAGCCGGTGAGGATCCTTGCCTTTGAGACCAAGACGTTGCGTAATCGCGAGATTCGTTTGGTAAAGGTTCGGTGGAAGAATCGAGGTTCCGAGGAAGCCACTTGGGAGCGGGAAGACGAGATGAGGTTGCATTACCCCTGAGTCATTTTGTCTTAAGGACTTTCGAGGACGAAAGTCATAAAAAGGAGGGAATATTGTAACGACCCGTGTTTTTCTTCCCGGTCTTCTAGGTATGCCCTAGGGGTAATTTGGTAATTTGGTCAGGCCAAAGTCGAGTATCGTTTGTGTCTTTTCCAGCTACTAAAATTATTGGATGGTTTTATGTAGGTTTTGGAGGAGTTTGAGGTTTGGTTTGAGCAAGGTTTGATGCAAAAGTAAAAATAAAGGAAATTGTCTTTGCAGTGGGGTTTGAACCTGGTCTCTGGAAGCTTGTAGAGATGTGTGCCAATTGAGCCATTAGGTACTCTTGTTGCTCTTTCGCATCACATCTTAGTTAACCTTGGATTTTGGAGTTTTGGTGCATTTGGTTAAATGAAATAGAATTAGGTCATTCCATCTTCTTCTCCAAAACACCTCTTGGCCGCCCAAGCTCTCCATCTCCATAGCCTTGCTTGATTCTTCATCCTTGCATCTCCTTGGGTTCGATCATCATCATTCCGTAAGTCTTCGTCTTCTTCATCTTCTCATTTGGGTGTTTCTTTGGCCGAATGTAAGAAAAAGGGGTTGTGTGTGTGTGTTGTGCAACCACCGAGGGAAGTCCAAAGACCCGAGCTCGTCGCATCAGCCACTCACAACGGCAGCAAACTTCGCCGTCGCACGCCTAGATCTGCCGGCGACGCCGCGCGCGCGCTCGATCTGTCCCGGAAGCCTTGCCGCCGCCCGGCGGATCGCGCTGATCGCTCGCCGACGCCAGAGGTCTCGCCAGCGCCCAAAGACGTCCAGCCCGATCGCTCGCCGCGCCGCTCGCCGTGTCCGCTTGCCGAGCCGCTTGCCCGCGCGCGCGCGCCCAGACGCGTTCGCCCGCGCGCGCTGCCTGCCGCTGCCGCCGTGTCCGCATCGCGCGCCAGCGCCTGCCAGCCTGTTTGCCGCCAGATAGCCGCCGCTCGCCGCCGCCGCCAGACGCTCGCCGCGCGCCGCCGCCCGACGCTGCCAGCTGCGCGCGCTGCCCTGCCGTGCCGTGCGGCAGCAGCGCCAGAGCGCGTCCTGCCGTGCAGTAGCGCGCACTAGCGCTAGCCCTTGCGTGCCGCTGCTGCCAGCCCCCAAGCTCGTGTCGTCGCGCGCGTGAGTTCCCGGCCGAGCTTGTCGTTCTATTGTTGTTTAGATATTTTAGATGCCGATTGTTGTTGGTTTGCTAGGTTCCCGCCGCTAGCTCGGGATTGTTCCGCAGACTTAGGATTTGTGTGTAGAAGTCTTCCACCAAGGTAAGGATTTCTTACCGTGGTTGTGTGGACCTCGCGTATATTTGTGATTGTTGTTTTGTATGCCCGTATGATTACTAGCATGTTTAGCCTAGGTGCTCGCTCAATTCTGATCGGGCATGAACTCTTGTATTGTTTCTCATGTTAGCCCATGCTAGGTTGTTCTATTCTAGCATGTTCGATATCCTGTTCTTGCTTCGTAGTATCATGCTAGGTTCCTTGTATCTGTTGAGCACGTATTGGACCGCATTGATTGAATTGTTATTATTGTTAAGGTTTAGAATTCGTGTAGATAGCATCATCCGGGCCGATGCATAAAGTATCTTGCATCTATGGCAAGGACGTTCGAGACGCTTCTCCGCCCTTGGACCCCGTGAGGGATTAGCTATCCCAACCTGTAGGCCCCGCAATCTTGGGTGAGGGTGGTAGTCTAAGCGATGCCCCAACGGTCGGGATGATGACTTGGCAATGCCTAGTCCCCTGGCAGCCGCACGCGTCCTCGGCGTGTTCGGCGCAGCCCTTGATTGCCACTGTTAAGGTAAGGACGGCTTCGGTGTAAGCCTACCATGACCCGCCTTTAGCCTCAAAAAGTGCGGTGGTGCAGCCGACATAGTTCACGTGTCCAGTCTCTCACACCCCTATGTCGGTGACACCGATCCAGAGATTTAGTTAGGCGTGGTATCCGGATATGGGCACTTGCCACTAGACCCGGCACTCCATAGTTCAGTAGAAGCACTCAGAAAGACCCGACCCAAAAGGGGCTCTAAATGGGCCTTTACCCCAATGCATGTAGTGAAAATAAAAGACATTATGAAAAATACTTTTCTTGATTCCAAGTAAAAAACAGAAACATTCAACAACCAAAACATACATTTCTAAAAGCACACTCTGATCGTAGATTTATTTAAACCATTAAAACAATCCACAAGTACCAATATGCTGGAATCCATAAAACGTAAGAAAACATCCCGGGGCTCTGTGCCCGCCTACATGCATTCAGGGAAATAACAAAAGTGAAGAGTCATGATAATTAAAATAAAACAATCGGAGATGACAAAGCAGATTCCATGATCACAGCTTTCCCCTTCACCCATCCCCGTCTCCCGCTTTGATTACCCGTGGAAAACCACGAGTAAGGGTGAGTAACGAATTACCCAAAGAAGAATCCCCAACCGGGTACAATACGATATACATGATCATCTAGAAGAATGTATGCAAGCTATGAGTACAAACACAGAGCGGAGCACATAGCTAAGTCCACACTTGGACCTCGGATGCCATCTCGTGGTCTTAGTCCGGAAAATACCACAACACACTAAACGCACTATACGGGGAACAAGTCCCGCCTCGGCTGTCTTCATCGCCGATACGAAAGGTGCACTCGCTCAAGATCCCGAGGAGCTCTCCGATCGGCGCAGAGTGAGCGTAAGCGCCGCACCGCATGCTACCGCAAACTCGGGGTGCCGGTCTAGTGGCAAGCCGCCCGTGTTCATCACCATGCCTAACTAAATCTCTCGGATCGGTGTCACCGACATAGGGTGTGAGACTCGACACGTGAACTATGTCACCTGTACCACCGCACTGAGGCTAAGGAACCGGTCGTGGTAGGCTTACACCAGAAGCGGTCCTTGCCCTAACAGTGGCAATCAAGGGCTACGGCCGAACACGCCGAGGACGTGTCGATCGCCGGGACGAGGCAATGCCAAGTCATCATCCCGACCGTTGGGGCATTTAACACCGCCACCCTCACCCAAGATTGCGGGGCCTACCGGTTGGGATAGCTAATCCCTCACGGGGTCCAAGGACGGAGAATCGCTCGAACGTCCTTGCCATAGATGCAAGATACTTTATGCATCGGGCCCGATGATTCTATCTACCTCAATTCTAAACCTTAACAATAATAACGATTCAATCAATGCACCCAATACGTGCTCATCGATATACAAAGAACCTAGCATGATACTACGAAGCAAGAACAGATATCGAACATGCTAGAATAGAACAACCTAGCATGGGCTAACATGAGAAACAATACAAGAGTTCATGCCACCAGAATTGCAATGAGCACCTAGGCTAAACATGCTAGTAATCATACACAGCATACAAAACAACAATCACAAATATACCGCAGGTCCACACAACCCCAGAAGAAATCCTTACCTTGGTCTCCAAGACTTTTACACACAAATCCTAAGTCATGAACAATCCCGAGCTAGCGAGCGGAACCTAGCAAACCAACAATAATCAAAGATCTAAAATATCTAAACAACAATAGAACGTTGTAAGCTCGGCTCGGGAACTCACGCGCGCGCGACGACACGACACGAGCTTGGCCAGCAGGCAGCCGGCACGGCAAGGACGCTGCGCTGGCGCTACCGGCACGGCAAGGGACGCGCGCCGGGCCGCGCTACCGCACGGCATGGCATGCGACGCGCGCGCGAAGCGGCTCGGCGGCGGCGCGCGGCGCGCGGGCGAAGCGCGGCGGCGCGGCGGCGGCGCTGCGGCGCGCGGCGCGCGCGGCGCTGGCGTGCGAGCGCGGACACGGCGAGCAGCTTCGGCGAGGACGCGCGCGCGGGCGCAACGTCTGGGCGGCGCGGCGCGCGGGCGAGCAGCTTCGGCAAGCGGACACGCGCGAGGCGTGCGAGCGACGGCCGACGAGCCGGGCGCCGTGAGGACCTCTCGGCGTCGAGCGATCGGCCGGACGTAGCCGGCGCTGGCGAGGACTCTCTGGCGTCTGAGCGATCGGGCGATCTCGCTGGGCGAACGGCGAGCCGCGCTGCTGCTGATGATTCGGGCGTCGCGACGCAGCGGCCGCCGCTGACGGAGCTGGGCCGATGCGATGAGCTCGTCTTCCGGACCTCCTCACCGGGTTGCACAACGCACACACACACAAACCCCTTTTTCTTACATTCGGCCAAAGAAACACCCAAATGAGAAGATGAAGAAGACGAAGACTTACCCTAATGATGATGATCGAACCCAAGGAGATGCAAGGATGAAGAATCGGCAAGGCTATGGAGATGGAGAGCTTGGGCGGCCAAGAGGTGTTTTGGAGAAGAAGATGGAATAACCTAATTCTATTTCATTTAACCAAATGCACCAAAACTCCAAAATCCAAGGTTAACTAAGATGTGATGCAGAAAGAGCAACAAGAGCACCTAATGGCTCATTTGGCACACCTCTCTACAAGCTTCCTGGAGACCCGGTTCAAACCCCCACTGCAAAGACAATTTCCTTTATTTTTACTTTTGCATCAAACCTTGCTCAAACCAAACCTCAAACTCCTCCAAAACCTACATAAAACCATCCAATAATTTTAGTAGCCGGAAAAGACACAAACGACCACGACGGCCCACCAAATTACCAAATTACCCCTAGGGCATACCTGAAGACCGGGAAGAAAACCTGGTCGTTACAATATTCCCTCCTTTTATGACTTTTGTCCTCGAAAGTCCTTAAGATGTAAAACAACTTCGGGTAATGCAACCTCATCTCGTCTTCCCGCTCCCAAGTGGCTTCCTCGTAACCCCGATTCTTCCACCGAACCTTTACTAAACGAATCTCGCGATTACGCAACGTCTTGGTCTCAAAGGCAAGGATCCTCACCGCTTCTCCTCAAAGTTCAAATCCTCATTCACCGCAAAGGCTCAAAGTCCACAATGTGCGACGGTCCAGGCACATACCGCCTCAACATCGATACATGAAAAACACTATGCACCGCCGATAGTGACGGAGGTAGGGCTAACCGGTAAGCAACTCGCCAATCCTCTCTAGGATCTCAAATGGACCAACAAAACGGGGACTCAACTTCCCACGCTTACCAAACCTCGAACACCTCGCATCGGAGCAACCTTAAGGAACACATGCCGACCAACCTCAAACTCCAAATCTCGACGCCAACATCGGCGTAACTCTTCTCGCTCTCGCCTCAAGCAACATACGAGCTCTAATCTTCTCGTGACCGCACCATTGGTCAACTGCAGTAGAATCGGGACCCAAAACTGTCTATCACCAACCTCTTCCTGAATCACAGGGGGACCGACAACGCTTACCATACAATGCCTCGAATGGAGCCATCTCGAATCGCCGATCGTAATCGCTTGTTGTAGGCAAACTCCATCAAGTACGATCATCGGTCCCAATCGCTGGGAAATCCAACACACAAGCCCTCAACATATCCTCGAGAATCGATTCACTCTCTCGACCGACCATCCGTCTCGAGGGTGAAAAGTCAGGCTTTAAATCGCACTCTGTGCTCAAACCCTTCTCGGAGCGCTCTCCACGAAACGAAAGTGAACCATGCGAGTCACGATCGGACACAATCCTCACCGGTACCCATGATAACGGATGATCTGCTCCAAAAAGCAGTTGCCCATCGCTCCACGGTATAAGTGTCTCTACCGGAATGAAGTGTGCGCTCTTGGTCAAACGGTCGACTATCACCCAAATCGAGAGAACTTCCTCGAGTCCTTGGCAAACCAGATATAAAGTCCATAGAGATCTCTTCCCATTTCCACTGGGTACACTCGGTGGTCGCAACAAACCACCTGCCTGCTGGGTGCCTTCACTTGGCGACAAGTGAGACACCTACCGACAAACTCGCCACATCTCTCTTCATCCCCATCCACCGTAAGGTCCGCTTAAGGTCTCGATACATCTTGGTACCCCCGGGTGCCAAGCAAAGGGGGAATCAGGGGCCTCCGAGAGCAACTCGGCTCGCAAACTCGCAATGTCCGGAACACACAACCGGCCTCTATAAGTCAACCCACCATCTCGTGAATACACAAAGTCAAAGTCACCACAAGATCGACTCACAACCAATCTCTTAAGTGCGGGTCACCCAACTGGCCGTCTATAATCCACGCCGAATCGACGCACGGTGAATACCAATCGAGCTACCTCGGGCGGTAACCTCTCCCAACAACATCGCAACCTCGGCCCGCTCGAACTCTCTCGCAAACTGGGCTGAACTCAACAACGCCGCAGAGTGCGACGACGTCTTTCGCTCAAAGCATCGGCCACTACATTGGCTTTACCCGGATGGTACAAAATCTCGCAGCCATAATCCTTTACCAACTCTAACCATCTCCTCTCGCCTCATATTCAACTCCTTCGAGTAAACAGATACTTGAGGCTCGGTGATCGGTAAACATCTCAATCCAGCTCACCATACGGTAATGTAAAGACCCGACCCAAAAGGGGCTCTAAATGGGCCTTTACCCCAATGCATGTAGTGAAAATAAAAGACATTATGAAAAATACATTTCGATTCCAAGTAAAAATGAAACATTCAACAACCAAAACATACATTTCTAAAAGCACACTGATCGAGAGATTTATTTAAACCATTAAAACAATCCACAAGTACCAATATGCCGGAATCCATAAAACGTAAGAAAACATCCTGGGGCTCTGTGCCCGCCTACATGCATTCGGGGAAATAACAAAAAGTGAAGAGTCATGATAATTAAAATAAAACAATCGGAGATGACAAAGCAGGATTCCATGATCACGCCTTCCCCTTCACCATCCTGTCTCCCGCTTGATTACCCGTGGAAAACCACGTAATAAGGGTGAGTAACGAATTACCCAGAAGAATCCCCAACCGGGGTACAATACGATATACATGATCATCTAGAAGAATGTATGCAAGCTATGAGTACAAACACAGAGCGGAGCACATAGCTAAGTCCACACTTGGACCTCGGATGCCATCTCGTGGTCTTAGTCCGGAAAATACCACAACACACTAAACGCACTATACGGAACAAGTCCCGCCTCACCGCCACTCGCCGATACGAAAGGTGCACTCGCTCAAGATCCCGAGGAGCTCTCCACGGGCGCAGAATGAGCGTAAGCGCGCGCACCGCATGCTACCGCAAACTCGGGGGTGCCGGGTCAGTGGCAAGCCGCCTGTGTTCACCACCATGCCTAACTAAATCTCTCGGATCGGTGTCACCGACATAGGGGTGTGAGACTCGACACGTGAACTATGTCACCAGTACCACCGCACCCGAGGCTAAGGAACCGGCCGTGGTAGGCTTACACCGTGAAGCGGTCCTTGCCCTAACAGTGGCAATCAAGGGCTACGGCCGAACACGCCGAGGACGTGTCGATCGCCGGGGGCGAGGCAATGCCAAGTCATCATCCCGACCGTTGGGGCATTTAACGATCCGCCACCCTCACCCAAGATTGCGGGGCCTACCGGTTGGGATAGCTAATCCCTCACGGGTCCAAGGACGGAGAACTGCCTCGAACGTCCTTGCCATAGATGCAAGATACTTTATGCATCGGGCCCTGATGATTCTATCTACCTCAATTCTAAACCTTAACAATAATAACGATTCAATCAATGCACCCAATACGTGCTCATCGATACAAAGAACCTAGCATGATACTACGAAGCAAGAATAGATATCGAACATGCTAGAATAGAACAACCTAGCATGGGCTAACATGAGAAACAATACAAGAGTTCATGCCATCAGAATTGAGCGAGCACCTAGGCTAAACATGCTAGTAATCATACACAGCATACAAAACAACAATCACAAATATACCGCGAGGTCCACACAACCCCTGTGAAGAAATCCTTACCTTGGTCGGAAGACTTTTACACACAAATCCTAAGTCATGAACAATCCCGAGCTAGCGAGCGGGAACCTAGCAAACCAACAATAATCAAGCATCTAAAATATCTAAACAACAATAGAACAACAAGCTCGGCTCGGGAACTCACGCGCGCGACGACACGAGCTTGGGGCTGCTGGCAAGCCGGCACGGCAAGGACGCTACGCGCCGCCTGCTGCTACACAGGCAAGGCGCAGCGCGACGCGCTGCCGCGCCGCACACGCATGGCAAGGACGCGCGCGCGCGCAGCGTCTCGGGCGAAGGCGCGCGGCGCGAGCGTCGGGCGAAGGCGCGCGCGCGAGCGTCTGGGCGGCGCGCGCGCGCGGCGCTGGCGTCGCGATGCGGACACGGGGCGAGCGGCTTCGGTAGAGGACGCGCGCGCGCGAACGTCTCGGCGAAGGTGCGCGGGCGAGCGCTCGGCAAGCGGACACGGCGAGGGCGTGGCGAGCGACGGCTGACGAGCCGGCGCCGGCGAGGACCTCCCGGCGTCGGCGGCGCGATGGGCCGACGAGCCGGCGCCGGCGAGGACCTCTGGCGTCGGCGAGCGACGGGCGATCGCTTCTTTGGCGGGCGAACGGCGAGCTGCTACTGGCCGACGATCTGGCGTCGACGACAGGGCCGCCGTTGACGGAGCCGGCCGATGCGATGAGCTCGGGTCTTTGGACCTCCTCGGTGGGTGCACAACGCACACACACACAAACCCCTTTTTCTTACATTCGGCCAAAGAAACACCCAAATGAGAAGATGAAGAAGACGAAGACTTACCCTAATGATGATGATCGAACCCAAGGAGATGCAAGGATGAAGAATCGGCAAGGCTATGGAGATGGAGAGCTTGGGCGGCCAAGAGGTGTTTTGGAGAAGAAGATGGAATAACCTAATTCTATTTCATTTAACCAAATGCACCAAAACTCCAAAATCCAAGGTTAACTAAGATGTGATGCAGAAAGAGCAACAAGAGCACCTAATGGCTCATTTGGCACACCTCTCTACAAGCTTCCCAGAGACCCGGGTTCAAACCCCACTGCAAAGACAATTTCCTTTATTTTTACTTTTGCATCAAACCTTGCTCAAACCAAACCTCAAACTCCTCCAAAACCTACATAAAACCATCCAATAATTTTAGTAGCCGGAAAGACACAAACGACCACGACGGCCCGACCAAATTACCAAATTACCCCTAGGGCATACCCGAAGACCGGGAAGAAAACTCGGGTCGTTACGGTAATGCCTCCAAATCTTCAGTGCAAACACCACCGCGCCAACTCCATATCATGAGTCGGGTAGTTCTCGCTCATACGGCTTCAAATGACGGAAGCATAGGCAATGACCTTCCCGTCTTTGCATCAACACACAACCTAAACCAAACTTGGAAGCATCATCAGAGACCACGAAACCACTGTCCCCGGGATCGCCAACATCGTGTCTTTGAAGTCAAACTACGCTTGAGCCCGCAAAGCTCTCATCACACTCGCTGTCCCAAACAAACTCGACACCCTTCCTCGCCGACGAGTGAGGGGCGAGGCTAAAGCGAAAAGTCCTCGACGAACCGACGGTAGTAACCTCCCAAACCCGTAAAGTCGCGAATCTCGGCAATCGAAGTCGGCTTGGCCCATGAACTCACGGCCTCAATCTTCGCGGGGTCCACGGCTATACCATCTCTCGAAACCACGTGGCCTAGGAAGGCCACCGCTCCAACCAGAAAATCACATTTGGAAAACTTCGCATAAAGTCGGGTTTTCCCTCAAAGCCGCCAATACTCGCCTCAAATGCTCGCATGGTCTTCTTTAGACCTCGAATAAATCGTAATATCGTCAATGAACACGATGACGAAGCCGTCCAAAAATGATTTGAACACCCTATCCATCATGTCCATGAACGCGGGGGGGCATTGGTCAATCCAAACGACATAACCACAAACTCATAGTGACCATATCCGGACTCGAAAGTCGCTTAGGAATGTCGGCATCCCCGATCCGCAAATCGATGGTAACCGATCTCGATCTATCTTGGAGAACACAGAAGCTCCTCTGAAGCCGATCGATCAAATCATCGATACGGGGCAACGGATACTTATTCTTCACTCACACCTTATTAAGCTCGCGGTAATCAATACACAAGCGCATAGAACCATCCTTCTTTTTCACAAACAGAATCGTGCTCCCACGGGGACACACTTGGACGGATGAACCCTCGGTCTAACATCTCCTGCGCAATCAATCTTCGCCCTTTAACTCACTGGCGCCATGCGATACGGAGCCTTCGAGATAGGGAGGGTCCTCGGCTCGAGTTCAATAATGAAGTCAACCTCTCTCTTTGGGGCAACCCCAGTAACTCCTCGAAACACATCCGCGAACTCCCGCACGACCGGCACTGATCAACAGACAAATGAGGGGCGGCTCTTCCCGAACAACTTGGCTAGATAGCCCCAAGCTCCATGAGCTAGCAAACGACGAGCTTTCACGGTGACACCATCGGCGGGCAAACTCCACCTTGGACTCCACGAAACTTAAAGTCTGGGCACTGGCGGCTGAACACTACTTCTTTCCGGTGGCGGTCAATCAACGCGTGGTTAGCAACTAACCACTCCATACCAAGAATCACATCAAAACCGCTCATAGGCGTAACTATGAGCGTAGCCACAAGCAACTCTCCTGATATCTCGATCCGGCCATCCTTAATCTTATCTCTAGCCAACATACTAACTCCCGAAGGAGTTGCAACAGATAACTCAAAACCTAGAGGCTCTAGACTCAACTTAGCATGCTCAAGAAACAACACGGATACAAATGAATGCGTAGAACTGAATCAAACAAGACAAATGCGCAGTTGATCTAAAACAAGAAGCGTGCACGCCGCCATACGGCATCCGTGACGCTCGGCCTCTGACGGTCGTCGTAGCAAACACTCGACCGCCGCTGCCGCTACTGGCCGAGCCGCCATAGCCGGCCGATCACAAAAACGGGCCATGTGCCCCTCTCTACCACAACGGAAGCACAATCTAGGTCCAGTGACAAGCTCCGGCGTGGACTTTCCCACAAGTAGCACAAGCGGAAATCGCCTGGGTCCTCCCTCGCTGCCGGCTGAAACGACCGAGCTCTCCGCCGATCTCTGCTTCAAATCGCCTTTGACGGCGCTGCCGCCTCCCGAAAGTCAAACTTCCTCTTCTCGCCCCACAACTTTGGGGACAGACGCCCGAACAGAGCGGCAACAACCCGCCAAAGCAGATACTTCCCATTATAGATCGTGGCTAATCGACAAACTTAGCATAAGTGTCGGGGCTGAGCCACGACATCTCGGGAAACACCACTGCCTCAATC
The DNA here is from genome assembly GCA_036507275.1 of Sicyos edulis. NCBI lineage: Eukaryota > Viridiplantae > Streptophyta > Magnoliopsida > Cucurbitales > Cucurbitaceae > Sicyos > Sicyos edulis. The sequence goes on from CM071852.1 coordinate 25,344,959, forward strand.
CGGATATGAACTTCCGAATCTTCACTCTGGGGTGGCAATCAATCGAGGAGCAAAATATCCATACTCGAGAACTTGCGCTCATATTCCTCAATGGAATCGTAACCACCTTCAGGTTCGGAAGAGCTCCACCATCTTCTCCCGAGCCTCATCACCGATGAACTTTACCTTGAACTCACCTTGAAGAACTCCCAAGTAGCGGGTGGAGACCCACCGGTCTCTCGCTCAAGGTGGACTCCCACCACCATCTCATTTGTGCCTCCCAAAGACATGAGCCGCACATCTCGGCCTCTCTGAATATCGGGGCACACCATGATCGGGAAGGTGTACTCCAAATGGGCAATCCACTGGCCGCCGCTAACGCATCACCGGTGGCATCAAACTTCTCGAGCTTCCACTTCACAAAATCCTTCACCACCTACCCAATTCCTCGGCACCCTCGCCATATCCGCCTCTGGGGCTACTGCTCTCTGTGGAGCCGAGGTGCTATCTTGAGCTCACTTTGAACCAATCGAGTCACCGCTCGATCTGGGCTCGGGACTCTTCCCGCCATACGCCAACAAGGCCTGGTCTCGCCCTCTGGTCACTCAACATGCGACCATAAAAGCCCTCATAGACTCAAAGAAACTCTACTCAGGAGCAGCCTCTCGGCGGCGCTCGATCGCCTCAACGCCCGCTCTAGGCGTAACAGAGGAGCTGCTGGTGGAATGCCATCGATGTCGGCTTGGGACGATGTCCTGCAGATGATCGATCCGATCCTCGATACCTCGACCGCTCTCGAACCTCCTCTCCCATGCGGTGGTATCGCATGTCAAGCGATCTACATCCAAACCAACAACGAATCAAAACTCGCTGTCACCATTCCACAACACCAAACAAGGCATACACTAGATGATAGGTATTGTAAATTCTTAACCCTTTTCCTTTCTAAAACAATAAATCTAGGCGCACTGATGATCATCGAGTGGCCGATGATCATGGAAAACGACCTACAACAAAAGGTCGGTCTCACGAATCTATGACTCGAGCTCGATACCAATCAGAAAGACCCGACCCAAAAGGGGCTCTAAATGGGCCTTTACCCCAATGCATGTAGTGAAAATAAAAGACATTATGAAAAATACTTTTGATTCCAAGTAAAAACAGAAACATTCAACAACCAAAACATACATTTCTAAAAGCACACTGATCATCGAGAGATTTATTTAAACCATTAAAACAATCCACAAGTACCAATATGCTGGAATCCATAAAACGTAAGAAAACATCCCGGGGCTCTGTGCTGCCTACATGCATTCGGGGAAATAACAAAAGTGAAGAGTCATGATAATTAAAATAAAACAATCGTGAGATGACAAAGCAGGATTCCATGATCACAGCTTCCCCTTCACCATCCCTGTCTCCCGCTTGATTACCCGTGGAAAACCACAGAGTAAGGGTGAGTAACGAATTACCCAGTAAGAATCCCCAACCGGGTACAATACGATATACATGATCATCTAGAAGAATGTATGCAAGCTATGAGTACAAACACAGAGCGGAGCACATAGCTAAGTCCACACTTGGACCTCGGATGCCATCTCGTGGTCTTAGTCCGGAAAATACCACAACACACTAAACGCACTATACGGGAACAAGTCCCGGCCTCGGCTGTCTCATCGCCGATCTGAAAGGTGCACTCGCTCAAGATCCCGAGGAGCTCTCCATGCCGGCGCCAGTAGTGAGCGTAAGCGCGCACCGCATGCTACCGCAAACTCGGGGGTGCCGGGTCTAGTGGCAAGCTGCCGCGTGTTCGATCACCATGCCTAACTAAATCTCTGGATCGGTGTCACCGACATAGGGGTGTGAGACTGACACGTGAACTATGTCACCGTACCACCGCACCGAGGCTAAGGAACCGGCCGTGGTAGGCTTACACCGAGAAGCGGTCCTTGCCCTAACAGTGGCAATCAAGGGCTACGGCCGAACACGCCGAGGACGTGTCGATCGCCGGGGCGAGGCAATGCCAAGTCATCATCCCGACCGTTGGGGCATTTAACATCGCCACCCTCACCCAAGATTGCGGGGCCTACCGGTTGGGATAGCTAATCCCTCACGGGGTCCAAGGATCGGAGAACTGTCTCGAACGTCCTTGCCATAGATGCAAGATACTTTATGCATCGGGCCCGGATGATTCTATCTACCTCAATTCTAAACCTTAACAATAATAACGATTCAATCAATGCGGTCAATACGTGCTCATCGGATACAAAGAACCTAGCATGATACTACGAAGCAAGAACAGATATCGAACATGCTAGAATAGAACAACCTAGCATGGGCTAACATGAGAAACAATACAAGAGTTCATGCCATCAGAAATTGAGCGAGCACCTAGGCTAAACATGCTAGTAATCATACACAGCATACAAAACAACAATCACAAATATACCGCAGGGTCCACACAACCCCTGTAAGAAATCCTTACCTTGGTCGAAGACTTTTACACACAAATCCTAAGTCATGAACAATCCCGAGCTAGCGGCGGGAACCTAGCAAACCAACAATAATCGGCATCTAAAATATCTAAACAACAATAGAAACGACAAGCTCGGCTCGGGAACTCACGCGGCGCGACGACCACGAGCTTGGGGCCGCTGGCAAGCCGGCACGGCAAGACGCGCGCTACTGGCCGCGCGCGCGCCGCAACACGCAAGCGACGCGCGCGCTGCGCGCGCTCGGGCGGCGGCGCGCGGCGAAGGCAAGGGCGGCGCGGCGCGCGGCGAAGGCGTCTGGCGAAGGCGCGCGCGGCGCTGGCGTGCGATCACGCGACACGGCGAGCGCGCTTTCAGCGAGGACGCCTTAGCGCGAACGTCTGGGCGCGGCGGCGCTAGCGGCGAGCAGCTTCGGCAAGCGGACACGGCGAGGGCGTGCGAGCGATCGGCTGACGAGCCGGCGCCGGCGAGACCTCACGGCGTCGGCGAGCGACGGCCGACGAGCCGGCGCTGGCGAGGACCTCTCCGCGTCGCGGCGAGCGACGGCGATTCTTTGCCGGGCGAACGCGAGCTGCGCTGCTGGACGAATCTCGGGCGTCGCGACGGCAGGGCCGCTGCCGTTGACGGAGCTGGGCCGATGCGATGAGCTCGGTCTTTGGACCTCCCTCCGGTTTGCACACACGCACACACACACAAACCCCTTTTTCTTACATTCGGCCAGCAAACACCCAAATGAGAAGATGAAGAAGACGAAGACTTACCCGGAATGATGATGATCGAACCCAAGGAGATGCAAGGATGAAGAATCGGCAAGGCTATGGAGATGGAGAGCTTGGGCGGCCAAGAGGTGTTTTGGAGAAGAAGATGGAATAACCTAATTCTATTTCATTTAACCAAATGCACCAAAACTCCAAAATCCAAGGTTAACTAAGATGTGATGCAGAAAGAGCAACAAGAGCACCTAATGGCTCATTTGGCACACCTCTCTACAAGCTTCCCAGGAGACCCGGGTTCAAACCCCGGCTGCAGCACAATTTCCTTTATTTTTACTTTTGCATCAAACCTTGCTCAAACCAAACCTCAAACTCCTCCAAAAACCTACATAAAACCATCCAATAATTTTAGTAGCTGGAAAAGACACAAACGACCCTGACGGCCCGACCAAATTACCAAATTACCCCTAGGGCATACCTGGAAGACCGGGAAGAAAACCTGGGTCGTTACAAGCACGCGGTGCATCCTTACGCTCATTACAGCGCCGACCGGAGAGCTCCTCGGGATCTTGAGCTAGTGCACTTTTCGTATCGACAGTAGTCAGGCTGAGACCGGGACTTGTTCCCGTATAGTGCGTTTAGTGTGTTGTGGTATTTTCCGGACTAAGACCCTGAGATGGCATCCGAGGTCCAAGTGTGGACTTAGCTATGTGCTCTGCTCTGTGTTTGTACTCATAGCTTGCATGCATTCTTCTAGATGATCATGTATATCGTATTGTACCGGTTGGGGATTCTTCTTGGGTAATTCGTTACTCACCCTTATTCTGTGGTTTTCCACGGTAATCAAGCGCGGAGACAGGATGGTGAAGGGGGAAGCGTGATCATGGAATCTGCTGCACACCTCTGATTATTTTATTTTAATTATCATGACTCTTCACTTTTTATTATTTCCCCCGAATGCATGTAGACGGGCACAGAGCCCGGGATGTTTTTCTCACGTTTATGGATTCCAAAGATATTTGTACTTGTGGATTGTTTTAATGGTTTAAATAAATCTCTCGATCCCAGTATGCTTTTAGAAATGTATGTTTTGGTTGTTGAATGTTTCTGTTTTTACTTGGGATCCGAAATGTATTTTTCATAATGTCTTTTATTTTCACTACATGCATTGGGGTAAAGGCCCATTTAGAGCCCCTTTTGGGTCGGGTCTTTACACAAGTACTGGTCCCAACTGCCAGGGAAATCCAACACACAGGCTCGCAACATATCCTCTAAGATCTGATTTACCCGCTCAGTCTGGCCATCGGTCTGTGGGTGGAAGGCTGTGCTGTAGCTGCACTCTGTGCCCAAACCTGCCTGAAGGTCTTTCCAAAATCGTGATGTAAAACGGGAATCCCGGTCGGAGATAATTTTAACTGGCACTCCGTGGTACCTCACTATCTCGCTCAAGGAACACCATGCCTGCATCGCTCCACGGTGTAGTTTATCCGCCGGAATGAAGTGGGCACACTTGGTCAACCTATCAATGACCACCCAGATCTGTGCATATCCTCTAGGGGTTCTGGGCAATCCTGAAATAAAATCCATGGTAATTTCCTCCCACTTCCACTGTGGCACCCCGAGCGACTGTAGCAACCCTGCTGGTTTCTGTCTAGGCGCCTTCACTTACTGACAAGTGAGATACCGACTGACAAACTGAGCAATCTCTCTCTTCATCCCCATCCACCAAAAAGTCTGCTTAAGATCTTGGTACATCTTGTTACCCCCTGGGTGCCATGCAAAAGGCGAGGTGTGAGCCTCGGTCAACAACTCCGAACGAATCATCGGGTATCGGTGGGACACATAGCCGACCCTTATATCTCAAGCCACCATCTGCAAATATCTCAAAATCAAAGTCACCATCACTGGACCCTCTCATACAACTTTTTCAACTTAGGATCATTCAATTGGCCGACAATAATCCTTTGCCTTACCAAGGCTGGATGGTCAATCGAGCTACCACAGCGGTAACATCCCCTAACAACACTTTGCTATTTCGCTCTCTCGAGGTCTTTCCTTATGATACTTTTGGGATTTGCCAACGTTGCTAGATGCGAGGTCTTTCTACTTAGTGCATCTGCCACAACATTTGCCTTACCGGGGTGGTACAAGATCTCACAATCGTAATCCTTTACAAGCTCCAACCACCTCCTCTCGCCCTCATGTTTAGGTCCTCCGAGTGAAGAAATACTTGAGGCTTTGGTGGTCTGAGAAAATCTGAATCTTTTCCCCATACAAGTAGTGTCTCCAGTTTTTAAGTGCAAACACGACCACGCCAACTCCATATCATGAGTCGGATAGTTCTCGCTCGTCTTTGTTTCAATCGCCTCCTCGAAGCGTGCGCTATCACCTTACCGTGTTGCATCAAAACGCAACCCAAACCAAACTTGCTGGCATCACTGTACACCACGAAACCCCCAGTTGCTTAGCAAAACTCTCATCGCACTTCCTATCCCAAACGAAATCAACACCCTTCCTCGTCAATCGAGTAAGCGGGGCGGCTATGGCGGAGAAGTTCGAACGGCGCGCGGTAATATCCGGCGGACCGAAAAACTACGAATCTCCAACACCGCCGTCGGTCTGGCCCACGAACTAACGGCCTCTATCTTCGAAGGGTCCACAGCCACTCCCTCCTTAGACACGACGTGTCCCAGAAAGGCTACCTCCTCAAGCCAAAAGTCACACTTTGAAAACTTTGCATAAAAGTGGTTCTCGCGCAAAGGCGCCAAAATCGCCTCAAAGCGAAGCATGGTCCTCCTTAGACTTAGAGTACACAAGAATGTCATCTATAAATACGATGACAAAGCGGTCCAAGAAGGCCTTGAACAATCTGTCCATCATGTCCATAAATGCAGTTGGGGCGTTCGTCAGTCCGAAAGACATGACTACGAACTCATAATGACTATATCTCGACCTAAACGCTGTCTTGGGGATATCTGCATCCCGAATCCTTAACTGGTGGTAGCCCGACCTCAAATCAATTTTCGAAAACACACAAGCTCCCCTCAGCCGATCAAACAGATCATCGATGCGTGGCGGTGGATACTTGTTCTTGACGGTCACCTTGTTCAATTCCTCATGTCGATGCATAGACGCATCGAGCCGTCCTTTTCTTGACAAATAGCACAGTGCTCCCCACGAGGACACACTTGGCCTAATAAACCCTTTATCAAGCAACTCATGCAGCTGATCCTTTAACTCCTTTAGTTCAGCTGGCGCCATCCGATAAGGAGCCTTTGAAATAGGACGAGTCCCTGGCTCAAGCTCTATTGAGAAATCCACCTCCCGCTTTGGCGGCGGACTGAGCAACTCTTGGGAAAAACATCTCGCAAACTCACGCACCACGGGCACTTGCTCAACAGATACCCGATCAAGGTCCTCCCAGCCAACTTAGCTAAGAAACCCCAAGCCCTCGAGCTAGCAAACGGCGGGCTTTAGTTGCCGAAATCATCGGACGGACACCCCCTCTCGGGTGCCTCGAAATCTAAAATCGGGCTTGCCCTTGCCAGGTCTAAACACTACCTCCTTTCGGTGGCGATCGATAAAAGCGTGGTTATCGCTAACCAATCCATGCCGAGGATCACATCAAAACCACTCATAGCTAACACTATGAGTGTAACTCTGCAGAGACTCGTCGGATACTTGTACTCGACCCTCCCTTACCTTCTCGACTAGCCATCATACTAGCTCCCGAGGAGTAGCGACGAGATAACTCAAATCCTAAGGGTTCTAAAATCATGCAAGCATGCTCAAAGCAAACATAGCGAAATAAAAGAATGCGTGGAACCCGAATCAAATAATACAAAGGCAAGGTGGTTGAGAATCGAAGTGTACACGCCCATCGCGGCCCCGACTTTCTCGACCTCTCCCGGCGGTTCGTAGCATACACCCTCCCTTGCTGAGAAATTTGGTGAGCCACCACCGCTTCTATACAGTTGCGGTCTGGGCCCGATGCCCTTCCTTTCCACAGCTTGAAACAAGCTCTAGGGTTACCACCACAAGGTCCCCAATCTTTGCTTCCCGCAGATCTACAATACGGTGGCGGCCTCCCTACGCCTGCTGGCGAGGCCGATCACGATTCTGATCTCGATCTTGGTCTCTGCCATGATAAGAACCCTAGGGGCGCTGACCGCCCCCCCGGACATTGCTCCCTGAGTCAAACTTGCGCTTCTGGCCCGAGTACACTGGGGCCTTAGACACTACGGTACTAACAACCTACTCTGGAGGATACTTCCCGTCATAAATCGTTGCCAATCAGATCGCCTTGGCAAAAGTTTCGGGCTCTGTGCCTAACATCCTCGAGACACTCCTGTCTCAAACCTCGCAATAAACTTTCGATCTTCGATTCGGGGTAGCAATTAGTCGTGGGCGCCAAGTATCCATACTCTGAGAACTTCTTCTCGTACACCTCGATCGAGTCGGACCCTCGCTAAGGTTTGAAAACACTCAATCATCTTTTCTTGGGCTTCTTCACGATAAATTTTGCCTTGAACTCACTACAAGAACTCCCGGTGGCGGTGGAGACCAGTATTTTCTCTCTCTCACTTAAGGTGGAATCCCACCACCACTTAGTCAGATCTGCTAATACGTGAGTCGCACATCGAGCTCACGCACCTCGAGACACTCCATTACCATAAACGTATATTCTAACTCAAAGAATCCACGTGGCAGCCACTACCAACGGTTCCCGGGGGCACTAAACTTCTCCGGCTTCCATTTCAAAAATCCTTCACCACTTGCCTAGATCCTCAAAGACCTTCTCGCCATAACGGCCTCATTCACAATTGGCTCTGAGTCAAGCGCTGGCGGTCTTGGTGGCGCTGCGACCCTCACTTTGAACCAACTCGGTCATTTCACCGTCAGTGTCTGAACGCGCGGGACTCCTCCCTCTGCGCAGCTAACCAAGCTTGCGTTTCAGCTCTCTACTCGGCCCTCTGGTCGGCTAGCAACCCAACCATAAGAGCCCTCATAGACTCCACAAAAGCAGCTCCCGGTGCAACCTCTCGAGGTTCACTTGCCCCTACGCCCTCTCCGGGCAACACAGTTGAAGGGCCTGGCGGTGGCCTAACATCGAAGATCGGCTTGGGACGAGGCCCCGGTGTCGAGAATCGATACGAATGCCACCGGTGGTGGTCGGCCTCGAGCCTCCACGCCTCTACGAGTGATCGGCATACCGGAAATCTACACAACCAAACCAACAATGAGTCAGAACCTGTCTTCCCTGCTCTACAACAACAAGTCATGTACATGCAAGGTGCAATCGGTATTGTAATTCTTAACCCTTAACTTAAACTTACGGACATACCTGATGGCTGGCGGAGCGCTGATGATCATGGAAAACAACCTACAATCTGCAGTCGATCTACGTAACCTATAACTCGGGCTCGATACCAACCTGTAAGGACCCGACCCAAAGAAACGGTCTCTATCCTAAAGTCCTTACTTAGCATGCATGATTAGGAATGTAAAACGTCGTTCAGAGTTTGAAATTTAAATCTTTGAAGTAAGCACATTCAAAACAAAGAAAATATAATTCCATTTAAAATAAACAGTAGATAATCGATCAAGACTTTCTTAAAAACAAATCAAGGGAAACGATGCGAGAAACATAAAATAGATTTTTGAGTGTTTTTCCTAGGGACCCAAGTCCCACTACAAAGCAATCATCAAAGAAAACATTAAAAGAACGTGCAACTCAGTCAGTCGACTATCCATGATCATCGAGCCGCCTCCTCCTAGCCATCCAAATTCTGTCCCAAGTTACCCGGGAAAGCCACGAGAAAATAAGGGTGAGCAACAAGTTACTCAAGTAAGAATCCCCAATCGGGTACAATACGAAATCATCCGATTTAGCAAACGGACATGCAACCATACAAAGACTTAGAGCGCAAAAACGGTTGGTTAGGCTATGGGCTATTTCTAGGCGAGCCTATTCAAGGGCTCCCATCAACAATCACTCCTAGGTCCTACGCTTGGATGCCCTTCGGGCCTTACACAATCTAGGACTCGGTGATGCTCGGTGGGGCCTTACACACTTAGGACACAGATGATGCCCAAAGGGGGGCTTTACACACTTAGGATGCCCATCGGGCCTTACACCTTCAAATGATCGGTGATGCCCAAAGGGCCTTACACACTTAGGATGCCCATAGGGCCTTACACCTCCGAGAATCGGTGATGCCCAAAGGCCTTACACACCCTAGGATGCCCATAGGGCCTTACACCTCCGTAATCGGTGATGCCCGGTGGGCCTTACACACCTAGGATGCCCATAGGGCCTTACACCTCGAGAATCGGTGATGCCGTGGGCCTTACACACCTAGGATGCCCATAGGGCCTTACACCTCCGCACGTCCATCGGGTCTTGCCCGAGCGGACCCCAAACTAGTTGCCTCTACGGTCCTCTATACTATACATCACACATCTAACTGTAACTTGGATCTAGCAAAGATACAAATGGCGGCATGGTTCTATCAAGATAGGAAAGCCTAACATGGAACTAACGGGATGTAAACATGTCACGAGCATGAATCAAAAGAAAACATGTAACCTATCACTAGAAACTCATATAATTACAATGTCGTGCGTGCTATCAACTATTCGCATGGTCCACACAACCCCGTAAGAATCCTTACACGGAAATAAGTGGAGGTTAACTATCCCGAATCAAATAACGACCCTCGAGCTTTTAAGCGAACCCGAGCAACCTAAGCAAGCAATAAAATATCCTAATTAATAAACAACATCTAAAATCGGGAAGTCCAAAGGGTGGAGGCTCGAATTTACCAACCAAGAAGGCACACGCCTCGGCAAGCGCGGCAAGGCGGGCGCTTTCGATGCCAGGGCGCTGCTCGCGCGCGCAGCAGGCGGCGAGCCGACACGCTGGCGCGGCGCGCTGTCAAGACGTCTCGACGGCGGCAGCGGCGGCGGCGCGACTGGCTGCGAGGCTGGCACGCGAACGAGCGACACGCTGGGGGCGGCGCGCGGCGAGTGGAGCGACGCGGTTTAAGCGCTGGGAGTCTTTGCTCGTGCGGCTCGGAGGCGGGCTACACGACCGGTGCGCTGGGGCGAGAGCGGCAGGGCTAGGCGGCAGCGAGCAGCGTCGGGCGGAGCAGGGCGTGCGGCGGTGTTGGGCGTGAGGGTTAGGGTTTTGCGAGAGAGAGAGAGAGAGAGAGGTTTTTTTTCTTTTCTTCTCTTCCTTCCTTTAGTTAAATAGACTTGGGAATCTCAAATGACCTTCCCAAGACTCCCCCTTCGAGCCCTGGCCAACGCATTTATTTTCTTTCTTTTTTTTTTTTTTAATTCCAACTCCTATTTCTTTTTTTTTTTAAACTATTTCCGTTTTGCTGAAAATCGGGCTGTTACAGCAACTGTCAACCTGGATGAGCATAGACTCTTTTCATATGAAAATGCAAAACTATACAAGGAAAAAACCAAAAGATCGCATGATCAACGGCTGACTCCTCATACTTTTGAAGTTGGACAACAAGTGTTATTATTTAACTCTAGACTTCGTTTGTTTCCAGGGAAGCTTAGTTCCAAGTGGTCTGGGCCATTTTATATTACACAGGTAAAAGCTGGAGGAGCAGTATGGATCAAGAACGAAGCCACTGGAAATGAGTTTGCAGTCAATTGCCAAAGATTAAAGCATTACTGGAATAAGGATGTTCAATGTGGAATATCTTTCGCATTGACTGAAGAGTGAGCGTGCAAGTATGTAAATGGAGCCAGAGCCTACCGCTACCTTTAAATTTTCGCTCCATGCATGCTAAGTTTTAATATTTCCTATCTACTTATGGTAGAAGATTATTCGAATTTAATGCTTTATTTTCGCTTTATGTTTTTAAGTTTCAATAAATCAGGAAATCCTTTTTACCATCATATCATTCATTAATTACGGACGGATACCGAGCATTCGAACCACAAGCATTTTGATCCAACGGTGTGCAGAGAATGCACAGCTGGCAAGAGCCCAATTGTCGCCCTGACCTAAGCAACGATTGCAATTCTATCTTCATACTCGACGTTTCGATTGATAAATAACCTGCAAGAGATTTGAACTTCATTCACTCTTTACAAATCAACATTATCGATCTTACAATCCTTCCATAACCTTCACCATGGTGCGAAGACTTGCAACCACTTACCGACGAATGTGGCAACCAAGATTGGAGCAGCAAGGGGAAGTAGACCCCACCCAAGAGCCTGAGCCATTGGTTGCTACGTTCGTACGTAGTGAAGATGGACAATCACAAGCCATACCAACCATGAGAAGGCAAGTGACTGCTCCAACCGGAAGAATGGTGCAACATAATGCTCAGTAGAGGAGTCTTCGACAGTTCCTGGCGAAGAAATGGCTATTACCTCTACACCACGACAAGAGAACTTGGAGGATGTTGCAGCGGTTGATGCAGAGAAGGAAGAATTCAGAGAGCAGCGAGAAGGAAAAGCCCCGATGTTGGTTGAGGAGCGAGGAATTCCTACGTTAGAGGACCTGTTCCGATGTAGAAACAGAGAAGAAGTTGAAGCAAGCAACACCAGGCGGTAAAGAGTTCGACTGACACCATTGGGAGAAGACCCCGACTGTATGATTCAACGCCTCATGGCCGAATTTGGTCATACAAATGCAGCGGTCCCAACTGAAGTGGGACCTTCCACACATGTCCATGTGTCCAATCTCCCACCAAGGAAGATGAAGAAAACAATGAGAGAAAAATTCGGGCGCAACCTATAACTGCTAGAGAACAATCTGAAGAAGCTTGTGGACTACATAGCAAATCGAGACAGTGTTATCTTTGACATCCTGACTTGGTTGGATCCACAGCTTCGTAGACCTGTCCTCTCGGATATCTAAGACATTGTCTCCTCCACCGACTCTGATAACTCTGATTCGGAAGATGAAGAGTGATAAAGGAAGTTTATGCTCTGTTGTTTTTATTGTTTTCACCTGTTATATGCTTCACTTAATTATAATCGATATTTCATTTTACTCACTGATAAGTTAATGTTCTGACGAATGCCGATTTTTTTTTTATCTCTGCTTTTTAATTATGCATTTTCAAAACATTGCTATTGGAACGTTGATATTTACTCTGCCCTAAAACATCAGTTGCGATGCAATAGCAAAATCATCTTGCGACGGACACCTGTGAACTTAGGACGTAGATCAATTCTATGGGAGAGATGGTTTGGGCTTAAAGTAAGGATTTCAGCAACCTTAGAAACATTTGAGTTTGGGGGAAATTTAAACCCTTAATCATTGAGGACAATGATGAGCCTTAGTTGGGGGGGGGGGGGGTGAGAATGCTAATTATCATTGTGTTACAAACAGAATATGCGAATGCGTATGATGTTTTCAAAAAAAAAAAAAGCTCAATACATTTTGGGTAATAGAAATGGCTAAACGAGTGAATGAGCCACGAGTGATCCAAGTATTCTGCTAGCAATGCTACCAAACCATTTTAGCAGCAATGGGAGAACATTTACTTAGAGGTACTCAGAACAAATAAGCCATGGATAAAATGTTTTGAATACTTTGAGGGGGTTGTTGCTTTTGGCTAAGTATGGATATCTTAATGAGTTTTGAGATTTTACAAATAAATGGGTTGGTGGTGTATGTTTGGGTTGTTTACTATAATTGAAATAGGATTGTTAACTATAACTAATAGGGGTTATTTATTATGATTAACATGGGTTGTTTGTTATAATTGAAACAAGCTATTTAGGAGAAGTAATTGTAGCATACTTGATGGAGATTCTATGGGCATAAAAGGGAAATTTTTTAGTGAGACCATAGCAAATTCTTGTAGAATAGTTCTATAACCCCTCGCTTGTTGGGAGTGTTTAGGAAGTGGTATTAATGACATAAATTTTGTGTCAAGGTTGTTTCTCTAATTCGATTTCAAATTCGAGCGCACGTGTTACGAGCGAGCTATTGTTATGTATAGCAGGTAAGGATTCTCTACTTGGGTTGTGTGGACCCTGTACATGGCGAAATTCATTGTGCTACTTTATATATTGTTGTTTGTTATGGATGTGGCCTGATGTTGGATTGCTGGTATGAATTGTTGTAGTTAAAACTAAATGGGTATGGGTTAAAACTAATTTTTATTTGGAGTCCAATGTTATTTTAAGAGTGGATTTTAGTGGTTGGTTCTTGATTAATTTGATAGGTTCTTTTGTGGTGTGTTGTGTTTTAAGCTTGTTGGGTTCTTTGGGTTGGGTTGCTTTGAGGGGGCTATTGGTTTTGGCTAAGTATGGATATCTTAATGAGTTTTGAAATTTTACAAATAAATAGGTTGCTGGTGTATGTGTAACGGCCCAGGTTTTCATCCCGGTTTTCCAGGTATGTCCTAAGGGTATTTTGGTAATTTGGTCTAGCCGTTAGGGCCGTTTCTGTCTTTCTCAGCTGTTTATATTCTTGGATGTTCAAATGTAGGGTTTGGTTGCTTTTTGGTTGAGTTTGGGTGTTGAGAGTTGCAAAAATAAAATAGGGGTTTTGCCGGATTAAAAACGTAGCAGCTGGGTTCGAGACTGGGTGGCTAGGAAGATAACAGTGAGGTTCTGCCAGTCAAGCTTCAGGTAGTTATTGATACTCATTCCGCAGGTTATCTTGGTTTGCCTTGGTTTTCGAGATTTAAGTGAGTTTGATTAAAAAATAGGTTTATTCCCTTTTCTCCTTCCCCAAATCACTTTGCTGCAAATCACCTCTCCAAGCTCTTTCTTGCCGTGCGATTCCAGCCCAAGAGCTCCTTCGTTTCATTCATTCCGGGTAAGCGTTCCTCGTTCCTCGATCCTTCATTCTTGTTGTTGGTCTTTTTGGTGTTGTTCTTGCTGGCAGAAAGAAGGGAATAGTTATTACTGGTTGTGTGTTTGTTGCGAGACGAGCGACCTTGCTGCGGCAAAGATCGCCCGCCTGCGACCGCGCCTTCTCGGCTTTCTCACCAGTGCGTCGTCGCTCGCCAGCCTGCAGCGCCCATCGCCGATCGCAGCTCCTCGCGATCCACTGCACGCCTGCGTCGCAGTTTCTTCACACGCGAGCACAACCTTTTGATCGCCCCGTCGCCGCGTCCTGCCCATCCTCTGTCGCAGCGAGCACAACCCCTGTCTCCCAAGCAGCTCGTTCGCACGCCCAGCGACCGAGCCGCAAGCCCGCGCCCTCACGCAGCACACCCAGCCTTGCCGCTCGCCTGTGCCTGCTCCATGCCACATGCTGCCCACCACGCGCATAGCAGCGAGACGACGACGCCCAGCCGCTGCGGCTACGCCACCAATGCGTCGCGCATACCCCGTGCCGCCGCGCCCAGCCGCACGTCGCCGAGTCGTGAGCCTTGCAGCTTGTCCGTCCGCGCGCCAGCCCCGTGCTGTGTGAGTTGCTTCCGACCAAGCCGAGTTCTGTTTGTATTTTACCTAAGTCTTATAGATTGTGATGTTTGTTGTTTTTCTGTTAGGTTCCCAATAGCTAGCTCAGGTTCGGTTGCAGCTTAAGATCTTTCTTGTGTGTTGTTTGCCTTCCGACCCAGGTAAGGATTTCTTACCAGAGTTGTGTGGGCCCTGCGATATTTTTTGTGATTGTTGATTGTATGTATGTTTATGTTTATCAGCATGTTAGTGGATAGGTGCTCTGTTCTGAATTTCGACTGGCATGATTCTCATGTTATTTCTCATGTTAGTTCCATGCTAGGTTGTTCTGTTCTGGTATGTTCGTTATCTGTTCTTGCTTCGTAGTATCATTCTAGGTTCATTGTTTCCGCTGTGCACGTGTAGTATGTTTGCTGTTAGCTGTTTATAGCTTAGAGTTCTGGTAGGTAGCATCATCCGGGCGATGTTGCATAACGTAACTTGCATCCGTGGCAGTGACGTGCGAGGCAGTACTTCGTCCCTGATCCGTCGTTAGGGTTTAGCTAACCTTAACGGCAGCCCAGTGCAATCTTGGGTGAGGGTGGCAGACTATTAAATGCCCCAGCGGTCGGGGGAATGACGAGGCATTGCCTTGTCCCCTGCAGTCGACACGACCTCAGCGTGTCGGCAGTAGCCCTTGATTGCCACCTGATAGGTCAAGTACCGGTTTCTGGTGTAAGCCTACCACGATCGGTTTCTTAGCCTCAGGTGCGGTGGTATAGGCTGACATAGTCATAGTGTCCTGGTCTCACACCACTATTTTCAGTGACACCGATCCAGAGATTCTTTTTGGCATGCGTACTTGTAAGAACCCGACCCAAAATACTTCCTAACCCTAGGTTCTCACTCAGCATGCAAGTTAAATACTTCATCAAGCGGTTTAGTGCTCATATTTAAAACCTTTCAAAACATTTAAAAGCGGGTCACATTTAAAACATAAACAACAACCTTCATTTAAGCAAAACCAACAAAGTAAAACAAGCCTGACCAGTGTTTATAAAAACATACAATACAATTTAAACAACTTTTAAAAATGTCCCCCTAGGACTCCTGTCCGTCTACATGCTGAACAAATTATGCAAATAATAAAAGACAGAGTGTCGGCGGCTCCCATGATCAATCAACTCCCTCTGCTAGCCGTTCCGGTTTTGTCCCAAGTTACCTGTGGAAAAACCACAGAAATAAGGGTGAGTATAAACATACTCAGTAAGAATCCCCAACCGAGGTACAATACGATACATCAATCATCTAGCACCCTAGTATACATGCAAACAGTTACCAACACAGATCATAGCTCAACGAGCTTACAAGGCAGAATCCGGAATCCTCGGAAGTCTCCTACTTCCGGCCTAATGATTGGTTCTCATAACTAATCCCGGGACATCTCCGAGGGTCTTTCTCCCTCGTCTAATTGATCAGCTCAAAAAACGATCCCAAAGATGTCCGACACCCTCGAGGGTCTTTCTCCCTCGACCATATGATCAGCTCAAAAGCGAATCCCAATGGGTGTCCTCAAGGGCCTCTTACCCTCGCTAATAAATCTGGACTATCGAGAGAGTACCCGAAGTCTGGCTCAAAACAGGAAGGAACTGGTGTACTCATGAACATTAGCCCGGGGGAGCTCTCCGAACCGGCGACTAACGATTGTGCGCGCCACCGCATGCTGCTGCAACCGGCGTAAATGTGGGGGCCTAAGTACAAACTACGCGGGCCAGGTACGCATGCCTAAAGACTCGAAAACGGTGTCACTGAACACAGTAGTGCGAGGCCCTCGACACTCATCTGCGGCAAACTATACCACCGACTGGCTAAGAACCGGCCAAGGCAGGCTTGCACCGTTGGCAGGGTTCCGCTCTAACAGGCTACAAACGAGGCTTATGCCGACGTGGTAGCTAAATCCACATCGGCTGCTGGGGGAAGCAATGTACGTTATGCTTCACTCTACTCCCGATCGGTGGGGACAAAGTACGTTATGTCCACTCTCAGCCTCCGGATGATGACAAACCCTACTATACTAGCTAAGAGTACAAAATAACTGATTCCTGGCTAAACATACATATCAATATCAATCACACATAACCTAGCATGATACTACGAACTTAAAGCTGGAATCATAAGCATGCTGGAAGAACAAACCTAGCATGGCGCTAACATGTACAATCAGGCAAACATGCTAGCAAGAGATCAAACATAGCTGTTCTATCACTATCATGCTCATAACAGTCAACAAGCATGCAAAGCACATCATGATAATATCGCAGGGTCCACACAACCACGGTAAGAAATCCTTACCTGGAAACAAGCAGAATTAGCTATCATATAACAACCAAGCGACCTTCGAGCTTCTAAGCGAACCTAGGCAACCTAAGCATTTAATTTATGCTTTAGTAGAGCAAGGTTGCCACAGCTTCGAGTATCGTGTGGAGATGGAACTTCTGGTGTTCCTTTGGTTGTCTGTATTTCTGCCAGGAATTGGTTGTTGTTTCTTTTAGAAAGCGCCTGTTAGTCTTGGATCTCTGAAGGAAGGTTGAGAGTTGTGCACACAAGCGTGTTTTGTGTAGTTCGTTCTGTTGGCGAGAGTTTCGGAACCATGTAGGGTTTGCATTGGAGAACTGGTGCTTAGTTCTTGGAGAAGTTGGACTCCAGGTGGATGTTGTAAGGCTTTAGTTGAGGTTGTAAGGATACCGTGCTCGTAGTCGAGTTGTTGCTTCGGCAAGTTTGTTAAGTTGAACCTAAGCTTGGTTGGTGGAATCTCTTGTTGATCATGGTTGGAGTTCAGATGGTACTGAACAAATGGTGGTTGTAGCGAAGCCACGTAGTTCCTGACCGTAGTTGTTAAGAATGTTACTCGGAATCCTTACCCTGGGTGGAAGCTACGATGTGGCTGATGCTTTGAGTAGGAGGATGACACATTCTGAAGCGTTTCTGGTCTTTTTTGGTTTCAAGGTTTGAAGCAGGCCAGCAGGGTTGTTATGCTGGGTAAAAAGAGTGGTTTATTCAGGCAGTTGGCTGTTAGACCGTTTGACGACAGTGTGTGTCGAGGGTTGCCGAAGAACCCTAGTTGTGGAGAGCCTCACCAGAGCTCAGTCAGACCCAGGTAGAGAGTTCAGTTGGCAAGACGGAGTCGTGTAGGTTGTAGACCTCGGATGAGTTGCTGGCAGATTTGGTAGACTAGCAAGCTAGAGTTTGTTCGGAGTAGAGTCCGGATTGGTTCCGGTGTGGTGGCAAGTTGGTGCTTGGTGTTGACCAAGGTGTGGTTTTGAGTTGCTAGAAGTTAGTTTTGCTCGTGGGGCGAGTGGTCGTTACTTGTCGGTTGTTTTTCCTGTTTCCAGGATGTTGAGAGTTGCCCTCCTTTGGTGTTCGGAGGTGAGTTTTGGCTAGTTTGTGGCTGGAAGTTCAGTCTGTGGTGGAAACCCCCTATTGTTGCCCCCGTGAGATTTAGATATTGTTGCTTTAGCGGAGCAAGACAGCGAGCATGTGTGGAGCTCTCTGTCCTTCGGTTGTCCGCTTGTAAGAACCGTTTCCTCATAGGAGTTGTCAGGTTACTCCCTTGATCTTGGAGTTGGTGGTAGTGGTGTTTGCAAGAGGGAAGAGTTTGTTGGCTGCTTGGAAGCAGTTGTTTGTCCAGTAAGCGGACTCGTGGTTGGTGTTCTGGTAGTTGCAGTAAGGGTTGTTCTGCCTCCTATGAGTGTTTGGCCTAGTCGGTTAAGGTCCTTTGTGTGTTTGGCCTGGGAGCTGTTGCACCTTTGTAGTTGAGGAACCCCTTTGTATCAGTTGTGGGATGAGGTTGTGCCATTGTGGCTGGATTTAGGGTCTTGACCTATTGAGGGATCTTTGCTGGTTAGTGTAGCTTGTGCTCTGCCAGCCATTGTTGGTATTCTTGTTCTTGGTAGTTGGTGTTAACCGGGTAGTGGCGTCCCGTTTGTGAAGTTTCGGTGGAAAGGTGCAATAAGCCTAAGCTAGAGGGTTAAGCCTGTATGGGTTATCGTTTGGACTTGTGAGAGGTATTTCATGTTTGAGGCAAGCTTCGTTCTGTTGCTTGCATGGAGGTAAGTTTGGTGGAGGGAGCCTCTGGGGCCCTGTTGATAGCAGGTTGACCTTTTCAGTCAGTGCTCTAGGTCGAGCATGAGTTGAGTGGAATGGCGTGGTTATGCAGTGTGCGGTTGGTTAGGCTACCGAGTTCGTAGCACTCAAGTTGTTGGTTTGTAGGAGTTCGTGGGAAGTTGGCAGCTGGTTGAGGTTGTTGTATGAGTTCGGATTTCTGGCTGGTTAGTTTCAGTAGCTAGAGCTCGCACCTCACCCAGGTTGAGATGTCATTATTGTGGAGTAGTGGCATGGCAGTTTCAGGCTAGAGTTGTTGGCACCAGGATGTGGCAACAAAGGTTACTCTAGGCAGTGCGTTCAAGGACCGTGGTTTTGGAGAGCGTTCGTAGAGGCGTGTGAGCCGAGTGCAGTTCCTGTAGTGTTTTCACCCTCTGACCGATGGTCTTTGGAAGGGGTGAATCGGGTTCCTTAGATCTTGTTGCAAGTTGGTGTTTCGTGATTAGGCAGCGGGAGACCAGTGTTGGTTTTATGAGGTTGCTTTGGGTAGCACCTCCCAGCTGTTAGTTCATATGGTTCTGTTGAGGCGTTGTATGGTAAATGTTGCAGGTTTCTAGTGTTCTGTGAAAAGGTTGGTGGCCGTCAGTTCTTTTGGGTCCGGAGTTGTTGTAGCTGACCGGCAGTGCAGTGCGAAAGTTTAGAGCTCGTATGTTGGTAGCCCAGAGTAGGCAGAAGTGTTATGCCGATGTACGGCTTCGAGTTTAGAGTTTGAGGTTTGACAGTGCATGTTTTTAAGATTGCACCGATGCGAGGTGTGTTGAGATTTGGTAAGCGAGGGAAGTGGAGTCCCTATTTGTTGGACCATTTGAGATTCTCGAGAGAATTGGCAGAGTTGCATATCGGTTAGTTTTCCCCATCTTTGTCAGCTGTGCACAGTGTTTCATGTATTGATGTTGAGGCAGTATGTGTCGGACCCGTCGCTCATTGTGGACTTTGAGCCTTTGCAGCTGAATGAGGATTTGAGCTTCGAGGGGAAGCCTGTAAGTATCCTGGTCTTTGAGACGAAGACGTTGCGTCATAGTGAGATCCGTTTGGTAAAAGTTATGTGGAGGAGTCAGAGTTCAGAGGAAGCCGCTCGTGAGCGGGGAGGACGAGATGTGATTGCAGTATCCTGAGTTGTTTCAGTCTTAAGGACTTTCGAGGACGAAAGTCATAAAAAGGAGGGAATATTGTAACGGCCCAGGTTTTCATCCCGGTCTTCCAGGTATGCCCTAGGGGTATTTTGGTCATTTGGTCGGGCCGTCAGGGCCGTTTATGTCTTTTTCAGTTGCTAAAATTATTGGTTGGTCTTATGTTGGATTTTGTTGCTTTGAGGATGGGTTTGGGCATGGAGAGATGCAAAAGTAAAATAGGGAGTTAAAGTTGCAACAGCCGGGGTTCGAGTCAGGGTGGCCTTGTGTACTAAAGCAGGGCCTTGCCAGTTGAGCCACCAGGTGATATTGATGCTCATTCTGCGGTATGTCTTGGATAGCTATGGGATTTTGGTGTTTTTGGTTAAAAGAAAGGAAATTAGGTTGGAAAGCTTTCTTCCCCAAAATCCCCTTGCCGCCCCAAGCTTCTTCTCCCAAGCTCCAGCCGAGCAACCCAGCCGAGCAGCCCAGCTGGATCACCAGCAGCGTCATTGGCAGTAGTAGCAGCAGCGCCACGCGCCGCCCCATCGCACCAAAGAGATGTTCGCTCACAGCAGACCGTCGTCACATCCCATTGCTGCAGCACGGTCGCACACCCTCGCTCGCAGCAGCCTCGTCGCGACACCGGATCGCGACGCCGCTCGCCCGGCAGCGCATCGCGCAGCCCAGCCGTGTCGCTTCGCCCATCTCCATTGCGGGCAGCAGCGTCAGCCCCCGTGCGCCCGTCGTCCGTCCACGCGCAGCCAGCGCCCGCGTCGAGTCCCAGCGCCAGCGCGCCCTCATCGCGTCTGCACGCCGCCCCAAAGCGCCCGCTTCCCAACGCCGTGCCAGCAAGCTCAGCAACGCATCCCAGCGACCATGCCAGCACGCCCAGCAGTGCCGAGTGCCGTGCACCCTGTCCTTCCGCGCTTCAGCCGTGCCGTGTGAGTTGCTCTCGAGCTGAGCCCTGTTTATTTTATTATATTTAGGCCTAGGGATTGTGATAATTATTGTGCTTTGTTAGGTTCTCATTAGCTAGCTCGGGATCGATCGCAGCTTATGATTCTTGTGTGTAGTTACCTTCCGATCAGGTAAGGATTTCTTACCGGAGTTGTGTGGGCCCTGCGATATTATATGTGATTGCTGTTTGTATGCTTGTTTGTGTTTATCAACATGTTTAGTGATAGGTGCCCTGTTCTGAATTCCCGACTGGCATGATTTCTTATGTTGTTTCTCATGTTAGTCCATGCTAGGTTGTTCCGTTCTGGCATGCTCGTTATCTATTCTTGCTTCGTAGTATCATGCTAGGTTCGTTGTATCTATTGAGCACGTTTTGGATTGTTTGCTATTGATGTTATAGTTTAGAGTTCAAATAGGTAGCATCATCCGGGCCAGGATGCATAAAGTACCTTGCATCCACTACAGGAGGGACGATTGGAGGCAATGATTCGTCCCCGATCCCCGTTAGGGTTTAGCTAACCATAACGGTAGGCCCTGCAATCTTGGGTGAGGGTGGCAGACTGTTAAATGCCCCAACGGTCGGGATGATGATATGGCATTGCCTTGTCCCCGGCAGTCGGCACGTACTCAGCGTGTTCGGCAGTAGCCCTTGATTGCCACCATTTAGGGCAAGGACGGCTTCCTGGTGTAAGCCTACCACGACCGGTTCCTTAGCCTCAGGTGCGGTTGTTCAGGCTGACATAGTTCACGTGTCCAGGTCTCACACCCCTATGTCGATGGATCGTAACGCCCGATTTTTCTATTCCGGTTCTCGAGGTGCTTCCGGTTTAGATTCAGTGGTTCGGTTGGGCCGTTAGAGCTGTTTTGACACTTAGGGGTATTTTGGTCTTTTTGCTCCCTGGGAAGATTTGTGGATTTTCAGGGCTTCGAGGCAGCTCTTGCCTTTGTTGAGGCTTGTTTGTTGGTGGTTGCGAGTCCCGAGATGTTTGGGCTATTCGTTTGGGAGTTCGGTTGTGATTTGGGTTTTGGGCAAAGTTATGGTTGTTTGGGTGTTTCCTTTGGGATTCGAGCCCAGGCCCTTAGTGTTGATTTCGGAGGTTGATCTAAGTGATATTTATTGATTGGAAAGGTTGCTTCAGTCGGGTCTCGAAGGAGGAAGCCGGGAAATGGGATTTAAGGATTTTAAGGCTTATTTTAGAAATTGGAAAATTTGGATAAAATTGGATAAGTTTGAATTTTGGATAAGGATAAAATAAAAGAGAAAAAGAAAATAAAAATCCCATTTTTCCCATTTTTCCCCTATTTTTCGTTTTTCCCATTTTCTTCCCCTTCTCTCTCCTCCAGCCCGACCCCAGCCCCCCTTGGTCGCCCAACTAGCCTGCACCGAGCGAGCCCTCGCCGCCCACCTCGCCACGTCCGAGCCAAACCCTCTAGCCTAGCCCGACAGAGCCGCGCAGCGTGCGCCGTCGTGTCCGCCCCAGCTCACCCAGCCTGCCCGATCGCGTCGCGCAGTGTCGCCCAGCCCTCGCCCAGGCCGTCCCCGCACCAAATCGAGCGCCCTTGTAGCCCGTCGCGTCTCGTCGCCCAAGGGCGTCTTGTAGCTCGTATCGCTCACGCCGCGCGCGCCGTCCCCTGTGCGGAGCCACGCCGCACGTCGTCGCCCAGCCGAGCTCGAGCCCGCGCCCGTGCCTTGCGCCCAGCGCCCAGCCTAGCGCCCAGCAGCCCTGCCGACAACCTGCCTGTTGTGTGTTGGTTGGCCCGAGCCTTGTGGCTTCTCGGATGGTATTTCCCGAGTCTTTTCTTCGTTGGGCCCTGTTTTGTTGGCTGCTGTTTATGGATTTAATTGGGGTGTTTTATGTATTTGATTTGGGTACTTTATTAGATGTATAGGCTGTTCGGGTGTGATTAGAGGCTCGAGGGTTGCTTGTTGATTTGTTATTGTTTTCTGCTTGTTCCAGGTAAGGATTTCTTACCGTGGTTGTGTGGACCCTGCGATATATCACGATGTGCCTTGTTTGCTTACTGATTGTTATGAGCATGATAGTGATAGGCAGCTTTGTTTGATCTCTTGCTAGCATGTTTGCCTGATTTTACATGTTAGTGCCATGCTAGGTTTGTTCTTCCAGCATGCTTATGATTCCTGCTTAAGTTTGTGCTAGGTAAGCGTCTTTGATGTCGGTTATTGCTTGCTAGCGAGGAATCATTTATTTGCTCTGTACTCTTAGATAGAGTTGTAGGGTTTGTCATCATCCAGAGGCTGAGCAGACATAACGTACTTTGTCCCCACTGATCGGGAGTAAAGTGTGCGCAGCATAACGTATATTGCTTCCCCCCCAGTCGCCAAGGTGGATTTAGCTCTGGTCGGGAGTAAAGTGTGCGCAGCATAACGTATCTTGCTTCCCCCCCGACCCGCCGATTGTGGATTTAGCTTCAGGTCGGTGGTTTAGGCTGCACAGATGAGCGCCAAGGGCCTCGCGCTACTGTGATAAGTGACACCGCTTCCTAGTCATAGGCATGAGTACCTGGCCCGCGTAGTTTGTTATTAGGCCCCCGCATTTACGCCTGCGATTCAAGAAGATGCGGTGTGCGCGCGCACACGCGCGTAGTTGCCGGTTCGAGAGCTCCCAGGGCTAATGTAGTGAGTACACCATTCCTTTCATAGTTAGAGCCGGACTTGGGTACTCCCGTAAGTCCAGATTAGCAAGGGCAAGGAGGCCCTTGAGGACATCTTTGGGATCAAGTTTCTTGAGGAGAACAATCCCCGAGTGAAAGATACCTCGGTGATGTCCCGGGATTGGTCGGGTAACCAATCATTAGGCCGGAAGTAGGAGACTTCCGATGGCTCCAGATCTTGTATTATGAGCTCGTTGAGCTATGATCCATGTTGATAGTCGCTTGCTTGCATGTTGAGGTGCTAGATGACCGATGTATCGTGTTGTACCCCGGTTGGGGATTTTTACTGAGTATGTTTATACTCACCCTTATTTATCTTTCAGGTAACTTGGTACAACACCAGGAGGGTTAGCGGAGGGAGCTGATTGATCATGGGAGCTACCGGCACTCTGTCATTTATTATTGCATTGTTTATTCAGCATGTAGATGGACAGGAGTCCTAGGGGAACATTGTTAAAAAGTTGTTTAAATTGTATTGTATGTTTTTATAAACACTGGCCAGGCTTGTTTTATTTCGTTGGTTTGTTTAAATGAAAATTGTTGGTTATGTTTTAAGGGTTCCCCCTTCTCATATGTTTTGAAAGGTTTTTAAATATGAGCACTAAACCGCTTGTTATCATATTTAACTTGCATGCTGAGTGAGAACCCCAGTTTAGGGCCGTGTTTCGGGTCGGGTTCGTCACAGTGACACCGATCTAGAGATTTAGTTAGGCATGGTGATTGGACCTGGGCAGCTTGCCACTAGACCCGGCACCCCCCATGGTTTGCAGTAGCATGCGGTGTGCACACACGCTCATTACAGCGCCGACCGGAGAGCTCCTCGGGATCTTGAGTTTAGTGCACCTTTCGTATCGACAGTAGACAGGCTGAGGCCGGGACTTGTTTCTGGTATAGGATCGTATTGTGTGGTGGATTATCCGGTGTAACACCCTGAGATGGCATCCAAGGTTTATGTGTGGATTAGAGCTATGTGCTCTCTTCTGTGTTTATATTCATAGCTTGCATACCTTTCTGCTAGATGACCATGTATATCGTATTGTACCCCGATTGGGGATTCTTAATGAGTAATTCGTTACTCACCCTTATTTTGTGGTTTTCCACAAGTAACCATGGTGCGAGACATGATGGCTGGAGGTGGAGCTGTGATCATGGAAACCCGTTGTTCGAACTCTGAGTTTATGTCTATGATTCTTTGTGTTTTATTTTCCTCTGAATGCATGTAGTTGGGCACGGAGCCCTAAGTTGTTTTCTGACTGTTTTCCGGATTCTAGAACTGTTGAAACTACTGGAAAGTTTTGAATGTTTTCAATAAATCTCTTATCAGAGTGAGTTTTGGAAATGTATTTGTCTTGGAACAGGGGCTTGGAAACAGGGACTGGTTTCAAGAATTTTGTATTGACTTTTTAAATGGATGTTGTATGTTTTAGTTTTCACTTAGAATCCGAAAACCATTCTTGCATATTGTCTTTAACTTTTGAATGCATGCATTGAGGTAAAGGCCCATTTTAGAACCCCATTCGGGTCAAGTCTTTACAATCAATGATGCCCATCGGGGTCTTACACATACGGATGCCCATCGGGGTCCTACACATACGGATGCCCATCGGGGTCTTATACCACAATCAATGATGCCCATCGGGGTCTTACACATACGGATGCCCATCGGGGTCTTACACCACAATCAATGATGCCCATCAGGGTCTTACACATAAGGATGCCCATCGGGGTCTTACTCCACAATCAATGCTACCCAACAAGGTCTTACACATCTAGGATGCCCATCGGGGCCTTACTCCAGCTAGGATCACAGAGATGCCCATCAGGGTCTTACACTCCCTAGCATCCTTATGATGCCCATCGGGGACTTACACATAAAGTCAGCAGTGTAGTGCCCATCGGGGATTTACATACACTAGCAACGCACTGGTGCCCATCGGGGACTTACCCAAGCAGAACCTAACTAATAACCCTTATAGTCTCCTACATTATACTTCACCTGTCTATCCCTAGCATGAACTAACAGAACACGAACAGGAAACATGGATATGCCAGAATAAGAAAACCCTAGCATGGAACTAACAGAATACGATCAGAAAACATGGACATGCCAGAATAACAAAACCCTAGCATGGAACTAATAGAATACGATCAGAAAACATGGATATGCCAGAATAACAAAACCCCCTAGCATGGAACTAACAGAATACGAACAGAGCACAAACATGCCAACAAGAAGAAGCATGAATCCTATTCACTAGGAATCTCATATAGTTACAAGATACGATATGCCGATAAGTATTCGCAGGGTCCACACAACCTCGGTAAGAAACCTTTACCTGGAAATAAGCAGAAAATAACTACCACATCCACAAGCGACCCTCGAGCTTCTAAGTGAACCCGAGCAACCTAAGCAATCAATAAAATCAACCTAATTAAACAAACAACAGCTAACATCTTAGGGTCCAAAAGAATAAAGCCTCGGGAATTACCAACCGAGAGAGCACTAGGGATCGGCACCAAGCTATCTCGGCAAGGCAGGTTCACGGCAAGGCTGCATGCTGCAACGAGCGGCTAGTAGGCTGTAGCAAGCGGCGGGGACGGCAAGGCTGCTGTGCGCTTGGGTGCAAGGGTGAAGCGAGCAGGCTCTCGGCAGCAAGGAGCAAGGGGCAAGCAGGACGTGTGGCTGGGGCAGACGGACGTGAAGACGCAGACAGTGCTGGGGCGCGGGTGTGCAGACGCAGACGGTGCTAAGGCGCCGATCTTCGACGAGCTCGCTACCGGATGGGGCTCGAGCTCGGTGCTCGGTTGTGCAGCGCGCGGGCTGTGGCGCGACCATGCTTTCTTTGAGCTTTCTACGGCGCGATCGCGAAGAGGGTGGTGCACGGCGTGTGGGCGACACGGCAAGGCTCTGGAGGGCGTTCGCTGGGCGTGTCGACGGCTTGCTGCTGGTCTCGGCTGGGGCAGAAACACACACACACAGCGAATTCCCAGCGGTCAAGGCTCGGCCAAGGGCAATTGCAAAAGGAAGAGGAAAAGGAAAAGGAAAAGGAAGAAGGAGCAAACCTACCTCTCGGTTCTTGATTTTTGGAGAGGCGGTCAAGAAAGCTGGAGAAATCGGCAAGGAGGGGAAGCTTGGGAGTGCGGCAAAGGAAAAGAGAAGGAAAAATACGGTTCTTTCCTATTTAAAATAGGATTAGGTTTGACAATTCCCTTCCCTGGGCTTTCCCCCTTCGAGTCCCAGCGGGAGCAACCTTTTTCTCCTAAAATAACTCATTTAAATCCATGCCTCCAAATTCTTTTAGATCAACGGTTCGAATCCCCCAAGGAGCACCTTTTAAAATTCCTAATTTTCACTTGACCAATAAATCTCCAGAATCCCTAATAAATCCAACTGCTCCTGGAAACACTTTTAAAAAAACCTTATTTTACAATTAATAGAAACCCGGGCCGTTACACAGGGGGAGCTACTGGTGGCACACCATCAGTCTCAGCTTGGGACGATGTCCCTGCGGTATCTGAACCAATCACGATACCCTGACCTGCTCTCGAACCTCCTCTTCCTGTGCAGGTAATTGGCATGCTGGTGATCTACACCCAAACCAACAACGAGTCAGAACCTGCTCGTTTCCGCTCTACAACACTAAACAAGGCATACACTAGATGAAAAGTATTGTAAGTTCTTAACCTTTTTCTAAAACAGTAAACTTAGGCGTACCTGATGACTGTCGGAGTGCTGATGATCATGGAAAAACGACCTACAACAAAAGGTCAGTCTACAGAATCTATGACTCTGAGCTCTGATACCATCTGTAAAGACCCGACCCGAAAGAGGTCCTAAACTAGGCCTTTACCTCAATGCATGCTTAAAAACTTAACAATTAATATGCAAGATCGCTTTCCAGATTCTAAATAAAATAAAACTTGAAAACAAAACACTTTAACAAACAGCTTAAAAATCCTGAAACCTGTCCCTGTTTCCAAGCACCTGTTCCAAGCTAAATACAGTTTAAAACATACTCTGATAAGAGATTCAATTCAAACATTCAAAAATCACAAAACAGTTTACAACAACTT
Organism: Sicyos edulis; assembly: GCA_036507275.1. Classification (NCBI taxonomy): domain Eukaryota; kingdom Viridiplantae; phylum Streptophyta; class Magnoliopsida; order Cucurbitales; family Cucurbitaceae; genus Sicyos; species Sicyos edulis. The sequence goes on from CM071852.1 coordinate 25,372,499, forward strand.
TCCTACTACTGTCACTTTAATCCATAAATAAACCACGGATGCCATCTTATGGTCTTACTCCGGAAAACTACAACGCGATACGATGCTATACGAGAAACTAATCTCGGCCTCAGCTTTCCTACTACTGTCGATACGAAAGGTGCACTGAACTCAAGATCCCGAGGAGTTCTACAGTCGGCGCTGTAATGAGCGTGTGCGCGCACCGCATGCTGCTGCAAACCAGGGAGGTGCTGGGTCTAGGGAATACTGCCCTAGTTCAGTACGCATGCCTAACAAATCTCTAGATCGGTGTCACTGAACATTGTGGTGTGAGACCAAGACACTATGACTATGTCAGTCTGTACCACCGCACCTGAGGCTAAGAAACCGGCCGTGGTAGGCTTACACCAGGAATCGGTCCTTGCCCTATCAAGTGGCAATCAAGGGCTACTGCCGACACGCTGAGGCCTCGTCATTCCCTCACCGTTGGGGCATTTAACAGTCTCCCACCCTCACCCAAGATTGCACTGGGCTGCCGTTAATAGATAAACCCTAACGACGGATCAGGGACGGAGTACTGCCTCGCACGTCCCTGCCACGGATGCAAGTTATGTTATGCATCCTCGCCCGGATGATGCTACCTATCCGAATTCTAAACTATAAACAGATAACAGTAAACAATCCAATACGTGCTCAGCAGAAACAACGAACCTAGCATGATACTACGAAGCAAGAACAGATAACGAGCATGCCAGAACAGAACAACCTAGCATGGAACTAACATGAGAAACAACCCGGAAATCATGCCAGTCGGAATTCATAACAGAGCACCTATCCACTAACATGTTGATAAACATAAACAAGCATACAAACAACAATCACAGAATATACCGCAGGGCCCACACAACTTCGATAAGAAATCCTTACCTTGGTCGGAAGGCAACAACACACAAAGATCCTATGCAAAACGACCTACAACACTAAACAAGGCATACACTAGATGAAAAGTATTGTAAGTTCTTAACCTTTTTCTAAAACAGTAAACTTAGGCGCACCTGATGACTGTCGGAGTGCTGATGATCATGGAAAAACGACCTACAACAAAAGGTCAGTCTACAGAATCTATGACTCTAAGCTCTGATACCAAATTTAAAGACCCGACCCGAAAGAGGTCCTAAACTAGGCCTTTACCTCAATGCATGCTTTTAAAATTATAAAATGTCTTGAAACCTGTCTCTGTTTCCAAGCACCTGTTCCAAGCTAAAAGCAGTTTAAAACATACTATGATCAGAGATTTATTCAAAAACATACAGTGCCAAACAGTTTACAAACCATGCCAGAATCCAGAAACAATAAGAAAACATCCTAGGGCTCCGTGCAGAGCTACATGCATTCAGAGGACAAAACATAAACATAATATAAACTCAGAGTTGAAAAGACAGCTGGTTTCCATGATCAGCAGCTCTTCCTTCAGCCACCCTGTCTCGCGCCCTGATTACCTGTGGAAAACAACAAAATAAGGGTGAGTAACAAATAACCCAGTACGAATCCTCAACCGGGGTACAATACGATACGACCGGTCATCTAGCAGAAAGTATGCAAGCTATGAATACAACACAGAAGAGAGCACATCACTTTAATCCATACATAAATACCACGGATGCCATCTTACGGTCTTACTCTAGGAAACTACAACGAATCTCGATACTCTACGAGAAACTAGTCTCGGCCTCAGCTTTCCTACTACTGTCGATACGAAAAGTGCACTTAACTCAAGATCTCGAGAAGCTCTCCAGTCGGCGCTGTAATGAGCGTGTACGCGCACCGCACCTGAGGCTAAGAAACTGGCCTTGGTAGGCTTACACCAGGAACCGGTCCTTGCCCTATCAGGTGGCAATCAAGGGCTACTGTCGACACGCTAAGGTCGTGTCGACTGCCGGGGACAAGGCAATGCCTCATCATTCCCCCGACCGTTGGGGCATTTAACAGTCTGCCACCCTCACCCAAGATTGCACTGGGCTGCCGTTAAGGTTAGCTAAACCCTAACGACGGATCAGGGACGGAGTACTGCCTCGCACGTCCTTGCCACGGATGCAAGTTACGTTATGCATCCTCACCCAGATGATGCTACCTATCAGAACTCTAAGCTATAAACAGCTAACAGCAAACATACTAACACATGCTCAGCAGAAACAATGAACCTAGCATGATACTACGAAGCAAGAACAGATAACGAACATGCCAGAACAGAACAACCTAGCATAGAACTAACATGAGAAATAACACGAGAATCATGCCAGTCGGAATTCACAACAGAGAACCTATCCACTAACATGCTGATAAACATAAACAAACATACAATCAACAATCACAGAAATATCGCAGGGCCCACAAAACTCCGGTAATAAATCCTTATGAATCGGAAGGCAACAACACACAAAAGACCTTAAGCTACAACCGAACCCGAGCTAGCTATCGGGAACCTAACAAACAAACAACAAACATTACAATATATAGGCCTTAGGTAAAATACAACCAGAACACGGCTCGATCGAAAGCAACTCACACGGCTCGGGGCTGGCGCGCGGATGGACAGGCTGCACGGTACACGGCTAGGCGATGGCATGCGAACGGGCTGCTCGTTGCGTCTTGGCGAGGTGGCTTGATCAGCGCCGCGAGGCGCGGACGGACGCGGCTAGGTCGGTCCGGGCATGCGAAGGCTACGCTACGCGCGTCGCTCCGTCGGCCCCAGGTGTACGGCTCTCTGGGCTTGTAAAGGGGCTGCTCGGGCGACAGATGTTGTGCTCGCGCGCTGCGGGCGATGGACGAGCGATAAGGCTGGCGATCGACGCTGGGGCGCTACATGGCTAGAGTGCGAACGGCAGCAGGGCTTCGGCTCGCGACGGGGCAGCTCGGCTGGGGCTGCGATGCGACGGGGCTACTCGACTTGGTGGCAACGGCGCTGGAAAGGGGCTACTCTCGGCTGCACTACACTATGACAACGCAACCAAAAAGACAAACAACAACCCCTTAGCCAATGGATCGACAACCAACAACAAGAAGGAGAAATCGAGGAACGAGGAACGCTTACCTGGAACGAACGAAGCCACGAAGCTCTAGGGGCTGGGAATCGCACGGTAAGAAGAAGCTCTGGAGAAGAGGATGCGGCAAGGGGATTTGGGAAGGAGAAAAGTGAAAAACCTATTTTTTTAATCAAACTCACTTAAGTCCCGAAAACCAAGGAAACCCAAGATAACCTGCGGAATGAGTATCAATAATTGCCTGAAGCTCATCTGGCAAGGCCCCTCAGCTAACTAGCCAGGCCACCCTGGCTCAAACCCCAGCTGCTGCATTTTTATTCCGGCAAAACTCCTATTTTTATTTTTGCAACTCTCAACACCCCAAACTCAACCATAATGCATCCAAACCCCAATTTTGAACATCCAATAACATAAACAGCTGAGAAGACAGAACCTGTCCTAACGGCCCGACCAAATTACCAAAATACCCTTAGGACATACCTAGAAGACCGAGATGAAAACCTGGGCCGTTACATGCTGTGTTGCTTCGCCTTAGCAGTGTTTGAGTTTGAGAGAACCAAACCAAGAGCTCGATTGAGCCAAACTCTAAGACTCGAGAGAGCAAAAGAGAAAGCTAACGGTTGTTGCTTCTTTGCTGTAAATAGTTTCGCCTAAGCGAAACTCTCCTAATTATGTTATTCCCTTCCGATGTATTTAATCAGTTCAATTTATCTTTAATTTACTTAGTTTAGATTACTTTTGCCACAAAAATTTCCCCCATTACCCTAATTCTCGATTTCGCTTAAACATGACGCTAATAACTATTCCCTGTGGAGATGACCTTTACTTACTTTAAAACTTGCTGCAACAAAGACTGTGTATACTTGCACAACCTTTGGGGATCACACACACACATTTCACTTAATCAGAAGTAAAGGCTTCGCTTTGGCGAAGTCCTGAACAAGCCACGTCATCATTCTTCTACAATTATCATTTTTTAATTAAATTTGTGTGTTGAGATTCGCCCCGACACTAAGATTTCAGAGTAAACGATTCCTGACTAAACAAACATGCTCAACAGTACAACACATAACCTAGCATGATACTACGAACTTAAAGTAGGAATCACAGAACATGTTGGAAGGACAAACCTAGCATGGCACTAACATGTGGAAACAGAGGTAAACATACTAGCAGAAATCAATCAACAAAGCAGTCCTATCCACTAACATGCCCATAACAATCAACAGGCATACAAGTCACAATCATGATATATATCGCAGGGTCCACACAACCCCGGTAAGAAATCCTTACCTGGAGATAAGCAGAAAATAAACAAAAGAGTATTCAACGACTCTCGAGCTACAAAATCAACCTGAACAACCTAGGAAAATAATGGAGACAACCCACATTAAAACCAATAGCTATAAACAACTAAGGATCAAGAGGCAAGGGCTCGGCAATTACCCACCGAGAAGGCAACAAGATCTCGGCCCCAAGTACTCGGCAAGGTAGGACACACGACAAGGTTGTTGAACGCGTCTTTGCGACAAGCGGCAGCGCGCGAGCAGCCGGGCGGCGTACCAGTGCGGCGGTAGCGTCTTTGGCGAAGACGTCGCGAAGGTCTGTTGCTTGCTGGTCTCGTGGGCAGGCGAATCGACGTGCGACTGGGCACGATCGGACGGAACGAATCGCTGCTATGGAGCGTGCAGTTCCGCATGAGCGAAACGAGGAGACGCCTGGCTGCGACGACGTGTGCGCGAGCACGATCGGGCGGGGCGACCTGACTGGGAGACGTGGCTGCGCACTTGTGAACAAGGGGTTTTCTTTGGTGCGGCATCGCGATGGACGATCCGGCGAAGGGCGATGCGATTGGAGGAGGGCGTGTTTGCAGCTTGGCGAAGGGCGATGGTTCTTGGCACAATCAGCTAGGGGTTGGCAAACAAGGCAAGGAGAATCTCTGTGTAACGACCCAGGTTTTCATCCCGGTCTTCCAGGTATGCCCTAGGGGTATTTTGGTAATTTGGTCGGGCCGTTTATGTCTTTTTCAGTTGTTAAAATTATTGGATGGTCTTATGTAGGGTTTTGATGCTTTGTGGATGTGTTTGGGCATGGAGAGATGCAAAAGTAAAATGGAGATTTTAAAGTGTGGGTGTTGGGATTCGAACCCGAGGTGCTAGGAAGTCAGGTGGGTGGAGTTTCCAGTTGAGCAATAGGAGGCTCTTGTTGCTCTTTCTGCGGCATGTCTTGGTTAGCCTTGGTTGTTTGGGGTTTTGGTGCATTTGATTAAATGAAGGGAATTTAGGTTTAATGTTGTTTCTTCTCCAAATCATCCCTAGCCGCCCCAAGCCTTCTCTCCCAAGCCTCAAGCCGAACTCCATATCCCAAGCAGCCCCGTCGTTCGTTCGTCATCCCGAGTAAGAGTATCGTCTTCTTCTTCTTCTTCCGATTGGGTTCTTGTTGGCCGAGAGGGAAAAGTGGCTGAGTAGTGTGTTTTGTTTGCAGCTGGCCGAGAGGAGAGCCCCGCATCGCCTGCTTTGCTCCCCAGACGCCCATCGCCCAAGCGTCCATTGCACAGTCGAGCAGCATATCGCGTCGCCGTCCACGCGCAGCCAGCACCCGTGCCGCGTCGTTTCACCCGTTCGCGCGCAGCCAGTGCCCGCGTCGCGTCCCAGCGCCAGCGTCTCGCCCGCATCGCGTCTGCACGCGCGCGCCATGTAAAGACTCGACCCGAATGGGGTCCTAAAATAGGTCTTTACCTCAATGCATGCTTTAAAACTTAGAAAATAATATGCAAGGTTGTATGCCAGATTCTGATTAAAATGAAATACAATAAAACATCCATTCAAACAACACAAAACGTCCTGGAACCTGTCCCTGTTTCCAAGTACCTGTTTCAAGCTAAATACAATTTAAAACGTACTCTTATCAGAGATTTCATTCAACATTTAAATCCAGAAATGGTTTACATCAGTGTCAGAATCAGGAAAGACAACCAGAAAACAACCTAAGGGCTCCGTGCCCAACTACATGCATTCAGAGGACATTTAAACATAAAAGCGTAAATTAAAGACTCAGAGTTCAAAACAACAGGTTTCCATGATCACTGCTCCTCCTTCAGCCATCTTGTCTCACACCATGATTACCTATGCAAAACCACAAAATAAGGGTGAGTAACGAATTACTCAGTAAGAATCCCCAACCGGGGTACAATACGATATCTGCCGTGGATGCAAGTTACGTTATGCATCCTGGCCCGGATGATGCTACCTATCTGAACTCTAAACTATAACATCAACAGCAAACAATCCAATACGTGCTCAACAGATACAACGAACCTAGCATTATACTACGAAGCAAGATCAGATAACGAGCATGCCAGAACGGAACAACCTAGCATGGACTAAAAATGAGAAACAACATAAGAAATCATGCCAGTCGAGAATTCAGAACAGAGCACCTATCACTAAACATGCTGATAAACACAAACAAGCATATAAACATCAATCACATATTATATCGCAGGGCCCACACAACTCCGGTAAGAGATCCTTACCTGGTCGGACGGACAGTACCGCATCGCCGTGGGCTGATGGCGCGGCGGCTGCGCGCGCGCGCAAGGACGTCTTTGGCCGGGCGCAGTGCGGGTTGCGCGACAAGCAAACGCGATGGCGAGGACGCGGCCGTGTGGGCGCTGGCTGTGCGCGGACGGGAGGAGCCACGCAGCATGGGCGAACGCACTGGTGCGGACGAGCGATGGGCGCTGAAGCTGCGCGCGGACAAGCGATGCGACGCGGCACGGGCGTGCTGGCGCTGGGGCTTCTGGCGCGATGCGCTGCAGGGCTGGGCGACGGCGTCTGGCGTCGCGACGGCTCGAAGCGACGCGCTAGCCGGCGATAAATGGGCCGCAGGTGGTGCGTCTCGCTGCTTGGCGATGGGATCAGAGGCTGGTGTGTGCGACATACTGCTTTGCTCGCTGGCCGGCTCTTTTTCGGCCGGGATGACGATCGATGGACAGAGCTTGGCACGGGGAAGAAAAGCATGGCAAAGGCTAGGGAGAGAAGGCTTGGGCGGCTAGGGAGAGAAGGGCTTGGGCGGCTATGGAGGATTTGGAGAAGAACACAAACAAACCTAATTTCCCTTCATTTAGTCAAATGCACCAAAACCCCAAAGACCCATAGCTAACCAAGACATACCGCAGAATGAGCATCAATATCACCTGGTGGCTCAACTGGCAAGGCCCTGCTGCTACCAACTAGGCCACCCTAGCTCTAGACCCAACCAAAACACCTTTAATTCCCTCAATTATTTTTTGCATCTCTCCACCCCAAACACATCCACAAAGCAACAAAATCCTACATAAGACCATCCAATAATTTTAGCAACTGAAAAAGACCCAAACGCCCCTGACGGCCCGACCAAATTACCAAAATGGCCCTAGGGCAAACCTGGAAGACCGGGATGAAAACCTAGGCCGTTACAATATTCCCTCCTTTTTATGACTTTCGTCCTCGAAAGTCCTTAAGACTGAATAGCTCCGGATACTGCATTCTCATCTCGTTCTCCCCGCTCACGAGCAGTTTTCTCTGAACTCTGACTCCTCCACTGAACTTTTACCAAACGAATCTCACGATTACGCAACGACTTCGTCTCAAAGACCAGAATACTCACAGGCTTCCCCTCGAAGCTCAAATCCTCATTCAGCTGCAAAGGCTCAAAGTCCACAATGAGCGACGGGTCCGACACATACTGCCTCAACATCGATACATGAAAACACTGTGCACAGTTGACAATGACGGGGAAAAGCTAACCAATATGCAACTCTGTCAATCCTCTCGAGAATCTCAAAAGGTCCATCAAACGGGGACTCAACTTCCCTCGCTTACCAAACCTCAACACACCTAGCATCGGTGCAACCTTTAAAACACGTACCGTCCAACCTCAAACTCCAAATCTCGACACCGAACATCGGCGTACCTCTTCTGCCTGCTCTAAGCTGACAACAAACGAGCTCTAATCTTACGCGACCGCACTATCGCCAACCGCAGCGAACTCAGATCCAAAAGCGCCGGGCACCAACCTTCTCCCGAAACACGTAAAACTCGCAACACTTACGATTACACAACGCCTCAACGAAACTATATGAACTGACAGCTGGGAACTGCTATCCAAGGCAGCCTCATAAAAACCAACCCTGGTTCTCCGCTGCTTAACCACAGAAACACCAACTCGCAACAATCTCTAAGGGACCTTGTTCACCTCTTCCAAAGACCACCGGTCAGAGGGTGAAAACACTATAGGAACAGCACTCGGCTCATAAGCCTCTTAACAACGCTCTCCAGAACCACAGTTCATCAACGCACTGCCTAGAATAAACCTTTGTTGCCACACCCTGGTGCCAACAACTCTAGCCTGAAACTGCCATGTCACTACTCTATAGTAACAACATCTCCACCGGGACGAGGTGCGAGCTCTAGCCACTGAACTAATCCGCCAAAAAATCTGAACTCACACAATAACCTCAACTAACTGACAGCTCCCACACGGAAACCTACAATCCAACAGCTTGAGTGCTACGAACTCGGAAGCCTAACCAACCGCACACTGCATAACCACCCCATTCCACTCAACTCTAGCTCGACCTAGATCACTGACTGAAAAAGTCAACCTGCTATCAACAGGGCCCTAGAGGGCTCTCTCCACCAAACTTACCTCCATGCAAGCAACGGAACGAAGCTCGCCTCAAATATGAAACACATCTCACAAGTCCAAACGATGACACATTCAGGCCTAACCCTCTAGCTTAGGTTTATTGCACCTTCCCACCGAAACTTCATAAATGGAACGCCACTACCCGGTTAACACCAGCTACAAAGAACAAGAATACCAACAATGGCTGGCGGAGCACAAGCTACACTAACCATCAAGGATCCCTCAAAGGTCAAGACCCTAGACCAGCCACAATGGTGCAACCTCATCCACAACTGATACAAAGGGTTCCTCAACTACAAAGGTGCAACAGCTCCAAGGCCAAACACACAAGGACCTTAACCGACTAGGCCAGACACTCATAGGAGGCAGAACAACTCTTACTGCAACTACTAGAATACCACTCACGAGTCCGCTTAACTGGACAAACAACTGCTTTCAGGCGGCCAACGAACTTTCCCTCTTGCTAGCACCACTACCACCAACTCCAAGACCAAGGAATAATCTGACCACTCCCAAGAGGAAACAGTTCCTTACAAGCGGACATCTGGAGGACAGAGAGCTCCACACACGCTCGCTGTCTTGCTCAGCTAAAGCAACAACATCTAAGTCTCACGGAGGCAACAACAGGGGGTTCCACCACAGACTGAACCGCCAACCACACACTAGCCAAGACTCACCTCCAAAACGCCAAAGGGGCAACTCCTGAAACATCAAGGAATAGGAAAACATCTAACAGGGCAAGAACCACTCGCCCCACTCGCAAGGCTAATTTCTAGAACCTCAAAAACCACACCTTGGTCAACACCAAGCACCAACTTGCCACCACACCGGAACCAACCCAGACTCTACTCTAGACAAACTCTAGCTTGCTAGTCCACCAAATCTGCCAGCAACTCACCCGAGGTCTACAACCTACACGACTCAGGCTTGCCAACTGAAACTCACTACCTGGGTCTGACTGAGCTCTGGTGAGGCTCTCCACAACTAGGGTTCTTCGGCAACCCTCGACACACACTGTCGTCAAACGGTCTAACAGCCAACTGCCTGAACAAACAACTCCTTTTTCCAGCATCACAACCATGCTGGCCTGCTCCGAACCTCGAAACCAACAAGGCCAGAAACGCTTCAGAATGTGTCATCCTCCTTCTCAAAGCATCAGCCACATCGTAGCTTCCACCCAGGGTAAGGATTCCGAGCAACAATCTTAGCAACTACGGTCAGGAACTACGTGGCTTCGCTACAACCACCACTTGTTCAGTACCATCTGAACTCCAACCATGATCAACAAGAGGTTCCACCAACCAAGCTTAGGTCCAACTTAACCAAACTTGCCTAAGCAACAACTCGGCTACGAGCACGGTATCCTTACAACCACAACTAAAGCCTTACGACATCAACCTGGAGTCCAACTCCTCCAAGAATTGAGCACCAGTTCTCCAAGGCAAACCCTACATGGTTCCGAAACTCTCGCCACCAGAACAAACTACACAAAAGGCACACTTGGGTGCACAGCTCCCAACCTTCCTTTAGAGATCCAAAACTAACAGGCGCTTTCTAAAAGAAACAACAACCAACTCCTGGCAGAAATACAATCAACCAAAGGAACACCAAAAGTTCCATCTCCACACGATACTCGAAGCTGTGGCAACCTTGCTCTACTAAAGCATAACAATGCCAAACCGAACTTACCTTATACCAAGGTCTCTACCAAGTGTGTTTTACACATAAGACATCCCACTCATCTCATAAGGCCTCCAACTCATCTCATAAACATCCAACTCATGGCCCCTCTGCTGGACCAAACTCGCATCTACGATGCTCAACTCTCCTCAGATTTAGGCACTCAAAGGTAGTTGACCGCACTACTAGCCACATAGATCTCTTGGCCTTAGCACTAGCGTGAGACTCACACGCGCTAACACTTATTAACCTTCAACCTGCTGACGTACTCTTACCTCGGTAACACTGGGAAGAGGCTCCGGCTCCTCTCGAACATCCTTTTGCTTGTAGTCCTACGACTACCACTAAACTAGCTCTCTTGCGCGACCTAAACAGGTGCAACTGCCACAAACGGGTCCAAAGGCTAAAGGAGTGCTGAACTCCGGATGAGTTACATAACCATCTGTTCTACTCGTGCCAAACTCAGGCCTGAACCAGACTTAGTGCCCAAACGACACACCAACCAACGCACCTCAAGTGCCACTACCACCAAATCCACATCTTACTACAAATAGGGCCAACAAGGTCACAACCTCAAGTGACAGAAACTCTGGCTAGGCATACAAGAGCTCAAAACTCAAACAACCCTGATTATGGCATCTCATCTAACTGAAGTCTCACGGCCTACTCTTGCGTCTCCACTTGATGCTCTACAAAACTCTGGCCGACTCTCTCAACATGCAGCAGCTAGCCCTACTCTAGGGGCTCACCATAAGAAGAGTGCTCAACTCTACAAGACAACTGAGGAAACCACCAACGGATCAAGTCCGATAGGTACACTGCTCGCTGCACCCTTAACCACAGGGTTCCCACTTTCTGGCTGCAAAACAACAACAATTTGCAAGGGAAAAAGGATGTCTCTACATCCTCCTCGAAAGCTACTAACTCTACAACCACTCTCTGGGCAACCAAACCATCTGCTAAGGTTCAAGATCAACACCTGAACTACCCAGGCTAGTCCACACTGGGTCCTGCTCCACTAACATCAACATGAGCAAAGCCAAAGCTAACTCCTCTCCTGGAGTGGAACTCCAGGGCAAATCACCTCCACCCTCTCTCTAGGGGAAAACTAACAACTCGGCCACGAGTGGCCTACGGGAGTCTAATCTCTGCCTCCCTCTGGACCGATGTCCCAGCGGTATCTGAATCTATCTGGATACCCTGACTAGCTGCTAACATACTTCTTACACTGTGGAAAGTTGGCATGATGGTGCTCTGGACCCAAACCAACAACGAGTCAGAACCTGCTCGTCTCCGCTCCACAACACTAAACAAGGCATACACTAGATGAAAAGTATTGTAAATTCTTAACCCTTTCTAAAACTGTAAACTTAGGCGTACTTGATGACTGTCGGAGTAATGATGATCATGGAAAAACAACCTACAACAAAAGGTCAGTCTACAGAATCTATGACTCTGAGCTCTAATACCAACTGTAAAGACCCGACCCGAATGGGGTCCTGAAATAGGTCTTTACCTCAATGCATGCTTTAAAACTTAGAAAATAATATGCAAGGTTGTATGCCAGATTCTGATTAAAACGAAATACAATAAAACATCCATTCAAACAACACAAAACGTCCTGGAACCTGTCCCTGTTTCCAAGTACTTGTTCCAAGCTAAATACAATTTAAAACGTACTCTTATCAGAGATTTCATTCAACATTTAAATCCAGAAATGGTTTACATTAGTGTCAGAATCCGGAAAGACAACCAGAAAACAACCTAAGGGCTTCGTGCCCATCTACATGCATTCAGAGGACATTTAAACATAAAAGCGTAAATTAAAGACTCAGAGTTCAAAACAACGGGTTTCGATGATCACAGCTCCTCCTTCAACCATCCTGTCTGGCACCATGATTACCTGTGGAAAACCACAAAATAAGGGTGAGTAACGAATTACTTAGTAAGAATCCCCAACCTAGGTACAATACGATATACATGGTCATCTAGCAGAAAGGTATGCAAGCTATGAATATAAACATAGAAGAGAGCACACAGCTTAAATCCATACATAAACCTCGGATGCCATCTCAGGGTCTTACTCCAGAATAATCCACCACACGATACGATCCTATACGAGAAACACGTCTCGATCTCAGCCTGTCTATTGTCGATACGAAAGGTGCACTGAACTCAAGATCCCGAGGAGCTCTCGGTCGTATTGCTGTAATGAGCGTGTCGCGCACCGCATGCTCGCGCAAACCATGGGGGTGTCGGGTCTAGTGGCAAGCTGCCCAGGTCCAGTCACCATGCCTAACTAATCTCTGGATCGGTGTCGCTAACATAGAGGTGTGAGACCTGGACACGTGTAAAGACTCGACCCGACCCGAAAGGGTTCTAAAATAGGCCGTTACCTCAATGCATGCATACAAATCTACAGAAAATTTGTAAGATGGTGTTCGGATTCTAAGTAAAAACTAAAACATAAAACATTCATTTAAAAAGTTAACATAATTTCCTGAAACCTGTCCCTGTTTCCAAGCACCTGTTCCAAGACAAATACATTTACAAAACTTACTCTGATCAGAGATTTATTTAAAACATACAAACTTTACAACAATGCTAGAATCCAGAAATACATTCAGAAAACAACCTAGGGCTCCGTGCCCAACTACATGCATTCAGAGAACATTTAAAACATCAACATAAACATAAGACTCAGAGTTGAACAACGGGTTTTCCATGATCACAGCTCCTCCTCCAGCCATCCTGTCTCGCACCATGGTTACCTGTGGAAAAACCACAAAAATAAGGGTGAGTAACGAATTACTCAGTAAGAATCCCCAACCGGGGTACAATACGATATAATCAGTCATCTAGTACCAAAGCATGCAAGCAAACAGCTACCAACACAGATCATGGCTCAACGAGCTCATAAAACAAGATCTGGAGTCATCAGAAGTCTCTTTCTTCCGGCCTAGGGATTGGATACACTGACCAATCCTGGACATCACCGAGATTTCTGTCACTCGGGGGGAATACACTGATCCCTAGAATGTCCTCAAGGGCCTCATTGCCCTTGCACTAATCTGGACTTACGGGAGAGTACCCGAAGTCAGGCTCTAACGGAAAGAATGGTGTACTCACGACATTAGCCCGGGAGAGCTCTCCGAACAGTAACTAACGCTGCGGCGTGCGCGCCACCGCATGCTCTCTGCAACCGGCGTAAATGCGGGGGCCTAAGGGCAAACTACGCGGGCCAGGTACACATGCCTATGACTCGGAAGCGGTGTCACTGATCACAGTAGCGCGAGGCCCTTGGCGCTCATCTGTGCAGCATGATCCACCGACCTGAAGCTAAGAACCGGCCAGGGCAGGCTTACACCGATGGTAGGGTTCCGCTCTAGCAGGCTACAAACTAGGCTTATCTTTGAAGTGGGTAGCTAAGTCCACGACCGTGGCGGGGGGGAAGCAAGATACGTTATCTTGCGCACACTTTACTCCCGACCGAGCTAAATCCACCTTGGCGATCGGGGGGAAGCAAGATACGTTATGTTGTGCACACTTTACTCCGGTCGGTGGGGACAAAGTGCGTTATGTCCGCTCGACCTGGGATGATGATAAACCCTACAACTCTATCCGAGAGTACAGAGCAAAATCAATGATTCTGGCTAGCAAACAATGACCGACATCAATCACAATTACCTAGCATGATACAACGAGCTTAGCGGGAATCATAAGCATGTTTGGCGAGAACAAACCTAGCATGGCACTAAAATGTAAAATCAGCAAAACATGCTAGCAAGAATTCAATCAAACAACTCTATCTCTAACATGCTCATAATAACGACAAACAAGCAAGGCATATCATGAAAATATCGCAGGCCCACACAACTCCGGTAAGAAATCCTTACAGTCGGAAGGCAACAACACACAATAAAATTAACTGCGATCGAACCCGAGAAACCTATAGCGAGCCAAAAAAACACATCAATAATCACACAATAGGCCTAAATAATAATAAATTAAACAGGGCTCGACTCGGGAGCAACTCACGAGGCGCGGCTGACACGCGAACGAGCCGGCTGCACGGGCGAGGCAGCTAAAGGGGCCGGGCCGGGCGCACTGGGCCGCAGGGGCTCATTGGGCGGGGTAGGCACGGCGCTGGTCGCTGCAGGCAGACGGCGCGCGGCGACATAGGGGCGCGCGCGAACGCAGTGCTTGCTTTGGCTGGGCATTTGGGCGGCACGGCTCGGCACGACAGGATTTGCGCGGCAGGCCACGCGACGCGACGGCTACAAGGCACGCACGCGGGCACGGCGAGCTACAGGGACGAGGGCGCGCGACACGGGCTGGGACGAGCGACTTCGGACCTAGGCTCGGGCGATCTGGCGCGAGGACACGAGACCTGGGCGCGGAGACGCGCGATCTGGCGTTGGGACGCGCGACTCGGGCTGGGCGACGCGGCTCGAGGCTGGGGCTGGCGACGCTGGGCTGGGCGAGCAGGGCTCGGGCTGGGCGACCTGGGTGAGCTGGGGCTGGGCTAGTCTCGAGTTGGGGCTGCTCAGGTAGGGGCTGCTCGGGCTAGGTGGGGGCTTGGGGAGAGAGAGAGAGAGAGAAATGGGAATTTTGAAAAGAAAAGGAAAAATAAAAGAAAAAATGGGAATTTAGAAAATAAAAGGGAAAATGGGAAAAATAAAAGGAAAATAGGGATTTATCCATTTTATCCATCCTTATCCACTTTTAAAACCTTAAAATCCCATTTCCCGGCTTCCTCCTTCGAGACCCGACCGAAGCAATCTTTTCCAATAAATAAAACTCACTTAAATCCAACTCCCAAAGCAACACTAAGGGCTCGGGCTCGAATCCCAAAGGAAGCACACAACCAGCCATCACTTTGCCAAAGCCCATACCACAACCGAGCATCCAACCGACTAGCCCAAACACCACGGGACTCGCAACCAACAACAAACAATTCTCGACAAAGGCAGGAGCTACCTCGAAGCCCTGAAAACCACAAATCCTGCCCGGGGAGCTAAAAGACCAAAATACCCCCAAGGGTCAAAACGGCTCTAACGACCCAACCAAACAACCGAATCTTGACCCGAAGGCACCTCAGCGGAATGGAATAGGAAATCGGGTTACAACACGTGAACTATGTCGGCTGTACCACCGCACTGAGGTTAAGGAACCGGTCATGGTAGGCTTACACCAGGAAGCGGTCCTTGCCCTAACAGGTGGCAATCAAGGGCTACGGCCGGACACGCTAAGAACGTGCCGAATGCCGGGGACAAGGCAATGCTTTGTCATCATCCCAACCATTGGGGCATTTAACGATCGCCACCCTCACCCAAGATTGCGGGGGCTGCGCCGTTAAGGTTAGCTAAACCCTAACGGTGGATCGGGACGAGTCTTGCCTCGAATGCGTATCTACCGTGGATGCAAGTTACGTTATGCATCCCGGCCCGATGATGCTACCTATCCGAACTCTAAACTATAACATCAACGAAGAAACAATCCAATACGTGCTCAGCAGATACAACGAACCTAGCATGATACTACGAAGCAAGAATGCAGATAACGAGCATGCGAGCGGAACAACCTAGCATGGACTAACATGAGAAACAACATAAGAAATCATGCGATCGGGAATTCGAATGAGCACCTATCACTAAACATGCTTTGATAAACACAAACAAGCATACAAACAAAGCAATCACATATAATATCGCAGGCCCACACAACTTCTGTAAGAAATCCTTACTTGGTGGGAAGGCAACTACACACAAGAATCCTAAGTCGCGATCGATCCCGAGCTAGCCAATGAGAACCTAACAAGCACAATAATTATCACAATCCATAGTCCTAAATATGATAAAAAAAAAGGGAGGCTCACTTCGCGACAACTCACACACAGCACGGTAGACGCGCGGACGGACAGTGCATAGTCGTAGGCTCTTCTTTGCCGGGCGCGATAAGCGGCGCGGTGGCTGCGCGCGCGGCGACGGGCTGGGCGAAGCGCGCGCGCTTAGCGCGACAAGCAAACGCGATGGCGCGGACGTGGGCGTACGGGCGTTGGCTATGCGTGGACGGGAGGAGTGACGCGGCACGAGCAGACGCGCCGGTGCAAACTAATGATGGGCACGCGGGCGCTGGGACTGCGCGCGGACGAGCGACGCGACACGACACGGGCGCGCTGGCGCAAGAGCTTCTGGCGCGATGCGCCTGCAGTGGGCGACGCATGATCGGCGTGTGGCGGCTGGCGAGCGACGCTGGCTGGGCGATGGGGCTGCAGCTGGTAGGTGTGAGAGACCTACTGCTCGGCTGGGCTGCTGCTCGGCCGGGATGACGATCGATGGACGGGGCTTGGCACGGGGAAGAAAAGCATGGCAAAGGCTAGGGAGAGAAGGCTTGGGCGGCTAGGGAGAGAAGTGTTTGGGAGGCTATGAAGGATTTGGAGAAGAACACAAGAAAACCGCACTCGCGCCTCACTCCGTGCCGCCACGCTCAGTACCAGCAGCCAGCGCCATGCACCCACTCGCCGCCAAAGATTGCTTAGTGCCGTCGGCTTTGCCCATCCATGCGCGTCATCCGTGCCGTGTGAGTTGCTCCCGAGCCGAGCCCTATTTGTTTTATTATATTTAGGCCTATGATTGTGATATTGTTGTGCTTGTTAGGTTCTCATTAGCTAGCTCGGGATCGATCGCAGCGTAGGATCTCTGTGTGTAGTTGTGTAAGGACCCGACCCAAGAAGCAGTCTCTAACCTAGATCCTTACTTAGCATGCATGATTAAGAATGTAAAACGTCATTTAGAGCTCCAAATTTAAAACCTTGTAATCAACAATTTAAAACAAAAACCATAATTCCAATAAATAAAACCATCAAGTAAGTGACTGATCATTACTTTCTTAAAACAATCGAAGGGAAACGGTTTGTGATCATAAAATAGTTTTATGAGTGTTTTCCTAGGGACTCAAGTCCCACTACATGCTAATTCAAAAAAACAGTAAAAGAATGTGCAATCTCAGAGTCAGCTATCCATGATCATCCAACAGCCTCCTCCTAGCCATCCAACCTCTGTCCCCAAAGTACGGTGGAAAACCACAGAAAATAAGGGTGAGCAACGTGTTACTCAGTAAGAATCCCCAACCGGGGTACAATACGAAAACATCTCATTTAGAACAAGTACATGCAACCATACAACGACTTGGAGCAAATAGTTGGGTTAGACTATACGCCCCTCCTGGAGCTTGCCTATTCGAAGGCTTACAGCTATAACTACCCTAGGTTCTACACCTAGATGCCCTTCGGGCCTTACACAACCTAGGACTCAGTGCTGCCCATCGGGGACTTACACACCTAGGATGCCCATCGGGGTCTTACACCTCCAACTCAGTGATGCCCATCTGAGTCTTATACACCTAGGATGCCCATAGGGTCTTACACCTCCAATTCGGTGATGCCCATCGAGTCTTATACACCTAGGATGCCGTTCGGGTCTTACACCTCCAACTCGGTGATGCCCATCGGGTTTTATACACCTAGGATGCCCATCGGGTCTTACACCTCCAACTCGGTGATGCCCATCGGGTCTTATACACCTAGGATGCCCATCGGGTCTTACACCTCCAACTCGGTGATGCCCATCTGGGTCTTATACACCTAGGATGCCCATTGGGGTCTTACACCTCCAACTCGGTGATGCCCATCGGTCTTACACCTCCAACTCGGTGATGCCCATCGGGTCTTATACACCTAGGATGCCCATCGGGGTCTTACACCTCCAACTCAGTGATGCCCATCGGGGTCTTATACACCTAGGATGCCCATCGGGGTCTTACACCTCCGTATGTCCATCGGGGTCTTACCCGAGCGGGACCTACACTAGTTACCCCTACAATCCTCTACACTGTACGACACCTGTAACGGCCCAGTTTTCTATTTCGGTTACCCAGGTGATTTCGGGTCATTATTCGGATGTTCGGATGGGCCGTTAGAGCTATTTTAACCCTTAGGGGCATTTTGGTCTTTTGCCCCCGGTCAGGGTTTTGTGGATTTTCAGGATTCCAGGGTCATTCCTGCCTTTGTCGAAGCTTATTGGTTGTGGTTGCAAGACCCGAGAGGTTTGGGCAAGTTGTTTGGAAGTTTGGAGGTGTTTTAGAAAATGGCAAAATTAATTGTAATTTTGGTGCTTCCATTGAGATTTGAACCCTTGCCCTAATGGTGAAATTGGAGTTTTTAGAAAAAGAAGATTTAGTTAAAAGAAAAGAAATTCTTTAGCCGGGACATGAGAAAGCCTTGGGAAGGGATTTTAGACCCATTTAAATTAGGAAAAGGAAAAGAAATCCTATTCCCTTGTTTTGGAAAAATCTCTCTCTCTCTCTCTCTCTCTCTCTCTCTCTCTCTCTCTCTCTCTCTCTCTCTCTCTCTTGCCGAGCCCCTCACCAAGAAACCCTAGCCGCCCTAGCCGCACCCCGCTCACCATGCTCACCAGCGCACCAGCGCAGCCATGCCCAGCGCGCCAGACACCTGCATCGCCCATGCCAGCGCGCCCGATCGCTGCCTCGCCCCACCCAGACGTCGCAAGGCCCGCTCCGCACCAGCCCAGACGCGTCGCGCGCCGTTCCGCACCAGGCCGCCCAGACGCGCCCGCGCCGCTCCCGCTGCTGCCGCCAGACGCGCGCGTCTCCCGCGCTTGTCCTCGCACTCCGACCAGCGTCCCTCCTTGCCGCGCCGCCCGAACCAGCGCCCAGCCCAGCGCCAGCGCCTCACCCTGCGCCAGCCAATACTCGCCCCTTGCTTTGCTTGCTACTCGAGGCGTGTGCCTTCTCGGTTGGTAAATTCCCGAGCCTCCACCCTTTGGACTTCCCGATTTTAGATGTTTGTTTATTAATTAGGATATTTTATTACTTGCTTAGGTTGCTCGGGTTCGCTTAAAAGCTCGAGGGTCGTTATTTGATTCGGGATAGTTAACCTCCACTTATTTCCAGGTAAGGATTCTTACCCGGGGTTGTGTGGACCTGCGAATAGTTGATAGCACGCTGATTACTCTGTAATTATATGAGTTTCTAGTGATAGGTTACATGTTTTCTTTTGATTCATGTTCGTGACATGTTTACATCGCGTTAGTTCCATGTTAGGCTTTCCTATCTTGATAGAAATCTTTGCCGCCATTTGTATGTTTGCTAGATCCAAGTTACAGTTAGATGTGCGATGTATAGTTTAGAGGACCGTAGAGGCAACTAGTTTGGGGTCCCGCTCGGGCAAGACCCGATGGACATCTGGAGGTGTAAGGCCCTATGGGCATCCTAGGTGTGTAAGGCCCACTGGGCATCACTGATTCTGGAGGTGTAAGGCCCTATGGGCATCCTAGGTGTGTAAGGCCCACTGGGCATCACTGATTCTGGAGGTGTAAGGCCCTATGGGCATCCTAGGTGTGTAAGGCCCACTGGGCATCACTGATACTGAAGGTGTAAGGCCCGATGGGCATCCTAAGTGTGTAAGGCCCCACTGGGCATCACTGTGTCCTAGGTTGTGTAAGGCCCGAAGGGCATCCAAATGTAGGACCTAGGAGAGGCTATAGACGGAAGCCCTTGAGTAGGCTCGCCTTTGAAGTAGCTCATAGCCTACACCAACCGTGCCCGCTCTAAGTCATTGTATGGTTGCATGTCCGTGTGCTAAATGAGATGATTTCGTATTGTACCCCGATTGGGGATTCTTACTGAGTAACTTGTTGCTCACCCTTATTTTCTGTGGCTTTCCCCAGGTAACTTGGGACAGAGGCTGGATGGCTAGGAGGAGGCGGCTCGATGATCATGGATAGCTGACTCTGAGTTGCACGTTCTTTTAATGTTTTCTTTGATGATTTAGCATGTAGTGGGACTTGGGTCCCTAGGAAAAGCACTCAAAAATCTATTTTATGTTTCTCGTACCGTTTCCCTTGATTTGTTTTTAAGAAAGAACTGATCAGTTATCTACCTGTTTATTTTAAATGGAACTATATTTTCCTTGTTTTAAATGTGCTTACTTCAAAGATTTAAAATTTCAAACTCTAAACGACGTTTTACACTCCTAATCATGCATGCTAAGTAAGGACTTTAGGATAGCGACCGTTTCTTGGGTCGGGTCTTTACAACACCTGTCTAAACCTAACATGAATCTAACAGCATTCAACGGAGAACATGGATATGTCAGGATGGAAGAACGTAGCATGGAACTAATAGAATACAACATAAAGCATGGATATGACAGGATGGAAGAACGTAGCATGGAACTAATAGAATACAACATAAAGCATGGATATGACAGGATGGAAGAATGTAGCACGGAACCAACGGAACGCGAACATAACACGAACATGAATCAAAAGCAAGCATGATGCCTATCCACTAGAAACACATACAGTTACAATAATCAATATGTTATCAAGTGTTCGCATGGTCCACACAACCCCGGGTAAGAAATCCTTACCTGGAAACGAGTGGAAAGTAACTATCACGAACCAACTAACAACCCTCGAGCTTTAAAGCGAACCCGAGCGACCTAGGCATACAATAAAATATCCTAAATAAATAAACAAAGACTAAAATCATGAAGTCCAAAGGGTGGAGGCTCGGAAATTTACCAACCGAGAAGACACACGTCTCGCGCAGCAAGGAGCAGAGAACGGCGCCGCTGGTGCGGCGCAGGGCGCTGGCGCTGCACCGCTTCGGCGCCGCAAGGCAAGGCATCTGGACGGCGGGCGGCGGCGTCGCGGCGGCGACTGGCTGCAGGCGGCGCGAACGAGCGACACGCTGGGACGCAGCAGGCGAAGCGGCGGCGCGACGCGGGCGGACGGCGGCGAGCGACGGTCGCGGCTTGGTGCTTGCTGCGCGTGCGAATCAGGCGCGGAGACGGAGCGGTCTGGCTGGGCGCGCGGTGAGGGCGACGGCGCGCTGGGCGCAGGCGCAGTGCGAGGCGGCGGCGCGGCTGGGCGTCGCAGTCGCGGCGGCAATTTGCTGGTCAGTCTGGCGGGGCGGCTGGCGGCAGTGCGGCTTAGTGCGGCGGCGACACAGGCGTCTTTGGTGCGATGGGCGGCGACGAGCGACGTGGGCGTGCTGGGTGCGATGGGCGGTGACGGCGAGGGTGAGGGGGCTGGGCGTCGGCGGCGTGGGTGAGGGGAAGAGTGAGGGTTTGCGAGAGAGAGTGGGGTTTTTTTTTTTTTTTCTTTTCCTTCCTTCCCTAAGTTAAATAGGCTTTGGGAATCTCAAATGCCTTTTCCAAGGCTTCCCCCCTTCGAGCCCTTACCAACGCATTTATTATTATTATTATTTTTAACTAATTTCCATTTAACTGAAATCCGGGCTGTTACAATACTCCCTCCTTGGAGGACTTCCGTCCTCGCAAGTTGTTGTACTAAAACAACTCCGGGTAATTTCTCCTCATCTCCCCTTCCAACTCCCAAGTAGCTTCCTCAACTCTCTGATTCCGCCACTGCACTTTCACTAAATCAATAGCTCGGTTCCTCAAGACTTTCTTCTCAAATGTTAAGATCTTTATGGGTTTTTCCTCAAAGCTCAGGTCATGGTTTAGCTGCAAAGGCTCGAAATCTATGACATGCGAAGGGTCTGTCACATACTGGCGGAGCATCGAAACATGGAACACACTATGCACTGCAGCCAAAGATGGCAGCAATGCTAACCGGTAAGCCACGGCCCCAATCCTCTCGAGGATCTGGAATGGTCCAACAAACCTGGGGCTCAGCTTCCCCTTCCTACCAAACCTCAGAACTCCACGCATCGCATCTACCTTAAGGAACACGTGTTGGCCCACCTCAAACTCCAACTCTCTACGCCTGACATCGGCGTAGCTCTTCTGCCTGCTCTGGGCAGTCAACATACGAGCTCTGATTTTCTGGATGACCCTCATTGGTCAATCGAGCAACTCTGGACCCAATACCGCTGTCTCAACCTCTTCCCGAGATCTTTGGGGATCTGCAGCGCTTACCATATAATGCCTCAAACGGTGCCATCTGAATGGTCGACTGGAAACTATTGTTGTAGGCAAACTCCATCAAATATAAGTATTGGTCCCAACTACCCGGGAAATCCAATGCACAGGCTCGCAACTTATCTTCTAAAATCTGATTTACCCGCTCTGTATGGCCATCGGTCTGTGGGTGGATGGCTGTACTATAGCTGCACTCTGTGCCCAAACCTGCCTGAAGGGCTTTCCAAAACCGTGATGTAAAACGGGAATCCCGGTCGGAGATAATTTTAACTGGCACTCCGTGGTACCTAACTATCTGCTCAAGGAACAACTGCGCCCACTATTCCGCGGTGTAGCTTATCCTGCGCTTGGAATGAAGTGTGCACACTTGGTCAACTTTGTCAACGATCACCCAAATCTGTGCATAACCTCTAGGAGTCCCGGGCAAACTCGAAATAAAGTCCATGGTGATCTCCTCCCACTTCCACCGTGGCACTTGCGCGGTGCAAACAAACTGCTGGTTTTTTTTACCTTAGCGCGCCTTCACTTGCGACAAGTGAAGCACCGATGACAAATCCCCAGGCAATCTCTCTCTTCATCCCCATCCACCAAAAAGTCTGCTTAAGATCTTGATACATCTTGTTACCCCCTGGGTGCCATGCAAAAGGTGAGGTGTGAGCCTCGGTCAACAACTCTGTACGAATACCAGCATCGGCTGGGACACATAGCCTGTAACGACCCAGGTTTTTCTTCCCGATCTTCCAGGTATGCCCTAGGGGTAATTTGGTAATTTGGTCGGGCCGTCAGAATCGTTTGTGTCTTTTCGATTACTAAAATTATTGGATGGTTTTTTGTAGGTTTTTGGAGGGGTTTGTGGTTTGGTTTGAGCAAGGTTTGATGCAAAAGTAAAAATAGAAGGGAATTGTCTTTGCAGTTGGGTTTGAACCCTGGTCTCCTGGGAAGCTTGTGGAGATGTGTACCAATTGAGCCATTAGTTGCTCTTGTTGCTCTTTCTGCATCACATCTTAGTTAACCTTGGATCTTTGGTGTTTGGTGCATTTGATTAAATGAAAAGGAATTAGGTTTGTTGTGTTTTCTTCTCCAAAAGAGTTGTGGCCGCCCAAGCTTTCTCCCAAGCTCTCCTTGCCGATTTCTTCATTCCCTTTGCAGCTCGAGACTCCATCATCATTCCGGGTAAGTTTTCATCCTCTTCATCTTCTCGTTTGGGTGTTCTTGCTGGCCGAAGGTAAGAAGGAGAGCTTGTGTGTGTGTGTGTTGTTGCAGGCTGTCCAGGTCTGCCCAGCTGCCGAGCCAGACGCTCAGGTCGACCAAAGAAATGTTGCACGGATCCGGCCGAGGATCAGCAGATCGCTCGTCGCGAGCCTGCTTTGCCGCCGCAGACGCCCTCGACCAGCCGTTTGCACGGATCCGGCCGAGGATCGCCAGAGATCGCTGTCGCGACGCCCAGTCTCTGTCGCCAGATCTGTCGCCGTCGCACCAGACTTATCGCGTGACGCCAGTCGCAGCGGAGGAAGCCATCGCCGAAGTCGCTCGCCGTCGCCGCGCCACCGTGAGCTCGCCCATTGCACGCAGATCGCCCCATCGCACGCCCTCGCGTGTCCGCGCGCCCTCGCTGCGTGTCCGCTTGCCGACCGCGCTGCCCCGCGCGCCAAGACGCGTTCGCGCGTCGCGCGCGTCCTGCCGAGCAACTTCGCCGTGTCCGCATCGCACGCCGCCGCCCGCGCGCCGTGTGCGTGCCGCTCGCTGCCGAGTCCGTCTGTTCGTGCGCGCCGCAGCCACGCCCAGCGCCCATCGCGCGCGCAGACGCGCGCCAGCTTCAGCCGTGTGCGGCGCTGCCAGCGCCGCTTGCGCCGTGTCGCGGTCGCCGTGTGTGTGAGTGCTCCGAGCCGAGCTCTTTGTTTTATTATATTTTTAGGGATATGGTTATGATTGTTACCATGTTTGTAGGTTCTCGATAGCTAGCTCGGAAGTGTTCGCAGCCTAGGAATTTGTGTGTAGAAGTCTTCTCGACCAAGGTAAGGATTTCTTACCGGGGTTGTGTGGACCTGCGATGTTCTATGTGATTGATGTTGTATGTTTGTTTGTGATTATCGGCATGTATAGTTTAGGTGCTCTGTGCGAATTCTGATTGGCATGACTTCGTATGTTGTTCTTTCATGTTAGTCCATGCTAGGTTGTTCCGTTCGCATGCTCATATTCATTCTTGTTCTGTAGTACCATGCTAGGTCTGCTTTGTATTCTTTCGAGCACGTATTGGATTGTTTGCTTGATTGTTAAGGCGAGTTAGAATTCGGTAGATAGCATCATCCGGGCCGATGCATAAAGTATCTTGCATCTATGGCAAGGGCGTTCGAGACAGTTCTCAGTCCTTGGACCCGTGAGGATTAGCTATCCCAACCGGTAGGCCTGCAATCTTGGGTGAGGGTGGTAGTCTGCGATACCCCAGCGGTCGGGATGATGACTTGGCACCGCCTAGTCCCCGGCGGCCGCGCGTCCTCGGCGTGTTCGGCGTGAGCCCTTGATTGCCACTGTTAAGGTAAGGGCGGCTTCTGGTGTAAGCCTACCATGACCCGTTCCTTAGCCTCAAAGCGGTGGTACAGCCGACATAGTTCACGTGTCCGTGTCTCACACCCCTATGTCGGTGACATCGATCCGAGATTTAGTTAGGCGTGGTATCCGGATATGGGCGGCTTGCCACTGGACCCGGCACCCCATAGTAGTCGTAGAAGCACGCGGTGCATGCTTACGCTCATTACAACGTCGGCCGGAGAGCTCCTCGGGATCTTGAGCTAGTGCACCTTTCGTATCGTCGATGAGACAGCCGAGGCCGGGACTTGTTCCGTATAGCGCGTATAGTGTGTTGTGGTATTTCCGGACTAAGACCACGAGTTGGCATCCGAGGTCCAAGTGTGGACTTAGCTATGTGCTCCGCTCTGTGTTTGTACTCATAGCTTGCATACATTCTTCTAGATGATCATGTATATCGTATTGTACCCGGTTGGGGATTCTTCTTTGGGTAATTCGTTACTCACCCTTATTGTGTGGTTTTCCACAGGTAATCAAGGCGGGAGACAGGATGATGGGTGAAGGGAAAAGCTGTGATCATGGAATCCTGCTTGTCATCTCGACTATTTTATTTTATCATGACTCTTGACTTTTGTTATTTCCCTGAATGCATGTAGACGGGCACAGAGCCCAGGATGTTTTCTTACGTTTTATGGATTCCAGCATATTTGTACTTGTGGATTGTTTTAATGGTTTAAATAAATCTCTGATCGTGAGTATGCTTTTAGAAATGTATGTTTTGGTTGTTGAATGTTTACATTTTACTTGGGATCCGAAATGTATTTTTCATAATGTCTTTTATTTTCACTACATGCATTGGGGTAAAGGCCCATTTAGAGCCCCTTTTGGGTCGGGTCTTTCTGATTGGTATCGAGCTCGTCGAGTCATAGATTCGTAGGATCCGACCTTTTTGTTGTAGGTCGTTTTTCCATGATCATCGAAGACAAGCCGGTCATCAGTACGCCTAAGTTTACTATTTGTTGTTGAAAAAGGGTTAAGAATTTACAATACCTATCATCTAGTGTATGCCTTGTTTGGTGTTGTGGAGTGGTGACAGGCAGGTTTTGATTCGTTGTTGGTTTGGATGTAGATCGCCAAAGATGCGATCACCCCGTCTGCGGAGAGGAGGTTCGAGAGCGGTCGAGGTATCGAGGATCGGATCGACATCGCAGGACATCGTCCCAAGCCGAGATGATGGCATTCCACCAGCGCTCCTCCTGTTACGCCTAGAGCGGGCGTTGAGGCGACCGAGCGCCGTGAGATCGCTCTGGAGCAGAGTTTGCCGAGTCTATGAGGGCTTTTATGGTCGGCATGTTGAGTGACCGAGGGCGAGAGACCGAGCCTTGTTAGCGTATGCGGGAAGAGTCCCAAGCCCGGTCGAGCGGTGACTCGATTGGTTCAAAGAGAGCTCGGTAGCACCTCCAGCTCCTCGGAGCAAGTAGCCCCAGAGGCGATATGGCGAGGTGCCGAGGAATTGGGTAGGTGGTGAAGGATTTTGTGAAGTGGAAGCTTTGAGAAGTTTGATGCCACCGGTGATGCGTTAGCGGCGGCCGGTGGATTGCCCATTTGGAGTACACCTTCCTGATCATGGTGTGCCCCGATATTCGAGAGGCCGAGGTGTGCGGCTCATGTGCTAGGAGGCACAAATGCGAGATGGTGGTGGGAGTCCACCTTGAGCGAGAGACCACCTGGTCTCCACCCGCTACTTGGGAGTTCTTCAAGGCCGAGTTCAAGGTAAAGTTCATCGGTGATGAGGCTCAAGAGAAGATGGTGGAGCTCTTCCGAACACAAGCGGGGTTACGATTCCATTGAGGATTATGGCGCAAGTTCTCGAGTATGGATATTTTGCTCCTCGGTTGATTGCCACCCCGAGTGAAGATTCGGAAGTTCATATCTGGATTGAGGCGGGTGTTTCCCGAGATGTCGGGGCTCGGGCCCACGACACTTATGCTAGGGCCATCGATTGGCCACGATCTATAATGGGAAGTATCTGCTGGCGGGTGGTTGCCGCTCTGTTCGGCGTCTGTTCAGTGCGCATGGGGCGAGAGAAAGTTTGAGTTTAGGGGTGGCGGCGGCGTCGCCAAGGGCGATTCCAAAACCGGGATCGGCATAGGGCCCCGATCCGTTTTCACCTCGCCACAGCGGGCGGTCCCGAGCGAGATCCTCGCTTGTGCTTCTTGCGGGAGGACCCACACTGGAGCTTGCGAGCATGGGCCCGAGTGTGTTTCGTTGTGGTAAAGAGGACATATGATCCGTTTCGCATCCTCGGCCAGTATGCAGCAGACAGGTCGGTGTTTTGCTACGACCGTCGAGGCCGAGCGTCACGGATGCCGCCGCTGGCGGCGTGCGCTTCTTGTTTTAGATCAACTGCGCATTTGTCTTGTTTGATTACGGTTCTACGCATTCATTTGTATCTGTGTTGTTTGGCCGAGCATGCTAAGTTGAGACTAGAGCCTCTAGGTTTTGAGTTATCTGTTGCAACTCCTTCGGGAGTTAGTATGTTAGCTAGAGATAAGATTAAGGATGGCGGATCGAGATATCCGGAGAGTTGCTTGTAGCCACACTCATAGTTACGCCTATGAGTGGTTTTGATGTGATTCTTGGTATGGAGTGGTTAGTTTTGCTAACCACGCGTTGATTGACCGCCACCGGAAAGAAGTGGTGTTCGGCCACACAGGTCGGCCTAGTTTTAAGTTTCGTGGAGTCCAAGGTGGAGTCTGCCCGCCAATGGTGTCAACCGTGAAAGCTCGTCGTTTGCTAGCTCATGGAGCTTGGGGTTACCTAGCCAAGTTGTTCAGTGGAGCCGTCCCTTGGCGGATCGCCGATCGTGTGCCGCCGTGCGCAGAGTTCGCGGATGTGTTTCTGAGGAGTTACTGGGTTGCCCCAAAGAGAGAGAGTTGACTTCATTATTGAGCTCGAGCCGAGGACCCTCCTATCTCGAAGGCTCCATATCGCATGGCGCCAGTGAGTTAAAGGCGAAGATTCGATTCTGCGGGAGATGTTAGACCGAGGGTTCATCCGTCCGAGTGTGTCCCAGTGGGGAGCACGATTCTGTTTGTTAAAAAGAAGGATGGTTCTATGCGCTTATGTATTGATTACCGCGAGCTAAATAAGGTGACATGAAGAATAAGTATCCGTTGCCCCGTGATCGATGATTTGTTCGATCGGCTTGAGGAGCTTCGTGTTCTCCAAGATAGATCTCGAGATCCTGTTACCATCGATTCTTGGATCGATGGGGATGCCGACATTCCTAAGACACGACTTTCGAGTCTAGATATGGTCACTATGAGTTTGTGGTTATGTCGTTTGGATTGACCAATGCCCCACCAGCGTTCATGGACATGATGGATAGGGTGTTCAAATCATTTTTGGACAGCTTCTTCATTGTGTTCATTGACGATATTCTGATTTATTCGAGGTCTAAAGAAGACCATGCAGAGCATCCGAGGCGAGTATTGGCGGCTTTGAGGAAAACCAACTTTATGCGAAGTTTTCCAAATGTGATTTCTGGTTGGAGCGGTGGCCTTCCTAGGCCACGTGGTTTCGAGAGATGGTATAGCCGTGGACCCCGCGAAGATTGAGGCTTTGTGAGTTCATGGGCCAAGCCGACTTCATTCTGCCGAGATTCGCAGCTTTACGGGTTTGGCGAGTTACTACCGTCGGTTCGTCAAGGACTTTTCGGCTTTAGCCTCGCCCCTCACTCGTCTCACGAGGAAGGGTGTCGAGTTTGTTTGGGACAAAGAGGTGTGATGAGAGCTTTGCGAGCTCAAGCGTAGTTTGACTTCAGCACCGATGTTGGCGATCCGGAGAGGGGACAGTGGTTTCGTGGTCTCTGATGATGCTTCCAAGTTTGGATTAGGTTGTGTGTTGATGCAAAGACGGGAAGGTCATTGCCTATGCTTCCGTCGGTGGCCGTATGAAGCGAACTACCCGACTCATGATATGGAGTTGGCGGCAGGTGGTGTTGCAATCAAGATTTGGAGGCATTACCCGTATGGTGAGCGGATTCGGATGTTTACCGATCACGAGCCTCAAGTATCTGCTTTACTCGAAGGAGTTGAATATGAGGCGGAGGAGATGGTTAGAGTTGGTAAAGGATTATGATCTGCGAGATTTTGTACCATCCGGGTAAAGCCAACGTAGTGGCCGATGCTTTGAGTAGAAAGACGTCGCACTCTGCGGCGTTGTTGAGTTCCCACCGGTTTGCGGAGAGAGTTCGAGCGGGCCGAGGTTGTAGTGTTGTTGGGTGAGGTTACCGCCGAGTAGCTCGATTATGCATTCTGCTCACCGTCGATTAGGCGGCGGATTATAGACGGCCCGGTTAGGTGACCCCGCACTTAAGAGATTGGTTGTGAGTTAGTCTTGACGGTGACTTTGACTTTGTATATTCACGGCATAAAGGTTGACTTATAGAGGCGGTTGTGTGTTCCGGACATTGCGAGCTCTGCGCGAGTTGCTCTCGAGGCCCGCAGATTCCCCTTTTGCTTGGCACCACAGGGTACCAAGATGTATCGAGACCTTAAGCGGACCTTCCGGTGGATGGGAATGAAGAGAGATGTGGCGAGTTTGTCGGTAGGTGTCTCACTTGTCGCAGTGAAGGCACCTAGACAGAGAGCCACCGGTTTGTTGCACCCACCGAGTGTGCCCAGTGGAAATGGGAAGAGATCTCCATGGACTTTATCTCTGGTTTGCCAAGGACTCAGAGGAAGTTCTCTCGATTTGGGTGATAGTCGGCCGTTTGACCAAGAGCGCACACTTCATTCCCGGTAGAGACACTTATACCGTGGAACAGTGGCGCGCAGCTTGTTTTTGGAGCGAGATCATCCGTTATCATGGTGTGCCGGTGAGGATTGTGTTCGATCGTGACTCGCGGTTCACTTCTCGTTTCTCGGAGAGCGCTCGGAAGGGTTTTGGCACGAGTGCGATTTCAAAGATGACTTTTTCACCCTCGAGACGGATGGTCGGTGAGAGAGTGAATCGATTCTCGAGGATATGTTGAGGGCTTGTGTGTTGGATTTCCGAGCGATTGGGACCATGATCTCAGACTTGATGGAGTTTGCCTATAACAACGATTACGATCGGCGATTGAGATGGCTCCATTCGAGGCATTGTATGGTAAGCGTTATCCGGTCCCCTTGTGTTCGGGAAGAGGTTGGTGATAGACGAGTTTTGGGTCCCGAGATTCTGCGCTTGACCAATGGTGCAGTCACGAGAAGATTAGAGCTCGTATGTTGTGACAAATGAGTAGGCGAGAAGAGTTACGCCGATGTTCGGCGTCGAGATTTGGAGTTTGAGGTTGGTCGGCATGTGTTCCTTAAGGTTGCTCCGATGCGAGGTGTTACGAGGTTTGGTAAGCGTGGGAAGTTGAGTCCCCGTTTTGTTGGTCCATTTGAGATCCTAGAGAGGATTGGCGAGTTGCTTACCTGTTAGCCCTACCTCCGTCACTATCGGTGCATAGTGTTTTCCATGTATCGATGTTGAGGCAATATGTGCCGGACCCGTCGCACATTGTGGACTTTGAGCCTTTGCGGTGAATGAGGATTTGAACTTCGAGGAGAAGCCGGTGAGGATCCTTGCCTTTGAGACCAAGACGTTGCGTAATCGCGAGATTCGTTTAGTAAAGGTTCGATGGAAGAATCGGGGTTACGAGGAAGCCACTTGGGAGCGGGAAGACGAGATGAGATTGCATTACCACGAGCTGTTTACTGTCTTAAGGACTTTCGAGGACGAAAGTCATAAAAAGGGAGGGAATATTGTAACGACCCGTGTTTTCTTCCCGGTCTTCCGGTATGCCCTAGGGGTAATTTGGTAATTTGGTCGGGCCGTCGTGGTCGTTTGTGTCTTTTCCATTACTAAAATTATTGGATGGTTTTTTGTAGGTTTTTGGAGGGGTTTGTGGTTTGGTTTGAGCAAGGTTTGATGCAAAAGTAAATTGAGACCGGGTTTTTGTAGGTTTTTGGAGGGGTTTGTGGTTTGGGGTTTGAACCCGGGTCTCCTGGGAAGCTTGTGGAGATGTGTACCAATTGAGCCATTAGTTGCTCTTGTTGCTCTTTCGCATCACATCTTAGTTAACCTTGGATCTTTGGTGTTTGGTGCATTTGATTAAATGAAAAGGAATTAGGTTTGTTGTGTTTTCTTCTCCAAAAGAGTTGTGGCCGCCCAAGCTTTCTCCCAAGCTCTCCTTGCCGATTTCTTCATTCCCTTTGCGACTCGAGACTCCATCATCATTTCGGGTAAGTTTTCATCCTCTTCATCTTCTCGTTTGGGTGTTCTTCTTTGGCCAAGGTAAGAAGGAGAGCTTGTGTGTGTGTGTGTTGTTGCAGGTGTCCCGTGTCGCTTTACCGCCGAGCCAGACGCTCGATTCGACCAAAGAATGCACGAGATCCGGCCGAGGATCGTGAGATCGCTGTCGCGACCCTGCCTTTGCCGCCGCAGACGCCGACGACCAGCAACCGCACGAGATCCGGCCGAGGATCGCGAGATCGCTGTCGACGCGCCGTGTCTGTCGCCCAGATCTGTCGCCGTCGCACCAGACTTGTCGCCACGCCAGGTCGCGCGCGGGGAAGCCATCGCCGAAGTCGCTCGCCGTCGCCGCCCACCGAAAGCTCGCCCATTGCACGCATCGCCCCATCGCATCGCACGCCCTCGCCGTGTCCGCTTGCCGAACCGCTCGCCCGCCACGCCAAGACGTTCGCCGCGTCGCGCGCTCCTGCCGAGCAACTCGCCGTGCGGTCCGCATCGCCACGCCAGCGCCGCTGCGCCGCTGCGTGCCGCTCGCTGCCGAGTCCCGTCTGTCCGTCGCGCATACAGCGCGCCCAGCGCCCATCCGCTTGTGAGACGCGCCAGCTCAACCGTGCCCGCCCAGCCAGCGGCGCCCTTGCTTGCCGTGTCGCGGTGCGTGTGTGAGTGCTCCTTTGAGCCGAGCTTTGCTTGCTTTATTATATTTTTAGGGATATGGTTATGATTGTTACCATGTTTGTAGGTTCTCGATAGCTAGCTCGAAAGTGTTCGCAGCCTAGGAATTTGTGTGTAGAAGTCTTCCACCAAGGTAAGGATTTCTTACCGGGGTTGTGTGGACCTGCGATGTTCTATGTGATTGATGTTGTATGTTTGTTTGTGATTATCGGCATGTATAGTTTAGGTGCTCTGTTCAATTCTCGATGGCATGACTTCGTATGTTGTTCTTTCATGTTAGTCCATGCTAGGTTGTTCCGCTTACGGCATGCTCATATTCATTCTTATTTTGTAGTACCATGCTAGGTCTGTTTGTATTCTTCTTTCGAGCACGTATTGGATTGTTTGCTTGATTGTTAAGGCGGTTTAGAATTCGGTAGATAGCATCATCCGGGCCGATGCATAAAGTATCTTGCATCTATGGCAAGGATGTTCGAGACGATTCTCCGTCCTTGGACCCCGTGAGGGGATTAGCTATCCCAACCGGTAGGCCCTACAATCTTGGGTGAGGTGGTAGTCTGGCGATACCCCAACGGTCGGGATGATGACTTGGCAATGCCTAGTCCCG
The DNA here is from genome assembly GCA_036507275.1 of Sicyos edulis. Lineage (NCBI taxonomy): Eukaryota > Viridiplantae > Streptophyta > Magnoliopsida > Cucurbitales > Cucurbitaceae > Sicyos > Sicyos edulis. The sequence continues at coordinate 25,404,948 of CM071852.1, forward strand.
GCGGTAAACGCGTCCTCGGCGTGTTGGCGGAGCCCTTGATTGCCACTGTTAAGGTAAGGGCGGCTTCTGGTGTAAGCCTACCATGACCCGTTCCTTAGCCTCGGTGCGGTGGTACAGTGACATAGTTCACGTGTCCGTGTCTCACACCCCTATGTCGGTGACACCGATCCGGAGATTTAGTTAGGCATGGTATCCGGATATGGGCGGCTTGCCACTGGACCCGGCACCCCATAGTGCAGTAGAAGCACGCGGTGCATGCTTACGCTCATTACTGGCGTCGGCCGGAGAGCTCCTCGGGATCTTGAGCTAGTGCACCTTTCGTATCGTCGTGAGACAGTGCGAGGCCGACTTGTTCCGTATAGCGCGTATAGTGTGTTGTGGTATTTCCGGACTAAGACCACGAGTTGGCATCCGAGGTCCAAGTGTGGACTTAGCTATGTGCTCCGCTCTGTGTTTGTACTCATAGCTTGCATACATTCTTCTAGATGATCATGTATATCGTATTGTACCCGGTTGGGGATTCTTCTTGGGTAATTCGTTACTCACCCTTATTATGTGGTTTTCCACGGGTAATCAAGGCGGGAGACAGGATGGTGAAGGGAAAGGCTGTGATCATGGAATCTCTGCTGTCATCTCGACTATTTTATTTTATCATGACTCTTGACTTTTGTTATTTCCCCAGATGCATGTAGACGGACACAGAGCCCCAGGATGTTTTCTTACGTTTATGGATTCCAGCATATTTTTGTACTTGTGGATTGTTTTAATGGTTTAAATAAATCTCTGATCGAGTATGCTTTTAGAAATGTATGTTTTGGTTGTTGAATGTTTGCTTTTACTTGGGATCCAAAAATGTATTTTTCATAATGTCTTTTATTTTCACTACATGCATTGGGGTAAAGGCCCATTTAGAGCCCCTTTTGGGTCGGGTCTTTACATAGCCGACCCTTATATCTCAAACCACCATCTGCCAATATCACAAAATCGAAGTCACCATCAGCCTGAACCCTCTCATACAAACTCTTTAACTTAGGATCACCCAACTGGCCGTCGATAATCCTTTGCCTTATCGAAGGTTTGGATGGTCAATCGAAACTACCTCAGCGGTAACATCCCCTAACAACACTGCTATTTCCGCTCTTTCGAGGTCTTTCCTTATGATACTTTTGGAATTTGCCAACGTTGCTAGATGCGAGGTCTTTCTACTTAGTGCATCTGCCACAACATTTGCCTTTCTAGGGTGATACAGGATCTCGCAGTCGTAATCCTTTACAAGCTCCAACCACCTCCTCTGCCTCATGTTCAGGTCCTTCTGAGTGAAGAAATACTTGAGGCTTTGGTGGTCCGAGAAAATCTGAATCTTTTCCCCATACAAGTAGTGCCTCCAGTTTTAAGTGCAAAGACGCCATCACGCCAACTCCATATCATGAGTCAGATAGTTCTGCTCGTGTGGTTTCAACTGCCTCGAGGCGTACGCTATCACCTTACCGTGTTGCATCAGAACGCAACCCAAACCAAACTTGTTGGCATCACTGTACACCACGAAACCCCCTGCTCCCTCCGGAAATGCCAACACTGGCGCAGACGTCAAGCTGTTCTTTAGCTTAGCAAAACTCTCATCGCACTTCTTATCCCAAACGAAATCGACGCCCTTCCTCGTCAACCGAGTAAGCGGGGCTGCTATAGCAGAAAAATTTTGAACGGTTACGTCGGTAATATCCGGCCAGACCCAGGAAGCTACGAATCTCCGACACAGTCGTCGGTCTGGCCCACGAACTAACGGCCTCTATCTTCGAAGGGTCCACAGCCACTCCCTCCTTAAACACAACGTGTCCCAGAAAAGCTACCTCCTCAAGCCAAAAGTCACACTTTGAAAACTTCGCATTGAGCTGGTTCTCGCGCAAAAGGTCACAAAATCTGTCTGCAGTGCGAAGCATGGTCCTCCTTAGACTTAGAGTACACAAGAATGTCATCTATAAATACGATGACAAAGCGGTCCAAGAATGCCTTGAACACTCTGTCCATCATGTCCATGAATCTTTCTTTGGGGCGTTAAATCGATCCGAATGACATGACCACGAACTCGTAGTGACCGTGTACCTCGACACGAAGTCGTCTTGGGGATATCTACATCCCGAATCCTCAACCGGTGGTAGCCCGACCTCAAATCAATTTTTGAAAACACACAAGCTCGTGGAGCCGGTCGAACAGTCGTCGATCGTGGAGTGGATACTTGTTCTTGATAGTCACCTTGTTCGGGCTTCCTCGTAATCAATGCATAGACGCATCGAGCCATCCTTTTTCTTAACAAACAAAGACGGGTGCTCCCCATGAGGACACACTCGGCCTAATAAATCCTCTGTCAAGCAACTCCCGCAATGACTCCTTTAACTCTTTTCATTCAAATGGCGCCATATGATAAGGAGCTTTGAAATAGGGCGAGTCCCTGGCTCAAGCTCTATTGAGAAATCCACCTCCCTCTTTGGCGGCAGCCCAGGCAATTCTTCAGGGAAAACATCTGCAAACTCCTGCACAATGGGTACTTGCTCAACAGATAACTGATCACAGCTCTCTCCGGTCAACTTAGCCAAAAAGCCCCAAGCTCCTCGAGCTAGCAAACGGTGGGCTTTAGCTGCCGAAATCACTGGCGGACACACCCCACTCTGGGTGCCCCGAAATTTAAAGCTAGCCCTGCTTTGGCGGCAGCCTGAACACACCACCTCCTTACGGCGGCAATCAATCATAGCGTGGTTATCAGCCAACCAATCCATACCGAGGATTACGTCAAAACCACTCATAGCTAACACTATGAGCGTAACCTGCAGAGACTCGTCGGATACCCGTATCTGACCATCCCTTACCTTCTGGCTAGCGAGCATACTAACTCCCGAGGGAGTAGCAACAGATAACTCAAATCCTAGGGGCTCTAAAATCATGCAAGCATGCTCAGCAAAAACAGCAGAAATAAAAGAATGTGTGGAACCCGAATCAAACAACACAAGGGCAAGGTGGTCAAGAACTAGGAGCGTACACCGCCATGCGGCCCCGCTTTCTTTCTCGGCCTCTGGCGGGTCGTAGCATACACTCTCCCCTGCTGCTGAGCTGGCTGCGCCACCACTGCTTTCTGATTGCAATGTCGGGCCTGATGCCCCTCCTTACCACAGTTATAGCAAGCTCTAGGGTTACCACCACAAGGTCTCCAATGCTGCTTCCCACAGGATCTACAATACGGTGGTGGCCTCCCTACGCCCTGTTGGCGAGGCTGATCACGGTTACGGTCCCGATGCTGGTCTCTGCCATGATAAGTACCACGGCGCGGCGACCGCCCCACGGCCATTACTTCCTGAGTCAAACTTACGCTTTTGGCCCGAGTACACTGGGGCCTTCGACACTACGGTACTAACAACCTGCTCTGGAGGATACTTCCCATCATAAATCGTTGCCAACTGTACTGCCTTGGCAAAAGTCTTTGGGGCCTGTGCCCTAACATCCTGAGATACTCCCTATCTCAAACCCGCAATAAACTTCCTGATCTTCAGCTCCGGGGTAGCAATCAACTGTGGCGCAAAGTATCCATACTCTGAGAACTTCTTCTCGTACACCTCGATCGAGTCAGACCCCTGCTTAAGGTTTGAGAACAGCTCAATCATCTTTTCTTGGGCTTCTTCACTGATAAATTTCGCCTTGAACTCAGCCTTAAAGAATTCCCAAGTGGCAGGTGGAGACCCAGCCGGTCTCTCACTCAAAGTGGAATCCCACCACCACTTAGTTATACCAGCTAACACATGAGCTGCACATCGAGCTCGCTGCACCTCAGGACAAGCCATCACCATAAATGTATATTTCAACTCAAGAATCCATCCACGGCAGCTACCAATGGTTCTCCAGGGCACACCGAACTTCTGGGCTTCCATTTGACAAAATCCTCACCACTTGCCCAAATCCTCGGCACCTTCCGCCACAACGGCCTCGTTCACAATAGGCTCTCGCCGGTCAAGCGATGCTGGTGGCACTGCAGATCCTCTCTTTGAACCAACTCGGTCACCGCTGCTCTATCTCGACCGGGACTCCTCCTCTGCGGCAGCCTAACGAGCTGCGTCTCGACCCTCTGCTCGGCCCTCCGGTCGACAAAGAACCCAACCATAAGAGCCCTCATGGACTCCACAAAAGCAACTCCCGGCAGCGACCTCCCGAGGCCGAAGTTGCCTCCACGCCCTCTCGGGCAACACACGGTAGAAGGGCATGTAGGCGGCTAACATCGGCATCGGCTTGGGACGATGTCCTCCGGTGTCGAGAATCAATACGAATGCCCTGGCTGGTCGGCCTCGAGCCTCCCTGCCCTCTACGAGTGACTGGCATACTGACAATCTACACCCAAACCAACAATGAGTCAGAACCTGGTTTCCCTGCTCCACAACAACAAGTCATAAACATTCAAGGTGCAAACAGTATTGTAATTCTTAACCCTTAACCTTAAACTTACGGACATACTTGATGGCTGGCGGAGCGCTGATGATCATGGAAACAACCTACAACTGCAGGTCAGTCTACAGAACCTATAACTTTGAGCTCTGATACCAACTGTAAGGACCCGACCCAAGAAACGGTCTCTAACCTAGATCCTTACTTAGCATGCATGATTAAGAATGTAAAACGTCATTTAGAGCTCCAAATTTAAAACCTTGTAAACAACAATTTAAAAAAAAAACCATAATTCCAATAAATAAAACCATCAAGTAAGTGATCGATCAAGATTTTCTTACAACAATCAAAGGGAAACGGTTTGTGAACATAAAATAGTTTTATGAGTGTTTTCCTAGGGACTCAAGTCCCACTACATGCTAATTAAAAAAAACAGTAAAAGAATGTGCAATCTCAGAGTCAGCTATCCATGATCATCCAACAGCCTCCTCCTAGCCATCCAGCCTCTGTCCCAAGTTACCTGGTGGAAAACCACAGAAAATAAGGGTCAGCAACGAGTTACTCAATAAGAATCCCCAACCGGGGTACAATACGAAAACATCTCATTTAGCACAAGTACATGCAACCATACAACGACTTGGACCAAATAGTTGGGTTAGACCATACGCCCCTCCCGGAGCTTGCCTATTCAAGGCTTCACATTATAACTACCCTAGGTTCTACACCTAGATGCCCTTCTGGCCTTACACAACCTAGGACTCAAAGTCTCGCCCATCGGGGACTTACACACCTAGGATGCCCATCGGTCTTACACCTCCAACTCGGTGATGCCCATCGGGTCTTATACACCTAGGATGCCCATCGGTCTTACACCTCCAACTCGGTGATTCCCATCCGGGTCTTATACACCTAGGATGCCCTTCTGGTCTTACACCTCCAACTCAGTGATGGCCATCGGGGTCTTATACACCTAGGATGCCCATCGGGGTCTTACACCTCCAACTCAGTGATGCCCATCGGGGTCTTATACACCTAGGATGCCCATCGGGTCTTACACCTCCAACTCGGTGATGCCCATCGGGTCTTATACACCTAGGATGCCCATCGAGGTCTTACACCTCCAACTCGGTGATGGCCATCGGGGTCTTATACACCTAGGATGCCCATCGAGTCTTACACCTCCAACTCGGTGATGCCCATCGGGTCTTATACACCTAGGATGCCCATCGGGGTCTTACACCTCCAACTCAGTGATGCCCATCGGGGTCTTATACACCTAGGATGCCATCGGGGTCTTACACCTCCGAATGTCCATCGGGGTCTTACCCGATCGGGACCTACACTAGTTACCCCTACAATCCTCTACATCTGCATGCGACACTGTCTAAACCTAACATGAATCTACTTGACATTCAACGGAGAACATGGATATGTCAGGATGGAAGAACGTAGCATGGAACTAATAGAATACAACATAAAGCATGGATATGACAGGATGGAAGAACGTAGCATGGAACTAATAGAATACAACATAAAGCATGGATATGACAGGATGGAAGAACGTAGCACGGAACCAACGGAACGCGAACATAACACGAACATGAATCAAAAGCAAGCATGATGCCTATCCACTAGAAACTCATATAGTTACAATAATCAATATGCTATCAAGTGTTCGCAGGGTCCACACAACCCCGGGTAAGAAATCCTTACCTGGAAACGAGTGGAAAGTAACTATCACGAACCAACTAACAACCCTCGAGCTTTAAAGCGAACCCGAGCGACCTAGGCATACAATAAAATATCCTAAATAAATAAACAAAGAGCTAAAATCATGAAGTCCAAAGGGTGGAGGCTCGGAAATTTACCAACCGAGAAGACACACGCGTCTCGGCAAAGCAGCGCAGAACGGCGCTGCTGCGAGTGCGGCGGGGCGCTGGCGCTGCATCGCTCGGGAGCACGGCAAAGGCGTGCTGGATGGCGGGCAACGTCGCGGGCGACTCTGCGCTGCGGGGCGCCACGCGAACGAGCGACACGCTGACGACAACCATGCCGGCGAAGCGGCGACGCGCGGCGGATGGACGAGCGACGCGACTGGTGCGCTGGTGCGCGGTCGTGCGGATGCGGCCGGACGGAGCGGTGCGGGCGGTCTGGCAGAGCACGGCGGCGCGACGGACGGCGCCGGCGCCGGTGCGGCGGCGGGCGGCGCTGGGCGTCTGGGTCGGGCGGCGGGCCGGCCGATCGGTCTGAAGGCGAAAGGTCGGCAAGTGCGGCTTGGTGCGGCAACAGCGTGGTGGTCGTCTGGGTGCGATGGGCGGTGACGGCGAGGGTGAGGGGGCTGGCCGTCGGCGGCGTGGGTGAGGGGAAGAGTGAGGGTTTGCGAGAGAGAGTGGGGTTTTTTTTTTTTTCTTTTTCCTTCCTTCCCTAAGTTAAATAGGCTTTGGGGATCTCAAATGCCTTTTCCAAGGCTTCCCCCCTTCGAGCCCTTACCAACGCATTTATTATTATTATTTTTTTAACTAATTTCCATTTAACTGAAATCCGGGCTGTTACAAGTTGCCTCCCGGCCAAGGTAAGGATTTCTTACCGGAGTTGTGTGGGCCCTGCGATATAATATGTGATTGTTGTTTGTTTGCTTGTTTATGTTTATCAGCATGTTAGTGGATAGGTGCTCTGTTCTGAATTCTGACTGGCATGAATCTCGTATTGTTTCTCATGTTAGTTCCATGCTAGGTTGTCCTGTTCTGGCATGCTCGATATCTGTTCCTGCTTCGTAGTACCATGTTAGGTTCGTTGTTTCTGTTGAGCACGTTTTGGAATGTTTGCTGTTTATGTTATAGTTTAGAGTTCAGATAGGTAGCATCATGTAACGACCCGACCCGAATGGGGTTCTAACTAGGTCGTTACCTCAATGCATGCATTACAAATCTCTACAGAAAATTTGCAAGACGGTGTTCGGATTCTAAGTAAAAACTAAAACATAAAACATCCATTTAAAATCAACATCAATTCCTGGAACCTGTCCCTGTTTCCAAGCACCTGTTCCAAGTCAAATACATTTACAAAACTTACTCTGATCAGAGATTCATTTAAAACATACGAACTTTACAACAATGCTAGAATCCGGAAATACATTCAGAAAACACCCTAGGGCTCCGTGCCCAACTACATGCATTCAGAGAACATTTAAATCATAACATAAACATAAGACTCAGAGTTGAACAACGGGTTTCCATGATCACAGTTCCTCCTCCAGCCATCCTGTCTCGCACCATGGTTACCTGTGGAAAAACCACAGAAATAAGGGTGAGTAACGAATTACTCAGTAAGAATCCCCAACCGGGGTACAATACGATATAATCAGTCATCTAGAACCAAAGCATGCAAGCAAACAGCTACCAACACAGATCATAGCTCAACGAGCTCATAAAACAAGATCTGAGTCATCGGAAGTCTCTTTCTTCCGCCTAATCGGGATTGGATACACCGACCAATCCTGGACATCACCGAGGTATCTCGTCACTCGGGGAATACATCGATCCTAGAATGTCCTCAAGGGCTTCCTTGCCCTTGCACTAATCTGAACTTACGGGAGAGTACCCAAGTCGGGCTCTAACGGAAGGAATGGTGTACTCACGACATTAGCCCGGGAGCTCTCCGAACCAAGCAACTAACGCGGCAGCGCGCACACCGCATGCTCCTATGCAACCGGCGTAAATGCGGGGCCTAAGGGCAAACTACGCGGGCCAGTGCACATGCCTATGACTCGGGCGGTGTCATCGATCACGATGCGCGAGGCCCTCGGCGCTCATCTGTGCAGCCTGATCCACCGACCTGAAGCTAAGAACAGGCCAGGGTAGGCTTACACCGTTGGCAGGGTTCCGCTCTAGCAGGCTACAAACTAGGCTATGCCGAAGTGGGTAGCTAAGTCCACAACCGGCGGGTCGGGGGGGTAGCAAGATACGTTATGCTGCGCACACTTTACTCCCGACCTGAGCTAGTGGGGACAAAGTACGTTATGTCCGCTCAGCCTCTGGATGATGACAAACCCTACAACTCTATCTAAGAGTACAGAGTAAAAAGCAATGATTCGTGGCTAGCAAACAAAGACCGACATCAATCACACTAACCTAGCATGATACTACGAGCTTAAGCAGGAATCATAAGCATGCTGGCAGAACAAACCTAGCATGGCACTAACATGTACAATCAAGCAAACATGCTAGCAGAAATCAATCAAAGCTGATCTATTACTATCATGCTCATAACAGTCAGCAAACAAGCAAGGAATAATCATGAAACTATCGCAGGGCCCACACAACTCCGGTAAGAAATCCTTACCTTGTCGGAAGGCAACAACACACAATAAAATAACTGCGAACGAACCCGAGCAACCTATATCGAGCCAAAAAAGCACATCAATAATCATAAAATAGCCCTAAATACACTAAAATAAACAGGGCTCAGCTCGGGAGCAACTCACGAGGCGCCGCTGACACGCGAACGAGCCATTTTGCACGGGCTAGGCGACCAAAAGGTCTGGGCCGGGCGCTACCGGGGTCAGAGGGGCGAGCCGGGCGCTGCTCGCGCTAGGGCGCGCGTATGGCGCGAACAGCAGCGCTGGGCGACATTGGGAGCGCGGCGCGGCGCTTGCTCAGGTGGGCGACGGCGAGCGGGCGCGAGCGACACGACGCGGGGGCGCGCGATCTGGCGCTGGGACGCGCGACTCGAGCGCGAATGACACGGGCGACGCGATAACGCAGATCGGCGCGATCGCGACAAGCTTGCGCACTGGGACACACGGACCAGGCAGGCGCGGGGCGCGGCACGGACGACTGGCGGCGGCGCGACGCGACGCGGCGTCTTGCGACTTGGCGGCGGGCCGGCGAGGGCGAGGCAAGCTTCGGCTAGCGCTCTGGGCCGGGCTTGGCAAGCTGGCCGGTCAAGGAGCTAGGGGTCAAGGGCTAGGGGCTCTGAGGAGAGAGAGAGAGAGAGAGAGAGAGAGAGAGAGAGAGAGAGAGAGAGAGAGAGAGAGAGAGAGAGAGAGAGAGAGAGAGAGAGAGAGAGAGAGAGAGAGAGAGAGAGAGAGAGAGAGAGAGAGAGAGAGAGAGAAAAGAGAGAAAAGAGAGAAAAAAAATAAAAAGAAAAGAAAATGAATTTGGAAAAGAAAGGAAAATGGGAAAATAAAAAGGAAAAAGGGATTTTATCCAAAATCCAACCTTATCCACTTAAAACCTCAAAATCCCATTTCCCGGCTTCCTCCTTCGAGACCCGACCGAAGCAATATTTTCCAATCAAACAAACTCACTTAAATCCAACTCCCAAAGCAACACTAAGGGCTCGGGCTCGAATCCCAAAGGAAACACCCAACAACCAACACTTTGCCAAAGCTCAAACCACAACCGAGCATCCAACCGACTAGCCCAAACACCACGGGACTCACAGCCACCAACAAACAAGCCTCGACAAAGGCAGGAGCTACCTCGAAGCCCTGAAAACCACAAATCCTGCTCGGAGAGCCAAAAGACCAAAATACCCCCAAGGGTCCAAACGGCTCTAAAACCCAACCAAACAACCGAATCTTGACCCGAAGGCACCTCGAAAACTGGAATAGGTATCTGGGCTGTTACACATCATCCGGGAAAGGATGCATAACGTAACCTGCATCCACGACAGGGACGTACGAGGTAGTACTCCGTCCCTGATCCACCGTTAGGGTTTAGCTAACCCTAACGGCAGCCCAGTGCAAACTTGGGTGAGGGTGGCAGACTGTTAAATGTCCCAACGGTCGAAATGATGACAAGGCATTGCCTTGTCCCCGGCAGTCGGCACGTCATCAGCGTGTTCGGCCGTAGCCCTTGATTGCCACCTGTTAGGGCAAGGATCGCTTCGGTGTAAGCCTACCACGACCGGTTCCTTAGCCTCGGTGCGGTGGTTCAGTGACATAGTTCACGTGTCGGATCTCACACCCCTATGTCGTCGACACCGATCCGGAGATTAGTTAGGCATGGTGGATCGACCAGAGCGACTTGCCACTAGACCCGGCACACCACGGTTTGCGTGTAGCATGCGCGTGCGGCGCGCACGCTCATTACTGTTGGCGCCGACCGGAGAGCTCCTCGGGATCTTGAGTTAAGTGCACCTTTCGTATCGACAGTAGATAGGCTGAGGCCGAGACTAGTTTCTCGTATAGGATCGTATCGCGTGGTGGAGTTTCCGGAGTAAGACCCTGAGATGGCATCCGAGGTTATGTGTGGATTTAAGCTATGTGCTCTCTTCTGTGTTTATATTCATAGCTTGCATACTTTCTACTAGATGACCAGTTATATCGTATTGTACCCCGGTTGGGGATTCTTACTAAGTAATTCGTTACTCACCCTTATTTTGTGGTTTTCCACAGGTAACCAAGGTTCCAGACAGGATGGCTGAAGGAGGAGCTGTGATCATGGAAACCAGTTGTCGAACTCTGAATTTTATGTCTATGATTCTTTATGCTTTATTTTCCTCTGAATGCATGTAGATGGGCACGGAGCCCTAGGATGTTTTTCTTTCGTTTTTCTGATTCTATGCAATCGTTGTATAATCATTGGAAGTTTTTGAATGGTTTAAATAAATCTCTGATCAGAGTGAGTTTTGGAAATGTATTTGAATTGAAACAGGTGCTTGGAAACAGGGACAGGTTTCAGGGATTTTATATTGACTTTGAAATGGATGTTTGTATGTTAAGCTTTCACTTAGAATCCGAAAACCATTCTTGCATATTGTCTTTAACTTTTGACTGCATGCATTGAGGTAAAGGCCTAATTTAGAACCCCTTTTGGGTCGGGTCTTTACACTCTGTTAGGGAGAACAGCGAACCAGCAATTGAAGGTCACGGCTAGAGAAGAAGACTTACCACACAAAATCTTGGCTCGGCTACTTGAAGAATCGACAAGAAGGAGGAGCAAGAACGATTAGGAAAAGATGGGGGTTCGTGCGGCAAAATGGAAGAATAAAATACGATTCTTTTCTTATTTTTCTTTTAGGTTTTGTGATTCCAACTCCTGGCCTTCCCCCCTTCGAGTCCTAGCTGCAGCATAAATTTCTTTTTAATTACTCCTTTTAATCTAAGCCTCCAAACTTTCTTGCAGGTCAAGGGTTCGAATCCCAAAAGCAACACTTGTAATCTCTTAAATTTCACATTTATCTGAACTACCTCCAAACTCCATAACAATCAACACAAACCCCTGGAACCTGCAGCCAACAATCGACCAAGTCTCAGCAAAAGACAGAAACAGCCCTGGAACCCTGTTTATCCTCAAAGCCGGCCCTGAGGGCTAAATGACCAAAATGCCCCTAGCTAAAACAACCCTAACAGCCCAACCGAACAACCGAATAACAAACCGAAAGTACCTGCGGAACCAGTATGGAAATCTGGGCCGTTACATGCACACAACAATTTCTCTAAAAACACTTTCCTCTAGTTCTTAATTACTTTATCTACAACTCTCTACACAACGTTTCATCTCTTCACTCTCTTTCGCTCTACAATTGTCTCTACGATTCACAATGAAGGAACACTCTATTTATAGCTCATTACAAACTCGGTCTCCAAGTTCTTACAAATTAAAAAATGTTTTCCACTAATTCTTAAATTAAGGATCCACTAATTCCTTAATTAGCATTCCTTAATTAGCTCCTATATTGATTACATATGTTTTCCTTATTTGTCTACCCACTTATTTACTCAATTAACAATTATTCCAAATATATTTAAGTTTATTCAACATCTACAAATTAAAGGGTCTGTTTTAAGCATTTTTGCTTTGTAATTTCTCTTTTCTCCTTGAACTTTCAAACACTTCCATTTAAAATAACTACGGGTCATTTTCTCAAGGTGCTTTGGAGACTTTTAATATTGACTCAAACTTATATATATAATACATTTTCCTCAAAAAGATTCTCTAGCTGTTTCAGTATTCATTATTGATTATGAATTTAACATTGTATTCTTTTTTTCTTGATAAAGCATCGTTATCTTTTAAGAACCAAATACAAAAACAAAAAGAACACACAATATAGATAGAAGGAGAAAAGTATTTAAGAAAAGGACAAGTTTAGTCCCCCCTAACAAAGTAGTCATTATAATGTATGAAATTCAACACATGTGGAGTAAAGATAAGATCAAAAAGCATGTAGAAAAAAGAATTAAAATTTAGAGAGGGAATCAAGTAAAGAGATAAGAGAAATATTACAAGAAGATGAATCACCTAATTAAAAGAAAAGTTTCAACTGTTTAAGTTGATATTATTAAAGTAATTAATTAATTTTTACAGATCCATAATTATCAATATGAGCCTTTTTTGGGTTAGTCTATAGTATTGAAAAGCATACATATCAATAGGCTCTGTTGAAGTAGGGCTGCAAGCCTGCAATTGCAGTGAAAATGGATTATAGAAGTACTGGAAAAAAACTGTACATTATTATTCCATAGTATAATTATATGGACCTCTATCTCGATATTTACGCATAATAATTACGATATTCATAATAATGCTATTTTGTAACTCTAAAATCTTTCAACTCTCTCAAATTAATTATGCTGCCAACTTTTTTTTTTCTTGCTTCAATATAGAGAGAAACTTTTCTTTTAATGCATTTGCATGGTGGCTGAAGTTTTGAAATAAATATGACGGTATGTTTTGCCCCAACAAACCCAACTATCCATATTGCCACATGAAAATTTTCTAGTACTATGAGAATATCATACTCCTTTTATTTTCACAATATGTTTTTAATTTAGAAGTAGTTTTAAAATGTTAGTGAATCTCTTACATAATTTTCAAAAGAATGCTCCCATAACAAACCCCCTTACTTTTTTCTATCTATGATAAAACTAGAAATTTTCTTATTCCTATATTTTAGTCCGAAACCCCTTAAATTCCTATTCTATAATATATTCCCTCTCTATACTTTAAATTGTCTTTTTGTATGTAAGGAGTCCGAATCCCAATAAAACCCCTTATTTTCTATATCAATTTAATCCTCAGAATTATTTTTCTTAATTTTTTCCTATATTCTAATGTTTCAAGAGATGAATATATTGATCTTTTAAATGTTATCGTATCGTTTCCAAAAAAAAAAAAAAAGAGATGAATATATTGATCTTTTTAATGTTAAGGATTTAAATGTTCATATCGTCATACTTTTTTTGTATTAAAAAAATTGAGTATGTCTAGGACTCAAGACATATATACCCATTAATACATTAAAAGTTTAATTCTTTCCTTCTTTTTTCCTTTTTTTTTTTTTGAGAAAAATTCTTTCCTTCTAAATATGGTAGAAATTCAAATAAATGTATATATATACCTCACCACATAATGAGAAAATGAGAGAGAGGTTATATATATATTTACTTATTTATTCGTGATGCTCTTAAAAAATTTATGGGTATCTTAATTATTCTTAGGGGACAACCCATATAACCCAATATTTATATGTCAAAATATTGATAGAAAATTAATTTAGGGTACCAACATAAACGATTGAATCCATAACTTTTTTCTTACACACAATCTTTGAGAAAGATATTATATAGAGATTAAGAAGCTTATAGAAAGTTCAACAACTAATTTGTTTTCATATGCGAAAATTTTATACGATTCTGAAGTAGTACACGCTCATTCTATTCACACTTAAACACACATCATTCATTGATATATTATTTTATTTTATGGAACCTACATCAAATTTAAATACTGTCGATATGTCAAGTATATGATATGAAGTTTTTCCTTTAATGCTAATATGAATATATATATAATGAACTTTGACTGCGATTTCTATAATAAAGAAACTCGTGAAGAAGAAGACACTGTATTATTATTATTGATATCGAGATTTGATTACACTCTTACAAGCACAACAACAAGATCTCATTTGGATATCAAACAAATATAAAATATCCAAACTAACTGCTTCAAAATCTAATGTAAACCCTCCTACACATACTTGTACATGTGTAATCTACAAGAAGCAACAATAAACTAACTTCAAATTATATAACCTTTTTTATGATGAGTCTTATATGATATATATGTTCATTATCTTCATCACATGTGGCTACATAAGAAACAAAAAAAAGATAGAAATTGAACTAATATTATTCTTCAATCATATGTCATGATGAGTAGGTTGATATAAAGTGAGGGTATAAATATTGCCAACCTGAATATAGCTTAACTCGTTAAGATTGGTAAAATCGTGTTGAAATTCAAGTTTTTTCATTGATAATTTACTTGAAGGGATTGGTTGCATCTGGGATTGGATTCCACTCCCACAATCTGTCGGAGAACACGACCGGTAGTGTGTTGAGGGCCAATTGTTGTGGTGGAGGAGGTGGCGTAGGTTGGTAATATTGTGGCATTAGGGCGGCGGAAGCGGATGTCGGCGGTTGTTGTTGTTGTTGTTGGAAGTGAATGAGTTTTTGTAGGTCATCAAGAGAATTGTTGGAAGGCGGAGAGAAGAAAGAGGAGTAAGTGGGCAGGATGAGTGAAGAAGAAGAAGAAGGATGTTGTTTATGGAGAATTATGGACTGATGACCATCTTCTTCCATGGAATTTGGAGCAGAAGAAGAAGTTGGAAGTGCAAGAGAAGAAGTGGCAGCCATGTTCATTAATGGAGTTGTGGGAAAATGGTTTTGTTTTGAGAGGCCGAGGACGGTGGTGACTTCTTCACAAGAGCTCGTTGCGGAGGCATCGGCCGTAGCGGCTTCAACATTGGCACCAATTTGAAGGTGGTGGTGGTGGTATTGGGACTCGAAGCTCGTTTGGAATTTCTCTGTTGATGACGATGAAGTTTGTACATTAACTGTGCCATCAGGAAGAAGGTTCTTTGACGTCGACGAGCTCGTCATTCTCGAAGAAGACGCTCTCGGCAGGAATGAACGAGGTAGTGACGGGTGATCTTCAACTCCAGCTCTTTTGTAAACCCTACACAGCGAAATCTCGGCCTGCAAATTGAAATCTACCGCATGAGAATGGAGTAAAAAGTTATTCAATATACAAACTTTTAGTCAAATCAAACTCAATTTAGAAGAAGCATCCTTTTGTTTTCTCTCTCCCTCTGAAAACTTGGGGGAAATTAAAGCGGATCACGCAGTTCGTGACAAAACTTTTAAACCAACACACACAAGTACTGTCAGAGACCGATCAGTGTATTGGTTGTACGAAGCAAACAAAAAGTTCATAAATTTCCCCTCCTGCAAATTAATTATTAAGTTAACCAAAACTAATAAAAGAAAACTGTTTCTTTTTCCATGTCCCCCAGGAATTCAAAACCTTCACAATCGAATCGGAGTTTGTTATGGAGAAGTATGAAACTCTTTTTCATCTAATACCTGGTAATAAATAATGCAAGCTTAAGTTCAAACTAAAGCAAACCTTTTGATACCGCTCGGTCTCATGGTGAGGCAGACGATACTCGTTCATAATCCAACTCGTACGAATGCCCTTGGGGGCTTTACCGGAGTAGAAAACTAGGGTTTTCTTAAGGCCAATAGACCGAAAATCCTCTGTCCTAATCATCCGATCCGCCCCGGTTGCCTTCCAATAGCCAGAGGTTGTAACACGATTCGGACGGTCGCCGTTTCGGTATTTCCGATCCCGAGGGACGTAGAAGAACCACTCTTTCTCTCCAATGGCAGCCAAAGCTAGAGACAAATAAAAATTGAGATCAAAATGAATGAATTGGAAGACTTAGAAATGAACTATACATATATATAATGGAAATTGAGGATTAATTGGCTAGCTAGGGTTAAGGAGAGAATAATGAGAAAATACCAGGAAGCTCCCAAGGGTCATAGCGATAAAGATCAAGGAAAGTGATGAGTTCAACATTAAAGCGTTTGCCCTCGACCTTACGGCGAAGGTAGAACTCAACCAGTTCTTCTTCAGTTGGGTGGAAGCGAAAGCCTGGCATAACGACGTCGTGTTCGTGTTCATCGTGGGAGTCGATGTTGTTGTTTTTGCTATTGTTGCTGCTAATTTCTTCGTGGCTCATCGTTGATGAACTGCTAGCTGCAGCTGCAATTGCCATAAAACTTCCTCAAACCTATAATTCAATCTCTCTCTCTCTTCCTTTCTCCCTTTTCTTTTTTATTTTTCTCTCTCTGGGTATGGCTGTATGTGGGTGTAATTATATATATTAGTGAAGGGATCAAGTGGGATGAACAGGAAAGATAAAAAAGATGGTGAAAATTTATATATATGTCGTACCAGTCGAAAAGTTTCTCTCTCTATAACTCAAAAATAGTGGGTCTTAGGGGGTTTGGGATTTGGGGTTGTTGAGAGAAAGTTGAGGTAAAGTGATTTTGAAATATGAAGTAGTTGATAGATTAATATTTTGGAGAGGAGATATTAAAAAAATATTTATTTTATATTAATTTTTTATAATGTAATAATGGTAAATTTTAGATTGATCGATAAATATAATATATTTTATTTTATATTGTGTGGTTAAAAATTAGAGAAAGTTTGATGTAATACTTGATCAAATTAAATAAAATTATATTTTATATTTTATATATATAGTTAAAAAAAAATTCATGTGACAAAAGATCTGATATTAGGGGAAGATTGAAGAAAAGTTGGAGAGAGATTGATGTCCTAAAAACAAATGTGGAGTTGAGATTTCTCCTTTCTGTCCTCTCTTCAACACCAAATCTCAAACACTAAGTTTTTATTTTTATTATTTTTTTAAATTTTCGTGGGAGACCTAAAAGAGAAGTTTAAATTGGAAGTAATTTAGTGAAAAATGGTGTGAAAAGGGTATGTTTTGGATGGAGTGAATTTCGAGGAAAGCTTCTCTCAAAAAAAAAAAGACGAATTTTGAGGAAAGCTTGGTTGAATTGTAATTTTTTTTTAAGATTAAAAAGGTTTTGACTTGATGGGTAAATTTGTATTGTAGTCCTCTTCAAGTTGTTCTTAAATTATGTGGTTCTGTTTTGGTTTGATGTATCTTTTCATCTTAATTTAGATTCTATTTTATTATTCTTTAATAAAAATAAATAAAGAAAAATAAATTTCAGAAAATAACATATATTCTAAATTAAGTCATATATATGAACATGAAAAAATATGTCAGTTTAAGATATGACCTAAATTTTTCTAATTCCAACTTAATTTATATTTTTTGTTTACCTTTTTATTTGGGACGAGCATTACTTTTATGACACAATGAACAACAAAAAACATAGAAAGAAAAGAAAAAAATACAGTAATAAACAACTATTCTAATAGAAGTATTTTTATCCATTTCTTATAAATTTACAAAAAAACTAAATTTAGAGTAATGGGTAAAAATTAAATTCTTGGATGAATTAATTTCTTTTTCAAGTTTATGCTATTTATCATCACCGAGCAGGTATATCATGCAATGTGATGTGAATTTATAAATTAATTATTATAAATTATGAGTTGGCCTAAGGTCAAGACTATGTCACAAAAAATTGTTGAAGCACACATAATTTGATGTATAGACGTAAATATACAAAATAAATTATTATTATTATTAACTAAATAAAAGATTTGACTCTTTTTCAAAAAAAATAAAAGATTTGTTTGAAAAAAATTTAATGGTGAAACATTAAATCGAAACATTTAAAATTAAGAATTATTTATTTTAAACAAAACGTAGTCTATCTATATTTCTGTCTCTATGTATATGATTAGCTTGAGATGAATGATTTACAAAAAAGTGTTTTTGAAATTGAAGGTAATATGCCAATGCTTTCTCACTAAAACATTGAATTTTTAAAGGTTTTTTTAAGGATAAATTGGGGGAAGGGAGATTACAAATACCGATTTCAGGAATCGAACTATGATGGTGAAAATAGATTAACACCAAACTAGATAACTAATTGCGTCACCAACCCATTGATCTCTAACATATAATAATAATAATGATCGAAATGGTTAATGGCAATCCAACTCTACTCTCTATTTAAGGTTTGTAATTTCATACTCCAATTTATACTAAAAATATATCTAAAATAATAACCAGTGAATTATCCATTAGATTATACTACATAATAATCCATTAAATTATTTAAATTGACGTAATAGCAAATGAACTTGTACATATATTTTAAATCTAAGTCCACATAGTTTTACATGAACCTGAGACATGTTGAAAAGGCTGTCAATGAAGTTTCATTTGTTACTGTATTTCCAAAGAAAAATTTAGAGTAAAAATGTAGTTTTAGGCATAGCAAAGTCAAAAGTAGTGTGAGACAATAGTTGAAGTTAATAGAGGTGAGGTGTGGTTTTAAGATGAGATAATGACATTTCAGGCTCAGGACAGAGCGGCCATAGCCCATTAGCGGTGCCCCTCTTTCATCTTTCTTCCACGCCTTCAAATTTTTTTTTTTTTTTAAATTCTGTTTTTCTCTTTTTAAAATCTCATCTACTCCATGGTTTCAAAAAAAAAAAAAAAGTGAAAATGTATTTTAGTTTTTAGATTTCTCGTCTACTTTCAATTCGATTTTTAGAATTAAAAATTGAACAATTTTATCTTTATTATTTCATTAATATTCACTTTCAATTTCTAAAATTACAAAATTATTAATTATATTACTTAATATTGATTAAATTGATAGTTGGACTCATTTTAGAATTGAATATATGAATGAATAGATTATATAAATTTTATAAAAAATAAGTATAAAAATAAATTTATTCTAAAATATATATATATATATATATAAAAATAAATTTAAAAACTACAAGTGAATATTATTAAAATATTTGGGCTAATTTTTAAATCTTGGAATTAAATTGAAACTAAACTATCAATTTAATAACTAAAAGAAATATTTATCGCAAAATAAAAAGACTCATTATTGAAACTTTTGGTTTTAAGCACTCGTTCTTAAACTGCATGTGGACTAAATTTCATTATGCACACACTTTAATAATAGATAATTAATTTTAGCCCAGAATCATGAATTAATACTTATATATATTTTACTTTTCAAATTCTTTATTAGCACTTGCCTAATCTTGGTTAAATTTTCGAATCCTATAATTTAATTTATTATGTTTTATTGTTTTTTGGGCTAAACATACTTTTTGATCAACTGTACGTTTGTCACCAAGACAACGTATTATTTATTTTATATATAAATAAGACTTAGTATTCGTTTAAATTTTCACTTAAAATATACAATATCGGACGGAAAACTGAATTTCTAACTTTGAGATTATCAATGATACAAATAGAATTATGTTTATTTTGACAACCATAATTTTATTGATACCAATTAGTTGTTCCTTTTTCATAAAAATAATATGTAACTTTCCATTTTTAATATTGGCAATTTACCAACAAAATCTTTAAAATTAATCAAGGTGTGACTTTTTGTAGACAAAGTGTGTGAATTATGATCCCTTAAAAATTGTTGTGTATAACAATTTTTATATCTGCAACTAATCTTCACATTATTTCTTGGACTAAAAGATTAGTTCACTAAACTCATTTTGATTTTTACTAAAAATTCAAGTCAAAGCTCTATTTTACAAAGAGATTGAAGAACTACCAACATCTTAACCAAACATTTGTCTTCAAATAACATGACGTTGAATATAATTAACTTTACTTTTACAGCTAGATCAAACCTTATAAATAAAGTAAAAAATATATTAGATTTTTTAATTATTTAAATTAAATGAAATTATAAAAAAAATAAAATAAAGTTACAAATCGGTAAAGATAAAACATCTCTATAGTAATTTAAAATCTACATCAATTTTATCTCGAGAGTTTAAGCCTTGGACATGAATGATTTTTTTTTTTTAAATAAAATTTTATGTTTGTAGTAAGACCAACTATTAAAATAAATAAAATTTTACGGGTAGCGACTCTAATTTATGAGGTAAGTTTAAGCCATAAACTTTTAGAATTTACTCTTATAATAATAGTGTCCAAATTTTAAAGAGTATCTAAAAATCCTTGGTTTTTAATATTTTACCAAATTGAAATTTAAAAATTAAGTAGATCCTTGTTTAATGAAACATTCTAGGTTCAAAAAATGAACTAGACACATTTTTTTTACAGAAAATTATATTGAGTATGTTATTCTCACAAAATAATTATAATTGTAGCAAATTTTAAAGTATTATATATTGTTAATACACTATGATAAAAAAATATTATTAATATCAATAATTACAATTGTAAATTTTTTTAAAAAGTAACTATATTTATAATTATTTTCTGCCGTCCAATAATTTTGAAAGTTACCTTTTTTTTTGTAGGTTAAACACATCGTCAAAAGTTTCCAAACTTATTTTTACCAAAATGAAAATAACTATGATTATTTGTGGGATACTTTAGGCGAGTATGTTTTTTTTAGTACGTGAGGGTGCATTTTTTAATTTATAGAAATAGATACGTAGCTTACATATATAATGGTAAAAAAAACGAAAATAATATATATATATATAAACAGTAAAAATTGAAAAATAAGTTAAGAGAGAGGAAGAGAGAGTACAAGTCAAGAGGAACCCGTGACTGCTCTCTCTTCTTCATGAAGATTGAAGATGACAATTTTACAACTAAGTTCTAGCTAATTTGTCCTCTTTTTCTTTCTCTCTCCACACATTTTCCATAAAATCTTTGCTGTATTAAAAATATTATATGATAAATAGTATAATTATGGGTTATCAATAATTCAATTATAGCTTAATTTATTTCAGAAAAAAATATATATTTTGGTCTATAAGTTTTGAATACAATTTTCATTTAATCTTTAAATTTTTATTTATTTATTTTTTTTTTTTAGGAAGATACTTCGTTGTTAAGGACTTCTAAAATAGTAAGCTAGCAATAATTTATTCAATTGATTGAAGTAAGAAAAATTACTTTTTTTATTTTAGACTTTCAAATTTAGTTTTCATTTAATCTCTAAATTTTAAAATATTATATTGTACTCTTAAATTTTGAATTAGGAAAGTTACATTTTTATTTTGGACTTTCATATTTAGTTTTCATTTAATCTCTAAATTTTAAAATATTATATTTTACTTCTAAATTTTGAATTTACTTTCGATTTAATTTTTAAATATTAAGATATATCTATAAAAGAGTTCTTTCGATTTAATTTTTAAATATTAAGATAATGATAAAAGAGCTCTACTATTCATCTGTATACTTTCTACTAAATGATATAAAATCTTATGGGATTTTGCATGTATAATAAAAAAAAATCAAAGAAATTACATCAATAACACAAAATTTAAAATATTTCCTACATGGCAGAAACTAGAAACATAGCTACTGAAATTACTAAAACACCCACGCATGATGTTGCCGTTTTTCCAGCCCACTAACTCACTTTTATCACTTACAGAAAAGATTGACTTCTATCACTAAAAACAGACTTCTATCACTGACAA